>JAAVTJ010000141.1:0-633488 GCA_011947355.1 Phytophthora boehmeriae | reverse complement strand
TATCAGTATACTTTATTGTCGCGCTCCAAGCCCGCTCGACTCCGCACGCTCAGTCACGACTGTGTGTCTGTTGTATGTAGCGACGACACCCTGACCGCACTACTGCTGTACGGCACAGCCTTGTCACCTCATGGGACAGCTAACAAGTTGGGGGTCAACTTCAGTTGGACTAGTCACTCACTCCGGGGGCGTTCGGACGGCCTGCATCTCGCAATCGAGGAGGAATTATCACAACGGCAATAGCTATCACCCAGCGCGATGATCGACGTAGACAAGGACACAACTGCATCATGGAGATGTGCGTGCTCACTCCATGCTTCACACGTAGCGACGCAGAGCGCTCGGTCGGGTTCCCAGCAGCAAGGTGCCAAATTTTGTGCTAGCTGTGCATCTACGAAACCCGGCTTTCACGCACGGAGAAGCAAGCGTTCGGTCCGCGTGGTGGGAAGATGTCGAAGCAGTGGTCAAGGACGACAGGGAGACGTCGGAGGAAGGAAGATGCAGCAACATGGACGAGGACAAGCGGCAAAGTTGCGCCGTCGGGGAATCGAACCCCGACCTCATCCTTGGAAGGGATGAATCCTAACCATTAGACCAACGGTGCACTCGACCTCACCACAAACACCACATCCAGCCCACGCCACACATACACTCCACACACATACACTCTAGTCACACTACACTTTACATCACACCACACTACACATACACTCCACACACATACACTCCACACACATACACTCCACACACATACACTCTAGTCACACTACACTTTACATCAGACCACACTTCAAAACACAACATACCAACGCCTACTTGTACATCAACACCACTAACGAGAACCATGCCAACGCAACAACAACAACTGCAACAACTGCAACAACTGCAACAACTGCAACAACCATAACAACTGCAACAACCATAACAACTGCAACAAACAAAATACACCGCAACACCACACAGCCACGAACAGCTGCGTGAACACACTTCCTTCCCACCCGTGCCCAGCCCCGACCCCGATCCTAGTCCTTGGCACAGACCAAGACGTAGCACGAAGAGAATGGCCGATTAGCGTTCTTTGGTTGCTCGCGTCTGGAGTTACTCGCGTCTGGGGTTGCTCGCGTCTGGAGTTACTCGCGTCTGGGGTTACTCGCGTCTGGGTTGCTCTCGTGTCCGTCTGTCGTGTCTCCTCACGTCCTCCATTCTCCAAACGACTACAGCCTTATTCGAGTGCGACCGAGCTCCTGAATAAGGCCGTTGTAAATACTAATATTAAAAAAATGCCGAAACGCCTTTGCCATGACTTCAGACCAGCGTGCAGTCCCGACAAGGTTTCGTCGGACGAGGAAGTGAGAAGTAGACTGAGTACACACACTATCTATGGAGACTCGAACAGCACGAATGTTTCACATCCATTGAGATACTATCACACTAGACATCACGCACCTCACGCAAGCTGTCGCTTCGAGAGATCACTACATAAATCCAGTTTCCTTGTCACGATCAAGATTCCATACGTTGAGAGCAGTTGATATCCGAGGTGCCGTTTGAGTATCATCCTGGCGCTTCGGATGTAGGAGAATTATAGAGGGCGAGGATGTGCTCGGAGACAACCCGGGACGTCCTCACAGGCCCATGGCACCCTAGCAACAGACCTGAGGCAATGTGTAAAAGTTTGACAAAGGTGCGTACCTCGAGTCAGCCACGCTGGGGGTGGGGTGGCTGGGTTGTGCCAAGCGAGAAGCAGGCATAAGGCGTGCGCCGCCGGGAATCGAACCCCGACCTCATCCGTGGGAGGGATGAATCCTAACCATTAGACCAACGGCGCGCCAGACGACTCCACTGCAAACCTTTCACAAACACCACCAAGGGCTCGGGGTAGCTCCATACATACATCCACCACAGCCACAAAACACGACCAATGCCATAAGTGGACGCGCTAAGACACCACCATGCCGCATACATTATTATCGGTATACTTTATTATTGTCGCGCTCCAAGCCCGCTCGACTCCGCACGCTCAGTCACGACTGTGTGTCTGTTGTATGTAGCGACGACACCCTGACCGCACTACTGCTGTACGGCACAGCCTTGTCACCTCATGGGACAGCTAACAAGTTGGGGTCAACTTCAGTTGGACTAGTCACTCACTCCGGGGGCGTTCGGACGGCCTGCATCTCGCAATCGAGGAGGAATTATCACAACGGCAATAGCTATCACCCAGCGCGATGATCGACGTAGACAAGGACACAACTGCATCATGGAGATGTGCGTGCTCACTCCATGCTTCACACGTAGCGACGCAGAGCGCTCGGTCGGGTTCCCAGCAGCAAGGTGCCAAATTTTGTGCTAGCTGTGCATCTACGAAACCCGGCTTTCACGCACGGAGAAGCAAGCGTTCGGTCCGCGTGGTGGGAAGATGTCGAAGCAGTGGTCAAGGACGACAGGGAGACGTCGGAGGAAGGAAGATGCAGCAACATGGACGAGGACAAGCGGCAAAAGTTGCGCCGTCGGGAATCGAACCCCGACCTCATCCTTGGAAGGGATGAATCCTAACCATTAGACCAACGGTGCACTCGACCTCACCACAAACACCACATCCAGCCCACGCCACACATACACTCCACACACATACACTCTAGTCACACTACACTTTACATCACACCACACTACACATACACTCCACACACATACACTCCACACACATACACTCCACACACATACACTCTAGTCACACTACACTTTACATCAGACCACACTTCAAAACACAACATACCAACGCCTACTTGTACATCAACACCACTAACGAGAACCATGCCAACGCAACAACAACAACTGCAACAACTGCAACAACCATAACAACTGCAACAACCATAACAACTGCAACAAACAAAATACACCGCAACACCACACAGCCACGAACAGCTGCGTGAACACACTTCCTTCCCACCCGTGCCCAGCCCCGACCCCGATCCTAGTCCTTGGCACAGACCAAGACGTAGCACGAAGAGAATGGCCGATTAGCGTTCTTTGGTTGCTCGCGTCTGGAGTTACTCGCGTCTGGGGTTGCTCGCGTCTGGAGTTACTCGCGTCTGGGGTTACTCGCGTCTGGGTTGCTCTCGTGTCCGTCTGTCGTGTCTCCTCACGTCCTCCATTCTCCAAACGACTACAGCCTTATTCGAGTGCGACCGAGCTCCTGAATAAGGCCGTTGTAAATACTAATATTAAAAAAATGCCGAAACGCCTTTGCCATGACTTCAGACCAGCGTGCAGTCCCGACAAGGTTTCGTCGGACGAGGAAGTGAAGTAGACTGAGTACACACACTATCTATGGAGACTCGAACAGCACGAATGTTTCACATCCATTGAGATAATGCACTAGACATCACGCACCCTCACGCAAGCTGTCGCTTCGAGAGATCACTACATAAAGCCAGCTGCCTCGTGCAAGCTGTCGCTTCGAGATCACTACATAAATCCAGTTTCCTTGTCACGATCAAGATTCCATACGTTGAGAGCAGTTGATATCCGAGGTGCCGTTTGAGTATCATCCTGGCGCTTCGGATGTAGGAGAGATTATAGAGGGCGAGGATGTGCACGCAGAGAACCTGGGACGTCCTCACAGGCCCATGGCACCCTAGCAACAGACCTGAGGCAGTGTGTAAAAGTTTGACAAAGGTGCGTACCTCGAGTCAGCCACGCTGGGGGTGGGGTGGCTGGGTTGTGCCAAGCGAGAAGCAGGCATAAGGCGTGCGCCGCCGGGAATCGAACCCCGACCTCATCCGTGGGAGGGATGAATCCTAACCATTAGACCAACGGCGCGCCAGACGACTCCACTGCAAACCTTTCACAAACACCACCAAGGGCTCAGGGTAGCTCCATACATACATCCACCACAGCCACAAAACACGACCAATGCCATAAGTGGACGCGCTAAGACACCACCATGCCGCATACATTATTATCGGTATACTTTATTATTGTCGCGCTCAAAGCCCGCTCGACTCCGCACGCTCAGTCTCGACTGTGTGTCTGTTGTATGTAGCGACGACACCTGACCGCACTACTGCTGTACGGCACAGCCTTGTCACCTCATGGGACAGCTAACAAGTTGGGGTCAACTTCAGTTGGACTAGTCACTCACTCCGGGGGCGTTCGGACGGCCTGCATCTCGCAATCGAGGAGGAATTATCCCAACGGCAATAGCTATCACCCAGCGCGATGATCGACGTAGACAAGGACACAACTGCATGATGGAGATGTGCGTGCTCACTCCATGCTTCACACGTAGCGACGCAGAGCGCTCGGTCGGGTTCCCAGCAACAAGGTGCCAAATTTTGTGCTAGCTGTGCATCTACGAAACCCGGCTTTCACGCACGGAGAAGCAAGCGTTCGGTCCGCGTGGTGGGAAGATGTCGAAGCAGTGGTCAAGGACGACAGGGAGACGTCGGAGGAAGGAAGATGCAGCAACATGGACGAGGACAAGCGGCAAAAGTTGCGCCGTCGGGGAATCGAACCCCGACCTCATCCTTGGAAGGGATGAATCCTAACCATTAGACCAACGGTGCACTCGACCTCACCACAAACACCACATCCAGCCCACGCCACACATACACTCCACACACATACACTCTAGTCACACTACACTTTACATCACACCACACTACACATACACTCCACACACACTCCACACACATACACTCCACACACATACACTCTAGTCACACTACACTTTACATCAGACCACACTTCAAAACACAACATACCAACGCCTACTTGTACATCAACACCACTAACGAGAACCATGCCAACGCAACAACAACAACTGCAACAACTGCAACAACTGCAACAACTGCAACAACCATAACAACTGCAACAACCATAACAACTGCAACAAACAAAATACACCGCAACACCACACAGCCACGAACAGCTGCGTGAACACACTTCCTTCCCACCCGTGCCCAGCCCCGACCCCGATCCTAGTCCTTGGCACAGACCAAGACGTAGCACGAAGAGAATGGCCGATTAGCGTTCTTTGGTTGCTCGCGTCTGGAGTTACTCGCGTCTGGGGTTGCTCGCGTCTGGAGTTACTCGCGTCTGGGGTTACTCGCGTCTGGGTTGCTCTCGTGTCCGTCTGTCGTGTCTCCTCACGTCCTCCATTCTCCAAACGACTACAGCCTTATTCGAGTGCGACCGAGCTCCTGAATAAGGCCGTTGTAAATACTAATATTAAAAAAATGCCGAAACGCCTTTGCCATGACTTCAGACCAGCGTGCAGTCCCGACAAGGTTTCGTCGGACGAGGAAGTGAGAAGTAGACTGAGTACACACACTATCTATGGAGACTCGAACAGCACGAATGTTTCACATCCATTGAGATAATGCACTAGACATCACGCACCCTCACGCAAGCTGTCGCTTCGAGAGATCACTACATAAATCCAGTTTCCTTGTCACGATCAAGATTCCATACGTTGAGAGCAGTTGATATCCGAGGTGCCGTTTGAGTATCATCCTGGCGCTTCGGATGTAGGAGAGATTATAGAGGGCGAGGATGTGCTCGGGGACAACCCGGGACGTCCTCACGGGCCCATGGCACCCTAACAACAGACCTGAGGCAATGTGTAAAAGTTTGACAAAGGTGCGTACCTCGAGTCAGCCACGCTGGGGCAAGTGGCTGGGTTGTGCCAAGCGAGAAGCAGGCATAAGGCGTGCGCCGCCGGGGAATCGAACCCCGACCTCATCCGTGGGAGGGATGAATCCTAACCATTAGACCAACGGCGCGCCAGACGACTCCACTGCAAACCTTTCACAAACACCACCAAGGGCTCGGGGTAGCTCCATACATACATCCACCACAGCCACAAAACACGACCAATGCCATAAGTGGACGCGCTAAGACACCACCATGCCGCATACATTATTATCGGTATACTTTATTATTGTCGCGCTCCAAGCCCGCTCGACTCCGCACGCTCAGTCACGACTGTGTGTCTGTTGTATGTAGCGACGACACCCTGACCGCACTACTGCTGTACGGCACAGCCTTGTCACCTCATGGGACAGCTAACAAGTTGGGGTCAGCTTCAGTTGGACTAGTCACTCACTCCGGGGGCGTTCGGATGGCCTGCATCTCGCAATCGAGGAGGAATTATCACAACGGCAATAGCTATCACCCAGCGCGATGATCGACGTAGACAAGGACACAACTGCATCATGGAGATGTGCGTGCTCACTCCATGCTTCACACGTAGCGACGCAGAGCGCTCGGTCGGGTTCCCAGCAGCAAGGTGCCAAATTTTGTGCTAGCTGTGCATCTACGAAACCCGGCTTTCACGCACGGAGAAGCAAGCGTTCGGTCCGCGTGGTGGGAAGATGTCGAAGCAGTGGTCAAGGACGACAGGGAGACGTCGGAGGAAGGAAGATGCAGCAACATGGACGAGGACAAGCGGCAAAAGTTGCGCCGTCGGGGAATCGAACCCCGACCTCATCCTTGGAAGGGATGAATCCTAACCATTAGACCAACGGTGCACTCGACCTCACCACAAACACCACATCCAGCGCACGCCACACATACACTCCACACACATACACTCTAGTCACACTACACTTTACATCACACCACACTACACATACACTCCACACACATACACTCTAGTCACACTACACTTTACATCACACCACACTACACATACACTCCACACACATACACTCCACACACATACACTCCACACACATACACTCCACACACATACACTCTAGTCACACTACACTTTACATCAGACCACACTTCAAAACACAACATACCAACGCCTACTTGTACATCAACACCACTAACGAGAACCATGCCAACGCAACAACAACAACTGCAACAACTGCAACAACCATAACAACTGCAACAACCATAACAACTGCAACAAACAAAATACACCGCAACACCACACAGCCACGAACAGCTGCGTGAACACACTTCCTTCCCACCCGTGCCCAGCCCCGACCCCGATCCTAGTCCTTGGCACAGACCAAGACGTAGCACGAAGAGAATGGCCGATTAGCGTTCTTTGGTTGCTCGCGTCTGGAGTTACTCGCGTCTGGGGTTGCTCGCGTCTGGAGTTACTCGCGTCTGGGGTTACTCGCGTCTGGGTTGCTCTCGTGTCCGTCTGTCGTGTCTCCTCACGTCCTCCATTCTCCAAACGACTACAGCCTTATTCGAGTGCGACCGAGCTCCTGAATAAGGCCGTTGTAAATACTAATATTAAAAAAATGCCGAAACGCCTTTGCCATGACTTCAGACCAGCGTGCAGTCCCGACAAGGTTTCGTCGGACGAGGAAGTGAGAAGTAGACTGAGTACACACACTATCTATGGAGACTCGAACAGCACGAATGTTTCACATCCATTGAGATAATGCACTAGACATCACGCACCCTCACGCAAGCTGTCGCTTCGAGAGATCACTACATAAATCCAGTTTCCTTGTCACGATCAAGATTCCATACGTTGAGAGCAGTTGATATCCGAGGTGCCGTTTGAGTATCATCCTGGCGCTTCGGATGTAGGAGAGATTATAGAGGGCGAGGATGTGCTCGGAGACAACCCGGGACGTCCTCACAGGCCCATGGCACCCTAGCAACAGACCTGAGGCAATGTGTAAAAGTTTGACAAAAGGTGCGTACCTCGAGTCAGCCACGCTGGGGGTGGGGTGGCTGGGTTGTGCCAAGCGAGAAGCAGGCATAAGGCGTGCGCCGCCGGGGAATCGAACCCCGACCTCATCCGTGGGAGGGATGAATCCTAACCATTAGACCAACGGCGCGCCAGACGACTCCACTGCAAACCTTTCACAAACACCACCAAGGGCTCGGGGTAGCTCCATACATACATCCACCACAGCCACAAAACACGACCAATGCCATAAGTGGACGCGCTAAGACACCACCATGCCGCATACATTATTATCGGTATACTTTATTATTGTCGCGCTCCAAGCCCGCTCGACTCCGCACGCTCAGTCACGACTGTGTGTCTGTTGTATGTAGCGACGACACCCTGACCGCACTACTGCTGTACGGCACAGCCTTGTCACCTCATGGGACAGCTAACAAGTTGGGGGTCAACTTCAGTTGGACTAGTCACTCACTCCGGGGGCGTTCGGACGGCCTGCATCTCGCAATCGAGGAGGAATTATCACAACGGCAATAGCTATCACCCAGCGCGATGATCGACGTAGACAAGGACACAACTGCATCATGGAGATGTGCGTGCTCACTCCATGCTTCACACGTAGCGACGCAGAGCGCTCGGTCGGGTTCCCAGCAGCAAGGTGCCAAATTTTGTGCTAGCTGTGCATCTACGAAACCCGGCTTTCACGCACGGAGAAGCAAGCGTTCGGTCCGCGTGGTGGGAAGATGTCGAAGCAGTGGTCAAGGACGACAGGGAGACGTCGGAGGAAGGAAGATGCAGCAACATGGACGAGGACAAGCGGCAAAGTTGCGCCGTCGGGGAATCGAACCCCGACCTCATCCTTGGAAGGGATGAATCCTAACCATTAGACCAACGGTGCACTCGACCTCACCACAAACACCACATCCAGCCCACGCCACACATACACTCCACACACATACACTCTAGTCACACTACACTTTACATCACACCACACTACACATACACTCCACACACATACACTCCACACACATACACTCCACACACATACACTCTAGTCACACTATACTTTACATCAGACCACACTTCAAAACACAACATACCAACGCCTACTTGTACATCAACACCACTAACGAGAACCATGCCAACGCAACAACAACAACTGCAACAACTGCAACAACCATAACAACTGCAACAACCATAACAACTGCAACAAACAAAATACACCGCAACACCACACAGCCACGAACAGCTGCGTGAACACACTCCCTTCCCACCCGTGCCCAGCCCCGACCCCGATCCTAGTCCTTGGCACAGACCAAGACGTAGCACGAAGAGAATGGCCGATTAGCGTTCTTTGGTTGCTCGCGTCTGGAGTTACTCGCGTCTGGGGTTGCTCGCGTCTGGAGTTACTCGCGTCTGGGGTTACTCGCGTCTGGGTTGCTCTCGTGTCCGTCTGTCGTGTCTCCTCACGTCCTCCATTCTCCAAACGACTACAGCCTTATTCGAGTGCGACCGAGCTCCTGAATAAGGCCGTTGTAAATACTAATATTAAAAAAATGCCGAAACGCCTTTGCCATGACTTCAGACCAGCGTGCAGTCCCGACAAGGTTTCGTCGGACGAGGAAGTGAGAAGTAGACTGAGTACACACACTATCTATGGAGACTCGAACAGCACGAATGTTTCACATCCATTGAGATAATGCACTAGACATCACGCACCCTCACGCAAGCTGTCGCTTCGAGAGATCACTACATAAAGCCAGCTGCCTCGTGCAAGCTGTCGCTTCGAGAGATCACTACATAAATCCAGTTTCCTTGTCACGATCAAGATTCCATACGTTGAGAGCAGTTGATATCCGAGGTGCCGTTTGAGTATCATCCTGGCGCTTCGGATGTAGGAGAGATTATAGAGGGCGAGGATGTGCTCGGAGACAACCCGGGACGTCCTCACAGGCCCATGGCACCCTAGCAACAGACCTGAGGCAATGTGTAAAAGTTTGACAAAAGGTGCGTACCTCGAGTCAGCCACGCTGGGGGTGGGGTGGCTGGGTTGTGCCAAGCGAGAAGCAGGCATAAGGCGTGCGCCGCCGGGGAATCGAACCCCGACCTCATCCGTGGGAGGGATGAATTCTAAGGGGCTGGTCGCGCTGGCTGGGTCTGGTGTTGGGTCTGGTGCTTAAGTTAGGTGTTGGGTTAGTGAAAGCGCTGACTGGTTTATCAATATCGAGGTTAGGGTTAATTTTAGCTGTCCAAGAAAACTCGGGTACTCGAGGATTTATTGAGTTCACAGGTATTGATACCTAACCCTACGGTCACGAAACCCAGCACCAGACCCAGCCAGCGCGACCAACCCCTTATGGGTCCGCATCGGACCTGTAACTGGAATGCTCTGCTCTTCTAATTGGCTAAAATTCAGTCGAAGACGACTAGGGGTGGAGTTCACCACGACTAACAGGTCCGCAGCGGATCCGTAAAATTGCAGTACCGTAATGCCCACAACAGTTTGATAAACTCATGCCCACACAATTGAATCCAGATTTTCAAGTTTGCTTCCTTCTCGCAACTCGACGATGGAAATTGCTGAGCTGCTCAACGACGATGACGTGGCTGAATGGGACAACAACAATTGCCGAACGTGCTGGATATGTAGTGTTTCGTAACAAGCAGACTGTGGTATTCTACACTAATGACCTAGCAGGCACTCCAACGCAGCGCGTTCTACGTGAAGATAACCCAGAGGCAATTAGGCTGTGTCGCGGACTCGCACCGTTGCGACGGTGGACAGGAGAGCAAGTCCTGCACCGAAAACCCTTCCAAGTGCCTGCGGTGATAGTGGTATACAACATCTTTATGAATGGGGTGGACAGGGTGGATCAGCTGAGGAGTAGAACCCAATACGACGAAAGGAGAAACGACTATCAATGAGTATCGTAACTTGGTCTATTGATTTAGCACTCGTAAATGCGTATGTTTTGTACAAAAAGGTAGGAGGACCACAAGCTTCACGCGTGACGGAGGCTATGACCGCGGTACAACGTTCACGTATGGAGAAACAACGACGGCGCGAACCGGCGCCAAACCAGCCTCTCAATGAAGTTGTAGGGGTTGACGAAAGCCTACATGCCCTAACGCCAAACTCCAAATAACTGGAAAGCTAACGTGTTATTTGTGCTCACTTCGAGGATTCTCGAAGATAGCTCTCTTCGGCTGTACTGGCTGCCATAGAGGCTTCCACGTCCGCTTTACTACATTCCATTATCGGTACGCACTCTGTTCTGCATCGCGCACTATCCGGTCGGCTCTCGACGCAGTGTGCGATGCCGCGTCCGGCGCAGCCGCCAAGCAAACACGCCTGAAGAAAAATAAAACGATAACATATCTAGATCAGCTTGAGTTACCATAAACACCAATAAAACACTAGTGAATAGTACCTGATTGTCTCTTTCAAGCGCTTTACTCCCTTTGCAACGCACAGAGGAAGTTCGATCAGCGTCTTCTTCGGCAGTGACCCGTCCTATCAGCGCAGCCTTGGTGACAGATGGGAACGTTTAAGAGAGCGAAGAGAGAGCCGCTCTGTGTTTGTGCCACCGGTTGAAGTGAAAGAGCAAGCGATACATGCAAAGACTGTCAAGTGGCCGGAGAAGGACATGGACTACATTCAGCAGTGTCGTGTACCGACTGGTATTGATTTCGAAGATGCAGGAGATCTCGATAGATGCCTGTGTATTCGTGATTGCTTTTGTGACACCTGTCACAACGCTACGGCTGCAATCTACTGCACCCCGGGACATGCTACCTCAAAGGGCTGTGCAGTAATGCACCTCGACTGCGTACCACACTACGTTTGTTTGAAACTGCTTATGCTGACATTGGTGTTTATACAACAGTGTACATGGAGGTTGGAGACATCATTGGAAAATACATTGGACAACTCGTTGCAGTCGAGGGGCTGGTGAAAGGACAACCGCATACGGCGCTAAACTTTAAACTCCATTGTACAACAAGAGGGCCAAAAACGGGATGTTCGTGTACGTCAAGGCTGAGCGATGCGGCTCCATTACCCGTTTCATTAATCACTCGTGCAGTGCAAATTCTGCGTTCGTGGAAATGTGCAACCGGACAAGTGTGAAAGTGCTAGTGATTATCACGGAGAACGTTGCTGCAGGAAGTAAAATCACTGTCAACTACGGGAACGACACGGGTTTCCGCTGCCGTTGCAGTAAGTGCGCGTAAGTTCGGCTGTTGCACGCCGATAACTGGTGTTGCTTTAGGTTCTAATAGCTCTACACATTAATTTGAATTAATGCATGGATGCTGGATTGCCCTTTGCATTTCCTGTTATCTCTGCAAACATTATTGTGAATAGTCCTCTATCAAGGAACTCTCTTAAGAGGCCACTGACAACTATTTGACATTAGAAAGTGGCCGTATGCGTATACACAAGATGCTGGACGTAATTGAAAGCGCAGTCGCTATCTTGCTTGGGCAAATAATGTATCTACAAGATATACACCTGCATATTCAACCTAAAATCCGGTCAAACTCAACACATAGCGAATGATAGATGATTAAGTGTTAGTCGATTGAGAGTGCTGGCCCAATTGATGGAGGACGGCCCCCGACTTTAACTCCATTCAATATGGATTTCCGCTTCTTGGTAGCACGTCGGTCAACAAATACTCGTTTGCCTTCACATCCACCTCGTTGCTCACTTTTAGCGCGTACAATACATGCACGCATGTCCCGAACTCAATAGAGTTCCAACAGCAGGGAATTTTTAAAACTGCTCCCAGCGTATTTGTACGACACGGCCCTTTCGAACATCTCACAGCCTTTGCCTTCTTTTGATCGCGACGTGCCATCCTACCTTTCGGATCTTGGGTTTGTGCCCGATCTTGCGTCGTTGTGCATGTATACTCATATCAGTGAAGTCAACATACACGCGAGCGATGTGCTCAATAGTAGGCTCAGCCTCCACATTAACCTCTACTGGAATGGCTGTTGTTGTCAGAGCAACATTTTCTGGCGTGGTGTACTCCTCGCAACGTCCGAGATCACCTAGTACGTGTTTGGGGGCGAGAGGGAGCTGGGCGGAGTGCTGGATCTCGATGAAGTTGCTCGGGATTTGTTCATAGTAAGGATAACAGTAGGCACCTCAATAGTTGCAGCAGTATCTGCTTTCGTCCGCTAACTAACAGCATTACAACGAATTTCGGTCATCGAACGCTCCACGGTATCTGACAACTCTGCATTAAGGATGCTGGCCCTAGTTGGATCGTCAGGTCGTCCATTAATGAACGTCAGCGTCCTCATCTTCCTCCACTTTGCATGCGAGTCGCGAAAACTGTTTCCGTAGCGGTCTGCAACTCGCTTGATCAGCATCGTGAGGGTGATAAGCTCGCCAGTGTCGACTTTTATCGGGTATTCAGCATCCTTCTGGTCGACGGAGAGAACCTTGGTCACTCGTTTGCCGTGAGGATCTCCGCAGACAAACGCCATTGAGTAGTAGGATTTCATGTCGCCTGCATAGAGTGTTTCTGCAGGAAACTCGTCGAGTGACAGAGGGCGAGAGACCGCTCGCAGTGCAGCCTCGCTGCCATCGGTGAAGCCTCTAGAAGATGCCTGCATCAGCCGTGCGCCAGTACTGTCGACCGCAAGTTATCGAATGGCGTATTCCTAACCAAAACTTTACGTACTCAATTATACTAACATTCTCACCTCATGTATTTTAACTTTTCTTCGGGTAATTTGACAGTACAAAGACAGCCAGTAGAGTGCAGGCACAGGGACGGTTTGAAAGACGCAAGCCATTCCTGAACAGGTTTTGCACACCACACAATGTTTCGTGTGTTTCTCTGATTCCATCTTCTGCTTTAACGTTTTCTCCCACTCAGTGATATACATTCTCATGGTGAGAAAATAGTAAAATCGCACGCGCATCCTAGAAATCACAAGAGTGCCCCCATCAACCTACAAATCGAAGAGATGGCAAACGCGCGGGCCGGGTACGCCAAACACAAGGCGCACGGTTAGTCTGTTTACGTGGAGAAAAGCTGCTCAAAACATCGTACTATCTGCTTCTCGCTGTACAAAACACAGTCAGGTCAGATCCGTGTCAATTCAGCAGTTCAGTCAAAAGACAGCATGGCCGGCAGGGAGGGAGCTTTGCGGAGCGAAAGCAGTGGTGAGCAGAGGGTGCAGGTGAAACAAGAGGTTGTAGGGGAGGCAGTACAGCACGTAGACGACATCCGGACCTATGCAGAGCGCAACAAACGCGGCAAGTAGATGAAAGCACGTTTGAACCCGTACGGCGTGCAGAAGTCCAGGAAGCTGAACCACAGGAAACAACGAAAGCCAGTCCGAGATTCTACTCGACGCCACAACGCCCATACGATGAAGGCATTGCTGGCGAAGGCGTGTTTACAACTTCTGGGCGTTCGAAGGGCGTTGAAAGAGTACAGGTACCAGCGTCCGAGTTGTGCTGTTCTGCCAGAAGCCCCCGAGGCCACCGTAATTGATGACGACCATGAATTCGGCTTGTGGCCAGTGGAGTGGACGAAGTAGCAGAATGTTCGAACAAAGAGGGAATAACGTTTCCAGATCTTGAAGACCTAGGTCTGTGTGAGTGCCAACGAGACTGTTTTCGTGATTTATGCAACAATGCGGTGGCGGGCGTATTTTGCACGGAGGAAAACTGCCCGCTTGATGAACGCTGCTCCAACAGCATACGTGAATGCAGTTACTTGGAGCTGGTGGATCGTGGCGAGACAGGGGCTGGTGTTCGAACCACAGCAACCATTTACGCTGGATCTATTCTTGGCGAGTATACCGGGATGTTGACTACGAAAGGCTTGGAGGATGAAGAGGGCCCTAAGAACAAGTATGCATTGGGACTACAGCAGAGAAGTACTCGACGTAAGAAGGTGTTTGTCAATGCTGATCCATGTGGTAATATTACTCGCATGATTAACTATTCATGCGATGCCGCGTGTCAATTCGTCGAGGTTCGAAATCGCAGGGACGTGAAGGTTGTGGTCATGACCAAGCGCACTATCACTGAAGGGGGGACGTTACTGTGAATTATAACTGTGAGCTGTGGTCCCCTTGTCGCTGTGGAACTTCGAATTGCGTGAACCGAGACGCGTCGGAGTCAAAGCGGCAGTTCAGACGAAAGCCCAGTGAGTCTGGATTACAATGGTGTGTCTATCACCTCGAGGCACAGCATATTGACGGTGAGAGAATCATAGGTGATGAGGGACAAAAAGCTGCGTAGACTAGCACAAGACGAACCGGAGGGAATCGATAAGTGACATGTCGTATCACTCTACTAGGAACAGGTAGCAACTGGAAATACACGGTAGTGACCATAATAGCAATGAGGGACTACAATGAACCTTTCAATGAAGCCACATGTACTTGGATTGTTGCACTTATTCGATTGAAAATTCATCAAAAAGCGGTAGTTGACGAGAAGAAGGAAGCGCCGGAGGTGCTAGTACCATGTTGAAGTTGAACTCAAAGTCCATTTTGACGGTGAGAGGCAGCGAAAAGGCAAAGTGCCTAGCACTTCCTCTTTACTGGTAAGCCTGTGCATATCCGTTGGTCTGCGGGCGTCCTGGTGGAAGCAGTGCTGCTGTTAGGATAGTAGCACGTGCATCAGGTCCATCGGTCTCGCGTCGCTTTTTCGACAAACCCCTGTACACCATGGTCCGCTTCCCACTAACACTTAGGAATCCGTTGTTGTGCATTGCCAGTAGCAGTGAATGCACTGACCATATTTAAAGAAGTATCCGAATCCACACGACTGCTCCAGCAGGTTTACGTGCCAACCTCACTGTGACTGGCACTCCACCTCCATCCGAGCTTAGTTAGTGACCAGCTGAGCAGACCACAGCGATCCCCTCCTCTGTACAATTTTTCAAAGATTCTCTCCGTTTTATTCGTCACTACAAACTTTATTCCTGCGTGGAGCAGATGATTGAGACCGGATCCAGACCAGGCACTACTTCATACACGCTGCCTGCTTTCTTGAGTTCAGCTACCCGTCGCTTCAACGACGCAGTTGCCTCGATCACATCTCGAAACTCGCGACGGCAGTGCGCAATTAGCTGCAGCGACAGTGTACACAGCTTTAAACGGGAACGCAGCGTGTAATCGCGCTTCAGAACTCTGTTGAACTGTTCTGTTGGGTTGTTGGTTGAAGCAAAATCAATAGGTGCGTATATACACTGTCATCGATGGTATCTACCACTGAGCCATTGCGACGGAAATTCAGTCCAAACGCTTTCGTGTCCTCGGAAGATAACCACCGCTGAATTGCAGAGGCTCGACGATCCAAAAACGCTTGGGTGTTGCGACTATAGTGCCGGTCGTACACATCACGGGTGACACGATGCTATGCCGACTCTTCCTACCCTTTAGTGCGCTCCACCAACTTTGCTACGACGTGATAGAAGCACATTAAGTGAACGTAGTCTCCAAATACCTGTTGACACGCGATGTACTGTGCATCATCGCCCGCCATCCCCCATTGAGTACCAAATCGACAGGTGCTTCTGTACAACCACCTCATGCATACGTTGCAACCCCGACAGTAGAGAGGTTTCGCAAAGCAACTTGAGGGAGTTAGCTACAGAACTCCCAAAACCATAGTACAAAGCCGGACACTAGACGTTGATCCTCAATCGTTTACAACGCGTAGACCGCTCTCCACCCGTTCGTACGTGGGTGACTACGTGTCGCCATTTATTCTTCTCTCTCCCTCCCACGCTATAGGATAACCACGACTATGGAGAGACCGCTTCTGACCTCGTCTTCCACGCTGCAACCAAAGCGTAGGAAGATCATAGCTCGGTTTACAGGCTACCCGGGTCGTGCCGCCCCGGGGAAGATCGCAGTTCGAATAAAATGGTAAAAATGAATACGATATTATGGTAAAAGAAAGAAAATGACACTTGTCGCCATTCTTATGCGCCGCAACATTTATGATATCAAGGATGGATGGAGAAACGCTGGATAATCTTGTGGTGTAAACTAGCGGTGTAGTGTTCATTTGATAAACAAATCGTATTTGTTGGTGCCACGCATAATTTTTAGGTTTGCATTTTGAGCATAATCGTAGCTAAAGGGATAACCCCTAGTCGTCGTAGCTAAAGGGATAACGATTCATATTGCTGGTGTGACCGTTTGGCCCGCCACGATGATATAGCGATAGCGTTCAGTCAACCGCCACGGAGTAACAATGTGGTGGTAACACATAGTCAAAACTATGATAGTAATAACCGTGTGACTGCGGCAAAAATAAAATAAATACTATAACCACAGGAAATCTACTGTAGTAACAGCGGTGGCGTGGTGAAAACATAATAGCTAAAAGGTGTATGTTGGATGTGCGGGGTGGAGTCGTGTCGTAAAAAGGTTGGTGGCAATACATAGTTGTAGCAGTAAAGCAGTGGTGGTGCCGTGGTGGCAGTAACGGTGGTAGTTTCAGCAGAGTAGAATTACTGACAGGAGCAACATTATAAGTGGTGGCTGTAGGATAGTAACTACTTGTAGGGTGGTAGTAGTGGCATAGTGCCAGTAGCATCGATTGTGGTGATACTTATGATGGTAGGTACGTGGGTGTAGTGATGTAACGGTTCCAGTTACAGCACTTCTAGCGGGATAGTTGCAAAAGCATTATGGTAGGAATAGAGTGGGAAATGGCAGCAAATGTACATCTATAAATACCAGCAATAGCTGTTGACCAGTGAAGTGGTGGCAACAAAATAGAAAGTGGCAGCAGATGCTGTGATGGCTGCAGAGAAGTGGTGGCAAGTGGCGTCAGGGATAAATGGAGAGAGCAGTAGTTGTAGTGGTAGTAATGGATATTGTGATGTGGCTGCAACTTGCAGCAGTGTATATTATACATGTCTGTAAATGTATACTATACGCGTCTGTAAACGTATACTATACTCGTCTGTAAACCGATGCCAACTCTAGTATGCACGAAATGCAGTCCTTCTGGATAAGAACTATATACACGTTTTGGAATTATTGTAGCGCTCGTAAAAGTCACTAAACCAGAAGACACAATAAAATGTCGTACTAAAGTCAGGTTCTCAGTGCACAAAATCTGAATCTGAGAATCCTGACTTCAAGCTCTCTTCCCATACGAACATTGGAGCAATATTCATAATTATGGAAAGAAGCATTATTTATGCAAGTCATTAAAGCCCATGAAAAGTTACAGACAAGAGCGCACCAACAAAACACAGTTTTTCGAACTGCGAACAGACGAGCTTGGCTTCGAGCTAATCCAGGAAGCCCAGGCACGCAACCCTTACGGTGAAGATCATGGCAAGAAGACGCAGGCATGGTCTGACGTTGCTGCAGCTATGTCAGTTAATGTCGATAGCCGCCGATGTAGGGAGTGCTGCAACCAGCTATTTGATGCCTTTGATGCGAGTCAAAAGACCAGTTAAAAGAAGACCGGTACTGCGTGCAACAGTCACAGTAGGTATGTGTGTAGTAACCAGCAAAAGCGTTGCTTCATCGTAGGATAGCGGAGGAGGAGGTGGTGCACTGTTGCGTTCATTGCTTTTTAATTTATGCCAGCACTTTGCTACACGTACAAGTCTTAACCCCTGTACTCAAGGTTGTATATGATAACATACTTTTGCGCACTTTTTCATAACATGTTGTTAAATACAACATGTTAACGACTGCACATTTTTGGGTTTTCTGTGCATTTGCATGCGGTTAGGCTAGAACTTGTAATAAAAAGACGATTGATGTGCTGCACCTGTACAAAACCGGTTTCCCGATTCCTGCAGATACCGTTGGTTCTCGTTGGCTTTCAAATCCCGCCACGTGTCAGTTGGTATCAGTATAGAAAAAGCTTGGAATGATAGTAAGGCGCGAGATCCGGCGAGAATCGGACGCATTCATCGCAAAGTTAGATGGGAGGAGCGTTGAAGACCGCAAACGACTTGTAGCAGAGCATCGAGCTTACCTGGCAGGTGAGCGTGACGAAGACGCAGACTTCGGAGGAGACGTACCAGTTGTAGTTGCAGGCCCGACACGAGTTCCACGACCGCTATTGTTGCCGCCGATGGGAAAGAAGGCGGTCTATATCGCGTTGCATAGAAAGCAGGGAAAGGAGAACGATGATGAAAGCGAGGAGGGACCTAGTGCGGCGAAGGGCAAGAACAAGAAAGGCAAGAAACCAGCAAAGAAAATGACGCAGAAAGCAAGGGCAGCAAAGGCAAAAGAGGACAAGGCGATCAAGGAGACCATTGCGGTGGCGAAAGCAAAATCTGCCGCAACAAAGAAGGCAATCGCGAAGATGAAGGGGCGGCATCGCGTGGAGATGGAAGAGAAACGATGTGCTGAGGCTCGCGCTGGTTCGCTTGAGCGCTTGCAGCAGCAGACACAAAACGGAGAAACCGAAAGGACGAAGAAGACCAAGGGCAAGACCAACAAGAAACGCAAGACAAGCCCACACGAAGCCAGCGACGGAGACGACGAGGGAGCGATGTCGTTCGAGGACACCGGGTAAGCTGCGATTGTATGCGTTTATGCTATCTCGACTAATGCATCGTTTGTTGTTGGCAAGTAGTGACGCGTCGGATGAAGCTTCTCCTGTTACGATTGAAGAGGTGGAAGAGCGGGATGATGCAGCACAAGTCATGTCAAGTCGCCAAACAGCGCGGTATGAAATGCTATGATTGGGTGTTATATACAACATGTGCTGACGAACATTATGCTGTCTTTGACTACATGTATTCTTAGTGAATTGGTGTCAGATGAAACAACTCCGAACGCAGACATGTGGCGAAGTTCGATGCAACTTTTGCCTCCCAGTGTATAGTGGCAAGCCCTTGGGGGTGCTGATAACAGCAGGGTCAGTAACACCCAGAATCAGGTTCTGGGGGGAGGGCGTGTGTTACCTTGTGTATCCCTCTTGGGCCGTTTAATCTTGGGGTTTATCTCTGGACGTCGTCTCCGGTCTAGACCTTGAACGTCGACCTTGAACGCAGACTCCTCCGTCTCAAGCCTGAAATGGAGAACTTGAATCGGAGTTCGGGAGCAAGCGTTGAAGTAGTTGGTGTAGACCCTCCTCTTTCCAGCAATAACCTAACAAATACAAAGTGAGTTCTTTTCCTATACAACACAACACGTAGCCGCTTCTTATTCTTATAGACCCTTGAGCGGGGGTTGTAACCGGTATCAAATAGGCTGATCCAGATAACCGGTGTACTCTGGGCCTAACGTTCGCGCACCACCTTCTTACGAAGGAAAAGTTAATCACACTCATTACAATCCTAAACCTCAAACAGTCTAACCTTTAATTAGTGGGGTGACCGTTAATTAACACCCACTAACACTCGTTCTTAATATGAAATGGACTACCCGCCTAACCGCACACTCCACGGGGTCCAACTAGGAAATGGAATACACTGGATCACCTCAAATGCTAACGCGAATGATCCCCAGTGTATATGGACTTAATACTGTGGGGAGCTCCGCGTTATACCTGTCCGAGGAACAGCGGACCCGGTTCCTAAGTCGACCTGCGCCATAGGGGGTAAAAGAACTTCTCTGTTAAAATCTGTTAGAATATCGCTACTCTGTCCATACAAATCTTCATATGCTTGTCTAGGACCTTCCATATTTGACTGGTCGCTCATATAATTGAGATTTGACTTGATCTCAGTATGGTGACTTGGTGGCGCAATCATCTTCGTGGTTAGTGCTGTCGACGTCTGGTGTAAAATCAGATTTACACCTCGGATGTCCACGGTCGTCTACGACGTCCGTTTTACACCTTTCTGACACCCACCTCGAAAGTCACTATTTCGAGTTAAGGTGAAGGTAGTTGGGCAGCAAAGTACCACTACAATGGTACTAGTACCACGAAAATTGTACTTTGTTTTGATTGGTTCCCTCACACCACTTTTGACCAATTAATTGCCCGTATGTCGGCGGGTGTCCAGCGACGTCGGTTACTAACACCAGACGTCCAGACCGCCGACGTCCAATCAGACGTCACGACCGTCGACGTCGACAGCACTATTCGTGGGTACATTCTCCCCAGATTCAACCACGCAATCACGGAATCAGATCTCGAACTAGACTTTTCGATTCAGGGCTGAATTGACGTTCAGGCCTGAATCGGGGTGACCCTGAAACGAAAGTTATTCCATGTAAACTCCCAGGGTTGAGTCCCGATTCAGGATCTAGATTCCGATTCAGGGTCCAAATCAGGAAAATTGAGACTTCCACGTGACTTTCAACTTGCCTTACTCCAGGTACACGATAATCCTGCATATACGCAGTCAAAGCGAGACGGGACACTGCATGCAATACGTTCACATGAGCGTTTTAGACTCCACATTGGTCAACTCACTTAAGGACGAGGTTCAGACTTGGACGTAACGCTTGCGTTCAGGGAATGCACATCCTGAACTGCAGGCTTCCGAATCCTAGGACCCATCTTCGACTTATGCACCAGCGGAGCTAATTCAAGATCCAGGTCCGTTTCATGTCACACTCCATTCCATATATCCAAGCGCCTGTGAACCAACCATTTTCCAACCCACAGTGTTGGACGACTGCTCAGCGTCCAGGGAAAACCTTTTCAGCTTCGTCACAGACAACTCCGACGCAGACGACCCCGACGCAGTAAACATAAGATGAGGACGAAGATGGTGGAATGAATCCAGACATGGATGGTGAAAGCTCGTATTCGGAGACGTGGTACATCGAGGACCAAGGTGACGGTGCAGAAGAGGTGAATCTTCAGGAAGGTGATGGAGATACAGACGACAACGACGACTCGAGCGACGAGGATGCGCTCGACGGTGTAGCCATCGCTGCTCGACTCAAGAAGAACTAATACAAGCGGAAGGCAGCAGAGAGACTGAAGCATGCAGTGGCCAAGTTACCGCGCGATTGGAAAGACACGACAAAGGATTGGGCTTCGCTGACGCCTGATGAAATGGCGGTGTTCGCGCAGGACACCAAGGCTTTGGCAAAGATGTGCGCTGATGGCTGGAACATGGGTGGGTGGGTTTTGTTGCCATGTGTGATATACAACATGCTTATTCAGTGGTCATGTTGTATATTTTGTATTTTGTTTTAGATCCTGCCACACTTCCTGACGTTGCTGACTGTTCAACGGCGAGTATAGACCCACACCAGAGGTTCTGGCCCTAGCAGACTCTCCATTGGATCTGCTTTCCTTTTTTATGCCAAGGTCACTCGAGCAAGATTGCAGCGGAAAGTAACCGGTACTACCATCAACATTTGAATGACCAGATGGTACGGAAGCAACGGGACAGTGGCAAGATCGTCATGCGGGAGGAGGTGATGGATGCGGAAACGAAACGACACAAGAAGATAATAGGACACGAGATCGTGAGGTGCATTGGCTTGCTAGTTGCGCCCATGCTATGTCCTCACTCGAGGCGGTTTTCAGATCATTGGGCTACTACATCTGTGGGAGCTATACCTACAGATTCTTTCAACCGCTTCATGTCCAAGGCGCGGTTTGGGCGGATCATGCAGAATCTGCATTTCTCCAACAATGCAGATCCAAGGGCAGAGACGGATAGGGCATGGAAGGTGAGGCCAGTGATGGATACGTGGTGCTCTCAGCTGTCTTTCGACGAGGCCGTGATTCCATCCCGAAGCCGCCATAACGTGACCAGACAGTATCTCAAGGATAAGCCTCACAAGTGGGGCACCAAGCTTTTCATGACGTGCTGTGCAGACACTGCCTACTGCCTGCGGTACGTATACATATGCAAGATGCTGTGTATGGTTGTGTGTGTAGTGCTATGTGTTTTGCCTTTTCAAAAAAAAAAGGCCCCGCGACCCCACACAATAGGGCTCGCGTTTTTTTTGGTTAAGTCAAACATGTTGTATATGAATACATACTGACAATTGGACATGTTGTATATTACTGCGTGACAGACTCGAAGTTTATTGTGGGTCAGGCTAACACGCGGACGAATTGGGCGGAGAATCTCCAACCAAGTTTTCGGCAGATCCCAATGCCGGTCCAGCTGCTGTCGTGCGAAACCTACACGAAGTACTTCCCCCGCCGCAAGACGGAGTTTTCCACGCTGTGGTAACGGACAGGTTCTATACGTCCGTGCAGCTTGCGCTGCAATTACTAAGTAGGAATGTCTACTCTGTGGGAACTGTGCAGCCAAACAAAGCCGGCTTTCTCCAGGAGGTCAGAGCGTCAACGTTGACGCGCCCCAAGGACGTGCCACGGGGGACGACGACGTTTGCGATAGCTTAGAGCTACCAGAAGATGACTGCGGTGATGTGGTGGGACAGAATGCCCGTCCACCTGTCGCGACTGGCGGCAGCAGAGCGATGAAATCTTGTGGTACGTTGTTGCTTATCAGAGTTTCAATTCACATGCTAACTACTGGCTTTTTGTATATGGTATATGCATATAGAGAGGCGATTGCCTGGAGGAAGATCTATTCGCTGCAGCTATCAGTGGTCTTTCGCAAGTACTACAAGACGATCTTCTTGGGCCTCGTCGATATGGAGATTGTCAACGCGTTTATCGCCTATCGCGAGGCCCAGAAGACGCGAGGTGAAGCCCCCGCCGATCATGCTAAGATTTTGAGAGTCTTACAGGCTCAGATGCTGGAGCTGACTTCGTCAGATTTCACTGAACAGGTATTGTGGTTTACGGTACTAGTTTAAATACAAAAATACTGATAACTTTGTGAATGCTACTTATAGGCGTCGTCTCCTGCCCCCACCAGCGCAAATGAGCGACCGCGTAGGCCTGTTGAGCACAAGCTCACCATTTTCCCGAGCTGGGACAAGTTTGGCAAGGACAAAGAGTATCGTAAGCGCCCGCAGCACCAATGCAAGGTCTGTTCCATTCGGAAGCAGCGAGTTGGAGAGCGATGTGCGTTGAGATACTTCTGTGAGGCATGCAGTGATGAGGGCGCACAGTAAACGATCTATTGTCGGAACCACGGCTCACAGAAATATGTCCATCATCTTCATAATTCGCGGCAAACGTAAAGGGGTCCGTTTCAGACTCCGATCCTGTGTACGCATGCTCATGCATTATCGTCTCGATGTCCTCAAACTAGTCATTGTTCTTCATCCTCGTCTTTCGAAAGTAGTTTCTATAGCTTTACTCGAGGTGCGCACCTTTTGTCAAACTTTTACACATTGCCTCAGGTCTGTTGCTAGGGTGCCATGGGCCTGTGAGGACGTCCCGGGTTGTCTCCGAGCACATCCTCGCCCTCTATAATCTCTCCTACATCCGAAGCGCCAGGATGATACTCAAACGGCACCTCGGATATCAACTGCTCTCAACGTATGGAATCTTGATCGTGACAAGGAAACTGGATTTATGTAGTGATCTCTCGAAGCGACAGCTTGCACGAGGCAGCTGGCTTTATGTAGTGATCTCTCGAAGCGACAGCTTGCGTGAGGGTGCGTGATGTCTAGTGCATTATCTCAATGGATGTGAAACATTCGTGCTGTTCGAGTCTCCATAGATAGTGTGTGTACTCAGTCTACTTCTCACTTCCTCGTCCGACGAAACCTTGTCGGGACTGCACGCTGGTCTGAAGTCATGGCAAAGGCGTTTCGGCATTTTTTTAATATTAGTATTTACAACGGCCTTATTCAGGAGCTCGGTCGCACTCGAATAAGGCTGTAGTCGTTTGGAGAATGGAGGACGTGAGGAGACACGACAGACGGACACGAGAGCAACCCAGACGCGAGTAACCCCAGACGCGAGTAACTCCAGACGCGAGCAACCCCAGACGCGAGTAACTCCAGACGCGAGCAACCAAAGAACGCTAATCGGCCATTCTCTTCGTGCTACGTCTTGGTCTGTGCCAAGGACTAGGATCGGGGTCGGGGCTGGGCACGGGTGGGAAGGAAGTGTGTTCACGCAGCTGTTCGTGGCTGTGTGGTGTTGCGGTGTATTTTGTTTGTTGCAGTTGTTATGGTTGTTGCAGTTGTTATGGTTGTTGCAGTTGTTGCAGTTGTTGCAGTTGTTGTTGTTGCGTTGGCATGGTTCTCGTTAGTGGTGTTGATGTACAAGTAGGCGTTGGTATGTTGTGTTTTGAAGTGTGGTCTGATGTAAAGTGTAGTGTGACTAGAGTGTATGTGTGTGGAGTGTATGTGTGTGGAGTGTATGTGTGTGGAGTGTATGTGTAGTGTGGTGTGATGTAAAGTGTAGTGTGACTAGAGTGTATGTGTGTGGAGTGTATGTGTGGCGTGGGCTGGATGTGGTGTTTGTGGTGAGGTCGAGTGCACCGTTGGTCTAATGGTTAGGATTCATCCCTTCCAAGGATGAGGTCGGGGTTCGATTCCCCGACGGCGCAACTTTGCCGCTTGTCCTCGTCCATGTTGCTGCATCTTCCTTCCTCCGACGTCTCCCTGTCGTCCTTGACCACTGCTTCGACATCTTCCCACCACGCGGACCGAACGCTTGCTTCTCCGTGCGTGAAAGCCGGGTTTCGTAGATGCACAGCTAGCACAAAATTTGGCACCTTGCTGCTGGGAACCCGACCGAGCGCTCTGCGTCGCTACGTGTGAAGCATGGAGTGAGCACGCACATCTCCATGATGCAGTTGTGTCCTTGTCTACGTCGATCATCGCGCTGGGTGATAGCTATTGCCGTTGTGATAATTCCTCCTCGATTGCGAGATGCAGGCCGTCCGAACGCCCCCGGAGTGAGTGACTAGTCCAACTGAAGTTGACCCCCAACTTGTTAGCTGTCCCATGAGGTGACAAGGCTGTGCCGTACAGCAGTAGTGCGGTCAGGGTGTCGTCGCTACATACAACAGACACACAGTCGTGACTGAGCGTGCGGAGTCGAGCGGGCTTGGAGCGCGACAATAATAAAGTATACCGATAATAATGTATGCGGCATGGTGGTGTCTTAGCGCGTCCACTTATGGCATTGGTCGTGTTTTGTGGCTGTGGTGGATGTATGTATGGAGCTACCCCGAGCCCTTGGTGGTGTTTGTGAAAGGTTTGCAGTGGAGTCGTCTGGCGCGCCGTTGGTCTAATGGTTAGGATTCATCCCTCCCACGGATGAGGTCGGGGTTCGATTCCCCGGCGGCGCACGCCTTATGCCTGCTTCTCGCTTGGCACAACCCAGCCACCCCACCCCCAGCGTGGCTGACTCGAGGTACGCACCTTTTGTCAAACTTTTACACATTGCCTCAGGTCTGTTGCTAGGGTGCCATGGGCCTGTGAGGACGTCCCGGGTTGTCTCCGAGCACATCCTCGCCCTCTATAATCTCTCCTACATCCGAAGCGCCAGGATGATACTCAAACGGCACCTCGGATATCAACTGCTCTCAACGTATGGAATCTTGATCGTGACAAGGAAACTGGATTTATGTAGTGATCTCTCGAAGCGACAGCTTGCACGAGGCAGCTGGCTTTATGTAGTGATCTCTCGAAGCGACAGCTTGCGTGAGGGTGCGTGATGTCTAGTGCATTATCTCAATGGATGTGAAACATTCGTGCTGTTCGAGTCTCCATAGATAGTGTGTGTACTCAGTCTACTTCTCACTTCCTCGTCCGACGAAACCTTGTCGGGACTGCACGCTGGTCTGAAGTCATGGCAAAGGCGTTTCGGCATTTTTTTAATATTAGTATTTACAACGGCCTTATTCAGGAGCTCGGTCGCACTCGAATAAGGCTGTAGTCGTTTGGAGAATGGAGGACGTGAGGAGACACGACAGACGGACACGAGAGCAACCCAGACGCGAGTAACCCCAGACGCGAGTAACTCCAGACGCGAGCAACCCCAGACGCGAGTAACTCCAGACGCGAGCAACCAAAGAACGCTAATCGGCCATTCTCTTCGTGCTACGTCTTGGTCTGTGCCAAGGACTAGGATCGGGGTCGGGGCTGGGCACGGGTGGGAAGGAAGTGTGTTCACGCAGCTGTTCGTGGCTGTGTGGTGTTGCGGTGTATTTTGTTTGTTGCAGTTGTTATGGTTGTTGCAGTTGTTGCAGTTGTTGCAGTTGTTGCAGTTGTTGTTGTTGCGTTGGCATGGTTCTCGTTAGTGGTGTTGATGTACAAGTAGGCGTTGGTATGTTGTGTTTTGAAGTGTGGTCTGATGTAAAGTATAGTGTGACTAGAGTGTATGTGTGTGGAGTGTATGTGTGTGGAGTGTATGTGTGTGGAGTGTATGTGTGTGTGTGTATGTGTGTGGAGTGTATGTGTGGCGTGGGCTGGATGTGGTGTTTGTGGTGAGGTCGAGTGCACCGTTGGTCTAATGGTTAGGATTCATCCCTTCCAAGGATGAGGTCGGGGTTCGATTCCCCGACGGCGCAACTTTGCCGCTTGTCCTCGTCCATGTTGCTGCATCTTCCTTCCTCCGACGTCTCCCTGTCGTCCTTGACCACTGCTTCGACATCTTCCCACCACGCGGACCGAACGCTTGCTTCTCCGTGCGTGAAAGCCGGGTTTCGTAGATGCACAGCTAGCACAAAATTTGGCACCTTGCTGCTGGGAACCCGACCGAGCGCTCTGCGTCGCTACGTGTGAAGCATGGAGTGAGCACGCACATCTCCATGATGCAGTTGTGTCCTTGTCTACGTCGATCATCGCGCTGGGTGATAGCTATTGCCGTTGTGATAATTCCTCCTCGATTGCGAGATGCAGGCCATCCGAACGCCCCCGGAGTGAGTGACTAGTCAACTGAAGTTGACCCCAACTTGTTAGCTGTCCCATGAGGTGACAAGGCTGTGCCGTACAGCAGTAGTGCGGTCAGGGTGTCGTCGCTACATACAACAGACACACAGTCGTGACTGAGCGTGCGGAGTCGAGCGGGCTTGGAGCGCGACAATAATAAAGTATACCGATAATAATGTATGCGGCATGGTGGTGTCTTAGCGCGTCCACTTATGGCATTGGTCGTGTTTGTGGCTGTGGTGGATGTATGTATGGAGCTACCCCGAGCCCTTGGTGGTGTTTGTGAAGGTTTGCAGTGGAGTCGTCTGGCGCGCCGTTGGTCTAATGGTTAGGATTCATCCCTCCACGGATGAGGTCGGGGTTCGATTCCCCGGCGGCGCACGCCTTATGCCTGCTTCTCGCTTGGCACAACCCAGCCACCCCACCCCCAGCGTGGCTGACTCGAGGTACGCACCTTTTGTCAAACTTTTACACATTGCCTCAGGTCTGTTGCTAGGGTGCCATGGGCCTGTGAGGACGTCCCGGGTTGTCTCCGAGCACATCCTCGCCCTCTATAATCTCTCCTACATCCGAAGCGCCAGGATGATACTCAAACGGCACCTCGGATATCAACTGCTCTCAACGTATGGAATCTTGATCGTGACAAGGAAACTGGATTTATGTAGTGATCTCTCGAAGCGACAGCTTGCACGAGGCAGCTGGCTTTATGTAGTGATCTCTCGAAGCGACAGCTTGCGTGAGGGTGCGTGATGTCTAGTGCATTATCTCAATGGATGTGAAACATTCGTGCTGTTCGAGTCTCCATAGATAGTGTGTGTACTCAGTCTACTTCTCACTTCCTCGTCCGACGAAACCTTGTCGGGACTGCACGCTGGTCTGAAGTCATGGCAAAGGCGTTTCGGCATTTTTAATATTAGTATTTACAACGGCCTTATTCAGGAGCTCGGTCGCACTCGAATAAGGCTGTAGTCGTTTGGAGAATGGAGGACGTGAGGAGACACGACAGACGGACACGAGAGCAACCCAGACGCGAGTAACCCCAGACGCGAGTAACTCCAGACGCGAGCAACCCCAGACGCGAGTAACTCCAGACGCGAGCAACCAAAGAACGCTAATCGGCCATTCTCTTCGTGCTACGTCTTGGTCTGTGCCAAGGACTAGGATCGGGGTCGGGGCTGGGCACGGGTGGGAAGGAAGTGTGTTCACGCAGCTGTTCGTGGCTGTGTGGTGTTGCGGTGTATTTTGTTTGTTGCAGTTGTTATGGTTGTTGCAGTTGTTGCAGTTGTTGCAGTTGTTGCAGTTGTTGTTGTTGCGTTGGCATGGTTCTCGTTAGTGGTGTTGATGTACAAGTAGGCGTTGGTATGTTGTGTTTTGAAGTGTGGTCTGATGTAAAGTATAGTGTGACTAGAGTGTATGTGTGTGGAGTGTATGTGTGTGGAGTGTATGTGTGTGGAGTGTATGTGTGTGGAGTGTATGTGTAGTGTGGTGTGATGTAAAGTGTAGTGTGACTAGAGTGTATGTGTGTGGAGTGTATGTGTGTGGAGTGTATGTGTGTGTGTATGTGTGAGTGTATGTGTGAGTGTATGTGTAGTGTAGTGTGACTAGAGTGTATGTGTGTGGAGTGTATGTGTGGCGTGGGCTGGATGTGGTGTTTGTGGTGAGGTCGAGTGCACCGTTGGTCTAATGGTTAGGATTCATCCCTTCCAAGGATGAGGTCGGGGTTCGATTCCCCGACGGCGCAACTTTGCCGCTTGTCCTCGTCCATGTTGCTGCATCTTCCTTCCTCCGACGTCTCCCTGTCGTCCTTGACCACTGCTTCGACATCTTCCCACCACGCGGACCGAACGCTTGCTTCTCCGTGCGTGAAAGCCGGGTTTCGTAGATGCACAGCTAGCACAAAATTTGGCACCTTGCTGCTGGGAACCCGACCGAGCGCTCTGCGTCGCTACGTGTGAAGCATGGAGTGAGCACGCACATCTCCATGATGCAGTTGTGTCCTTGTCTACGTCGATCATCGCGCTGGGTGATAGCTATTGCCGTTGTGATAATTCCTCCTCGATTGCGAGATGCAGGCCATCCGAACGCCCCCGGAGTGAGTGACTAGTCCAACTGAAGTTGACCCCCAACTTGTTAGCTGTCCCATGAGGTGACAAGGCTGTGCCGTACAGCAGTAGTGCGGCCAGGGTGTCGTCGCTACATACAACAGACACACAGTCGTGACTGAGCGTGCGGAGTCGAGCGGGCTTGGAGCGCGACAATAATAAAGTATACCGATAATAATGTATGCGGCATGGTGGTGTCTTAGCGCGTCCACTTATGGCATTGGTCGTGTTTTGTGGCTGTGGTGGATGTATGTATGGAGCTACCCCGAGCCCTTGGTGGTGTTTGTGAAAGGTTTGCAGTGGAGTCGTCTGGCGCGCCGTTGGTCTAATGGTTAGGATTCATCCCTCCCACGGATGAGGTCGGGGTTCGATTCCCCGGCGGCGCACGCCTTATGCCTGCTTCTCGCTTGGCACAACCCAGCCACCCCACCCCCAGCGTGGCTGACTCGAGGTACGCACCTTTTGTCAAACTTTTACACATTGCCTCAGGTCTGTTGCTAGGGTGCCATGGGCCTGTGAGGACGTCCCGGGTTGTCTCCGAGCACATCCTCGCCCTCTATAATCTCTCCTACATCCGAAGCGCCAGGATGATACTCAAACGGCACCTCGGATATCAACTGCTCTCAACGTATGGAATCTTGATCGTGACAAGGAAACTGGATTTATGTAGTGATCTCTCGAAGCGACAGCTTGCACGAGGCAGCTGGCTTTATGTAGTGATCTCTCGAAGCGACAGCTTGCGTGAGGGTGCGTGATGTCTAGTGCATTATCTCAATGGATGTGAAACATTCGTGCTGTTCGAGTCTCCATAGATAGTGTGTGTACTCAGTCTACTTCTCACTTCCTCGTCCGACGAAACCTTGTCGGGACTGCACGCTGGTCTGAAGTCATGGCAAAGGCGTTTCGGCATTTTTTTAATATTAGTATTTACAACGGCCTTATTCAGGAGCTCGGTCGCACTCGAATAAGGCTGTAGTCGTTTGGAGAATGGAGGACGTGAGGAGACACGACAGACGGACACAGAGCAACCCAGACGCGAGTAACCCCAGACGCGAGTAACTCCAGACGCGAGCAACCAAAGAACGCTAATCGGCCATTCTCTTCGTGCTACGTCTTGGTCTGTGCCAAGGACTAGGATCGGGGTCGGGGCTGGGCACGGGTGGGAAGGGAGTGTGTTCACGCAGCTGTTCGTGGCTGTGTGGTGTTGCGGTGTATTTTGTTTGTTGCAGTTGTTATGGTTGTTGCAGTTGTTGCAGTTGTTGCAGTTGTTGCAGTTGTTGTTGTTGCGTTGGCATGGTTCTCGTTAGTGGTGTTGATGTACAAGTAGGCGTTGGTATGTTGTGTTTTGAAGTGTGGTCTGATGTAAAGTATAGTGTGACTAGAGTGTATGTGTGTGTGTGTATGTGTGTGTGGAGTGTATGTGTGTGTAGTGTAGTGTGGTGTGATGTAAAGTGTAGTGTGACTAGAGTGTATGTGTGTGGAGTGTATGTGTGTGGAGTGTATGTGTGTGGAGTGTGTGTGGAGTGTATGTGTGTGGAGTGTATGTGTAGTGTGGTGTGATGTAAAGTGTAGTGTGACTAGAGTGTATGTGTGTGGAGTGTATGTGTGGCGTGGGCTGGATGTGGTGTTTGTGGTGAGGTCGAGTGCACCGTTGGTCTAATGGTTAGGATTCATCCCTTCCAAGGATGAGGTCGGGGTTCGATTCCCCGACGGCGCAACTTTGCCGCTTGTCCTCGTCCATGTTGCTGCATCTTCCTTCCTCCGACGTCTCCCTGTCGTCCTTGACCACTGCTTCGACATCTTCCCACCACGCGGACCGAACGCTTGCTTCTCCGTGCGTGAAAGCCGGGTTTCGTAGATGCACAGCTAGCACAAAATTTGGCACCTTGCTGCTGGGAACCCGACCGAGCGCTCTGCGTCGCTACGTGTGAAGCATGGAGTGAGCACGCACATCTCCATGATGCAGTTGTGTCCTTGTCTACGTCGATCATCGCGCTGGGTGATAGCTATTGCCGTTGTGATAATTCCTCCTCGATTGCGAGATGCAGGCCATCCGAACGCCCCCGGAGTGAGTGACTAGTCCAACTGAAGTTGACCCCCAACTTGTTAGCTGTCCCATGAGGTGACAAGGCTGTGCCGTACAGCAGTAGTGCGGCCAGGGTGTCGTCGCTACATACAACAGACACACAGTCGTGACTGAGCGTGCGGAGTCGAGCGGGCTTGGAGCGCGACAATAATAAAGTATACCGATAATAATGTATGCGGCATGGTGGTGTCTTAGCGCGTCCACTTATGGCATTGGTCGTGTTTTGTGGCTGTGGTGGATGTATGTATGGAGCTACCCCGAGCCCTTGGTGGTGTTTGTGAAAGGTTTGCAGTGGAGTCGTCTGGCGCGCCGTTGGTCTAATGGTTAGGATTCATCCCTCCCACGGATGAGGTCGGGGTTCGATTCCCCGGCGGCGCACGCCTTATGCCTGCTTCTCGCTTGGCACAACCCAGCCACCCCACCCCCAGCGTGGCTGACTCGAGGTACGCACCTTTTGTCAAACTTTTACACATTGCCTCAGGTCTGTTGCTAGGGTGCCATGGGCCTGTGAGGACGTCCCGGGTTGTCTCCGAGCACATCCTCGCCCTCTATAATCTCTCCTACATCCGAAGCGCCAGGATGATACTCAAACGGCACCTCGGATATCAACTGCTCTCAACGTATGGAATCTTGATCGTGACAAGGAAACTGGATTTATGTAGTGATCTCTCGAAGCGACAGCTTGCACGAGGCAGCTGGCTTTATGTAGTGATCTCTCGAAGCGACAGCTTGCGTGAGGGTGCGTGATGTCTAGTGCATTATCTCAATGGATGTGAAACATTCGTGCTGTTCGAGTCTCCATAGATAGTGTGTGTACTCAGTCTACTTCTCACTTCCTCGTCCGACGAAACCTTGTCGGGACTGCACGCTGGTCTGAAGTCATGGCAAAGGCGTTTCGGCATTTTTTTAATATTAGTATTTACAACGGCCTTATTCAGGAGCTCGGTCGCACTCGAATAAGGCTGTAGTCGTTTGGAGAATGGAGGACGTGAGGAGACACGACAGACGGACACGAGAGCAACCCAGACGCGAGTAACCCCAGACGCGAGTAACTCCAGACGCGAGCAACCCCAGACGCGAGTAACTCCAGACGCGAGCAACCAAAGAACGCTAATCGGCCATTCTCTTCGTGCTACGTCTTGGTCTGTGCCAAGGACTAGGATCGGGGTCGGGGCTGGGCACGGGTGGGAAGGAGTGTGTTCACGCAGCTGTTCGTGGCTGTGTGGTGTTGCGGTGTATTTTGTTTGTTGCAGTTGTTATGGTTGTTGCAGTTGTTGCAGTTGTTGCAGTTGTTGCAGTTGTTGTTGTTGCGTTGGCATGGTTCTCGTTAGTGGTGTTGATGTACAAGTAGGCGTTGGTATGTTGTGTTTTGAAGTGTGGTCTGATGTAAAGTGTAGTGTGACTAGAGTGTATGTGTGTGGAGTGTATGTGTGTGGAGTGTATGTGTGTGTGTATGTGTGTGGAGTGTATGTGTAGTGTGGTGTGATGTAAAGTGTAGTGTGACTAGAGTGTATGTGTGTGGAGTGTATGTGTGTGGAGTGTATGTGTGTGGAGTGTATGTGTGTGGTATGTGTGTGGAGTGTATGTGTAGTGTGGTGTGATGTAAAGTGTAGTGTGACTAGAGTGTATGTGTGTGGAGTGTATGTGTGGCGTGGGCTGGATGTGGTGTTTGTGGTGAGGTCGAGTGCACCGTTGGTCTAATGGTTAGGATTCATCCCTTCCAAGGATGAGGTCGGGGTTCGATTCCCCGACGGCGCAACTTTTGCCGCTTGTCCTCGTCCATGTTGCTGCATCTTCCTTCCTCCGACGTCTCCCTGTCGTCCTTGACCACTGCTTCGACATCTTCCCACCACGCGGACCGAACGCTTGCTTCTCCGTGCGTGAAAGCCGGGTTTCGTAGATGCACAGCTAGCACAAAATTTGGCACCTTGCTGCTGGGAACCCGACCGAGCGCTCTGCGTCGCTACGTGTGAAGCATGGAGTGAGCACGCACATCTCCATGATGCAGTTGTGTCCTTGTCTACGTCGATCATCGCGCTGGGTGATAGCTATTGCCGTTGTGATAATTCCTCCTCGATTGCGAGATGCAGGCCATCCGAACGCCCCCGGAGTGAGTGACTAGTCCAACTGAAGTTGACCCCCAACTTGTTAGCTGTCCCATGAGGTGACAAGGCTGTGCCGTACAGCAGTAGTGCGGTCAGGGTGTCGTCGCTACATACAACAGACACACAGTCGTGACTGAGCGTGCGGAGTCGAGCGGGCTTGGAGCGCGACCATAATAAAGTATACCGATAATAATGTATGCGGCATGGTGGTGTCTTAGCGCGTCCACTTATGGCATTGGTCGTGTTTTGTGGCTGTGGTGGATGTATGTATGGAGCTACCCCGAGCCCTTGGTGGTGTTTGTGAAAGGTTTGCAGTGGAGTCGTCTGGCGCGCCGTTGGCCTAATGGTTAGGGGCTGGTCGCGCTGGCTGGGTCTGGTGCTGGGTTTCGTGACCGTAGGGTTAGGTATCAAAACCTGTGAACTCAATAAATCCTCGAGTACCCGAGTTTTCTTGGACAGCTAAAATTAACCCTAACCTCGATATTGATAAACCAATCAGCGCTTTCACTAACCCAGCACCTAACTTAAGCACCAGACCCAACACCAGACCCAGCCAGCGCGACCAGCCCCTAAGCTAGCCTGGTTTTGCAAGTGAAAGGGTTAAGTGAGAGGTAGCGGGATGTGTGCTATTGTTGGAATCTCGTGTACTGCGACACGTTGGGTGTGTTTGCGCAGTTGTTTTGGTTGCCCAGATGCAATGTGCTGTGCAGCGACACGTTTGCTGTGCCGAACTTGTACTTTTGATCGTCGCTAACGCGTTACCACCGAGTGGTGAGTTATTCGTAATATATGTGTGACAAGTATTATTTACCGAATGCTCAAATTGAGCTTGGACGGGGACTGTAGTGGGTGGAGGCTTGAAAGCCCAGCCATGGCCACGAAATACAGTAGAGTGCGGTTAAGCTATTGCCCAGTAACATGTGGTTGCAGTGTTGTAGTTTAATAGTCGATGAGGTTGAAGCTGAGTGCCGACAAACAGCAAGTTATGGCTCGGCAAGCTCAGTAACAGCATTTCGCCGACTCAAGCTGGTGCAATTTGAACTAGAAGGCTATTACTAGATAGTCGGGTAAGCCGCCATCACTGGGACGAGTGATGGCGATGTAGAGTTGCTAGTCGGCGTACATGTTTTCATATTTCACTTTTACTTCTACCAAGAAGCCGACAAGCGCAATACAATCGGCTAGAACCGCCAGCTTCTCCCGACTGTGTTCGCGTTTTCTCAAGTGTGTGTGACCTACTACATAATGGTTCGGCAGTAGAAGTATTCTAAGTGTATCCTATTTCGTGTTCACCGTTAAAGCTTGTCGTATTTATCATTTGTCTTTATCAAATTAGCACTTTCAATCGGTTTGTTTTGTGTCAATAAGTTTGTCTTGCTCTTCGCTCGTAAGCCTCAAGTCATTGCATGGACTGCCCATCCGACTAACGCCCTCACCTAATGACGCTCTTCTCTTTATTCATGTACTCGTATTGCAACACTGGAAGTCATCAAGTACTAATACATATATAAATCCCGACAATCACGCAGTGCGTGGTGCACTATCCAATAGCGGCATAATTCGGGTTTTCAGCGCTTCCTATGGCAACTCGACATCGCGAAGGAGAACACACCTTGTATGGGGAGATATGCTGCAAGTATGACTGCTTATACTCCTGACGAAGTGAACACGGCGGGTTGATGACGGAGATCATACAGGTTAGACGATCGGCTGGACTTAGTCATGGTCGATGGCGACTACACCGCCTGTGAAGACTACAGCGGCAATAGCGATGAATAGCGCTCGATTCATGAGTGGGTCAAGTGCGCCGGTCTGCGCGCGAAACAGGACGAATCGAACTGTGAATGGGAGGCGTGTCATCCAACAAAAACAAACACACAGCACTGCATTCTACTGCTTTGTGTTGGTAGCCGTGATTCATCTCCCCGACGAGCGCGCCATGTATGATGGTGTATCACCATCATACATGGCACCATTGGTGAATCACAGCACTGAGAGACCATGCTTGGAACAAACCACCTCTTTCTCCTGTTAGCATAACCCCAATAGACCGATAGTACGTGTACTACATGTATTGTCACCAGAATACAAGGTAGCCCTACCAGTATAACCGTGTTAGCATTATCGTTATCTGTACTTCTTCACGTACATCATCGCCTTACTCGATCCGTAGGTCTGTCTACACGAAATATGGTAGACACTGCCATATCCAACCACGGTATTTGAATCCATAAACAACCATTATTTGAGCCATTCTAACCCTGCGGGAAAGTCAGTCTTTGGTATGTATCTTGTACGTCTGTGTATAGGATGCACTACAACTACGCCAGTGAAGCAGTGAGCGAAAGGCGACAAACTTCTTCTTGCTCCTGTGAGATCAAGTTTCTTGGCAGCTGCGAATCGATAAGCCCAACAGAGTTCCATGTCTCTGAAGACAGCTTTGCCAATGCTGCGGCGGTGGTAAGCACTGAAATTTTAGCAACCAACTGTTTGCTGCTGGGAAAGATGTGTAGAACTTCTGTGCCACCACTCAGTGACCACTGAGGGCGAACACACATCTTACAGTAATCTTCCAGTAAGTAAGTGATGAATGGAGCATCATCAAAGCTTAGTTACGCCATGACACGTTACTGAAAAACATGCGTTCTATTCTGCTGACTGGACTCGGTTCATTCTTGAATCTACTGCCAAGGTGTCAGGCTCACACAATGAAATCGATGGCTCTGTACTACGCATTGATGACTGCGCTCGCCCTGTTCTCAATCAGCAATGCTTTCTTTTGGTAGCAGGTTTCGAGCAGCCCAAGACCGTTAAGATGATACAGCCGGGAAAACAACTCGCTGCTGATCACCACGATGACACAGAGAAGCGATTTCTGCGGATCGAAGGCTTCGAGGGTGCCAACAGCGACTCGGAACCAGCAGACGAAGAGCGAGGAATTCTCAGCGACTTGAAACAAATACTTCGCTGGGCCTCCGGAAGAACTTCGGAAGAAGCGGACCAAATGAAGCTGAAACTCTTCAACCAGTTCAAGGATGCCAACCCAGGAAATGCGGCTTCAAACATGCACTATGACGAATTCGAGAAAATGTACCTACAGATTAAGTATGGACTTAATCCGGTCGGCGCTCTCGACAAGTTCAAGATTGCCAACGCTCGGACGGCGGAGGCCTCTCCGAACTACCCGCAATACCAAGCGTTCCTCAAAGTGTACGAATTTTTGACTGGCAAGAGCGCGTAAAGAGCGAATCCACCTCATTCTTCATCGAATATGCATAGCTCGTCTGAACACCTTGTTCGGGATCCGGTGATTACAAGTAGTGTATGGCATTTATTTCTTCACACAATCAGCAAGGGGCCTTCGTTCTCCCCTGTCTGAATCTTCTTCTGTTGGCTTCAGCTCCATCTTCACACCAATCACCTCCGCTTCATGTTGCGTTTGGCCTTGGGTTGCCCCCTCCCACCAGAGCGTCTAATGGAAGCCCCAGTTTATCTTCGAGCGAGATTGAAGCGCTCTTCGTCTCTGGGCGCTTCTGTCCTTTCGCCGCATTTTTCGGTTGGCGAGCTGTCTGTTGTTTGGCTCTTTTCATCTGCTTAGACGCGGAATTGAGCTTCGGCCCCAGCACTCGACCCGTTCTCAGGACTGTGCCAGTGCTCGACGTTGTGACTTTTGACTGATGGTGTGTGCCAGTCAGCTTCTTCAGGTTCTAAACGCCAAATGACAAAAACCGTGTCAGTAAGATTATAGTATTAATCGCAACATCAAAACATACTGGACTTGACAATGCGCCTCCCTCGCTAAGCGTCGCCTTGATCTGCTGCGCTGTCTTGTGGTCGCCTGCCTGCAGCTTCCGCTGGTAGAATTTCTGCAGCGCCTCCTCCTTGTTCGACGAGATCTTGCCTCCGTGCCAGGCGATGCGGCGCACTCCGCTGCTCTGGAGACTCGGCGGCACAGAGCTCTGCTTCACGTGGGACAGCACGGCGACGCGCTCCATAATTTGCGACTGACGCTTTGTGTATGAAGCTATTTCTGATGTGTGGACCACATCGATAGAACGTTTCTATCGGTTCCCGCCAAAAATAAATTTAAAATTGGACGACGATGGCACAGACCCAGCAGGAACGAGCTTGTGATGCAGCCAGCCAGCCAGATATCGAAGACCTGATCAAGAGCGAAGCTTCGGAAGACATTACAGAGCAATCGCCAAGGTGTTTTTCCACGCAGCACCACGTGAGTCGCCACGACTTCCAGTCCCGAGAGCTGCTCGCCACTCGATCGGAGCTGCTCCAATGGTACGACAAGCATCGACGCAAACTGCCGTGGAGAGGAGACCCTCCGCCGTACATGACGACGTCCAGTCACACTAGTCAGAAGAAGAAAATGCAGCGAAAAGTGGAGGTTTAGCAGTGTTTCTAAAGCCCACAGAGGAGCAGAAACTGAAGCAGGAGGTTGGTGAAGGTCCGAGGAAGGTGGAGCCCTACGAGACGTGGGTGTCGGAGATCATGCTGCAGCAGACGCGAGTGGACACAGTGGTGGAGTATTTCTTGCGCTGGATTGACAAGTTCCCGACGGTTGCTGCTCTGGCAGAGGCCAACGAAGAGGTGAGAGTTTACACAGTTGTTGTGGGTGTAACACAACTGACGATGGTTGCAGGAGGTGAACGCTTTGTGGGCTGGACTTGGGTACTACCGACGCGCGAGGATGCTGCATGCTGGAGCGAAGTATGTGGTGAAGAATTTTGGTGGCGAATTGCCGTCAACAGTTGAGCAATTGCTAAAGATTCCAGGCATTGGGCCGTACACTGCAGGTTCGTGGTGGAGAGGATGATCTTTTTGAGTATGCATTTGACTTATACGGACGTCCTTGATCTGCTTGTAATAAAAGGAGCTATTGGATCCATTGCCTTTGGAAATCGTGTTCCGTTGGTAGATGGCAATGTCATTCGCGTGATGGCTCGTATGCGTGCTGTTGGAGCTGACCCGAAGAACAAACAGCTCATTAACTTTTCCTGGGAGGCTGCAGAGAAACTTGTGGCGGAGTGTGAACGACCGGGAGCACTAAACCAGGCGCTCATGGAGCTGGGAGCAACAGTCTGCACTGTACAGGTAATGTGTTTAGCGTTCATGGAGTGTGCTACAGCATCCTCTTCTTCTAGATCCGTTATTTGACGCGCGATTCTACTGTCCATGTAGAATCCACAATGCTCGGATTGTCCAGTCAAAACGGAGTGTCTGGCATATGAAGAGGTTCAAGTCAAGCAGCAAAGTGAAAGCTCGTTCATGGAGTCCAATGATGCCTGCTCTATCTGCGATTATTCTCGCGTTTTCGAATGGGATGAAACTCAGACTGAGGTGAGTTAGGTTCCTGCTGTCATGCCGAATGACGCCACCTGTGACCATGTCTCGTTGCTGGCTGCAGGTCACCAAGTACCCGCTGAAGGCGAAGAAGAACGACTCGAAAAATGAAGTCATTTGCGTCACGGTAGTGTCTTCACCGCCAGATGAAATTGGCGCAAATGCACCGCCTGTGACCACGACAAAAGGCAAGCGAAAACGCGACACTGACATGAAGGTGTCTCCATCCGACTGGAAGTTCCTTATGTCCAAGCGGCCTGAGGGTGGTCTGCTGGCTGGACAATGGGAATTTCTCCACAGCAAGATGAGTGATGGAGACAAGATTCCGCCGTTTTCAAAACGAAAGTCGTTCATGGATTCTCGCCTTGCAGATACGTTAGGCAAGACGGCTCTCGTTCGTTCCGACGGCAAATCGATTCCTGAACGACGAGATCTCGGTGGATTGACGCACATTTTCTCGCACGTCAAGCATCACATGGGGATTGAGCACATGCACTTTGCGTGTCAACCAGCATTGCTGCCTGCTGCCCAGTTGGACGAACTGCGATGGATGACAGTGGCTGAAATGCAGCAATTGGGAATCACAACAGGCGTGAAGAAGATCCTGCAACTGGTGCTTCATCCCGACCAAAGCGACAAGAAAAGCAGCAAGAAGAGCAAATCGACGACTGCAGTCTCACACGTCACACATGGCAAGCGGCTGAAAACCATCGCCAGCTTCTTCGCAAAATAGAATTTTACAGGTTTTGCTTCCCACACATACAAACTCTTCATCAAATCAATAATAACTTTATTCATTCTTACAGGAATATCTGACTCTTGCGACGATGCAAAAACCATACTGTATCACTCGCCACTATTAGATTAGACACGGACGTCGATGAGCTCCACCGAGATGGAGGACTTAATCCCGCAGGTCGTGGCGCTCAACATCGACGACGTCCAGGACGTGTCTCTGCACGAGGATTTCAAGCAGCAAGCGCCTCCTGATCGCGTCATCTACTTCCGAGACTTGAGCTCTTGGGACATCCCCAAGGTGCGGAGCTGCACGAAGACTGGTTCCCCATTCGGTACAACCAGGCGTTCTACGACGGCGCCGCTCAGGGGCTGTGGATGGAGACTGGCGGGCCGTTGTTCGCCCGTCTGGCGGTCGAGATGCAGCCCTCACCCACGGGACTGCAGCCTGTGAGCGACCAGGACCGACAAGAGGAGAGCGTCTTGGGGGCCGTGACGGCCAGCACGTTGCCGTTGAGCAAAGTGGACGACCCAGACCTCATCGCTCCCGACGACTGGGAGCACACGCACGTGATGTACATTCTGACTCTGGGGACAAAGTCCTCGGTCAGAAGAATGGGCATCGCGTCGGCTTTGCTGCAAGAGTGCATTGCTCAAGCAGCGAGACAAACGCAGTGCGGAGCAGTGTATCTCCATGTGAAGGCAGACAATATCAGTGCCAGGCATTTCTACGAGAAGAACGGATTTCAGAACTTGCGCTTTTTGAAAGGTGCAGACTGCCACTAAAGCTTCAGAGCAAGGGAGTAGATGCTGACTTTTTGTTGTTGTTGTTGTGTTGCAGATTATTACATGATTGACGGAGTGAGGCATGACGCGTTCCTGTACATCCGCTATGTGAACGGAGCCTCCCCCAGAGCGGTTGGTTCGATCTTATCACAAGGTATGCGCTTGATACTATTGCTGCTTGTTGATATTGCTCGAATGACGCTAACGGAGTGCTTTTGATTGTGCAGACCGCTATTTGCGCTGTTTTCAATTGCTTCGTTGGGCTGGCGGAAGATCATTGAGGGGTTCGCAGTGGAAGAATTCGAGGACACAACGACCGAAAAGGTATCTAGACTGGCAGCATCAGGACCGATGGATTCGGCGAATATAGTCCGAATGTAACCTCGGACTAAATTGTACTCTATCATTCACGTGTAGAGCCGCTAAGGATAGATCGGGTGCTGCTAGTGAAACTCCACAGCCGTGAAACGGGACTGAGGTAGATTCGTCGCATAGTGCTTTCTGCTTTCGATCAGGCCGCTGCTACGACCACGAAGAGGACATGGACTTTCAAGATTTGCTGAATGAGGTGGAAGACGCAATGAAAAGTCCGCGAGCAGGTGGTACAACAGGAGGATCCAAATACGCTGACGCTGGAGATAGCTCCTTCAGAACTACCCAGCCTGTTAGCAAGACTCGAGTAGGTTTTCTGGTGAACGCATTCAGTGCATGAGAGTGGAGATATTTTGCTGACGTGTCGATGTTCCTGCATCTAGTCCTTTGAAAAAGGCAAGAACGAACTGGACGACCTGTTGGACATGCTAGGTGATGATGATGCCAAACCGGCTCCAGTGCACCCACGACCGACGTCTTCGAGAGCAGGAGCTTACAATTCGTCGTCTGCTAAAAGCTCTAGCGAGTTCAAAGCTAGTGGCGCTAAAAAGTGAGCTGAGGTGGCTTACTTCTGAGAAAAGCTCTCGTTCCTAACCTGTTCACCTTCCTCTTATTTTCAGGTGCTCGCAAGCGCTGATGGATGGAGGATTTGCCAACCGTGGATTAGGCACCGCATTCTCCCGTAGGTACGGATGTTATGTTTGCAATTACTCGAGGGCAGCACTAATCTTTGCATTTCTTTTGAACAGTGCATGTTCCAACCTTCGTTGCAACGAATGCGACTTCTCTGTGGTGCAGTTTCCTGGAAAGTAAGTAGTAACATTACATGATGCAAGCAAACGATGTTGTTCTCACTTAAGCAATCTGCTGTTATGCAAACAGAAAATGGGACGAGAGCGCAGATTACATGTTTTTCGCGAGAATGTGCCGAGCGAGACTAAGCTCCGCGCAAAGATGGAGGTTGCCCCAGGTTAGTGTAGATTCTTGTACCTTTACGCCTCGAACAGCTCGACGTGATATGCTTACACAAGTTTGGGCTCGTTTACCTATTCGACAGAGTTTGCAGCCTACGCTTGCCAGTGTAAATGGCTTTCGATTAATTCTCAGACACGCGTCGATCAGTGCCAGGTGAAATGGTCTTGTGCAGGACACTGACAATAGCAACGAGAATTTGGTTGATCTCAAAAGAGAATATCTACAAGAGGGGATAATAAATACTTCATTTATTGACAAGTGTGCCGCTCTTCTCGATCATGGACGTAGCTTCAGTTTCGGTTGCGACTCCAACTCGCTCTCCAAAACGACTTGGAATCTCCGAAGCTCATCCAGGCCAGCGCTTGATGTTGTCTTCACATTGCCGACACCGTTGCGGATTATGTTGTTGTTGCTACTTCCGATGCGAAAGAGCTGCTTCCACACAATAAATACAGTATCCGGAGAGCAATTCGACCCGAGAACGCACTGAGAGAGCAGTGATTCAATCGTCTGTCGGAAAACAGTGTCAGAGTATTCGACAGCTATCAATCAGTAAACAATTTAAAACATACTGCGATTGCTGCTCGGCAAGATACACTCCACGTTAGCAGACGATATGCCCAGTAATTCACCAGGAGGGGTGAAGATACTGGTTGTCGACGAGAGACTTCTGAATTTCGTTCCAGTACATATCCTTCGTCCGAGCACTTTCCAATTCATATGGATCGTAGAACGAAGCACTAGATGCTGGACCACCAACGTTGTTGTCGAGCCTGATCAAACTGAAAGCCCAATCTGGCAGCAGATGTTGATAGGTTTGTCTGAGGAGAAACTCGTGTCAGTATATCTCGGGATGGAGGAACAACCCATGCATACTGTGCAAAAACTTACAATGATGACAATCGCGGCGCGGAGCTCTTCAAACTTACCAATACCTCGCTTGTCGAAAGCGCTGCAATGTCAGTTTGGTTAGGACCATTTAGCTCCTTATGTTCATTCCGAACGGTGGTCCACAGAGCTAGGTATAAGGAGTAGTCGCGCACTTTGCCCAAGAGATTCGCTGCTCGAGACCTCATGACCTGGTGCCCAACATTCCAAGCACAATAAGCAAAAGTGTACCTCCAAAAACTTCAAACAAGCTGAACTTACCTTTCGCATCGCTAGTGCTTTTCGTTCTTGAGGGGTGCTCGGTAATGGCGACGAATCGACTGCTTCAGATATTCGCTTCAAAACGTAGCCAGCAAACAATGTGCCATGGCGAATAAATGGCAGCAGACTTAGCACTCCTCCACCACACAGCTCTGCTTGAATCGCTGGTTGGTTCGTTGAGTCCGACAACAATTGGCTTAGTTTTTGAAGGCCTTCTCCTTCACTGAACCGGCGCATCTGAGAGCTTGACTGCGAGTTCACAGCCTTTACGACCTGCCAGTTCACCTCTTCTAAGCAAAGCCGTCGTAAGACCTCGGATAGAACTTTCGCACGTCTCTGGTTTTCGGGTAAATCTTGCTTTGATAAAGGAGGCAGGGGGCTAAATAAATATGTCCCGTGTCGAGGTTGAGCGAGAATCGTGTACTCGGTTCCAAATTGTTCCTCGTTGGCGTATACAGCGTCACTGTCAAGTGTACTTTGCAACTTCATTGATAACTGATACGCGGGACAACACGTGGTAGAGTCCATAGTCAAGAGAGACCAAGGGCATGACGTCCGATTCATCTCTAAATATCGAGCCAGTCGCTGCATATCGTTTCTGCTCGGGGCGTCAAATGCTGCATCGGCTACTACGGCGAGGGGTGCGAATCCATCCAGCAGCTCATAGAGAGGATTAGGCTTCAGGGTATAGGTCTGTTCGTTAATTGATGACACGGCTTCATTAGCTGTAATTCCAAAGAACGGAACTCCTGCGCGTGCAAATTGCTCATATAATTCAACGAAGGAAAATCGTGCGTACGCATCGCTCGCCGTCGTCGCATGGCATACAGGATAGATGATTGATGATGGAACCAAGCACATGACCACCAGTGGCGCAGCAAGTCGTCGCGAAAGCAAGATCGATGCTTCAAGGCCAAAATTTCCTTGAGTCACCCGCAGAGTATTCTGCATCCAGTACACAACAGGCTGACGGATCGATCCAGCACCAATAGCAGTACTTCTCCTTCTTGCCGTCGCAGGTGGTAAATACAAAATACGTCGTCGTTCTTCAAGCTGAGGTGGCCACTGCTCACACAACCTTGAGTGATCTATAGTCGGTATTGTAGTTGCCAGCTCTGCATCGCGCTGTATCCTAGTACCTTCTTGTAGCGGTACTGCTCTGCTCTCCACTCGATTCTGTGCCAAATCCTTACTTAACCAATCACTTGCACGTTCATTCTGTCCCAACAACTCCTTTGGAGTCTTCACAATTCCGTCCGATCCCCATGGCGCAGTCATTTCCACATCCACAGAGGTCGAATTCGCCGTCATTTCAACGCCATCGCCATCCACATTGGCAGTACCACTGAGAGCCACTGCTATTTCTTCATTAGCAGCACTGTTCCCACCAGTATTGCAGGTAAAGTTTTGAGTATTGTCCTGCTCTGCAGCATCAACAAGTGACGCAGCACTGTCCTGTAGCTGGAGAGTCTTTTTCTCCTCGCTTTCTTGCTTAGGACTCGCTTTTGTCTCTTCTAAATCGTCTTTTTGTCGTTCTTCTGGATAAAAGCGCTAATAGCCTCCAGCTGAACGTAGTAAAAACAAAATTACGTTAAACTATCACTAAAATACACTCAAATTAGACCAAAAGAGGCATTTTGTACCATTCCTGGGGAGATCGGCTCTGGGTTGCGGTCCAAGACGCGCACGAAGCCGCCAGTTGGCACGCGGTACAGACGCAGAGGTGCGTTTTCATGCGGAAGGATTCCTTGCGCTCGCTGCTGCTCCAGCGCCTCCAGCTGCGCCGAGATGCGACGCGCTTCGACCGCGCCTGGCAACGGCATTGGCTTGGATAATGGCGCGCAAAACAAAATAGGCAGTGTACCCCTATTTTGGTACATATATCGAAATGATAACAACATATACTGTACCGTAGAAGACTGTTAAGTACATAGTGAATTACTCGAGACTACGGTGAAAATGTTATCCACATACTGAAAACAAGGTTAAAAGAGCTGCCATGCGTTGAGTTTAATGAGTATCAACAAACCGCATACTGAATCCAAGTCAACGATACCACAGAACGTAATGTACTTAACCGAGACAATACTTTAATCAAGTGTCATGCGTACTACAGCATCTGACCACGTCACAGATCGCAGAAACATGGACACTCTACCGAGTTGCCGAGTGTGTGGCCACGCCCACGAGCAAGTAAGTGGTGAATGCGGCACATATTCATCTAGAACATTCCTTCACTGGCCATATCCTTGCTCCTCGCTTCTTACTTCGTCTTTTGGACGCTAAAATCGACGCCTGATTGCTTGCATGCCATGTAGGACTCCAAATGTCCTGTATGCGGACACACAGGCAGAAGTCGCGCCTTTAAGTGCTTTACGGTGAGGCCAATTAACTGTGTAGCTGTGCAATGCTAAAAATTACTTAACGTTTCTGCAATGCTTTATTACTGCATAGAACAAAGGCACAGCGTTCACGTTCACAGTCCAAGCCTTCGACTGCTTTGCACAGAACCAAGCAGGCATCAGTGATCCCAGTGCTCTAGGACAAGCCAATATTGGCCTGTGGACGTTCACCAAGATCCTGCGCGGTCGAATCTTTCCTAATATGGAGAAGGAGCTGCCGGACGACACAATTTCGCGGCATTTGGTCTCTTTTGGTGTGTAAAATGGATGACGGAGTGGTCTATCTGTTGACTGTGGCTAACCTGCTGTGTATTGCAATTGCACTAGTCGGCGACGGACCCATGGGCGTTGCGCGGTGGCGTCCTGTTCTAGAACAAAGTGGCAGTCGGGTGGCGATCATTGAACAGTTCGGCATCGCCGGACCCAAGCGAAGGCACGGCTACGGCAAGCAGCTCCTGCGCGCAGTCATTGAGGTGGGGACCGTTCTTCAAGTGCCGTGCAGGTAGGATGCGTGTTGGCTGACAGATGTCGGCTGTTGTGTTCTGTAGGACATCGAGGCGCTCTTTGCGCAGCAGGCGGCGCATCCCGAGGCGCTTGTCGCGTACGTGCCTCAGACGGACTCCTTCGCGGCGATGAAGCTGTTCCAGTCGGCGAGCTTCCAGCCGGAGTCGCAGGTGCTCGAGGTCACGGAGAGCACTTTTGTGCGGATGCGACTGGCATGGGGCCACGGCTGCTTGACGTCAGCAAGCGTGCGATGAATACACCTCGGCGCCCACCAACTAGACAGCGAACGCGAAGGAAGGAGAGGAGACGATTACGACTAAGCACTGGGGGCTAATAGTATCGAGCTACGTTGAAGCAGCAACGTACCCTGAACTTATTCACCGACTTAGGTCTGAGATCTCTGCCTCGATTCGTCACGTGGAGACTTGTGCGCACCCATCAGATGGATTTCACCGAGAGAAAAAGCTCGGATACAAGTGTGATACAGGAATTTTGGCAGCAAGCCATCGGATGCATGCTGACTCGATGGTCGAGGAGCTCTACAGAGTGAGTGTTGTTTGTTTACGGAATAGTGTACGCCGTCAACTCGGTAGTCAGCGTCAATAGCGATGGCTTCACTCGCTGGATTGACGAGTCTTGGCAACAAGCACGAGGTCATGTCCACTCGGTCTTTCCAGGTACATTCAAGTGACTGGCGATGTCCCAACAATGGGAATTCCTACTTACGAACAGCTAGGAAGGCTCGCGGCAAAGCCTCATGGATCAGAAACACTCCATGCAAGAGAATGGGGGCGGGGTCACAGTGTGTCCATCCTCCGTTGTTATTCCATGTTGTATTCGAGGCAGCTGACCTTTCGAAGTCGACCTAAGACAGTCGACTTACAGTCTGAAGCGTCGACTTTGCGCGCTGGGACACTTGTCAAGTCGGCCTGGTGTCGACTTATCACCCCAAGCAGCTTCAAGAAGAGCAAGTTGAAGCGAGCACCCTTTCGGACGGGCCTTTCCACTCGCCATACAAAGTCGCTATCGTTTCTGACCCTCCGTTTCGCTTCCGAGCCAAACAAACATATCTCAAACCCAAATCCAGCTAGCTCACTTCGCTTCCTTCTCCGTAGCCAGCAAGCGGTTTCCACACGCCATGGCGTCGGCTTCCAGACGACGGAGCAGTCTCGGGGACCGCCGCGGCTTCTTCCACCTCTGCGGCTCGCCCATCCGCACGCACAAGATGGAGCTCGACTACGTCCACGGCAAGGGCCAGTCGCCCACGCAAGTGCGCGCTCCAGAGCCCGTTCAGGACGTCGACACGCAAGTGATGATGCGACGTCCCGTGCGGAAGCAGCTCAAGCAGAAGCAGCGCCAAGCAGAGGCCGACGCAGCCATGGAGGCACTGGCCAGACAGTTAGGACAGGACGGAGGCGGCTACTACGACAGTCTGCTCGGCGTCGACACTTGCGAGCCCATGTCTTGTGTGGCGGACGAGGGCAGCAACAACTCGATGAGACTGGAGGGCGCGCGTCAAGCAGGCATCCCTCTGTACCTGTCGGACTGGTTTGCCCCCAGCAAGGACGCTACGAACAACAAACGTCACCGCCAGGCCAACTTCATCAAGACGATGAACGAACCAGAGTCCGAGTCGGTGGCGAGCGACTGCTCTGCATCGTCAGACTCGGACACCAGCCACCAGTTCCTCAAGGCGCATCAGAACGTCAACATGGCCGACGTCATTGTCGGCCGCGTCATTGGCGAAGGAGCCTTTGGCAAAGTGTTCAAGGCCTCGTGGAAAGGAAGAGACGTAGCTGTCAAGGTGCTGATCCGACAGAACCTCAGTGCAGAGGTCGTACGGGAGTTCGAGACGGAGGTGAAGATCATGAGCTTCTTGCACCACCCCAACATCTGCATGCTTCTAGGGGCGTGTCTGGCCCCTGAGAACCGCGCACTGGTCATTGAACTGGTGGAGCAGGGCTCGCTCTGGGCTGTACTACGTACTCGCCGACGACAACTAACAGAGGAGATGCGAGCACGGTTCGTACTCGACACAGCGCGGGGCATGAGCTACTTGCACCAGTTCGAGCTGCCGATTCTACACCGAGACATGAAGAGCCCCAATCTGCTCGTGGAGCGAGACTTCTCCATTAAGATCTCGGACTTTGGGCTCTCACGCGTCAAAGCGCAGATCCAGACCATGACCGGCAACTGCGGCACAGTGCAGTGGATGGCGTAAGTGGCATGCGGTTTCACGCTTTTCTTTGGATCTTGAAGGGACACTCACAATGATTTCTGCTTTGTCTATGGTGACGCAGGCCAGAGGTGCTGGGAAACCGCAAGTACACAGAGAAGGCAGACGTCTTCTCGTTCGGTATCGTTGTATGGGAAATTTTCACGGGCCTGTGCCCGTACGACGGCATGACGCAGATCCAGGTCGCGCTCGGCGTGCTCAACCATGACCTGCGCCCTCCGATTCCTCGCTCGTGTCCGCGCTTCTTCGCGCGGCTGATCCGCTCGTGCTGGATGCGCGAGCCCAGCCTGCGTCCGTCCTTCTCGGAGCTTGTATGCGCCTTCGAGCAGTATGCTGCTCACCAATAAGCAGCTCTTTTGGCATGGGAATCAACAACGCCTTGTAGCAAGACAACGCACAATCGGCAACGCTGTTATACTAATTTACAAAGTAAATGTGTGCTATGTGTCATGCAAGTGAGTGCTACGTGGAAGTTGACTGCCAATGATTGCGTTGAAGTCGGAGCTGTTCGAAGATGGAGCCAGGAAGGGCAGCGGATGTTTCGACGGAATAAATGAGTGCACGCAAAGATCGGCAAATTGGACCTCCACTGAATTCCATCGGCAGCCAGCCACTGGCTGCAGGGCTGAGCTGCTATCCGCTGCAGTGGAGCTCAGTTCAGAGGCCAGTTAGCCAGCAGTCCAGCTCTGCTTAGACGACAAATAGAGCTGCCCTGTGCACTCCAGCAAATTGCACCAACAGTCAAGAAATGACATGGCTGCATCAGTAGTGATTTTGGCGCGCAAAGGTTGGCGCGTCCGCCTCATATAGGACAAATGACCTATTCTAGGTGTCATATCTTGCCTTAACCAGTGTGGCGTAAATTTGATCAGCAAGTCAGTATCCCGTTCAGTATCTTTCGCTGTGCCACACTATTTTCCTTCGTTTCAGCGCACGGTTGCGATCGCCGCACTGACTTGTTGGCAGGTCCTGACCAGTATCCCATTTGCGCCGAGCAGACACGGACGCAGAGGTGGAGAAGTGGAGGAGGCGAGCAGGTACAGGACAGGCCCCATCGGCCCTCCGCCCTTGAGCCAAGTTCAGTCAAGCCCAGGACAGTTAGCGTCTGGCGGAGGACTGACAAGTGGGTCGTTTCTTCAGCTCGTTTTTCTCAACCCTCACGTCGTGAAACGCCAAAGTCTGCGGGAGGGAGGAGCAGCCACTGTAGAGACTGTCAGTGAACCGCGGACTGATCGGCAGTTCCATCGACATCTGGCGTCGGTCGGCGGGCGGTTTGAGTGGGACAAGAGCCGCGTTTTAGCGCTGCAGCAGGACGCTCTCACTTCTGGACACGATGGACGCTAAGCGCGACGAGTTGCTCCGCCTCGTGAAGGCTCTGAGCGGCGCCTGCAGACAAGACCGCAATGTCCTGAAAGACGGAGAGCTGGTGGACATGTTGGAGACTCGAGGACGTCAGATCGCGCGCCTGCGCAAGCAGCAGAAGAAGACGAAGAAGGCGAAGCAGAAGCGCCTCAGCATGTCGCCTGTTCTCAACAAAACAGCCAAGAAGCTCAAGGAACAAGTGCGCGCAGGAGAGAACAAAGCGGCAGAAGCAATCCCCAAGCGCCGGAAACTGTCGCTGGATGGGGAGAGCAAGTGCATGTTCCCGTCCATTGAGCGGCAGCAGAAGCCCAAGCGCGAGTCTATGGACGAGTGGATCTCATCGCTACAAGGCAGCAAAGCCGCCTCGATGAACCCGACGGACAGTGTAGCCTACTACCGACCCACTACACCCACTACAGTGGCTGTGGCGGTAGAGGTGAGCGAGGAGTCAGTGATGGTGAACCCGCTCAAGACGTACCCATACAGCCACATGCGACGCTCAGTGTCCCCCAGCTCAAGACTCCGCGCGCTGTGCGAGCCCCTTCGCCGCTCATGAAGCCAGGAAACCGCTCGGTGTCGCCCACTGCTGTGGACCTCTCGGCGTCCTCAACGTCGACGATGGCTTCATACTACGATGACATGTACGACGAGTATGCAGTCTCACCAGAGGTCCTACGACGCTACGCGCGCTCGGCCTCGGACCGAGCACCATCCTTTGAGTCAATGGACTGGAGTCCTTCAGACGATGACAGCAGTGATGAGTCGATGCCATTCAGAAGCATCGCAGATGATATGGGCGGTGAACACACACAGCACCATCAGTTGTCGCCTGTGTCTAGAGTTGTGACCCAAGAGAGACTGGCAGTGCAATCTCCCAAAGCCCGGCTTAACGTTCTAGAGCTCTCTAGCTCAGGAAAGTTTGGTGAGGGAGAACCCACTGCCGAGTCACACACTCCGCAGCTGAATGCCAGCTCGACGGAAGTCGTCATGGAGGTGCTGTACCGCATCATGGAACACAACGAGAACTTCAAGTGGCTGATCGACCCTGTTAACCAAGCGCGCGTAGCCAAATTGGTCGATTACCAGCTACAGGAGCAGCAAAACAGCGGTGCTTCGTCGTCATGCTATGAGGACGAGCAGTTCATCAATGAACTGCGCGCGCAGGTGGACGAGCTGATCCATGAGAACCTGAGAATCAAGTCTGAGAACGTGAGACTCATGGGTAGAGGAACACAGTCTGCTGCTGAAAAGAGCGTGGAGGAGCTAGAAAAGCGCTTAGCACTGAGTGAGGAAGCTGTCAGTCTGCAGGAAGGCTACCGTCGCAAAGCCGAGGCGGCCTTCAAGAGCGAGCTAGAAAGCAAGTCAGAGTTGGTATCAAGTCTTCAGCACGATCTGGAGGTGAGAGACTCTCAGATTGCCACACTCATGCAGAGTGGCGCTGTTGGTGATGAAAGCAGCGATGCAGAGGTTTCTCGACTTAAAAGTACGGTGCTTGAGAAGGACCGTGAAATCTGTCGCCTTAACATCCAGCTGTCGACGAAACAGAAACTCGTTGATGAGATTGCCAAGAAGGTTGTGCAGCAACTGGAGACCAGTGTGAAAGGTTCATCAGATGTGACTGTAGCAACTCTTGCCAACGACCTCCAACTGAATATGGACATGCTCCTTTTCAATAGCGTGGCGGAGAAGGAGCAGGTGATTGACGAGCTTAAGGCTGCCTTACTGACCATGGAGCGCGAGGTGAGTGGCCTTGAGACGCGTGTGGCGAAGAAAACGCGAGAATCGCTGCTACTGAAGACCAAGTTTAAGTCACTGTCTTCGCGCTTGACCGAGGCCAACGTGAACATGTCACGTCTTGAGACCGAGAATGACCGTCTTGTGGCGTCGTTGAAGGAGAAACAAGCGAAGATGAGGGATTTGATCGAATTCTTGGAGGGCAAAGAGAAACAAGTAATGCATTTGGAGGAGCAAGTGAACCTGCGCCAGACCCAGTTGGAGCATGTCATGACGGAGTACGAAGCGATGCAGTGCAAGAAGGCGCCGAGCGGGCGTGCTTCGGTACGTGCGGCGTGAGCTTTAGCTGAGCCATGCAACTCGAATCGACGAGCGAATGCTGCCTTGCCACCTTGCGACAACTCGCTCCTGCTTCTGCACTAGCTTCCCTACCTGTTACGACTGCCCAAGAAAAATGTAAGAAGACGAGGTGCTCCTACACCCATTCAACCGACACTGACAAACACCAACCAGCATGATCATCACCAGAAACAAAACCAAGGCGCGAGACCCAAGTTCGAGACGCCGACCATTTCATACATTATTATTTTGCCAGAATATTTACAGATAGGGAGGAGAAGAAGAGGGAGAGAGCAGAGCTCGAGTGGCTGGGGTCAAAACGAGGAACGCGCCACTATGAGCGTTCGTTTGTCTATAGAGAAGCCAGCCCAGCTACAATAGCCTACGTGTCTACAATCAATCATAAACATCCATTGATGTTGATCGAACTTGTTTCTGCTTTGAATGTTTGCTTTGAAAGAGAAGTAGCGTGGTCAATTACTATAGCTACACTGTAGCTACAACACTCACCACGGATTAACACGCAGGACACAAACTGCAGTCTTGAACTCGGATCACGCGGTGCAACTTGCTGGTAGTGAATTACTCCACCGTCTTCTCGTAGACCACGCGCTTGCCGACATCCGAGTGCTTGATCTTGTTGGAGATGAGAGCACCTTTGCGACGCACGGGGCGAGAGGTAACTCCCAACCCAAAGACGAATGTCGCGATAAAGAGGAAGAACAACCCAACCAGCAGAAGGATGGGCACCCACAGAGGGGCCGTGAAGAACGATGTAGCCAAGAACGGCACGATCCAGAACGGGAACGTGAAGAAGGCCACGAGCATCGTCGGCACGGCAATCGCCAGAAACACAGTCAGCGCTCCGGCCGCCGTGATTCCCAGCACAGCAGCCAACGCCACGCTCAACTTGCGATGTTTCTTGGCAAAGTCCGTCGGCAACTGGACGTAGCCCGACACAACTCCACACGCCGAAGAGCACAGCGAGTACAGCGTGCCCACAAAGGCGTCACGAGCGTCCAGGAGCTTGGAGGCGCGTCCAGCAGCACGGAAGGCTTTACGAACAGGTGGGCCGAACCACACGCGGACGAGGACCTCTCCCCGGTTGCTGCCGCCACGAGCGCCTTCTTTCAGACGGACAGTATACTCCGTAGGCTCCGTGGTCTGCGACTGGACAATGCTAAAGACATTGATCTGACCCGAGCCAATAAGTTCGTCTCCAGACTCGTCAGAGTACACTTCCACAGTCAGCATCGCCTCCTTCTCATGGAGACTGGCGTCGTAGAAGAGCTCCAACTCATTGTTGGACGTGTCGTCCCACTCCGGATTGGTCCCGCCTTGGAACGCTGGGTCCGTGGTGGCCCACGACTTGGGGCTGGAGTTGTCCAGCTGCACCAACACTACAGCAAAGAGTTTAGCACAAAAATACAAGTAGTAGAGACCCAAAGAACGTACCAAAGGGATCTTGGCGTTTGCCGAAGTTCGTGGGCAAATTGCGGGCGCTCAGCACCTTCACGTGGATGGTGCCGTTCATCATCGCCTTGTCGACTGGTCGAACCTTCTCTTGGGGCTTCTCAGACGGCGGAGGCGACGCAGACACTGGCGCTGGCACTGGCGGCAAAGGAGCTTCGACTGGCACTTGAGACGCGACTGGGGCGGCTTCTTCTGCGTCGGAGGAGGAGCTGGAGCTGCTGCTGTTGTTCGGGTCGGCTACTGGAGGCGGCGGAGTCGTCGATTGCGACCGTTTGGGCTTCCTGGCCATGCGGCTTGATGGCTTCTGAGCGGTCTCAACTGTGGCGACTGAGGCTGATACGAAGAAGATCACCCACTTCAACCGGAATGTCGAAGCACAGGCGTCAGGAACGTGATTGGCGCAAATGGACCGCGCCCCAGATCCCTCTACAAGAGCATCTGCTATTATAGAGGGATGTGGAAGGTGGTTGGTCATGCCAATCTGTGACGAGGAGCTACACTGCGGACACAGTCGCTGGTCGTCGTCGTCTCGAGCCATGCCGAAGGACAAGAAGAAGCGCGCGCGTAACGTCGGCACGGCGTCCGCCGCGCAGAATGCGCTGGGCCGCACTCTGGCCACGCCCAACACGAATCTGGGCCAGCATTTCCTCAAGAACCCCATGATCGTGACTCAAATCGTGGCCAAAGCGGCCATCCGAGGCACCGACGTGTGTCTCGAGGTCGGTCCTGGTACCGGTAACTTGACGGTGAAGCTCTTGGACCAGGCCAAGCGCGTGGTGGCTGTGGAGTTTGATCCGCGAATGGTAGCGGAGCTGCAGAAGCGCATCCAGCACACGGAGCACGTCAACCACCTGCAGATCATCCACGGCGACGTCATGCGCGTGCAGCTGCCGTTCTTCGACGTCTGCGTGGCCAATTTGCCCTACCAGATCTCGTCGCCCTTTGTGTTCAAGCTGCTGGCCCACCGCCCCATGTTCCGCTGCGCAGTGATCATGTTCCAGGAGGAGTTTGCCAAGCGACTCAGTGCCAAGTACGGGCCTGTACTTGCTGATGAAAAGAAGGATGTTGAACGAAAGACTGATGATGTGTGCTGTGTGTGTTCATTAGACCTGGTGACGAGCTCTACTGCCGTCTGTCGGTGAACACGCAGTTGCTGGCCAAGGTGGATCAGTTGCTTAAGGTAGGACGCAACAACTTCCGTCCGCCGCCCAAGGTCGAGTCGCGTGTCGTGCGCATTGAACCTCGCAACCCGCCACCTCCGGTCAACTTCACGGTGAGCACGATACTTCATTTCTAATATGGATGTTAAGGAATTGAGATTAATGATGTTTGTGTGCATTTCATAGGAATGGGATGGTATGATCAAGATCATCTTCAACCGTAAGAACAAAACACTGCACTCGTGCTTCGTTACCAAATCTGTGCTGAAGATCCTGGAGGAGAACTACAAGACGTACTGCTCCCTGAACAACGAGGTACGCAGTTTATTCACACCAGTATCGTCTGAATGGGTTTATCTCACATTCGAATGACTACAGCTCCCGGAAGGCGATATCGACATCAAGCAGAAGGTGGAAGAGGTGCTGAGCTTCGAAGAGTTTGGCCAAAAGCGCGGCGCTAAGATGGACCAGGATGATTTCTTGATGTACGTTTAGCTGGTTACATGTATCTGAACGATGCTGTGATGAACCACTTACGTTTGTCTGGTACAGGCTGCTGGAGAGATTCAACGCGAACAAAATCCATTTTTCCTAGTTCCATGGGCCTTCATCCGGCCATGCTCCCCACGCTGTCGTCATGTGCGCATGTGGTATTCTCCTATTCCATATAGATTCATTGTTTGCCTGCTTAAAACTGTGTTTGCTGTTGTTGTCGCTTCTGCTGCATCCCATTCTCCCATGCATATAAAAGAGATTCGGTGCAGAGTATGTGCCGTTAATCTCCACTTGGAGCTGGACATTCGGCTTGGTCGGAGTGCTTTCGCGAAAATAGATGCGAAACCACAGCAAATGCACTTCCCAAGTGCTTCTTACCATCAAGGTGCAGTTCAAATCAGGAATTTCCACTCAGGAGCAAGCCGTGCTCAACCACACGAGAGAAGTGAAGCCCACAGTTGTGAGAAATGGAGCGTGAACGCGATCGAGAGCGTAGCAGCCGCGACGGCGACGGGTATGAACGAGACCGTAGTTTCCGTGAAAGCGACCGAGTGCGCTCCAAAGACCGCGATCGAGAACGCACCCGTAACCATGATCGCGACGTGGACGAGCGTAGCACTAGCAGCCGCGATCGCGACTATGATGAACGCAGCACGAGTAGCCGCGACCGTGACCGCGATTATGATGAACGTAGCTCGAGCAGCCGTGACCGTGATCGAGACCAGGGACGTGAACGGCGTCGAGATAAAGACAGCACACGAGAGCGTGACAGGGATCGGGACCGCGATCGGGACCGCGATCGGGACCGCGACCGCGATCGAGACCGGGATCGAGACCGAGATCGTGATCGCGATAGGGACAGAGATCGTGACCGGGATCGTCATCGTCATCGCGATCGAGACCGCCGTGATACGGACCGGGACTACGATCGTGATCGCGATGACAGAACTCGAGAGTATTCATCGCGCTACAGCAGCAGCAACTCTTTCTCTCGACCTGCCACGTACGACCCGCGATTAGCTCAGCGTACTCAACTTCGAGGCCGACGCGGTGAAGGCGATGAAGACGACGAGCGTTACGAGGATATTTTGCGCAGGAAGCAGCTTCAGGATGAATTGGGTCTCTCAGACGAAGAAGAGCTTGCAGCTGGAGGCACTGCAGAAAATGGAGACCTTTCGTCCCACAACAATGCTGGCGACAACGAAGCTCGAGCACGCATTAAAGAACTCCAGCGCGAGTTGAAGGAAGCTCGCGAGTCAGAACAGAAAGCGCAGGAGTCACTCAGTAAATTGCAACTGTTGAGTAAATCGCAGACTGCTATCCTCAAGACATCTATGAGCAAAAAAATTGAACAGAAAGAGTCTCAGGTGGAGGAGATGGCCAATATTATCAAGGGACTAGAGCACAAGCTCACCGATGCTGGCGTTGCATTTGATGCGTTCAACATGGCTGACACTGCCAAGCTGTCGTCTGGTCGATTGGGCGGAGCTGGGACAGCTTCGTCGGCAGAAAACGATGGCGAAGCCGAAATCAATGCTATGAAAACCGAGATGGAGCGCTTAATCGAAGAGAACAGCGCACTGAAAGCAGCAGCTACGAAATCGAGCATCAAGGACATCAATACGTCATCCATCGCAGAGAATGCTGCGACTGCCGACTCTGTAAGCAATGCCGCCGTGGACAATCTCGAGGCGGAAAAACGTCAGTTGATGCAGAAGCTGAAGGAGATGCAACAGCAGATGAAAGGGCTAAAAGCTGCTGCAGCAGCCGCCGCATCCACTCCACCTCCAGCGCCAGAAAGCGCTCCTTCGTCAACCTCTTCGAGCTCAGAAGAATTGCAGGACCTGAAGAGCAAGGTACGCTGTTCATCTTGTCGTTTGTTAGCAGTGCATCTCACCGTGGTATCTAACGCTTTGTGTCGTTCGTTCAGATTGCTGCGGCTGGGAGTTTACAACAAAATTCCCAGAAGACGGTACGCTAAAGTACTTGTTAGTGCTTTGAGATCGTCTCATGCTGATCCTTTGCGCCTTTGTTACATTTCAGATTCAGCGACTGGAGAAAGAGCTTGCGACGGCGTTAGCAAATCGAGCTGCAGCCACGGCAGAACCAGTCGTTCCTGCTGCTTCGCAAGGACCTTCAATGCTCGAATCGGAGCTCCAGGTGCGCCAATATATAATTCTTCATCTGCCCCCAAACATCACTGATCTGTCAAATTGTCTTTCAATGTAGACGAAAGTTCGCGATCTGGAGGCTCGAATCTCGGACCAACAAGCGCAGCTGGAGCAGCAGAAGAGCGCTAGTCTCGCAAAGGAGACCACTGCTGATGAACGGTACGCAAAGCTGAAGACCACCGCCGAGAATGAACTCAACAAGATCAAGGAGCAGGCTAAGAAGGCCATTTTGGAGCTCAAGCGGAAGTTGGAGATAGCAACTAAGGGCCAACAGCGCAAGTCCGCAGCAATGACAGGTCTGACCACACAACTGCGAGCCCAACGCGCGGACATTGTAGCACTGAAGGCACAAGTGACTGCTCAACAGCAACAAGTTCCAGTGTTGGCCAAGCAGATGACCGACAAGATCCTTCAGCGAGTGCAAAAGCAGGCTGATGCCATGGCTGGTGTTGTTGACAACTACAAACGCGAGATGAAGGAGCGAAAGCGCCTATTCAACCTCGTACAAGAGCTCAAGGGTAACATTCGCGTACTCTGCCGTGTGCGCCCTATTTCCAAATCTGAGATCGCGCAGGGTAGCAAGATGATTTGCAAATTTGCTCCAGAGGAAATCACTTTGAGTGGTGAAAAGGGAAAAGTTAAGACCTGGGAGTTCGATCACGTCTTCGACATGGGTTCTGCGCAGGATCAGCTCTTTACTGAGGTGAAGCCGCTAGTCACAAGCATTTTGGACGGCTACAGTGTGTGCATCTTCGCGTACGGCCAAACTGGTTCCGGTAAGACGTTCACCATGTCAGGTCCTCCGGAAAACCCAGGAATCAACACGCGTTCACTTCAGGAGCTCTTCGAACGCAAAGCCGAGCGCGCGAAGGAGTTTCAAGACGAGATCACAGTTAGTATCATGGAAATCTACAACGAGCAGATCCGTGATTTGCTGGCGCAAGATGCTGCAAATACTAACCTGCAAGTACGCCAAGGCCCGACGGGTAACTTTGTTCCTGGCCTCACTGTGGTGCCTGTGAAGACACTCGATGAAGTATTCGAACTCATCAAACGTGGCAACAAGAACCGTAGCACCCACGCTACGGACATGAACGAACACAGTAGTCGAAGCCACTCCATCCTCTCCATCCAGCTCAAAAGTCTCAATATCGTCACAAATACTGTTGCAAGTGGAAAGCTGTTCCTCGTTGACCTTGCAGGGTCGGAACGTCTGTCAAAGACAGGGGCCGAGGGTCTGCGGCTCAAGGAGGCCCAAAACATTAACAAGTCTCTGTCAGCACTGGGCGACGTCATTGCAGCGCGCGCCAGCAAGGCTAAACACGTGCCGTATAGAAACTCGTCGCTGACATACTTGCTCCAGGACGCCTTAGGCGGCGATTCAAAAACGCTTATGGTGGCTTGCGCCAGTCCGGTGGACTACAACAGCGAAGAGACCTTTTGCACGCTTAACTTCGCCGCGAGGACACGCAGTGTCGAAATGGGTAAAGCTACCAAGAATGTCGCCCAAGCCTAAATACAACACTTATTACACGATTAGTGAAGCAGAATACTTGATTTTCTGGACTGGTTTTGCGAATAACGTGTCATTGATGTAGACTCAAGTTCATTTCTTACGCACGACGCCGCCGCTTGCTTCTTCTTGAATCACGATCCTCTTCGGCTTGTTCTTCATGCTGCTCGTCATGATTATCATCCTCTAGGTGTGGCTGAGTATTCTCTGCTGTCAGCGATTCCGGGTCGCTGTGAGGCGGCGAGTCTTCTTCTGATTTCCCGTCTTCCTGAAATTGACGAGCATAAGCTCCTTTCTTGCTTTCTTCACGTGACACTGATTTAGCTTCCTGCTTGTCGTGTTGTGGTCGTTGTCGTTTTCTATTGACAACCGAACCAATTCTAGCAACACGATCCTCAGCAATAGCGGTACGCCCAGGACTTGTTAACTGGCGGTTCTTGTGATCAGTGTGCACCTCATTCTGCTCACCACCTGCGTCTTTTTTCCGCCACGTTGGCGGAATCTTCGTTCTCCCCACCAATTCTTCTTCTTCCGCAATAGATGTCCGTTGCAACGGTGTTGGCTCTGAGCTAGCAGATCGGCGTTGGTTTTTAAGGGAGGGAGCCTAGAACACCAACAGATGTGCGTTTCCTACCGTTTGTGAGACTGGTAGTACCAATAGAAGATTGGAAATCAAAGACGGCTCGCCACCTTGGATCCAGGCCCTCACTATCATCAGGAATCTCACTGAGTGCATTTAAGCGCTCCATAAAATATTCTCGTAGCTGCACCATGCTCGGCTTGTCCAAATGTGACAAATATCCACGCATTGCTTCCAAAAACTCGAGCTGAGCCGGCTGCTGTAGTGCATAGCGTACACCTTCACGCAAGAAACGCAGGAAAGGTGACCGCAAGGAGGGGCGATCTTACCCACGCCTAGAGATTGGCTAAATCTCCTTGCTAGTTCCTTTAACTCCTGCTCGCACCTTTCCACCTTCTCCTTAAGCTCAACTTGTTCTGACATTTCTTCCTCGTTGAGGTTTTCCTTTGCTGTAGTCTCGTCGAGATCTTGCTTCCACATCAAAAGCAGGTTAAACATTTGACGAAGTGCAGTCATCTGGATTTCCAAATAGCGCACCGGAGCGTCCGTCTTCACTCGCTTGCCAAATGACTTCACCACTTCAACCGTTGACTTGCCACTTGATGTAAAGTACTGCAATACAACCGCAGCCTGGTGTTTCTTGCTTGGATTGCACAATGACACACGGCCGAGCGCTACAAGCAACTCGGCTTTTTGCTGCTGTCTTTCTTCCCAAGCGCGAATAGCGTCAGCCTTCTCTGCACTAGCACCGTTATCTTCCTCTCCATCGTTTTCAAACTCGGGTTCCTCTTCGTCAGCTTCTTCCATTTCATTCTCAAAGTGCATTTGCGTTAGCAACACAAGCACTTTGGGTAGTGTCCATTCCATCGTATTGAATGGTGGTGCTGCATCCTGAAATGTCTCGACAAACAAGCATCGTGCATCACAAAACGTAAAAAAGCGAATCGTTGGGCTTCTTTCACGTATGATGCAACATTCTCATCCTCAAAAACGAGTTCTTCCATCGAAAAAGCTGTTTCCGGACTATTGATTTCATCGTCTTCCTTTTGCTTGTCATCGCCTGCCTTTTGTCTCTTTGCCAAATGCATCTCCAGGATAGATATTAACACTTCTTCAAGCATGGCACGAGATTGACAAACCTTTTGGATTTGAGACTGGATGGAGGGGTCGATTTCAGCATCTGCCGCTTCATCAGCTATAGCAGACGAACCATCACGCTTCTTATCGTTTTCTATACTTTTGAAAATTGGGCCAGTGATCCAAAGCAGGTCTGAATATAAAATCATCAGGCCATGCTTGATTGTATCTGCGTGACGAAAACCTTCATCCAACTCCATGACAGTTTTGGTACGGCGGCGTAATAAATCTCCCACAGCAGCAATAAGTCCGTCCATCCGTCCTACGTGTTGAGCTGACGTACTCATGCCGTCTGCAACAGTAGTAGACAAAGTTATTTCCGATAGAAGATACTTTCGGATATCTAGATATCTGATCAGGCACTTGAGACGGCATAGTGAAATTCGCAGGCCATACTCGACATCAGAAATCTCTTTGGCCTTGGGGTTCTTCTTCTTTCTCCCTTTCGTCTTTCTGCTTCTCGTTGTTGGAGTTGCTTCCCCAGTAGTAGCAAGTGTGTCGTATAATTCGGCATCGGCCACAAGCAGCTGGTCAAGCTTATCCAAGACCTCTTGAATTAATTCGCGCACAATAAGCTCAGCTTCACGTTTCAAAGATACATGCTCAGTGTGAAGCAAATGACTGACAGAAAGCGACAAGCTCGTAAGCAGATCTTCGTCCGAGTGCACCAAATAAGCGAGCTTCAGCTTTTCGAGTAGCCCCTTTATGTTACCGCTGTGATGCCCGATCACTTCAGCTTTCAGTGTCAGCATCGGGATTAATTGAAGAAGCAGGGATAGCTTATCCGAGTCAGCTTGGTACAACATGAACAAATTTGGGATGTCCTTGCAGTATGCGACGGTGATTTCCTCCTGCAGACAATAAAACAATGATTAGAAATCCACGACAATCCATTCATGTGAGGTGCTACATACTAGCATATCTTCATTTTCTTTTTCGCAGAACCATGTGCTTCATTCCCAACCATCTTGCGTATAGAAGCAACAAGAAGCCGTAAAAGAATCGTCTGCTGCTCGCTACTGAGGTCCGGTGCACTCTTGTCAACAAGTAGCAAGTTCGTCATCACACGCCAGTCCTGAAGCACAACTACAAAGAAAACAACGTAAGATCAACGCCACTAATCATCTTTACCACACTTGAAGAACGTACGGCAGTCATCCAGTCCCCAAAAGGCGTCGACAAGAGTTTCTACAGCACCATCAGGTATAGCGTGGTGCTGGATGTATTCCTCCGCAAATTCCACTAGCGCAATAGCTTGGGTGTTAAGCTGCTCTTTCTTTAGTTTTGCATCCTTCACCTTCGATACCGCAACACCAAACGCATCGTATTGAAGACAAACAAATTCCGCAGCGGCTTTGCGAATGTCCTCATGATCTGGGTCAAACACCAGTTTTTCCACCGGCTGAAGCTCAATATCGGAGCTAATCAGATTGCATTTGTCAACTGCAATCAGTAGGTGAATGCACTCCTGCACGACGGCAGCGTCCACATCGTCGCATAATTCCAAATACCGCGGCAGGAATCGGGAGGTAAATAATTCCAATCTCTCCGTAAATGCGTCATGTTCATACAGCTCGCAGAGAATCTGAACCACTTCGAGCCGTACAGGTACCGCTTTGTCATTGAGCAACCATCCAAGGTACTTGAGGAAGTTATCTTTTAGAAAATGATCTGGCATAGTGGTGATCCAGTGCCCGAGGCACTGCATGGCAGCCACGCGAATTTCGGGCATTACGTCGCGATAACGGTGCACGACTACACCTGTGAAAACAAGATTAACCAGTTTCAGCACCTGCTGTAAACGTCCCTCGTACAATGTCTTGTTCTCTTTGAGTAGAGCCACTTTCCGGACATTTGGGTTCTTCCGAGCGGCATCGATACTAGGTGAGATTGTTTCTGCATTCAGCTGTCGAATCGCAATCGCGAATTGATCGGAAATGGCTGCCGCAGTGCTTACTAAAGCGTTGCTTAAGGCTAACGCAGCAATGGTTGACGTATGACGAATCGCGCGGATTTCAGAGCTGTAGCACAAACAAAATAGTAACTTCAGATCATCTGCAACAATATACGAGCCAGTATGCATGGTACATACGCTACCTTGACAAAGTGGTTAGCCAGTCGACGAAATTAGTCGCAACTTCAGATGCAAACAAGATCTCGCTTTCGTAGCATTCCTTCACAAAAACCTCCCAAAGTCCTCAAAGCTGCGGTGGAATTTCTTCATGCCTTTGGCGCGAGAAGCTATCGGGTAGTCTCCGTTTGCCTTCTCCAGATCTTCCACCACATGATCCACCAAGTCGCCCATCTCCAGCTGAGCAAGAGGCTCATCTTCAGGAACACATTGTCCGGTGCCTCCACACGCCTAGAAACATCATAAAAAACATCTTCAAAACAGCCCGACATCACCATACCGAGCATACAGTTGTACCTGCAGCACAAAGTTGAGAACCTCCCGCGTGGCTGGTTCCTCATCTGCCTCGAAACGGTCGCGCCACTCGGTCAACAAATTCTCCAGGGGCTTCTTTCCTCGTGTAATTTCTTCTGCAAAGTTTAAAGAGCAGAAGAAATCGCCCGATCAACATCACACACTCAGTTTGCATGGTCAGCATATCGCTGCACATACCGAAGAGCGAAATATCGGCATCCCCGTCGTCATCGCTCTCTGCTGCCGTGTCTGCGGTGCCAGCAGCGTCTCTCCTGCTCCTCCTCGCTTCTGCAGATCTCAAACTTCTGGTTTGGCTCCACGGCGACCGCTTCCTCCTACCAGGTTTAGGCTTCGCAGTAGGCGTCCGTGTCTTCTTTGGGGTCTTTGGCTTGGTTTTTAACGGATGAAACTCTTCGTCGTCGCCTTCCTGGCCTTCGTCGCTACTGCATAGGCGTAAAATATAGCCACCAACAGGTTAAGACCGCAAGTAAAGCTTTAAAGCAGGTAAACCGCAGCGAAAACGGCAGAAAACACCATTTTTACCTGCTTTCGACGGCGTCTTCAGCGTCCTGCGGCGCCTCGTGAGTTTCTGCGTCGCCATCTACCTCGTCTGCATTGGGGCGAGTGTCCTCCACCTGATAAACAGGCGTCGGCTTCCGTCGGAGACGCGTGCTGCGCCGTGTACTCATAACGCTGCTCTCTAGGCGCACTCAGTGCGGAATCGCTCTCGAAAATGATGAATAGGTCGATGATAGGTCCCTTTATAAGAACAAAAAAGTCAACCTCCCTTTACAGTAACATACCCAAAACCAAAATAGGTACCTGGTAATGTAGCCATGTCTTGGGATGCATCGGATGTATCAATGCCAGCACATGGAGCGTTAATGGCGAGACCCATGCATCAAGCGTCTTGCCATCAACGCTCCTGTGGCCCTCCAGAATCATCATGGCTACACAATTTGAGATGATGGTACAACAGTGGCGCTACGATACATTTGCGACCACCCAATCAGTCAGCAACTTCAACCACTGACCCAAATGCGCTTCAACCACCGATCCAAGCTTACCCAGATTCCGCATTGACGCTCACTTCCCAATTCGCCCAGTATGTGGCACGTACGGCTGCTCTTGGTGGCTCTATGGGCCCCAGCCAACGCCTTCTCGTACACGGACAACGTGTGCGACAACGCCAAGGTGTCCTCCCTCCCGTTCTGCGACGGCTCGCTGTCGTTCGACGACCGCGTGAGCGACTTAGTGAGTCGCATCCCTCTCGACCAGGCCGTTGGCTTGCTGGTCAATAGCGCAGACGCCGCCCCAGGAGTGAACGTCCCTCGCTACGAGTGGTGGAACGAGGCTCTGCACGGCGTTGGGCTGTCGCCAGGAGTGACTTTCAAAGACCCGACGCCAGTGGCCACCAGTTTCCCTCAAGTGCTCAGCACTGCGGCGTCGTTCAACCGCACGCTGTTCTACCAGATCGCAGAGGCGATTTCCACTGAAGCTCGCGCCTTTTACAACTCCAAGACTGCAGGACTGACCTTCTGGACGCCCAACGTCAACATCTTCCGAGATCCGAGATGGGGACGAGGACAGGAGACCCCAGGAGAAGACCCGTACCTTACACGAGAGTACGCTGTGGCCTTTGTTCGTGGTTTGCAGGGAGAAGCAATGGAAGGAGAGGAGACCGGTGAAGACAAGAAGTTTCTCAAGCTTTCAGGCTGCTGCAAACACTTCTCTGCTTACTCTCAAGAGGTGCCTCGACACCGCAACGATGCCATCGTGACCAAGCGAGACCAAGCTGATACCTACTTCCCAGCGTTCGAGGACTGTGTGAAGAGAGGTCATGTGAGCTCCATCATGTGTAGCTACAATGCTGTTAATGGGATCCCGTCGTGTGCTGATAAAGGGCTGCTGACGGATGTCGTGCGCGGCAAGTGGAAGTTTGACGGATACATCGCGTCAGACTGTGTGGCTGTCGCCGATGTGATTTACCAGCACCACTACACACAGTCACCCGAGAGAACGTGCGCCACGACGCTGGATGCTGGCATGGATCTAAACTGCGGTCTGTTTTTGAAGCAACATCTTCCCAAAGCGTTGGAGCAAGGCATTGTCACGACGGAGATGATTCATACTGCATTGAAGAACCAGTTCCGCGTGCTGATGAGACTCGGCATGTTTGAAAAAGGCGAGCAACCGTTTGCTAACATTACCAAAGACATGGTGGACACAGTCGCACATCGCGAACTTGCGCTGGACGCCGCGCGGCAAAGCGTTGTTCTTCTGAAGAACGATGCAAGCACGCTCCCATTAGCCGTGGATACATTCAGCCAGGAGGGTTCGCTGGCGTTAATTGGTCCACACTTCAACGCCAGCGCTGCCCTCTTGGGAAATTACTTCGGCGTGCCTTCTCACATTGTTACCCCACTCGAGGGGATCAAACAATACGTCCCGAATATAGGATATGCGCTGGGGTGTAAAGTTGCAGGCGAGGTACTGCCGGATTTTGATGAAGCCATTGCCGTTGTTAAGAAAGCTGAGAGTGTGATTGCATTTGTGGGTCTGGATCAAAGCCAAGAAAGAGAAGAGATCGATCGTTACCACCTCAAGTTGCCAGGCTTCCAGATTGCATTTCTCAATCGAGTTCTTGAAGTTGCCTCGCAACCGATAGTACTAGTGATAATCTCGGGTGGAAGCATTGACTTGTCACTTTACAAAAATCACCCGAAGGTTGGCGCTATCGTTTTTGGTGGATATCTTGGACAAGCAGGCGGCCAAGCCCTTGCTGATGTGCTCTTCGGAAAATATAATCCGTCAGGAAGCTCCCGCAGACGTTTTACGACGCTGATTATGTGAATGCCATATCAATTTATGACATGCACATGCGTCCGACACTCGAGACAGGAAATCTAGGCCGATCCTATCGCTTTTTCACGGGTGCTCCTGTGTACGAGTTTGGTTACGGTTTGTCATATACCAAATTCCACGAGAACTGGGGTATTGAGCCGCCCCTGACACTGGACGCCACGATGATAGCCCAGCAAATCGCAATGCATGAGGATATTGATACGAACTCGGTCAATTTCACAGTGAGTGTGACAAATCACGGCGACGTTGAAGGCGTACAAATCGTGCAGATTTATGCCGAGCCTCCTGGTGCTGGGGTAGGTGGTCGGCCTTTGAAGTCGATGGTTGCATTTGAGCGCACTCCACTACTTGGAAAAGGACAGAAGGTGGATTTGTCGTTTCTTTTGCCAAGTGAGGTTTTCACTCTCGCCAACGAGAATGGGGACTGGACTGTGGTTTCTGGCAACTGGACTATTCACGTGAATGGCCTGCGTCACAAGATTAACGTGCAGGAGTCGGCATTTGGTGAGTTGGTAGGGCTGGAAGTTGAGGAAGTGACACGTAAACCACTACCTCGTGAATCAGAGTGGGATTAGTAGCCGTGCAAAGTCGCCAAGAGTATTGTGTCAACCCCAGTGACTGCAAGCAGGTATCTGTGGAAACGATCTCGCATCTCAAAGTTCTGGGCAAGGTAGCGGTTGTACGCATTGAGGCTTTTTTTTGGTATGAGGAATTTGTAACGTGTAAGCATTGAATTCAACGCGCAAAAATATGGATGGCACTTATGTGTAGAGATTTCACAATTTCCCTTTCTTCTAGACTTCACTTCGATGGGTCAATGTGCGGTGCGTTTACTAAGTAGTAATAGATATCCATCCATGCACCTTGTCAAAACATGTCGAGTGATAAAGTAGTTTAGCTCGTTGGCAGTATCAATATTGATAAGTGCGTCCCCACGGAAGCGCCATCAACGAGACTTTAAGCTGCTGGGCAACGATAAACTAGTCCTGCATCAGTCGTGCGAATGGCTACAGTATTGAAGCTTTGTAGATGTGAAGGTGGCTCCATAAAGATTGGATCATTATTTCAAGTCAACAGAACGCACATGCCACAATATCGTCAGCATTCACTCACAACTGTGGCAAAGTTAGCTCCAATACCGATTTGCGTTAAAACTTCTTGATGTGTAGTGTAGAGAAACAGGTATGACATCCCCAGCACTACACCAAAGATGACGAACATCCCGATCCTAAAAATTCGAGCCATACTTGACGGTCCTCATACCGGTGAGGCCTTATGCCTCCAGCTCACTTAATAGGATAATTATCTTGTAGCCACGATCCGGTTTCACCCTCCCGCGGAAGTGCGTTTACAAACTGAGATGTAAAGCTCTCTGGGTAGTTCACATGCAAATACAGCAGCATTTCAAATGACGTGGCCACCCAACGTGGGCTAACCAAATTCGTAGGACTGAATTGAGGGAAATGCACACGTAACCAATTCGCAATTCTCACGCGGCCGTTGTTCACTGCGTTATCAATGGCGTGCACCGTGCAGCATTCTGGCTGGTTTAAACCCAGCCACTTGACCGTATTCCAATGATTGCGGAAAACAGCAGCATTCATCGCGTGACAAGAACACCCTGCCGTCGTGTTCGCGTGCAGCCATTGCACCACCTCCATGTGACCATTTTCTGCTGCTGTGTCCATTGCTCTTGTCGTACATCCTTCTGATCTATTGGCACTCAGCCACTGCACCGTTTCGAGGTGGCCACTTTCCGCAGCTCTGTCCATCGCGTCAGTAGTGCAGCCCTCTGTCCTATTGGCATGTAACAATTGCACCAGTTCCAGATTACCTTGCCGTGCAGCGTCGTCCATCGCGCGTGTAGTACACTCAGCCCCGTTCGCCTGCAGCCAGCGCACAACCTCAACGTGCCCATTTCCGGCAGCTACATCCATCGTACCTGGTGAACGCAAGTCTGGGCGATTCATATGCAGCCATTTAACCACCTCAAAGTGACCGTCTCTAGCAGCCCACTGTGGCGCGAATTGAGCTTGAGACCACCACCCGTTCGTTTTCGCATTTCGTCGTCGCTTGTTCCGCACCAATTTCCTCACCTGTGAGGATTGAAGTCTTGAAGAAACTGCAGCATCTTCAAGTTTCCAGATGAGGCAGCTACATCCATTAGGTAGTTGGGAAACGCTAGTCGGGTGTAAGTGTAGTGCTTCGTCAACCATTTTACCGTATTGACTCGACCTTGTCGAATAGCATTCACTAGGATCTTTCCGCAAGTCCTTGCTCGTACAGGAAGTGGAGCACGTCGATGTGACTTTGCTCAAGTCCAATTTCTAGAAGCTCGCTGACATCGTCACCAAAGTCTCCCCGCTTCAATTGCTCGCACCTTTCACGTCCTGTTGGGTGCTCCACTAACCATTTCAACATGAACAAATCGCCACTCTGGCAAGCACTGCATATTGCACTGTACCAATAGGTTGACCACTGTCTGTTGTCCGTTGGTGGAGGAGAGTGGAGCTGTGTAATCTGCTGCATCAGGGTCAAGTTACCGGACTTAGCTACCTGCGCTATTGCATGGGCTGCTTTATTTTGATCCCGTTGTAGCTCTCCATTATCCAGCATTCGTTTTGTCTCGTCAGCGCTCGCAACAGGGGAGTAAAACTCGGCCATTTGTCTGTCTTTAGGCACTAAGAGCTCTGCAAGGGTACAGTTTTTGAAATGCATAGCAATCCTGATGAATGCTTTTCTTTCCAAATCACTGGGCTCATACGTCGAGTGCTGATAAAGCCACCGAATGACCTCGGTGTGCCCTTGTCGAATAGCTCGTAGCAAAAATTGAAACCTAATGCATCCATCGTCTCCACAGGAACAACTTGTCTACTGTCTGGTCGTCCAAATGTCATCAACAACTCCAAAGTCTGCACGTGGCCCTTCTTCACCGCAGCTTTAACCGCCTTGACAGGCACGTCACAGTCCGAAAAATGCTCCAACAACCACTTGATCAGCGTCAAACGTCCATTCTTGAGAGCGACTTTCAGTGCCCTAGTAAATTGCCACCTGTAGTAGTGAGGGTCCGATCGCAAGTAATTCATCACGGAGAAGCCGGCACTTCTGGCAGAGCCCGACGTGCAACTAGAGACCCAAATCCAATCCAATAACCGAGTGGAGCCGAAGGAACAAGCTTCGCTTAGAGACAGGTCTGAAGGGGGACCGAGGAAGCTGGATATGAGGTTGTGCAGGTGCGGCAAGGCACCAACCGCCGGGTACCGACGCAGCACGAACGACACCAGCGTCAGCATTAGAGCTCTGTTGACGAAGACGAAACCACGTCCTTGTATTCCAGAAGTCTGCGGTACTGGCAATGGTAGTGGAGGGAGTCGAATTTTTATAACTTCTTTGGGATATTTTCTCAGCAATGCGAGCAGAAACAACAATTGGGGGATGAAGCTGGATGGAGAATTTATTCACTCACAGCCTTGCCGCCAATCCGCGGAAACTGCCTCACGTGCAACATAGAGGTCAGCTGAAAACCAACGAGATGGCCGTCGCAAGGACGAAGGCCTAGTTGATTTCGTTCAAGTGTCGGAGGGTGCTCCATATTGCCTACTTCCACGAATTCATGTGCGCCTACGAGACTCAATGTCAGATTTAGAGACCAAGGTGCTGCAAATAGTCGAAAATAATGAGTATGACATGTCGACACAAGTTTTCGAGTTGGTGACAGGCCGAGGAAATCTAGCAGACTTCACTGGTGCGGCGAGAGAAGGAAGGTTATTTGAGATTAAAGCTGCTAAAGAGTTTAAAGCCGCTAAAGAGTTTACATCCGACTCATATGATACCGACTGGTATGTGCTATCTCTTTGAAGGCTCACTTCAACTTGGATGTGCACCACACCATTTTGTGGCACCATCGTGACGTGTGACGTCCGCCCCACACACAGACTGACCAGATCACAGTCCATGAAGCCAGACGGCGCCGAGATGCCGTCGACCAGCACTCTTCCGACCTGTTTCTCCGAGCGCCACCCCACCCGTCGACTGCCGAGTCCTTCCCGATGCCAACGCCAGTTTCACCGCTGAAAATGGCTCCAAGGGGGCTTCACCACTCGGCGATGAAGCTCCTGTCCAACCGTTTCGAGGCTGTGCTGGCGCTGTGCTGCTCTGCTTGGCGCTTCCCACGGGCCTGTTGACGTCTCAAGAGCGTCGGGAACTGTCTAGGCACTCGCGGGAACTGGGACTGGAGACTGGAGGGCTGCGGCGAAGCCATCGTGCCACGACACCGCAATGAAGCCATCGTGACACAGAAAACCAGAGCAGAGAGCAGAAATGTACGCGAGGACTGCGTTGACAGACAGCACGTGAGCTCCTTCTGTGCAGCGTCGTCGGGGGCTGTGGATGCGGTCTTATCCTATACTAATGAAGAATTGCTGTGACTGATGTGGTGTAGTTTGCAGCCAGTGGAAATTAGACGGGTACGTCACGTCAGTAGTATATACTGGAGTAATAGCACGAGTGTGCTATTGGAAGATGACGTGGTGACACGAGCAGCGTGGCCACCAACAACGAATGACCAGGATATGTATACAACAGCAGGAGATCAAGGCGGCGACGCAGGACAGACCAAGAACAGCGACAACGGCTCCACTTGGGCAGTGACCCAGGGTCTGACCCGGTGGAAGCCTAAGACAGCAGGCGCGTGGGGAGTTGCGACGACGAAGCGCCGCGGCAGGAGAGACGACCCAGAGCAACACGTGGGAAAGGACCAAGAACTACGGCGAGGCGACGCAGCGACTGGATGGATGGTGCTGGAGTGAGCGCGAGTGGTCGCGTCCGCAAACCCCCAAGTGGAAACAAGCGTAAGTAGGAATAGATATTAGGACAGTGGCAGAATTGCCAAGAAGAACGCAAGTGCACAAGTGGCGTCTTGTGGTGCCGATCGGCGCCCACACTAACACTCAATAAATCTTCCCAGTCAACACGAAGCAAAAGAGCACAAGTGGTCCTGAGGTGACGGTTGCTGTGATAGCACGTTGGTCGTGCATTAGTTTAGAGTAGAAGTGTGTAGGATAACGACCGCACGAACTGGCAGGGACGGCATCGTAGGGGCCGAATTCCCGTATCGGTTGTTGAGGCCAAGTGGGTAGAATTACCCCGGGGATTAGCCCCAGTACTCAATACACTGAGCAGTTCACGCACTCAACCACCCACCCGAACACCTGACGACCCGCGGTAGTGACAATCTGAAGTTGTATTTTGATCTTCTTAATCTACAACCTAAGGTCAAGCTACCACCGGACACTAGCGCGTGACGACGCACTAAGCCCGGCACGGTACGACGGAGAGGATAGGACTGCGAAGCCAGCAACTTACTTGGTGGTCATACAGGGGCCAACTAACACGGTTGGCTCCCTTCGACGAGAAAAGAGGAAGAGGCCTTCACGAAGCTTGGTCCCCGTGGGCACGAACCTAGGGAAGAGTACCGTAGCGACAGCCATGCCTGTGACCACCCGAGCAGGAGGGGCAACGACGCCAACAACCACACCGATGGCTGCCTCCAGAAGTGGGGGTCAAGCAACCCCAGCGGCAAAGAGACGACGGGTGTCACGCACGAGGCTGCAAATTGACGGTGATAGTGAAGATGATGGTGGAGACCAACACGGTCGTGAGCGCGGCAGACCGCAAGACAGTGGCCACGCCCGCAGCAGCGACCAACAGCACTCGGAGTCGGGACCGGCGACGTCTGCTCGGCAGCGACCGTCGATTCCGGACCAAAGACGCACAGGACAGCAAGATAGTGAAGATGACTTGGCCACGATGGACTGGTGGGACGCACTCAACCCCAGCCAGCAGCGTTCGATGATGAGGCGCTTCATCGTGCAGACTCCGGCGGCGGCAACATCAGTAGCCGCTCCAGTCACGGCAGCTCCAGTGGTTATCCAGCCTCGCCGGGACAAGGGTAAGAGGCTCGAAGTGGAAGACTTCAGAGGGAAGCCAGGGAGTCCATCGAAGCTTGGCTGTCGGCCGTCATGAGAGTGGTTCAGGGCCAGACACGTCTTGGTGGCGATACGTGGACGTCGGAAGAGCTCTTTTATGGGGCGATCATGCACTTGAAAGATGAGGCAGGGATGTGGCTGACTGGAGAGATGCAGCACATGGGGCCGGCAGACTGCACCTTCGAACACTTAACCGAGCGGCTGCGGAAAAAGTACGGCCGACACGAAGACGAATGGGAAGTACAACAGCGACTTGTCCGACGGAAACAGCAACCAGGAGAGAGTCTCGACGCGTACGCCAATAGCCTTACCCACATTGGGTTTGGGACACGCCTCCCTGCCCACACCTACCTGCGCGCTTTCCTCGACGGAATGAACAACCCAGAAGCGTCGGTCAATACCCGACAGCAGAAGCCGGCGACCATGGACGACGCGCGGGCCCACGCCATTGAATATTACGGCGAGTATGGTGAGGGGACAAAGATCATCACTTGGCAAGAGGCTGCGCGGCAGTATCGCCGCGACAGCCCCAAAAGAGACAATGTGAGTAGCACGGCGGCAGAACCAGTAGCAGGGGTGACGGCAAAAGCAGGAGTGACCGGACCGGTAGATTGGGCCAAATTAGGCAGGTTTTAGCGGCTCAAGTGAGCCCAGGTACGATGAATGGGGTAAACCGGTCAGCCGATTGGCGGAAATGTGGAAAGACCGAGAGGGTAACTCCCTGCCATTGGCCATCTCCTCGCTGCCGGGATAGGGCAAATGGCAACAGCTGCACAGAGTCAGGTGGCGGAGAAGACCACCACAAAGTCGAAAGTCGCCCGAACGCTGGAAGTAAAAACAGAGGAGGAGAAGCCAGCGGCCATACCACCGGCGGTGTCGGTCGCACCACTCGCTACTGCACCAACAGCAGTGTTACAACAACCCTATTATGGCTTTATGCCGGTGACGGCCGCCACAAACGGCTTTGCCGGCGGGATGCCTGGCTACAGTGCTGGTTACAGTAACTATGGGGCGGCGGTCCAGGGCCCTACGGCGGTAGCTATAGCGATTTCGGCGGTGGCCGCGGCAGAGGGCGAGGCGCCTGGCCAGATAGTAATCACTATGGCCCAGGTAGAGGCCAACAGACGACTGGAAAGTCCGGGAGTGTGTCCCGGAATCCAAATGTTGTCTGTTACTACTGCGGCAAGAAGGGTCATTGGGCGCGTGAGTGTCGCTCGCGGATCAGCAATGAAACCACCCGTGTGGACACAGGACCAGCGTCTGCATCTGCTGCTACCACGACTGCTAACGCTCCAGCCAACGCACCAGCCGAGGGGGAAGCAGCACAGGGAAATGGGCAGCGGCAGTAGAGGAGGAGGCTCTACTGTCCGCAGTCTCAGAATTCTCCGCGAAAGGACGAAGTGTGACCCAGGGAAGAGTAGCCCCGGTGACGATGACGCCGGTACGCACCAGCAGCTCGCAGGCCAACCGCAAGTAAGCGACGCTGACCAAGCCTCAGACAGAAATGACAAGGTCGTAAAGCTCTGGGGAGCGGAAATCGCCGACGGTTGCGAACCCATTCGCTCAAAGCCTCTGCCAGATCATCCACCGCGAGGGTTGCTGACCAGGCCACTATACGTAAGCGGAGGGCGCACGGTGGCCGCCCGACGACGGCAGAGACGAACGGAACAAGAACTCGCTGCTGTAAACCAGGTGTTAGTTGCCGCTTTCCGGGAACGACTGGAGGAGAGGGCCAAAGTATTGCGCGTCATAGTGAGACGGGAAATTGAGAACCTTCGCGGGACGCGAGGGCCTGCAACAGACCCACAACACAAAGAAGAGTTCGTCGTGCGATACGGAGCGTGCGCAAGACGAGTGGCGCGGAGCTGATGATGGATGACCGATCGCCGGTTGTGCCTGCGAAGGCACAATCGACTCCTCACACTCTCGGAGCAGACTCACAAGTTAAGAAGCTGAAGGAGCTCATGGCGACATACGACGACCGGGTGCCGCGATACCTGGAAGAAAAGGGGACGCTACAAGAGATGAGGATTCGGCGGCGGCAAGCACTTAAGGCGGCCAAACAAGTTCGTGTAGTGAAACGAGCGGTGCGGCTACAACAGAAGCAGCAAAGGAACGAACGGCTATCTAACGCAGGAGTGGACGGATGTGCTAAGAGAACCGCCACCCGAAAGATCAAGGCACGCAAGAACTACGAATATCAGAAGGGAGGTGGTTATGGTGACATTGAGCTTGTGGAAGGTGAACAAGGTCGACAGCTACGGCTGGCACAACTACGTGCTGCCGGCAGCACCGCGAGCAGCTTACCAACGGCGTTGCTGGCGCTCTCGAAGGCGCGCGTGGCAGAAGTCCGACTTGATACGTGCGCCCAGTTTAGCATAGCGGGCATCGCGTTACGGAGGTACGGACGGTGCATTACGCGTGACGCGCCGGTGGACGTGGTTGAGGGCTTTGGAGGCGGTAGACTCAAGGTCCTCGGTGTGTGGCAGTTTGTGGGTTTGACGCGATACCATCAGCGGATTACCGTAAACGCGTTGTTGGTGGACGGCCAAGGTGACGAATTTCTGATTGGAGAGGACTGGATGGCAGAGCGACAGGCCAAGATCGACTTCGGACGAAAGGAGCTGAAATACAGGGATGAAGAGGGGCAGAAGGTTATCTTACCATTTACATGTTATGGGGTCACGCCATTGATGGATGCACCGGGTGAGTGGCAGGCGACGGTGCGCCTGACGAAATCGAAGAAGCTTCGCACCAATGCGCAAACGGTGATACAAGTGGCTGTGGATGCACCCGAAGGCACGACCGGCGTGTTTGTGCCAAAGCCCACGAGCAAACGACATCTACTGCTAGCGCCAACAGTCGACACTGTGCGGCAAGGACTGATTCGAGTAGTGATCCTTAACATCGAGGGCCGACGCGAGAAGTTACCCGCACGCGCTCAACTCGGTGTTTGGGTGCCGACTGATGACTCGATGCAATTGTTAAGTATGAGTGGAGAGCTAGACCGCGAGCGTGTGGCTGCCTGGGTGAAGCAATTGAAAAAGGAGGACGCACCCCCGTTGAAGGACGAGGACAAGCTGGATATCGGCGAAATGGACACGGCCGATCGCGACTTAGTGGTCTCACTGCTGAGGCAGTATGCGGATATTGTCGAGAAGAAGACTGGCTGTCCCCGTTGGCGAAAACAGAGGTGCGACATCATATTAATACGGGCGACGCTGCTCCGATCATGCTACGGCGGAGACGTCACGCCGTCGCGGAGAATGAGCTGATCGACAAGGAAGTGGACGAGATGCTAGCGAATGGGGTAATTGAAGAAGGTTCCGGTGCATGGGGCTTTCCAGTGGTGATCGTGAGGAAGAAGGATGGTAGTGTGCGGTTTTGCATTGATTACCGTGCGCTCAATGCCATTACGACGAAGGACGTCTATCCGCTGCCACGGATAGACGAAACACTCGAGGCGCTCTATGGCGCTCAACGCTTCACCAGTCTTGATTTACATTCGGGTTATTGGCAGCTGGCAGTGGCCCAAGAAGACAAACCAAAGACCGCCTTCACCACGCGGCGAGGGTTGTTCCAGTTCTGTCGAATGCCCTTCGGGCTATGCAATGCCCCCAGTACTTTTCAGCGGCTAATGAATTGTGTATTACGAGGCCTTACCTGGGTCTGCTGCCTCGTCTATTTAGACGACGTGATCATCTTCACGAAAGGATCGGTTGCTCGACATGTGGTGGAGTTGGCCGTAGTATTGGAGCGTCTGTCAATGGCAGGGCTGAGTTTGAAGGTGGCGAAGTGCTCCTTCGCCGCCACGCGCATGGAATATTTGGGGCATGAGCTAACGCCGGAAGGGATTCTACCTACCGATCGGTTGGTACGCGCAGTGGTCGACTTTCCCAAGCCAACGGATGCTGCGGGTGTACGCAGATTTGTGGCACTCGCTGGCTACTACCGCCGGTTTATGCCAGCATTCGGTTCGAAGATGGCCCCACTCACGATGCTGCTGAGAAAGGCGTCAGAATGGCGGTGGGGGCCGGAACAAGATACAGCATTTGCCTGGGCCAAGGCTTGGCTCAGTACGAAGCCAGTGCTTGTATATCCTGACTACCGATTGCCATTTAAGCTGACAACCGATGCGTCGAAGACCGGGCTTGGTGCTGTGTTGTCACAGGATCAAGGAAGAGGAGATCAGCCGGTGGCCTACGCTTCAAAAGTAAATAATCCTACTGTGGCCAAGTACTCTATTACTGAGTTAGAGTGTTTGGCTGTAGTTTGGGCGGTGAAGTTGTTCCGACCACACCTATACGGGCGCAGATTTACTATTGTCACAGATCATGTGGCACTCAAGTGGCTAATGACTACCCGAGAGCCAGCCGGACGTTTGCACCGCTGGGCTCTTACCTTGCAAGAGTTTGACTTCGACATCGTGTATCGGCCGGGCAAGGAGAACCAAGTAGCGGACGCGCTGTCGCGAGGACCGGTAGGTGGCCAAGACATTGCGCACGCCTTTGCCGGTGCCGACGAAGAACCGCAAATCGTATCGACACCTACAGAGCTCGGATGCAGCGACGAGTTCATTAAGGAAATTGCGCTACGGACAATCTGCGCGCATCGAGTAGAGGCACATGAGTTGGGCATTGTCCAGTTTACTGACGCAAATATAAAGGACGAGCAGGAGCGATCAGTGATGGTACAGGCGCTGAAAGAACGTGGTGCGTATCGGGGGCAGAGGATTGTGACGTTGGAAGACGGCTTGGTATATGCCGAAATTGACAAGAACGAAGTACGCATTGTGCTGCCGGCGACTTTCTGGGCGACAGCCTTTAAAGAGGCCCATGATAGTATCTGGGCTGGCCATTTGATGGGCTCACAAACATATGAACGCCTGAAACGATTGTATTGGTGGCCGCATATGAAGGACGCAGTATACAGCTGGGTGTCGGCATGCCAAGATTGCGGATCGCGGAAAGCGAAGCCACGAGTGGTGGTTCCGCCATTGAGGAGTGTACGTACCGGTGACGTGTGTGACCGATGGGCGATTGACGTGGCAGGGCCGCTACCGGAAACCATGCATGGGAATCGGTACGTCGTGGCGGCCGTTGAATACACTACACGGTACGCAGTCGCGGCTGCCGTCCCAGAACATACGTCGGCTGCTATCGCGTCATTCCTGATGAATAGGGTGATACTGGTCTACGGACCAATGAGAGAGATTATGATGGATGGAGCCATGGAGTTTGGAAGCCGTGCCACGACAGAGCTGCTAGCATTGCTGCAAGCTAAGCAGTCCACCCCAGTCCCGTATCGCCCTAATTTACTGGGTCTCGTAGAGCGATTCCACCGGACGTGGAAAGATATTGTGAGCTTGTACGTCAGTGAAGGACAAGACGACTGGGATGACTTCCTACCAAGTGCTCTATACGCTTACAACTCCTCACCCCACGCAACACATGGCTACCAGCCCAACGAGCTGATGATGGGGCGTAAACTACGTACGCCAGCAGAGCTGTTGCGCCGACATCGAGTAGGACATCCGTACCGGACGTTGCAACAGTATCACGAAGTACTTCTACAGGATCTTCAAACAGCAAGAGAATTGGCTGCGATTGCACTCCTGAAGGAGCAGTCAAGACAAGCTATCTATTACAACCGACGCAACGTGAGGGGTACAAACAACTTCAAGGATGGGCAGCTGGTGTGGGTCTACAGACCGGCAAGGGGGCCAGGAATCACCAAATTTGGACATCGATGGAGAGGGCCAGGGTTGATACTGAATGCTGCGGGATACGACAACTTCCTTGTGCGAATGTTGGAGTCCAATCAGGAATTTGTGGTGCATTGCTCATTTCTATTACCATATTACTACCCAGGACATCTACTGGAGCGCATGGCGGCAGACATCGCGATAAACCTGCAGGAGGAGGCGGTCGCCGCAGCTGATGTTGACTCCGAGGACGTTGAGTCGTTAGAAAGTAAGCCCAGATCCGTTGGACCAGACCCTAGCAACCCCAGACAAGACCGCACTGATTTAGTAACAGAAGCATCCACCGGTAACGCGCCGATGGCCACCGACCAAGTAGCCACCGATGACCGAGACGAAGAATCACCACTCGTGACGCCAAACGGGCCAGAAACCAACTCGCCGCAGCAAACAGAAGGACATCAGTCAACCAGTCGTAGCGCAAGTAAACGTCGGCGGGCTGTCCAACGACACCACGATCGACTAGTGGAACTCGTAGACCCGCGGACAACGAGCACACAGCGGAAGAAACCTCGACGAGGACGGCCAGGAAGTTCAACAGCACCAGGCGATGGAGTGGCCAGCAGAACTCGTGCGCGAGCGAAGCAGTCGCCCACGCGCGAAGAGCAAAAGACCCGGCAATGGATTCAGACAAGAATCAGTATTGTGAAGATGGAACCAAACACCTTGCGTATCAACCACTGCAGATCACACACGAGCGACAATACCAAGAGGCCAAAGTCGATGACGGAAGCGTCACCGACAGTACTACTATCCAGAGGAGAGACGCGACAACACGAACCGCGGACGCGGATTGTGACGAACCCACGATATACGTATTCGCCGGACGAGGACGAAGAGGAGTCGACAGCCTTGTGGCGACCCAACCGCGACTCACCAAGCTCCAACCGGGTGAGGCCGTGGCGGAGTGCCGACGCAGGAGATACCGTGCTCGCACCGGGCGATACGTGCTGGAATTCGAGGTCCAGCGGCTGGGAGAACACGCCACAACCAACGGAGACGACAAAATCTGGATTAACTTTGATGACTATGAACAGCTATGGAAGGAAGGACGGATACGTTCCCGCAATGGCGACGACACAGATGACACCGACAGATCACACGACACAGTGGAAGCCACTGGAACCCAAACTGCGGCCCCGCCGATTCGCCACGACGGCCCCCGAGATGTGGTATCCGGAATCGAGGCCGATTCCCTTGAAAGGGAAGAGAGTAATAGCACGAGTGTGCTATTGGAAGATGACGTGGTGACACGAGCAGCGTGGCCACCAACAACGAATGACCAGGATATGTATACAACAGCAGGAGATCAAGGCGGCGACGCAGGACAGACCAAGAACAGCGACAACGGCTCCACTTGGGCAGTGACCCAGGGTCTGACCCGGTGGAAGCCTAAGACAGCAGGCGCGTGGGGAGTTGCGACGACGAAGCGCCGCGGCAGGAGAGACGACCCAGAGCAACACGTGGGAAAGGACCAAGAACTACGGCGAGGCGACGCAGCGACTGGATGGATGGTGCTGGAGTGAGCGCGAGTGGTCGCGTCCGCAAACCCCAAGTGGAAACAAGCGTAAGTAGGAATAGATATTAGGACAGTGGCAGAATTGCCAAGAAGAACGCAAGTGCACAAGTGGCGTCTTGTGGTGCCGATCGGCGCCCACACTAACACTCAATAAATCTTCCCAGTCAACACGAAGCAAAAGAGCACAAGTGGTCCTGAGGTGACGGTTGCTGTGATAGCACGTTGGTCGTGCATTAGTTTAGAGTAGAAGTGTGTAGGATAACGACCGCACGAACTGGCAGGGACGGCATCGTAGGGGCCGAATTCCCGTATCGGTTGTTGAGGCCAAGTGGGTAGAATTACCCCGGGGATTAGCCCCAGTACTCAATACACTGAGCAGTTCACGCACTCAACCACCCACCCGAACACCTGACGACCCGCGGTAGTGACAATCTGAAGTTGTATTTTGATCTTCTTAATCTACAACCTAAGGTCAAGCTACCACCGGACACTAGCGCGTGACGACGCACTAAGCCCGGCACGGTACGACGGAGAGGATAGGACTGCGAAGCCAGCAACTTACTCTGGCACATTACACCGGCAGTTTTTTTCTTACCATTATTTTACAAGGAGAATAGGTTTCGAGCATTTTTAAGCGAGAGGAGGTATTTCTAACGACGCGACCACTTGACCAGCTGAGAGCGTGAGGAGACATCTGTTGCAGCTTAAGCGTTCACACAATCGATATGATACAGCACACAGCGATTTTTTCTTCGCGTAATTTACGGTTAAGGCTAGGTTTGCATTTTCGGGAAATTCCCCTCTTGGAGTCATTACCATTGGTCAGAATCTGTCGTGACTTTTGACCAATAGTGACCCGCTACAGAAACAGAAAGTTCTCTTCTCCTCATTCGAAAATCTGCCGCCTGGAGGAAAGATGGTGTCGCTCAACTGTGTCATCGTTAATGTGGCTGGAAGCGCGTTCCCTGTGGACATCGACGCGGCCAAGTCAGTGGGCCACCTGAAGAAGGAGATCAAGAAGGAGAAACCGAACGACTTGAAGGATGTCGATGCAGACAAACTGCAACTCTTCCTGGCGAAGAAGGGCGATGCGTGGCTGCCGGATGACGACCCTGCTGCCCTGGAGCTGGAGAAAGGGAGACTCACCAAGACATTGAAAAGGTGATCGATGGCGAAACGATGAAGGCTACGTGGTCAATTGAGGACGTGTTGATAGCAAACAAAATGACCAAACGGTACGGGCGCGTTCCAAAGTTGAAGCAAATCCACGTGCTGGTGGTGGTTCCGGAGCAAGAACACGCACAAACTGGATTGTGGCTTGTCACTGGATCCGTTGAAAACGCGTTGATCACGAAAGGAATTCGCTGCAAACTGTACTGGATGGCGACATTACGCATTGGATACTACGATCCTACGCGCCGCATCGGCAACAAGAATGTCGCGTTTTGGTATGAAGACAAGAAGTTGTGTTTTCATGTTTTATTCGAGACAAGTACGTGCTTCTATATGTTGTCGCTGCATCGTAGTACTGCTTCATTGAGGGCTAACTTTGTTTCTTTTATAGAAGATGCTGCTTTGCTGTTCGAAACTGACTTAAGGACTGGACCGCAAACGCTGGGCTCTCCGTTAACTAACCAGGTTGTTGAGACGCGTGTTGCACCAGCTAACGCTGTGTCTACTGATCTCCAGCGCGTCTTCTACTGCGACTACGTTCCAGACGATTCGTAATCTCCTCAAAACACAGTTTCATCGATATCGTTGACTACAAGCGTTTCGAATCTGGACTCATCGACTGACGAGTTTCGTTTTCAGCGGATTGAACACGAGAAGTTCTTCCTACCGTACGGCAAGGCAGAAAGCTGCCATTTGGTGTCGAGAAAGCAAAGCAGAGACCACAAACGGGAATTCGCCAAGTACGATCGTGACTCAAACAGCAGGCTTGCACTTTCTCGCGATATGCATGGTTGGTTCGACGGTTTGAGCATTGAGGTTCCCATCGTCAACATGCTACCCGGAATTGTTGAAGAGAATAAATCCATTGGCAACAGACACAAGGTACTGTGTGAGCGCGTAGTTCTGGTGTGTGTAAGTTTACTGGCATTTGCGTGTAGGTCGAGGTCTTCGTGAAGGTTCTGGATGGTCGGTGCACAGATCGCGTTTTCAGTCGTTTGAAAGAAGGATCAACCACGACGAACGATCCGCTCATGATGAAGACGTTTGTTCACGTGGAGGATCCAGAAACATTTTGTTTGTGCATGAGGTGGAAGCACGATGACAATGCGGAGCGTTGGAGAAGCTTTTGGGATATGACTCCGGCGGTCGATTGAATGGAATAATGTGGCTCCAGAGTTAAATACTTCGAAGTAGTATTTGATTTCTTGACATACTTTAGTCCTGATAAATATAAAGTTAGTAATATACTAAGATGGCGTACTCACCTGAACAATACCAAGCTAACAAAGAGCGCATTAAGGCGGCGCAGAAGTGCTACTACCAGCGCACACGCGACGCACGGTTGTCGTATCAAAAGACTACGACGACAAGAACAGGGACCAGATTCGAGCACGCAAGCGTAAGCCCAGAACTGAAGGTGAAGTCGAACCTAACAACGAAACCGAACTTAATTAATTATTGTTTTTAGATAAAAAGTCAAGTCTATATGTATATGTATGCAATGACTGAAACTGGTTTAAAACCTCCAACAAGTAATACTTGAATTAATTAATTTCAGAAATTTTTGTAGAAGACTATGATATAAAGTCCATCCTGCTACAAGATCCAATTATTATGAAGTCAGTTCCACGAGAATAATATAGTCAAGCATATATAGGCAACATGTTTGCATACGAGCTCGAAGGTCTAAAGAGATTGAACATTCAAGCTATCAAATGGGGTAGTAGCTATCGAGTGAAGGTGCGCGGGCGCACGGGTAAGATGGTTTATGTTAGTAACATTTCCCGCCCGAACAACCAGAAACTGGTAGCTAAGCAGTACAAGGTTTCTGTCGAAACCTTAAAAAGCACACATCTCCTGACTTCAAGTCCGACCCCAAGTACCGCTTCTATATTGGAAAGCACATGGAATCTCACTTGTATGAGGGGAATCAGCCTGGCGAGTTCTACGATAAGCTTGAGAATGTTCTTGCTAGTCAAAAGAGCGCCTTCAAGGTGAACATTGCCCTTGGCTACGATCTCGTCAGCCTTACCGATGATAGTGAAACGCGCTACTTCCACCCAAACATTGGAAATACGTATGTATTCAACGCGCCTAGCGCTATCAACAGCAAAGCTGACATTCCCAAGAAAATTATTTCGGAGATCCGGTCTATGGAGTTGGCCAACAAGCTAGACTACCCCAGTTCTGGATACAAGCTCAAAGCAATCACTGGCTTCAAGATTTACATCTACCACCGCAACCATGCTCTCGGAGATAGTGAAGCGATCATCCCGAATGTTATTCGTGAAAACAAGCACGTTATCAACTTCCCGAAGACCAACAACAAATGCGCCTCCATTGCATTGCCTGGCACTCAGTGCAGGACCCTAAAAGGATCCTCGCAGAATTCAGGCACAGGTGAAGGAGGCATTCAAGCGCTATTGCTCTTTCAAGGGAATTGCCTACTCTCTGGGATTATTCCGTAGCTTTAAGCCTATTGATCTCCTTCAGCTCGATAAGGTTGAGAAATGCTTTCAAATCGCAATCAACGTCTACTCAATGGATGTAAATAGTGGTAAAGTTGAATGCATTCGGCGCTCAGACAAGGAGTACAACGCTATGAATATTCTTTCACACGAGAATCATGCTCTCTACATCAAGAATGTTGATATGCTTCAAAGTAAGTATCAATGCACCAAGTGTGAGATGGTCTTTGTTATCTCCATTAAGCTTAAGGACCACTCTAAGAATCAGTGTGAGCGAGTAAATATTGAAAGCTTCCCTGCTGAACCAACTATCTACAGGCCCCCGCAGAACACCATTAAGTCATTGCTAACCAAGTTCTCAATCAAAACTGTTGACCACTATGTTGACCATTTCATTGTGTATGACTTCGAAGCGATCCTAAAACCGACAGCGGTTAAACATGGGGAAAATACTGTCTTTACAAACGAGCATATCCCTGTGTCAGTATCGGTAGCAGATAGCTTAACTGAGGAAGTACGCTGCTTTGTAAGTGATGATCCAAAGGCGCTGCTAACGGATATGCTTAACTACATTGCTCACCTGTCGGTGAAGATCCAGCAGTACAACGTCAATAGGTACAAACCACTTCTGGAGAAAATCATTAACGCTTATGGATTGACGGGCATGGAGATTCCTGGAGCCTCGCTCGGTAAAACCTACAAGATGTCTGATGTAAATGGTTGGATTCAGGAAGGTAAGTACAGCAGTTTCTTTGACTTCCACAGTGCCATTGGCTTTGGGAAGCAACGAACTGATTACGGTAGAATCCAACAACAGCTTGATCAGGTGCCAGTATTTGTCTTCAACAGTGGCCGCTACGACATCAATCTAATCAAGAAAGACTTGTTTGCCGTTATCGGTATCGACAATATCAAATCGGTGATAAAAACCCCCAGCTACATGTGCATCGCAACCTCAGGAATGAAAATGCTCGATATTAGCAACTACGTACCTGCTGGCACCAGCTATGATAAGTACCTTACTACATATCTTGGAGGATGCCAGTGCTCTGACAAGATCAGATGTGTATGCGGACTTGGTAAAGGTCTGTTTCCGTACGAGTATATTAAATCATTTAGTGTACTCAGTGAAACTAATATTCCTCCTAAATCTGCGTTCGATAGCGAACTTCGTGGTACAAGCATCAGTGAGGATGATTATAAGCGCGTCCAATTTGTCTGGGAGCACTATGGGATGACAACGATCAAGGATCTTCTCGTTTGGTACAACAATCTCGACGTAGTTCCATTCATCAAGGCCATCAAAGCCCAACGTCAGTTGTTCAAAGATTTTGATCTAGATATGTTCACCGATGGTGTATCGCTACCCGGATTATCTGAAAAGGTTATGTACCAGACTTGCTTCAAAACGCTTCAGTACCCCAGCAAGTGACCTGGCAAAGCTTTTCAATTTCCTGCTAAACGAATGGGTGGCTACAAGAGCCAGGACACTGAAGCAAAGCGTGAATTTGGCATGACACTGGACCACCTTGATACGTTGCTTTGGCAGCAAAAGTACCTCTGTGGTCTATGCTACAGCCAATTGAGTGCTGAAACAGCTTCTGCTGATAGAATCAACAACAAGCTTGGACACATCAATGGTAATATCTTAATTAGCTGCATTGCATGTAACACAGTACGCAATGACATGTCCATTAATGGCTTTCGCTACAAGAAGCTGCTTGAGCTCAACTCCGACAAACTAGTCTTCTCGATTGATAAGGAGGAGAAGGACATCTACGGCAAGATGAAGGCTAACATTGCTGGTGGGCCATCGATTATCTTCAATCGATACGCTAAACGTAACGAGACGAAGATTCAAGGAGGAAAGCTTTGCAAGAAGGTTATCGGATACGACGCCAATGCTCTATATCTCTGGGCTCTCGGTAACGAAATGCCATGCGGACGTTTGACTACAATTGAAGCGTATGATGGTATTGTCGATGACATTGTATCGGACAAGATCTTTGGCTTCCTGGAGTGTGATATCCGTACTCCGAACCACTTGAAGCAGTATTTTAGCGAAATGACTCCAATCTTCAAGAATATTGTGATTGACTGCATCGATGAAACTGTTATCGGCAAACATATGTATGAGTATAATGAGTCGCGCAAGCAGAGTCGTGCTAAGCCAGCACGCAAGCTGATCGGGAGCTACGTCGGAGAGAAAATTCTAATCTACACCCCTCTGCTCAAGTGGTACCTATCGCATGGCATGGAGATCACTCGGACATATAGTTTCATTAAGGCAAGCTCTCACAAGGCGTTTGCTCCATTTATGGAGGCCGTATCCAAAGCACGTCGAGAGGGAGATGCTGATAAGTCTAAGCCTATGATTGCCGAGATGATGAAGCTTGTTGGCAATAGTGCTTTCGGTCGATCTGGGATGGATATGAGCAAGCACAAGGAGGTTAAATACGAGTCAAACGAGAAGGCTATCAAGTCGAAGATTGAGCACTTCACATTTCATGGCCTGGAGGAGCTTAACGATTCATGTGAAATCACTATGAAGAAGCGTCATCTCAAGAACAAAAATCCTATTCATCTGTCGATCGCTATCTATCAGTTGGCAAAGCTACGCATGCTTCAGTTCTACTACGACTGTATTGACTTCTACTTCGATCGCTCTGATTTCCAATACCAGGAGATGGATACGGACTCAGCCTATATCGCCTTTAGCTGCGAGAATCCATTCCAGGACTGCATCAAACACAGTCTACGCGACCACTTTAAGCAGCACAAGTACGAATGGTTTCCACGCGACTACAACTCTGAGGTGGCCAAGTTCGATCGACGAACCCCAGGATCGTTCAAGGATGAATGGTCTGGTGATGCTATGGTATCATTATCGTCCAAGAACTATATCTGCTACCTTCCAGACGCTGAGTACAAGGTCAAGGTTTCAGCTAAGGGTGTGCAGCAAAGACGCGGTCGCAATGAAAAATGTACTGAGTCCCAATGGATTTGAGACTGTTGTTCGTGATCGTATCACCTTGCAGGGTACTAACAAGGGTTTTCGCATCAGTAAGGAAGCTAAATCAATTATTACCTATAGTCAGACGAAAACGACCCTTTCATACTATTACGATAAACGTCGAGTACTTTCGGATGGTATCACAACTGTCGCGCTTGATATCTAAGATGTGCTTCTGGGAGGAAAGCATTTTTTTATCAGCTAATATATAGTGAGCCTTGCACTTTCAGGGTTTTGCATTCGCAAAACGTCAAAGACCCTTTGATCTTCGAACTAAAATCCAGCCATGGATAAACTATTAGCAAAGTTGTATTATGACTCTAAAACTGGTTTCATAGGTGCTCAAGCTCTATATGAGAAAGTCAAAGAGATAAATTCAAGAATTATTCTTAAAAACGTTAAGGAATGGTATGCCAGGCAGGCTGATATTCAACGCTTTCAAGAGCAAAAGAATCGCTTCGACGGATTTAAAATAGCTTCGTATAATCCTAATTCTTGGCAAATGGATCTTGATTTCTGGGAGAAACGTCCCATCTTAACAGCCACCAACATTAACTCTCGATTGGGATATGCTAAGCTATTATCCAATAAGACGGCGCCTAACGTTTTAGTAGCTATCAAGGCATTCATTCGAAGTCATAAAGTAAATATTATCACAACTGACAACCGCAGTGAATTCAAGAACAACCAAGCTCAAGACTTGTTTAAGTCAAACTCTATTGGCCATTACAATAATGAACCAGACGATCATGGTACAATGGGTAAAAATGAGAGATTCAACAGAACTATCAAGCAAATACTAACTAAAATGTCTCCCAAGAGGCTTACACAGAAACTTATTGCTGATATCATTGATAACTACAATACTACGTTCCATCGCTCAATTGGTATGGCCCCGAATGAGGCGAAAAGTAAGGTAATGGAGTCTGAGCTTATCCATAATCAAACAAAAGCTATGGAACTTGAAAATGAGTTTGAAATTGGATTAAACATCTTGTATCGGTTGAGAAAGCGAGCATTTGATAAAGAAGCAGCTCGATGGAGTAAAGCTGTCTACACGATAGTAGGAATTGACGGCTATCGAGTTCAACTTAAATCGAATAATGGCCATACGCTATATAGGCAACCAAATGATCTTAAACTGGTTAAGCTTCAGACAACAGACGCTACGATCAACAGAGGTGATATTCTTGAAGCCGAGAAGATTTTGGACCACAAAAATATGAAGAACGGAAAGTACAAATACTTAATTAAACGGGAAGGAAACGAGCCTGACTCGTGGGAGCCCCAAGACAATCTCAGATTGATCAATAAGAATCGGAGAAGTAAATTTGAACAAACTTACTTCTCAGATACTAATCGAAGCTAAATCAGGAAGCTGTACTGGTCTCGGCTTAAGCTGCTCGATAATATGATATTTTCGCAGCGGTGCTGCATCTTTTGTTGATTTCTGCTTCTCGATCTCCTTAGTCTCCTCAGCGATAGTGCTGTTGTCAAATACGTAAGAGGCTGACGGATCGTAATCAATATACTCTACATCCATGCTACTTATCTCCCTATACGTATACATACAGAAATCCTAATGATTTGCAGTGCTATTACTCGCTCCAACAAACCATGCTCGAGAGAGGCTTTACCTTGTGGGTATTGCTCCCAACACTCGAAAGACTACAAGCTCCAGATGTATAAGAAAGAGCTAAAGAAGATGCATCAGCGCATGCGGATGTACTCAGAAAAGGCTAATATCATGAACTCAATGCTCAGCGACATTCATCGATTGGACTATATCAAATATCAGCTTCGAGAGCTCGGTGACACTCGCGCCTATCGAGTCGAATGTGCCGATTCTCAATTCAATAATGAGCTTGAGAAATTGTTCGACCTTCCATTCGATGAATGCTTACGAGCATACATCAACTTGCTCCAACGCCGCAATGCTATTGTTCATAAATATACGCTAAAATTATGGGAAGAGGGCCACAAGCCCAAACCAATGGAATATAAATCGATTTCCGTAGATAATTATCGTGATACAGATATAGCAACCTTCGATTTAATATGTTTCCATCATTTAAATCCTTAGCTGATAGAGAGCAAAAACGCGTTGATCTTCTTCAACGCGTCCAGCGTCGCGTCCGTCAGAATAATGTGAAGCGGCGTATGTATGCAGAAACAGGATGAGTATCGGATACAGGCAAAACCATCTCACTTGATAAGGAGTCTCAAGACCCTTCTAGTCAGGTTGAAGATGGTGATTTAAAAAGCCGGTAGCGTCGCTAGCTCAACTAACTGATACAGTTCCACCCCTAAAGTTGAGGAAATTCCAGTTAAAACGGAAGAATCTCAGGAAATCCCTGAAGTTAAATCTGAGAATGAGTTGGTCTCAGGGGCGCCATCCCCTGAAGTTAAGGATAAGCCTGAGAATGAGGCAAAACGTGCGTTGATTAAGATATTCAAAATATATCCAGTTCTCGACAAGCTCCAGCTTCATCCACTTGACAAAAATGGGCGACAGATGACTAAATATATCATTCAATCTGGTACTAAGATTTACATAGCATCGACTAAGAGAAAATCTAACGTTTCAACCATTGACTGGGATGAGACCTATGATTCAATCCAAGACGTTATCAATACCGATCCCCGTTTCATCAGATACATTAGCGATCTGAAGAAAGCGAAAGCAATGGCTAAGTCAAAGGCATTTCCTGAATATCGGCTGACGGAACCACTAGAAGTGTGGGAGAGTCTGATCGGTAAGAAGCGACGATTATCCAACCCACTCAAGAATGATGACTCAAATCGCAGCAAACAGCGACTTGAGGATAGCTTCGCTGTCGATGCTTCAACATCTACAGAGGACACTCCAGAAGGTAAGGAATTGACACCTAACACCTACACATCTAGTCAAGATGATGCTGAAGCACGACACGGTGTATTGAGCGGAAATGATGAGGATATGGATAAAATCCTCAGCAACGCTGATAACGATGCTAAACTCATTATAACTAGATTTTATACAGATCTTCGTTCTAAGAAGATAAAAGTCGCCTTTGATCTACAACCTGTTATCGATACTGCTAATGAGGTGAAAGTCCATCAGAGCTATTATTTCGACAATCCAATCAAGAAACGATTATTCAATATCAAGGACTTGACTACTGGCAAAGCGATTTCAGCCGGTGATCTAAGCGATCTAATGAAGTCTATTCGATGGATGGATACATTCACAGCACTAATGGGTGGTTTCCAATATTTGGATAAGTATCTGATGGAGAGAGGTGATAAGACCTCTGAGGAGAAGACCGCTCAAACTAATCTGACTCAGAACCTAGAGATTCTAGATCGAGTGCTTCAAGCAAGTACAAAATCAACTGAGGCTACATCCCGCGTAAAGGAACAGAGTACTGATCCATACGTCTCATTGCAATTACTACACGATGAAGCCGAGGCTGCATACAAGGAATATGGAGAGGCGGTGAAGAAGTATGAAGAGGCGAGGGAACTTGCTAAAAACCGTCATAGTAAAGCTGCAAAGTTGAATTTGAAAGCTGCAACCGCTGCGATGAGGGCTACGAAGGCTAACTACAACGCCAAACTGAAACGATACTCATTAACCAAAAAGCATCACCCCAATATGGACCTCTCCGAATTTGATGATATCTCATCAAAGCGTGATGTTCGTAGAACTATATCATCAATGGTTAATAAGCTAGAAGGTCGCGGCCTACGTGGTGCGGGTATGAAACCTCTCGATGGAGCTAAGCGCAAAACTAATCAGACTTATAATCTGAACGACATTCAAGAGATGGCGACTCCATCGGCGTACGTCTATCGCAAGATTGGCTCAAAGTTCATTCGACTACCAGATCTCGATAAAAACGCTCTGACGATCGTTCAGCCCAATCGCCGTAAGGTTGGTCCCATGCGCGAGATCAGCGATGAGCTACAAGCTATGGTAAATGATCTAGTCTTTAGAACCTCTATTAGTCAGGATAAGTATGATCATTTATCAATTAATGATAAGAGACTGTTTAAGGAGATTCTGGAGATGACGCATTTGCAATACAACTTCGATCAGCATCTGGAGGATCCTTTAGATTCGTTGAGGATGGAGTATGATAAGCTCAAAGGAGAACTCATGCTTGGAAACAATAACCCCTCAATTCTAAAGCAGCTTAAGGTGGTCTGCGTCGATATGTACAGCAATCGACTAATTTCTGATTCTGCATTCAAATCAATTATCACGAGACTACTATAAGTATGCTAGTTCTCAATACGCGAAACATCGGCAAAAGTGGCGGTTTGTATAGTCTCAATGCTGACCGTAACCTAACGGAGCTCAAACGCATCATGAAGGAACTGCTCGTAAAGGAAATACCTCTGAAGAGAGGCCCGCTGCATGGGCAAATAATGACGCAACGCCGTTTTCAACTAAGTCAGTATCGACTCAAACAGAGGGTGAGCGTGTCTGGGCTTATAGTTCAAGGGGAAAAATACTGTTAAGACATTTGTGCTCTAAGTAAGTCCTGAGCTTAGAGCCCCTGCCTTTGTAGATCTTCATTTTTTGTCAGCAACTTCAACCCATTATATCGAAGGTTTCTAAGCTCGGTTAAGGACTGCTCTAAATGCTGTATCAGAGATAATCCTGCTGAACCAGTGTTGTAATCTATACGCTGCTCTAAATTTAGGGATTCATAAGTACTTGTAGAGATTCGACTTTCGCATTCAATTCCTGAATCGCCTTACAAAGTACTGAGGTCAGACACGCATAATCTACTCCCATTGCATTGATCGGAAGACCATCGGCATTCATCTCATCCAGATCTCCTTCAGGCGTCGATACTGGTTCGGGTAATACTACTTCCAACTCCTGAGCGATGAACTCAATAGCAGCCTTATTATCTTGTCTCCAGGTGAATCGACGAGGCTTCATAGCCATAACCGCATCCAATCCATAGGGGATATCCTCAATATCTTTCTTTAGCCTCTCGTCGGAAGGATTGGTGTAAGCTCCGCCATATACCGGGCAATAAGCACTCCATGCGAATGCCGACGTGTAGCCACCGAATCGTATAGCCGGAGTTGTTGTCGAGTATGATCCGAATCCAGTGTATGTACTATAACTCGAGCCTCTGAATGTACAATAGGCACCAAGACCATTATTTTTGTATGAAACCACTCGCTGCACCATATCGATGTCTGAACATCAAACTGAGATGCAGGGCTTGACGTTCCAACTCCAACCCATCCGTTAGCTTTAACAACGAAAGCATTTGAAGCTCCATATGGATCAAAGCTGATATAGTTGCTATCAGACCCGCTACTACTATAATTCCATTGAAGAGTCATGCAATTCTTAGTAGATTCAGATGTTCCAATACGAAATGCGACTGAGCTACTACCTGATAATAAATTCACATTTTGAGCCCCTTCAACTCCCATAAAACTAACTCTACCATCTTGATTGATACGAACGCGTTCAGTCAAACTACTTTGGACAGCATCAGCGGATCGAGTATAAAATGATAGATTAGATAATGCATAGCTACCTCCTGTTCTCGTTGCTACAATACTCGCAGAAGGTGCTGCAGTTGATAAAGTAGTATTATACGATGAACCATTATAGAAGCATAACCCAGAAGCATTTCCAATAGCATCACTGGATTGACCAATGACTAAACCATAACCAGAACATAGAGTTGATCCTACAATAGCGGCTTGATTGCCATAAAGAGCATAGTTAGAGCTATGATAGATTTGACGACTGAAGGTTGAAACCCCACCAATATTGACTGAATCCGCACAATTGATAATACCACCTACACTGATACCCCCAGCGACTACTAACGCTCCTATTGTAGAACCACTTGAAACAGTTGTTCCAGTAATATTAACGTTATTGACTCATGTGATATTTACGCTTGCATCGCATGTGAGAACCTTTGACGCTTGAGCCGTGCCGAGCGTTGTTATGTTGCAGCAGTTTAGCTGAGTTGCCGTTGAACTAATCGTGGTGCCTCCTATTTGCAGGGTAGTCGCGTTAACTGTAGCAGCACTCAGCGTACCAGAGAGCGTAATTGAGGTTGTCGATGTCGTAAGCATATTCGCCAGAGTGTAGCTAGTACCACCTTGCTGGATCGTTGTGGCATTGATCGTTCCAGCACTAAGTGTACCACTGATTGTGATAGAACTAGGTAATGTTGTAAGGAAGCTAGAGAGGGTATAAGATACACCACCCTGCTTGAGTGTAGTACAATCCAAAGTTGTGGTAGTCAGTGAATTGATACTTGTAATATCCTTCGTTGAGCTGAGCACAAGTGCTTTGTTTGCTGCTGCTGTTCCAGCGACACAATCGACATAGTTTAGCTCTATACCTGAGGCTGTTATCAGTACTCCACCCAGCGACAGACCCTTTGTTGCTCCATCGTGTTGAGATATGCTCAAAATGTTAGTCGTTAGTAAATTCAGACCGCTACGGTTTAGATTACTATCAGGAACCCACGCAACACCAGTGCCAGCTGTTCCTGCGATAATACCTCTGAGGTAGGATAGTCGATAATTATCGCGACTGAGATACAGCGTTTGGGCGTAAGCATATGTTAAGTATCCACTAGCATCGAGCGAGAGATAGAATGAAGGGTTATAGACAGAAGAAACGAATGTTGGTTGAGGATAACTAAACCCGCTCATATTTATGTTCAGTCTTATATAAGTGAAGCGATTTTAGTCATGAGCTCAATACCCGATTATGGAGGTTCTCTCCCCAAGAAGTATAAAGGCAAATCAGTCGGTGATATTAAGGAATTAGGTATCAAGAAGCTGCTTCGAATGGTTATCCTAGGACCGTCCTTCTCAGGCAAGAACAATTTGGTATTCCATATACTGAAACATGCACCACACGTGTTTAGCCATCTTCATATCATTGCGCGTAACCCCCATCAAGAGCTATACGACTATCTCCGTGATAAGCTGGAAGGATTCGTATCATTCTATGAGACGCCTCCGAATGTTGATACCATTAGACGTACCCCAGGTAATAAGCCTGAGCTAGTTATTATCGATGACTATTCAAACGATAAGGGACTTCAGAAGAGTGTGTTTTCACACTACTTCACCAGAGGAAGACACTTCAAGCTATCCACAATTTTCTTAAGCCACAGCTGGTTCGCAACCGATAAGATGATGCGATTGAATACAGAATATGTTGCGATCCTTCGCGCGAACTCGCGGCGTGATCTGAAGCTACTGATGACAGATTTTAATATCCCAGGATTGACTGAAGAGGGTATTTTACGATATTACAATCAGGCCGTTAATCGCGGAAAAGGACAGATATTCTGTAAAGGGTCAAATTCGCTTCAATTTCGATCGGGTAATTAATATCGCTGGCGAAAACTATTAGTTATATGATATAGCAACAATCATGGCTTCGTTTATTAAGCTCGATAGTACTAACCTTGTTCAGAACGGCCTAAACAATCAGTTTCGCTATGAATTCGCAGGTTCTGGTGTTAATTTCAGGGATAATGATATCGCTATCCAATCTATTAGTATGTATTGTAGCGACTTTAATATCGATTCTCTAGCGTTTGGTAATACTTCGTTCAAGATTGAGGTCCCGACGGCTGCTACGACGAGTACGGTCAGTGTCAATCTCCAGGATGGTTGGTACTCGTATGCTGATATTAACCGCAAGATTCAGGCTGCTCTAGTCAGCGCTGGTGCCTACTTGATTGATACATCGGGAAATAACGTATTCTTTATTCAAGTCAGTGAGAATTCGACCTACTACGCATGCCAGCTGGATTGCTCCCCCACTCCAACAGCAATTGGAACAAATACACGTCCAGCAACTGGTTTGTACTCTGCTGGTGGTTCTGGTTTGCCTACAACGTCGCGTGTTCCACGTTTGATCATTGATAACGCTGCTTTCGGATCTGTAGTTGGCTATTTACTTGGTACGTATCTGACGAATTCAGCAACCGTAGCGACTTTATTGCGGTGTCGTGGCACGATGGCTTCGCCGCAGCCCTCCAGTCTCCAGTCCCAGTTCCCGCGAGTGCCTAGACAGTTCCCGACGCTCTTGAGACGTCAACAGGCCCGTGGGAAGCGCTAAGCAGAGCAGCACAGCGCCAGCACAGCCTCGAAACGGTTGGACAGGAGCTTCATCGCCGAGTGGTGAAGCCCCCTTGGAGCCATTTTCAGCGGTGAAACTGGCGTTGGCATCGGGAAGGACTCGGCAGTCGACGGGTGGGGTGGCGCTCGGAGAAACAGGTCGGAAGAGTGCTGGTCGACGGCATCTCGGCGCCGTCTGGCTTCATGGACTGTGATCTGGTCAGTCTGTGTGTGGGGCGGACGTCACACGTCACGATGGTGTCACAAAATGGTGTAGTACACATCCAAGTTGAAGTGATTTTGAAAATGGACGAAGGAATTGTTGGTCTCGTGCAAGTGTTGGAGGAGTTCAGCTGCTCTCTCATCATCACTTACTTCCAGAAATGTATGTGCTACGAGTGCAATCGATATCTTCGAGGCCAACGTGTTGCAAATTTACTTTGTTGTGAAAAAGAATAAATTTGAAATGTCGACAGATCGGTTGAGCTGATGTAAGGTGACAACCAAGGCCTTCTAGTAGAAGTTCTACCACGTTATGCTTGTCGGAAGGAGGGCGAAGTGTGTTGGCCTTAAAATGATTCGTACTTGGAGTGAGATTGTTCAGTTGTGTTGAGGCCTCAACCTGAGTCTTGTTGCATGTGCACCACACCATTTTGTGGCACAAATTTATGTGTGCTTGCCACAAAGACAATGAAGACCTCAAAAGCGGAACGAGTTGAAGCTAAGCGACAGCAACATGCGGCCGATGAGCACCATTTAGACCTGTTTCTCAACGCACCACAGACACCCGTCGATCCCCTAGGTTTTCCCAATGCCAGCACAAGTTTCACCGCTGAAAATGGCTCCAAGGGGCTTCAAAACTGGACAATGAAGCTCCCGTCCAACCGTTTAGAGGCAGTGCTGACACGGGCGCTTTATTGCCTGGTTTGGTGATCCTCAAGGGCTTTTTGGCACCTCAAGAGCAACAAGAACTGGTTGATGACTCGCGGAAAATGGGATTGGAGACTGGAGGGTTCTACAAACCGACGTACGCTAGTGGAGCCAAGTGTCGACTGCATCAAATGTGTCTTGGCAGACATTGGAATGTTACCACTGAACAGTATGAAGGCCGACGCTCCAATTTTGACGATGCGCCGATTCCGCCACTACCTGAGACTTGGAAGATTTACGCTCGGCGAAGTCTTGAAGCAGCCAAAGCTATTGACCCCTTGGTGATGGGAGCCTGCCAGAAAATGACGCCCGACATCTGCGTCGTCAACTTCTACAAAAGGCAGGCCGCAATGGCATGCACATCGACAAGGACGAGAGTGATGAGGCGATGGCGATGGGGTCGCCTGTAATTTCCTTCTCAATTGGTTGCGCGGCAGAATTTGCTTACATTGACCACTACCCTGAGCCTCACGAAGCAGTGCCGATCGTGCGTCTGGAATCAGGAGACGTGCTGGTTTTTGGTGGCCCAGCAAGGAATGTGGTACATGCCTTGACAAGAGTCTACAATGGCACACAGCCGTCGTGGCTGCGGATGCGGTCGGGAAGACTGAACCTTACCTTCCGCGAGTACAAGCCTAGCGAGTTAGAGAGCTAGGAACGTAGAGGTATATGGTCAACAGCGCACCCATGCTTGTCAATCAATTACGCGTATTATTAAGTCGCGACCATTTACGCCTACGTAGTCTCGTTTCCTCGAAGTTCTCTAGCCGCTTTCTGCACGACATCGTCGATTATCGCTCTAATAGCCTCGACACTTGCAGAACTGCCATCCACACGCGATAAAATCTCGGCAGCAGATGCCCATTCCTTCACCACTTTCGCTTTCTCCAGCGACGACGCCATTACGGAAGGCGTCTGTGTGGTCTGTTCTCCACGTTTTGTGCGCTTCCTCGGCCGTGTCGATTCTTCCTCACTCTGCGTTGAGTCATCACTGCTGTCACCACTCTCAGTGCTAGTCGACCGACCACAATGACCTTCCTTCGGCAGTCGGGGTTCAAAATGTAGCTCAACTCCGCGTCGACGAATCAGCCAGTCACGCAAATACAACGTGTCGGCACGTCCCTGCCAACTGTCCACAAACGCGGAATCCGATTCTGCCAGGCGAGCGTCTTGTACTGCTGCGTCGTATCTCGCTTTAAGGTCCTCCCACATCCCACGCAGCCGCTTCGCATCAGCTGGGGTAGTCTCAGCCGGCCGATAGCGGCGAAATTCAGGTCTCTCCACCACGAAAGCGTCGAAAACTTCATTTGGCGAGTTAAAAGCGCGCTCAACATCCTTCCAAAAGACACTTAGGTCCGAGCTCTCTGCATTAGCTTCAATGTGCTGCAATCTCGTCACAAATCCGTCACCAAACAGAACGTTCAGTAGCCGGAAGATGCCGGTCGCTTGCAATCCACTGGACGGTCTGATCATCGAATTCTGCAGGTTTGTCGTCGTTGCAATTGGTCGTGGACGAGTGGGTAGTGTCGCTACTGAAGGCGAAGACGCTTCCTTTGGCTCGTCCGAGTGTGAGCTTCGATCTCTCCAGTAGTGACACAATAGGTCCACATACCCAGCCTTGTTATTGGCGTGTGTGCTTCCTGCTCTGCGGTCGGATCTGCAGACGCGTGCAGGTGGTCCTCAGGGACTTGCACGTGTGTCTTTGCAGGTGTCCACGCAGCTGCTGCTCGTCTCCGTCGACGGAAAACGTGTCCAGCAGCGCCAGCACACCAGCGTCGCTCATGGTTGGCTAAATCCTACAGCATCCGATACAAACTATGTGGTGTACACGTTTTGATGAGATCCAATTCAAGTGGTCCCCATAAACCCTGTCAAATCCGTTCCCAACAGCCTTTCATATTTTGGCTGGCCAGTGTGGCATTTGGCTCTTGGAGCTCGTCGGTCACTATGGGCAAGCCGCAGGATGACGATCTGATGATGACCATCGCTTCGGACGATGAAGTATAGCTCCTTAATGCATACACTAGCTCTACATAATATATACTAACTGATTGCGTGTCTGTAGCTGTCCAATGTAGAGAGTTCGGACTCGGAGGACGAAGCGGAAGGGCTTAAAGACGCCGTTCTGAGCAAGAAACAGCAGCAAAGAGAGACGAAGAAGGCCAAAAAGCAGGCGGAGATCGCCGAAGACTTCGAGTTCGACGATGGCGGCGCCTTCTCCACGTCCGGAGGCAGCTCGTGGGACTTCACGAAGGCCATTTCGCGCATTGAGAAGATGGAGAGCGGCATCCCGACGGCCACGAAGCGCACGTCCATCCACTCTAAAATTGAGAAGAGGAGGAAGGAAAAAGAGGAGGAAAAGTTGAAGAAAAGGCCAAAAAGGAGGAGAAAATGAAGCAGAAAGTTAAGAAGGAGAGCGAGAGTGACGAGGAGGAGAGTGAAGGAGACTCGGGAGAAGAGGAAGAAGAGAGTGGCAGTGAAGAGAGTGACGCGGAGAAGGAGGGCACTGATGCTGAAGAGGAGGAGGAGGAGGAGGAGGAAGATGTTGTTGTGGAGGAAGAGCGTCTGCAGACGGCTTTGCAGGACAACATGGCGGCGCAGCAGTCGCGAGAAGAGCTGGTGGACGCCTTGGAGAAGAAGAAGGCTGCAGAGTTCTTCGAGTCGGATCCGTTTGCGGCGGAAGAGTTTGCAAAAACCAAGTTTGAAACGTTTGCAGACTTAAAGCTTTCTCGTCCGATCATGCGGGCCATCTCGCACATTGGCTTCGAGAAGCCGACGCCGATTCAGCAGCGAGCCATCCCGATTGCCCTTACGGGTAAGGATATCTGCGCTAGTGCTCAGACCGGTAGTGGTAAAACTGCTGCTTTCTTGCTACCAATCTTAGAGCGACTTCAGTTCCGATCGCGTCGTGTGCAGTCAACGCGTGTGATGATCATTTGTCCCGTGCGTGAACTTGCGACGCAGTGTCAGTCAATGTTCGAACAGTTAGCGCGTTTCACGGATATTACGTGCTCATTGGCAGTCGGTGGTTTGCCTCTGAAGGCCCAAGAAGCGGAACTTCGTAATCGTCCGGACGTTGTGGTGTGTACACCCGGTCGTATGATTGATCACCTGCGTAACTCCAAGAGTGTTCACATGGACGACCTCGAAATATTGGTGCTGGATGAAGCTGATCGATTGCTTGAGTTGGGTTTCACAGAGGAAGTTCTTGAGCTCGTGCGGATGTGCCCTGTTCAACGCCAAACAATGCTGTTTTCTGCCACCATGACCTCTAAGGTTGATCAGCTGATTGATTTATCGATGAAGCGTCCGGTGAGGATTAGCACGGATCCGCTCTTCGATATGGCTAAGCACCTGGTTCAGGAGTTTGTGCGCATTCGCCCTAACCGTGAGGATGATCGCGAGGCAATCCTACTTGCACTTTGTACGCGTACGTTCCGCACGAACACGATTGTGTTTATGGAAACGAAATCACACGCGCACCGTATGATGATTATCTTTGGGTTGGCTGGAATTAAGGCTGCTGAACTTCACGGTAATCTGCTACAGAGAGAGCGACTCGAGGCTTTGCAAAACTTTCGCGATGGATCAGTGGATATTCTCTTGTGTACTGACATTGCTGCCCGTGGTATTGATGTGCGTGGAGTGCACGCCGTTATCAATTACGAAATGCCGAAGGATATCACGACTTACGTCCACCGTGTCGGTCGTACGGCCCGTGCCGGCCGTAATGGTCGTGCTGTGACGTTGACAAGCGAGTCTCGTCGTTTGGTTATGAAGCAGGTGTCTCGCCACTGCAAGGGCTTTGTGAAATCTCGTGCCGTGCCGGACCCTGTGATTGCGCAGTGGAAGGCACGCATTGAAAGCATGCAGGAGGATGTAAAGCTCGTAATGCATGAAGAAACCCTCGAGAAGCGTATGCGTGAGGCGGAAAAAGAGGCCACAAGAGCCTCGAACTTGTTGAAGCATCGTGATGAGATCAACTCCGCCCTGCGCGCACGTGGTTCATGTCAGAGAAGGAGAAGAAATCTGTTAATGAGCGAGCCGAAGAGAGTCGCCGCGCTAAGGAAGAAGCTGCGAAGGAGGAGGAAGAGGAGAAGGCCGGTAATACGATGTCCCGCGCAAAAGCTCAAGCTCATGAGTCACAAGAAACGCCGTCTTTTGAAATTCGTGAGCGTGAGGAACGCATGCTGGCTGACGCTGAGCGTGATGAAGACGACGAAGGTAGCAGCAAAAAGGCGAAGAAGGGTGTGTTTACATCGATGAGTGTTGCTGGTGCTGCTAAGCGCGCTAAGAAAGCGCAACAAGATACGACCCGGTCGCGTGAGGAGGAGTCCATCTCGGAGATGCATGAGCGTAAGCGCCTGAAGCGAGAGAAGGCGCGCGCTGCGCGTAGCAGTCACGGCTCAAGCGCATTTGACGTTGATATGACCCACGACGGTGCTCCAGCGCCAAAGTCCAGGAAGCAGCGCGAAGGTGCTGCTGGCAGCAACCAGTTCGAGTTCAAAGAGAAAATCACGGACTACAAGAAGCACGCGAAGAAAAGTTCGAGCTCCTTTAAATCCAAGGCGAAATACAAAAGGCGCAAATAGATGTAGAAGCACACGAAGAGAGCACCTGCACATAACCACAGTAGACATTCGCAAACATGAATTCATGTATTCATTCATTTTACTTCTTGGGACGTTTTTGTCACGTAAGTACTCTCGAGAAGTAGAAGTTATCCCAAACTTTATGCATCACTGTCACCGCCTATCCAAAGCCAAAGCCCTCCGAGCCTTCGCGAATCGCAAGAAGCAGGCATTGCTTTAACTTCTCCTCATTCTCGTAATCAGGAAGGTCGAGCTGATTGAAACTGCGCAACACATACGATACAAATTGATCGTTAGTCTAATTACTCAAGATCATGAAGTCGCAACGCCAACTTACCAAGTATGTGCAGACGGTAGTGCACTGTTGTTGCCAAAGGCTTTGTGGATGTTAAATTTCTGCGTACCACGCATACCCTCGAGCGCCTTAAAGCCCTCGAGAGGCACCTTCGATGTGCCAGTGACGAATTGTAAAAGAGCGCACGCTCCTCGTGTGTAAATGAATAAAGCACGTTCCAGAACCAACGGATCACTGCATCTGTAGGTTTGAAGTTGGCGTACTCTGTGTTGGCTTTCAGGTCGTCGATGTCAATCTCAGGCATGCCAGAGATCAGCAACTCTAGCTCGTTCTCGTTGAAGATTGCGATCAGCTCTGGCGGTACCAGTTGGTGAAAGCCCTTAAGGAAAGAGTCGATTTGCTGCCGGATTCCAGTCGCCATGCGGTGATGCGTCACAAGCTTAACGTACTCCATCTTGTTTTCGTCTGTAACATTCACGTTTCGACCATTTGGGATCAGGTCGACAACTTCCACCTTGCCAAAGTTGGACTGCTCAGCCGAAAAAGTCAGCTCAAGACCAAGATCGGAGATTGAGTTGTCCAGAATCGAGTGAAGATTCCGATAGTACTCCGGATCAATAGCTTCCATGTCGTGATACGAAATAGGCAACTGCAAAATGTGTTTGTAGAATGATCGCGTAAAGTGCGCATCCAGAAGCTGACCGTCAGCTACTGCCTTGCCCAGCACCTTCCCAACAAATTCAAAGTAGCTTAGGTGATCTTTGTTTACATAAGATAGCGGGTTCGGTTGGAAAGTGGGCGAGTCCGCGGCTGATGTGAATAACACATAGTTCGGGTTGAACATCTCGCGCGCAAGGATCATGTACCACTCACGCGTCACTCCACCTGCATCAATACCCTCCTCACCAGTAAAGGAGATATGTAGCTTTCTCCTCAGCTCAGTGCCATTGCGCATGCGCAGCGCGTAGTACGAGTCTTCAAAGATGTGTTCTCGGCGCACTGGGATGCGCACGGACGAGCTACCACCTCCGTGGTTACGCAACGCCGTCTGCCGCAACCGCTTCATAGCGCTGTGAAAATATGTACGCTTGTTGTCGAAAGCTAAGTAGGCACGACAGCGAGGCATCTTAATTAGAGCCGCCAATGACGTATCTAGTAGAGAAGGTTTCTCCCGTACGAGTAAGTTCAACAGAACTCGGTTTGACTCCACAAAGTTGGCCAGCCGCATGCTTTCGCCCGCCTCAGACATCGTTGTCGACAACGCTGATGAACTACGTCTCAGCATACTCATCGGAGAAGTCTTGGCCTCTGTATCCTCCATATTTGCAGTGGCATCAAACCCGCCAACTCGTAGCGCCGCGACGACTGCTTCCTCACGCTCCGTCGAATCCGGAACGTGCAATTTCATCGATGCCGCATCCCGCGCATTTACGACGAAGAATGCCTCTACCATGGGTAAGAACCGTGCCAAAAGCGCCGCCATGGCACACGACGCGCCTGCACTTTTGCCTTCAATTATTGTACCCTCGGATCCATCCGCAGCTACGGAATCAGTATTCGCAGCGGCACCAGGCGTGGAACTTGCAGCTGTGGGTGAAGAGGATGCAATGACACTATCTTGCTCGTCGAGACCGCCCTTTGCTCGTGCCTCTGCCAGCGACAGACTCAGTGAATCCCAGAGTGGATCCAACCCAATCGTTTGACAGCACTCTGTAAATTCTGCCGTATTCGCGCACACGTCCGACAATGAGTGCAGCAGCCGTAAAAGTTTTAACTCGTCTTGGGCTGAGGGCAATACAGCTGATGATTCGTACGCACTAGTCTCAGTCAGCAATTCCCTTCCCATGTAGCGCTCTGCACGAGCTAGTGTGCTGGCATGCCGCACAATCGCACGGATAACGAGCTCGCGGTTGCCTTCCACGTAGTTTAATAGCTTCAGTACAGCTAGTGTGCGTTCCTGCATTTGAGGTGTGCACAAGTCCATGCTTAAAACTGCCACAATCTCGCTCATGCGTGTATCATCCAGCTCCACCGTTGGAACAGCTACCCACTCAGAACCTGGTTCAGTACTTGAAGAATCACGTTCATCATCGTGTTTTGATTCCTCGTTTTCAGTGTTTGTTTTACGCAGACGCTCCAGCGGCGATAACACTAGCTCCAGTACTTCCAGTAAAGCATCCAAGTTTGTTCCATTGCGATACACCACTGGCAGTGCTAACAAATCGACTAAAACAGCAACGCCGCACTCACTAGCCAGCGGCAATTCCGTCTTTGTAAGACCTCCATCGTCACTACGTACATGCCGCATGCCGTGCGGCTGAAGCATTTCCACCGTAAAACGTGGATTATATTTCGCGAGGGACACAAGGACATGTAACATGCGGTTCACAACTTCAACAGGTACGGCTGATCCCCCAATGACACGGTTTCCATCGCTACCACACCCAAACAACGTTTTCGGTGGAAATTGAACGGTGCCGCAACCATCATCGTCGCTATCTTTTTCGTCACCTGGTATCAATGGTTCCGCAAGAGGCAGCGAAACCACGCGGAGTAGATTACGCCGAACACTGCCACGTGTTAATGGATACAAGCAAATATTGGCAAGTAACCGCTGAAAAACACGATTCTGGATGACAGACTGTGTCATAAAAAGTAGTCGTAACAAACCGCGAACACATCGGTCATCAAAGATTCGCTCACTAGCGTCCTCTTCTTCGTCCTTCTCCACACGCAGCATACCCTGATGAGCCTTCGCATTTGCGTTATCAGACCCGTGTCGGTGATCTCGGCGACTACTACGACGGCCTCCACCAATTTCGTCATACATGCGTGACCGCCGCCGATTGTTGCCCCGTTCGGGACTATGGGACGTAAGCATACGTCGCAGTGTAGGCCGGTTGAATAACTCGTCCATATCGCCACCTTCGCCGCCGCCTGCTCGTCCTTCTGTGCCACGATCACGCTCGCGATACGTGCGAAACGCCGCGCGTTCACGCAACACCATAGCCTCTGCACGAACTTGAGAGGGCAATGTCTGTAAAAATGCGTCATCGCACGTAATCAAAATTTCTTCGCGCAACTCCGGCGCTAAGGAGGCCACGAACGACGCATTATCCATCTCTTGCGCACGTGAAGTGTCTGCTGTTTCAGCACGCGCAGCTGCTTCACGTTCGCGCCTTTCGTTCTCGAGAACCTCCGCGCGGATATCAGGGGAGTGCCTCCAGTGTCTCCCGATCGAAACTTGAATTGGCCATGTCCAAATCCATTTGTGACATACTCTCTGACTCGCCAGCACCGCCTCCAGCCGTTGCCGTGTCACTACGGGTACTTGTAGATCCAGTAATCGCTGAAGCATTTTGTGCAACGATCTCAGCTTGCATATCTGGAGGCAATGAAGCGAATACTTCGGCATCCACACCTTCAGGGCACTGGTACTCCTGTGGCTGCTCTTGTTGATCGAGCAACGTAGCTGACAGCTCTTGTGTCACAGAATCAACAGATGACGTGCGATTCTCTGCAACTGCCGATAACTCCTCCGTCTTGGATTCCTCTTCCACAGTGCTACCTCGATAATTACCGCCGCTACTGGCAGGTGCTTGAGTCGATGGGACACCAAAACCCGACAAATCGAGTGTTATGTTCAGCATGGGATCCAACGACGTCACAGAAGCTGCCGTCCCTGACGGAAGTGACATCGGTGCCGGAGGTGGCGCCGTTGTGTGCGTATTGCTCTCCACCGCAGCATTTTCTAGCGACGAACTAACTGAAGCTTCTCGACCTTGCGATAAAGACTCGCTTTCCTCTTCCACAGTATCTGCATCGACGTCAGACTCGGGTGGAGACCGCAGCATCGATGACTCCCCAAAACTACTAGCAAGAGCCAGAACTGAAGCAGTGTCCGCTGTCCCTTCTTGGCTCTCTGACTGTTCGTTGTTTGCACTAGAGATAGCAGAAGCGCCGGTCTGAGTAACACTTTCCTGCGTTGCTGGCGACGATTCGCTTCGGAGAACTCCTCCTGACTAGTTTCACTGGCAGTATGTTCTCCACCTCTAGATGCAGCCGTGCTGTCATCTCCCATGGTATCATCATCGCCCTGTTGCTGTTGAGTAGCAGCAGCTCCAGCATTTCGGTTTGTGCCAGTTGATGTCGTTTCGTCCTCATCCCCACATATCCGAGTAATCCGTTGTTCCAATCGTGATGCCATTGAGCGGACATCTACATCGCGTCCAACACCACTTGAACCCCAGATGGCCGTACTAGGAACAGCATTGCTATTTGGATCGCTACGACTGCTAAAACCACGAGTTAAATCGCCACCAACAAAAATATCAGTGAATAAATCACGATCACCACGCCGCAAGCTAAGGCGGCCGCTGCGCGATGGCAACGTTGAAGTTGGGATATCCAGGGAAAATTCGCTAAGCAAATTGGATACAGCAGTCAATCGATTGGCGCGACTAGGTGGTCGCATGCGGGTCCCGCCGGCACTACGATGCAATAAGTCCCGCCCCAAACTCAACCGTGATCGGCTGCCACCTAACGGTAACTGCGTCTGCACTTGGTCTGTAAGCTCTTGCAATTCTCGCAAAGAGAAGAGTGGCGAGGCAACGAGAACCTACCCGAGCTGTGGGACATTCCATTAGCATCCAATAAAAGTGCATCCCCACGCCCACTGGTACGCAGCAACGGGTGTGTGGTACTGCTTGCAAACTGATCCATGCTGGCACCAGCGCGTCCTAAATGCCTCTCACGGCGCGACCGATCACCCCTACTACCCATGTCGAAAGATTCAAAAAGAAAATCATCGTCGAGAGTATCGGGTAACTCTTCTATATACTGCAAAAGAGATGATGTTGAAAATATTCCACCTGGCCGACCTTGCCCGCCCATGATCGATCCCGCCCCACTTCCGCTGCGCCGACCTCTTGTAGCTGCATGATCTGGACGAGTGTTGCTTTCGATATCTTCATCTCCGTCTTCGGCATCTCCAAACATCAGTACAAGAGTTTGGCCATTAGAAGAAGAGCCTGACGCGCTACCACCACCGTTGTACAAGCCAAGGGCATCACGCATTGATTCAACGAGTCTGTCTTCGGTGCTCCGAGTCTGGAAAGTCCCTTCATTTCCTCTTGCGTTAGGCGTAGCGGTGCGTACAGCCGCAAGGCGAGCGCGACGTCGCTGTTCTTCGGCAAAGAACGCTTCGTCGTCGAGCATGTTAAGGTATGAGAACTCTTCTTCGTCGACTTCATCTAGAGCATCAAGAATTGATAACTCTGAATCCAAGGATCCCCAAAGCCGATTTGACGATGTGCGGCGACTGGATGCATGTCCACCCGATCGTCGAGACATGTGAAGATGCTGTTCCTCTTCAAACTCATCTTCGTCCTCCTCCTCGTCGTCCTCCTCTTCGTCATCATCGTCATCATCACCGTCATCATCACCATCGTCGTCGTCATCTTCGTCATCATCGTCGTCATCGCCATCGCCTTCATCGGTTGAATGGTCGGATACACTACTACGTTCGTCTTCGCTGGGTTCATCGTCGTCCTCGTCAGCATGCATATCATGATCATCCATTCCGGAGAGCGGGGATCTCATGGATACGTCGTCATCATCTTCTTCACGCAGCGGATAGAAACCAGGGCTACCGCTGTTAGGTGACTGCAAATCCCGGGATTCAATATCTACATCCATGCTATCGTTTCGGTCACCACTTCTGCCTTGGCCAGTAAAAGTCGCACCAGTAGTTGGCGAAAATGCTGCCCCAGACAGCTCCTCCGCAGATCTTGTGCTTGGCTGATCACCTCCACCCAAGTCAGTGTGTCCTGCTGCGACGGTAGAGTGGCTCCGCTTCTTTAGCAGCCGCCGAACCCGGTGCGTCACGAACGAGCGTGTCAGTGTAGAGAGTGGGCGTAGCAGCATCGTGCATGTGGTATGCGCCAATGGATGTGTCAGATCAATTTTACGCAGCGCCTCAGCCAGCAGAGTCACGAACGAGTGTTTGCCCTTAAGACCTCCTCCCAACACAACTTTATCCCAGGCAAACCCTTTTGAAGACCCCTTTGGCCACAAAATGCTCATGATTAAACCGGACCATGCATGCAACGAGCTCAGCGCGAGCTCATCACGCACACTCAAATCGGTACTCGTGAGGCTAGTGCTCTCGCTTTGGGGCCACAGTTGCAGCAAGTGCACAAGCTCCAAAATGATGCACTTAGAACCCTCTCCTGAATGGCTACCGATGCTCACCAACAGTCTGTGAGCATTTTGCACACGCATTCTTGTACGAATGTCAACGTAAGTCTTCACGTCCGCGACCAGTAAATCCGAGTCGCCGCTACCAAGCCTACTGTTCCCATAAAAGCCATCTTCTCTAAGCGACTTTCTCGCCGCAGCGAATTGGCAAAGCTTTTCGGAAGGTAAAAATTCGCATAGCACCAAGCGGATAAAGCTTTCACGCTCGCCGTGTGGACCAACGTCATCCCTTGCCTTAGCCAAAACCGTCGCACATGCGGGAAAGTAGGTGATCAGGTGAACCAGTAGCTGCAAGTACGTACCCACACACATGCCTGCTGAGGTGGCCTCAACCTCGTTGTCCAATGTTCGGGTCTCTAGCTTAATCTTCGATACAGATTCATTCGATGTTTTTTCGACATTCCATAGTCGGTGAATGCGACCAATGATCTTGTTGACAATCACATAAGCCTGGTGCTTGTGGTCCTTGGGCAGTTTGTGCGTATGCTTTGGTACGCTAGCTCCAGTATCATGAGCAGAAGCAGCCTGATCAACTGATTGCCCTTCTGCAGCAATTGCATTTGCATCCATAGCGTCGTCCTTCTTCGACCTCGGCACGATGTACGGTCGACCAGATTCAGTTTTTTTACCTGCACCGAGTTCTGTAAGGCCTTGAGGAAAACAGCATCGTTGCGTGCAGCAAACGGAGATACCTCCATCAGCAATGCGCGAGGCGTAATTCGCATCTGGCTCGGCGCGCCAAACCGTGTTGATAACTTAGTAATTGCACGCCGAATTTTGTCTTCCATCATGCGCTCTAAAACCTCAGGCGACTCCAGCGCTTGGGAAAGTAGTGTGCATGTTAGCTCTTGATATCCAGTGAAATACAAAACCTCCGGGATGTCCAACACGGCATCAAGACCACCATGGGCTACAAAGTACGACGCCAAATCATATTTTAGCGTCAATCGCGACAGCAGTTGCCAAATTGCGTGCGCTATTGCCTTGTTGGGGTACTCCACAGTTGATTCAAAAGTGGAACCATCGACGGTGATGACGCACGCTTTAATAAATTCAAACACACCTCGACAAGGTTCATCTCGAAAGCATTGCTCTTCGGTTGCTGATGTGTACTTTCATCATCATCTTGAATCTTTTCTTCCAACTTGCCATCAATTTTCGTCTCGTTACTCGTAGGAACATCGTCATTCGAAAGTGATGATGACAATTCTTGAGCCGATTTCCCTGCAACCACAGCATCAAGCACCAACAATATTGGAGCGCACGAGGGTTGTAGGTTGCTGTCTCCAGGGTACCAGCGTCCGATATGGATCTCACGAGTCTGTCGACGCACGACGGTTCCTGAAGCTGCATCACAACCCATGAATCAGAGTTTAGCTGAAGCACAAGTGCCAGTAGATGCGTTAGCATGGTTAAATACTCGTCCACATTGTCAGCGTCGAAATAATCCAAAATGGCGGCATTGAGCCGCTGAATCACCAAATCGCGATCTTCATCCGAGCACGAGCATAAAAAGCTGAAGTAATCAGCGATCGCTTTGACTAAATTTTGCCTCGAATACGTAGTACTCTGTGCTTCGGTACGAACACGAGAACTGTCATCGGTGCGTCGGTCTCTTGCTGCTTGCACACGTAAGATCTTGAAGCAAACAGCCTCAAAGCTGTCACGCAACGACACATACAGACTTTGCAGCTCATCCTCCGTCCTTTTCTCGTCTGCTACGTCGTTTGCTCGGCAAAGGTCAGTTTCCGCAGCTGTATCGCCACTGTCTTTTACTCCTTCACTTTGCCCCGTACCATCGTCACCATCTTCCTCGTCCTCAGGGTGCGCTAAAATCCACTCCATGGCTAACTCAACATTATTCACTTGGATCTGGCGTAGCGCGCGGTCTACCCGCGATTCAGGAAAGCCCATAGACACGAGGCTGCTGACAATTTCAGAGTCTGGTACAAAAGATTGGCGGTTATTGCTCCCAAGCCTAGCGGAGTTACCACTAGATCCCCCAAAAGCGCCCGCCGAAGCGAGATTGCTTCATTATATAACTCAGAGCTTGATGTTCTCTCGCGACCACCACGGCTGAACCCAAGCCCTTGCCGACGTCCACTACCACTCGACTCACTTTCGCCATCAGCACCTCTTGCTTCATCTCCGGTGTCCATGCGGTTCTTCAATACTGTCACAGCAATAGGAATAATTTCTGCTAAGCATGACTCCACTGGCGACGACGAGAACTTAGGGTGCTCCCAAATGGACAACAACGCACGTATGCACATTCCATGTAATTGCACAGTCAGCTTTCGCGGCTCGAAGAGCGACTCACGTGAGTCACCCGTTTCATCACTAGTGAGTAAGGCTGCCGTTAATGGAGAAGCCGACAATCCTTCCAAGTTAGACAACTTCCGTAAGATACTTGCTGCGATGCGAAAAGATGTCAGCGTCATTTGTGATGGTGCAATGGTAGCTTTTTCTCTGTTGAGATCATTGTCCTTCTTTATCATAGACACCACGTCGCCTTTGTCTTCGAGGCAAACAACGAAGAAGCGCTCGATGATGTTCATGACCACGTCCATAAGGTTTATAGCAGTAATTTGATCACCGGCACACGTAATAATTGTTTTGCCTGCCGTAATTGCAGTGTCAGAGACAGTATTTTGAACCATTGGTATATCTTCATTCGATGGCGAGGAGCCCTTCTCCCGACCTCTTGATATTTGGATTTCTGACACATTACCCAATGGCTTCATAAGCTCGACAAGCAATAGTGTGTTGGCTTGCTTTTTCTTTTCCTCGAAGAGGACCACCGAGATTGTCTCCAAAAGAAACGTTAAATAGTACTGCTGGACAAACGTATCGATCTGCGTCGCACGATTTGCCGAGACAACGTAAAGCAGGTGCCCCTCCAACACTTGTGTGACCGCTCGTCCCAACGCTCGCGCATGCGGCGCGAGAAGGACAACGATATCGTCACCACGGCGATGCTGCATTGGAGCTGACAAAAACGTCTTGCTGTACGCAGATAATAGCGCGCGCATACTTAGCGAAAACCGCAGTAGTAACAATGAACCCATTTTCCATAGGCCTGTACCCTTCCGACTGCTACTTTTCTGTGACTTGGATCGAACAGTACCTGTTTCATTCGACCCAAAATCAGTAGCCGCTTCCATACTGTCATCCATATCTCCACGCTCAGCCTGCTCTAACAACTTCTCTTTAATGTTTTCTTGCCGTTTTTCTGGTGCAACGCTGCAAGACTTGCGCGCTCAAATTGCACGGAACGGTCCACACGAAATACGCGAGTCAAGGTTTGCTGGGCACCAGAAGCTGTAAAGTCCGTGAACCATCGCCGACTCTGAGTATGAGTTTGCGCTGTTTCTAGCGTCCAAATGAGCACTGAGGAAAGCCACTCCAGTACCGCTAGCACTCGAAGATACTCGCCCACAATCATCACCTTTCCAGCGGTAACGTCGGTATGGTCTTTGTTGTAAATACCTACCAGCTCGGTCAAATCAATATCTGATAAAGAGCTAAGCACCCCTTCTGCGCCTTCACCACTCTCACTCAGGTACCACGGCAACCCAACCTTGGCACGAGCACGTTGGAGATTATCCATTTGTGTATCCAGCTCCTTAATGAGGGACCCCAGTAAATTTGTTGGCTGCTGAGATGCGTAAGAACGAAGCGCAAGCGTAATCGACTGAACAGCCGGATTGTGCACTAAGGAGTTGTCGGACAGCCCGCCACCCGCAGCTTTTTCTTTCGGAAGTGCGCCGTCTAAGAAAGAAGAGGGGCTCGGAAGTATTATCTGGTGCAAAGCAAGTAACAAACGAACCCCTCCCAGATCTGCAAAATATGCCGCGTGTTCAGACTTGGACAGCAATGGCTCCAACAAATCCGCAACGTGCGTGGCCATGCGTACTAGAATGCCTTGGGTTTTCTCACCATTACGTGATGCAGATGACGCAGTTTCCTTTGACACAGCGTTTTCTTCACCAAAGCGGATCACCTTCTTCAACGCGTGTACCGCCGCTTGGATAGCCGCATTTTGGAAACTCGGAACATGCCGCATTAACTCGAAGACACCAGCCCCCACTACAGCTGCCGTATCGCCCTGGAAGCAATAGTCTGCAGTTTCGTCTTCCGTATACTGGGGAAGCGCGAACACATCCAACAAGTGCATAAGCGGCTCGGATTTTGCCACCTTTTCGGCGTGTGTAGTTGTAAGGCACAACGCGTTTAGTACTGTTGGCACTGCTGTGAGGAGTTCGCTAGACGGCGGTAAGAGAATCCTTGACGGATACAACTCAGCAATATCCCACCGGGTGAGTGTTTTCAAAAAGGCGTCCGCCAGGCCAGCAGAATGAACATGGTTTACACTGCTTGGATCATTGTTGATAATATCAGACACCACGATGGCTGCTTGAGCAAATATCACAGGCCCAAAAATATCGACATTGGCCAAAAGCTGCAATAGAACCTTGTTGAGTGCGCTTCCTTCGCGAATAGCACGACTCGTGGCACCTGCGCTCATCACTCCCTGGGAATGGAATGACATTGACAACGACGCTAATATAGCTAACAGCAGCACCGTTTTTGACCCAGACATAGCTAAAACGCCTGACGATGTCTTGGGACCAGAAATGCTCGCGCATTCCAATTTGAGTCGATCCACGAGTATACCAACTCCGTTCAAATCACGATAAAGTGCCGCTGCCGCCGAGTGGCTGCTTACTGTAATTTCTAGAGCTTGAACGCATTGAGTCGTCAAAGCCATGTGGAACACACTTACGCTAGGCAAAGTGAGCACATGCAGAAGCGCTGGCACTATGCCATTTTCTGTCAGCACTGCAGCACCCGATTGGATCGCTACTACAGCAGTAAGCAATCCCAGCACGGCCTCCACCCAGCACAGCTTTACTTCTTGAAGGTTCACACTGTTAACGCTTCGAAAAGGAGGTGCACTAACCACCTCTGCATCGTGAGGAGACAGCAAATCGGTAGTCGCTTGTACGAACGCGACTGCCAGACTCATTTCCATGTCTGTATCAGCTGACTCAGACGCAAGTGGAGTGGGTGACGACAGACCTGATGTCGCAGGTGCGGAACCATGAGCTGTGATGTCCCCCAATTCAGCCATGCAAAAGCGCACGAGAGACGGAAATACACCATGAGGTGTACCCTTGGCAACACCCAGCGCCAACAGCACATTAGACTGGCGTCCTAGTACACCCATACCACCAGCTCTGCCAACTCTATCATTCACCAGCGCTGTTAGTACCAACAACGCAGCAATGCGGACTCGGACAGGCACGCGTTCAACACTTTCCACTCGAATAAGTTCAACAACCCCACGCGTCAGTTCCGGATGCTGCTCAACATAGTTCGTCACATCCCAGGCGTCACTAAAAAGCGAGAACAACGCTAGCAATGCATGCAATCGTTCCAGCACCAAATTCTCTCTCGTCAGTGTGCTGCGCGAAGCGTAACAGGCGCGTATCTGTGTAAATAGTTGAAAGTGATACCTGTCCGGGATTCTAAACTGCTCAACGAGCCGTTCGAAACTCGTAGCCGCTGCACAAGCAGCTTCAACGGGTGGTGTGCTAGGTCCCACCACTTCTTCATACGGCGGGATAGGTACCGTCACAACCCTCGACTTTGTCAATCCATCCGTGTCATCTTTAGCCTCTTCCTGTTCTTCTTCTCCATAAAATTGGAACACTGCATCTCGTGGAGCTGCCGCATCTGTTGCTGCCAAGAAATCCACCACTTCCATGCTGTTTTTCGGCGTTCCTCGTCCTTGCACCACCGTGAGCAGTCTTCGTCGCAGTAAATTGTTCTTCCCTGCCGCCGGTTCCACAAAACTCGATGGATCTGCTGCATATCGATGCACTTGGGGCGGCAACGCCAACATGGCAATCACCTTGGTCGCTTCAAAAACGATCCGGTCGTTTCTCGCTGCTAACAACATCATCACGAGGTCTGCGGACGGATACACAGCCTTATTGGCCGCATTCTCCAGTAAAATGGCCGAGAAGCGCAGCACTTCGTACACTTGTTCTGACACTTCCCTGTCCGTCAGCTTCTGTCCTTCTTGAGGCTCTGGGGCCTTCTCCACAGTCGCAGCCAACGCCACAAGACGCGGGCACTGCTGCAGCGCCTTCAGCAGCACCTGGTGCAGTTTTTCCAGTACATTCCGCCAGTTAGCGAGGTCTGCTTGGGCCTCCAGAGGCCAGCCCTTGAGACACGCCAGCAGCGGAGCCAAGCGCGGCTCTGGAGCGTGCAGAATCACCTCCAACAGCTTCGATTCCTTGGCGCAGGGCGGCGAGCGCGGCGCGTTGAGGCCTCCGCTGGCCGCCTGCATGGTCTCTTGTTGGTCCTCTGCGGTCGCTGGACGCGAGGGGAAGCGAGAGACCTCGAGCTGGAGCCGACACTGAGCGTCGCTTTCTCCGCTCGGTTTCTTCTGGGTTTGTTCGGGCTTTCCCCTGGGATCTTTAATGTGGTGTGCCGTACACAATCATTTTTGCCTGAGAAAACAGATAGCAGATATGAAAGGGGATCTGAAACAACTTCAACGTGTCATTCGTTGCTTGGTGAGTTGCTCTATGCATTTTTTACTGAAGGAAGTGCGTGTAGGCTTGGTTGTTGGTCTCTTCCTCGTAGCGGAAACCTAATTGCCCCAGGAACGCAGAGAACGCCTCGTTGTCGGTTTGAGGCACTTGGAATCCCACCAGCACGCGGCCAATGTCGGCGCCGTGGTTGCGGTAGTGGAACAGACTCACATTCCACTGTCGTGACGATTGGCTAGAGGCAAAACACACCTTTGTTAGCTTACTCCATGGTGACTTCATTGTGTTTTTCTGTTGCCGCACGTACCCGAGAGTCTCCAAGAAATCCTTCAGAGCACCAGGACGCTCCGGGAACTCCAATCGGAAAAGACGCTCGTTCATGACCTGCAACATCAGCGTGTGAGCAATCCACATTCTTTGCAAAGAAGCTCTAGATATTGTTCCTTACATTCTCGGGGCGACCGCCAGCCAGGTGGCGTAGATGCAGCTTGGCCAACTCGTTATCAGCCAGATCACTCGCGTGCATGTCACCCTCCTTGTTGATGGCGTTCACGACTCCAACGAATTCTGCTTCCGTTTTAGTCTGGATGCTCATGCAGATGCGCGCTTCGTGGTCACATTCTGCGTCCTTGCGATAGGTAAACTCCGTCACGTTGTAAGGGACTATTGTCCAAACAAAAGTGTTAGGTGACGAAGCTCTGAAAAATCTGCACGCGAGTACTTACAGATGACGTTGTATAGCCGCTGGAAGGAGCCCATTTTCTCGGGGATCTTAACTGCCATGAATCGTTCACGGTCATCTGATCGCTCCGAGACAAAACGCAACCGGTCGAAATCCATGTTGGCGGCAGCCAACACAGCCACGTACTTCTCGTTCTGAGCGTTGCTAACGCGAGCGTACTTCTTGGCACCCGCAACGCTAATCGCACCTATTCGATTGGTAAAATAACACCATGAGTGATTCACCACGAAATAATTTATAGTATCAATGCAATGGTTCGTACCTGTGGGTTCCATCAGTGAGCGCGTATCACCAAACACGTCCCTGATCGCTGAGCAAATTTCATCGGTAGACACGGTAACCACTTCGTCCACCAGCGCCTTACACAGCCGGAAATTTTCTGTGCCGACTTTTGAATGCCTACTTCCTCTGTAAAGCGGTTGATACTGGGAAAGGTAACTGGCGATCCCTGCTTCAATGACTCGCCTAAGAGGTTGGCGCCTTCCGCCTCCACACCAATGACCTTCACCGAAGGAGCCACTTCTTTCACAAAAGCGGCGAGACCAGAAATCAATCCACCTCCACCGACGGGAGCAAAAATTGCAGCAGGCCACTCGCCGGCAGTCTTTCACAGAGATCATTCAGCGAATTAGTGAGAGTAACGCCCACAACTACAAATGTACTGTGACTTGAGTCCATACCTCCTTCAGGATTTCCATGCCGATCGTGCCATTACCAGCAATCACCAGTGGATCATCAAAAGGATGAACGAGCGATCGGCCCTCGGTCTGAGCGATGCGATACGCTTCTTTCTATACAATCAAGCACAATCCGTTAATGGCATTCTTCCAGGCATTTTCAATTCTCTGCAACCAACGCACCAACGATGCCTCGAAATCCGAACCGTGCTCCACGATCGTCACCTTGCTTTTGGTGGAATGCGAGACGTTCTGCGCAGTTCCAATCGGCGCGATGATCACTGCATCGACGCCAAGCTTGGCAGCCGAGTAGGCCACCCCTTCCAAGTGGTTGCCAGCAGCACAAGCCACGATCCCTTTCTCCCGTTGCGATTGCGTCAGGTTGGCGATTTTATTGTAGGCGCCGCGCACATTGAACGAGAACGTCGGTTGCATGTCCTGAGGATTGCAACAAAGTCAGTGTTAATAGCAGCTTCTGGCATACAAAACACTCTTTACTCACTGACCTCGCGCTTGAGGAAAAGGCGACAGTTGCCTGGCAACGCGTTACTGAGCGCCGGCGCGAGCTGCAGCGGCGTCTGACTGGCCACGTCGTACACGCGGCTCTCCAGCACCTCCCGAAGGTAGTCGTACGCGCCTGGACGGACCCAGGACGGCTTGGACGCCAGCGAAGACAGGCCGCGGCGTAGCATTTTCAATTGCAGAGTGTGGACTGCGACTGCTGGGATTAATGCGCAGCCTGGTGACGAGACACTGCGAGCCAAGAGGAACGGTGCAGCAAATGCCAAGCGATGCGCAAACATGGACCGACTCGTGTACCCGACTGGCAGTCGGTCGCACTATTAATACCGGTAGTCAGTGTGATGACGGAGACTTGTTTTATGTACTGTGTAATGTTACATTACATGTACGGTACAGTAGCATGAACATGAAAACACTTGCTCCAAAACTCCAAAACTCAGTCAAATTCAATGCAAACCTCGAAGTTCTATGCATGCGAAGACCATCTTTCCCAGTGAACACCACCAACGTTCAGATGGACTTTGGTTTGTCGTCAAGCGACACCTTGGCAACACCGTCCTCAATGGCTAAAGCCGAGTCTTCCTCCTGAGATTCAGACGCATCCTGCTGTCCACCGGCACGAACGATATCCGCAAAGCTTGGCGCATCGTCGGCAACCCACGAGAAGCGTGCGAAGAGCTTCTTGGAGTCGCCTCCGCTCGCGCTGTTGCTGTCGATGCGGCTGCGGCGCCCCACATCTTGCGTCGTAAACTCCTCCGAGAAGTACGTAGTGTCGGTGTTGCTCATGACGTTAGGCAAGATCGGCGGCTGCACCTTCTTCTCCTCCAGCAGATGCCAGTCGATTCCCTTGAAAAATGCGTGCTTCTTGATAGCTTGCACGCCCTTCACTTGGAACATGGTGGATTTGCCTGAACCCAGCCGCTTGTCCACGTTTCTCTCCAGAAGCTGCTTCAAGATCGAGTGGGTCTCCGGTCCGAGCCATTTGGGGAGAGTCAGCTGCAGGGTAACATCATCAGATTGAAGGCGATATCGATTCAGTCAGGGCACAGTTGACTACCAGTAAAAACAATGCTAAACAATCATCACCTTTTCGTTCAAGATTTTGTGGTGCAGTTTCTTGCGGTTCTTGTGCCTGAATGGAGGGTATCCCGTCACCATTTCGTAGATGAGAGCACCGAGGGCCCACCAATCCACAGCTTGGTTGTACGCTTTGCGACGAATCATCTCAGGCGGCATGTATTCTGTCGTAACAACACACACGCAGCACAAACCAAAGCTTGTTAGTATCTTAAGACAATAGGACACAACTGAAAGCTGGAAATCATCATACCATTCGTGCCGCACATGGTACTCGTCGAATCGTCCTCCTACAACAGGGCATGGAGTCTATTAGCACAACGGCCATTATTGAGGCAATTGTGTCCACACTAACATCGGCCATTTCTTTGGCAAGACCGAAATCCGTCAACCGGATGTGCCCATCCGCACCAAGCAGCACATTCTCAGGCTTCAAGTCTCTGCAATCCAGCATCAAAGAAAATTAACACCAGTCAGACACCAACGCACACCACCGTTAAAAATTGTCCATCATACCATACCGATGAATGATGCCTTGCGAATGCAAGTGCTCTAGTGCGAGTACCATTTCAGCCGCGTAAAACTTGGCGGAGCTCTCCAGCAGCAAGCCTTCTTTGTGCAAATGGTGGAACAGCTCTCCACCCGCTACAAAGGGCATCACCAAGTACACATTGGACTTGGTCTGGAAGGCATAGCGAAGGCTGATCAGGAACGGGTGGTTAATCTTGGTCATGATGTCTCTCTCCGCCTGCAAGTACGACACGGAGTTGTGCTGTACAATGTACTTGTTCGACACGATCTAAAGCATCCACCCATAATAGCCCAATCACCATCAAATAGCCCATTCGCCAGTAGATAAGAAGCAGCGTACCTTCATGGCGAGAATCTCGTCCGTGGGCTGGTGTCGCACTTGAATGACCTTGCCAAAAGCCCCCATGCCAATGACACACAGAAGATCGAAGTCTTGTGGCCCCACTGGGTGCTTACTGGCGCTCGTCGCGGTCGTGCTGAGACTGCTGGTGCTGGCAGATGAAGCAGGCGACGCAGTGACTTCTGCATCTTCCTGCTCGGACTCGGCAATGACTTCGGTCTTCCTATTGAGCCGCTTGAAGGTGAAGCGCCGCGTTTTGCTGAGTTTGCCGTCGCTGCGAGGCGTTGACGCTTGGGCAGCCGCAGTGAGGACCTGCGCAGGCACCTCCGCAGCTGCAAAGTCCTCGGTCTCCGCCTTGGTGAGTGTGGCCGCCATGGATGCAAAGGTAGGAAGGCAACTTGCTAGGTACTACTGGACAGCAAGATGATGAACTGTGTAGAAATATCACACTTGGCGTTTGTATGGGTAGATAGCATGCACTTAACCGGGAGCGATCAATACTTTAGCGGGAGTTCAAGGTCTGAAGTGACGGCATGAAGTGGAGATTGCGATCTTAGCGCGACGTCGACGACGCTCATGACATCGACTTGTGCTTCGGTTTCTGCTGCAGCCAGCGGATACAAGCATCAAACCGTTCTACAACAATCTTTGCTCCAGCTGTTAAGATATGTATCACTAGGAAAATCCGCCACAGAGCTGCTACTGTACTGGGCAGTGTACGCGAACAGAGAAGTAGTAGTGATCGTCTCGTTCGCGCTGGGGATGGGACGGCTCCAGACCTCATTGCGTGAAAATTAGAGTAATGAGCATCGTTGCTGACGACCAACTACCTACGTGTTCTCTCTGAACGTTTTCAGACTGGCCACTGTTTTTTCTGCTACCGAAAGCTGTGAGCTTGAACTAATGCAAGTTGAAGCGCTACGACTAAACGACAAACTGTTAACGGCAGCCTTCCGGTTTTGGTCTGCGACGATAACGGCAGCTCAAGCCTGGTTGTCACAAGGACTTGGAGCGGCTTATGCCAGCGTGGCCGATGCACGCTCCGAAACTGCAGTCCGTGACCTGTAAAACGGCACGCATGCGGCATCTGCCTGTCCTCCCCTATACGCATACACCTTTCCGAGCGCTGTTTGCACCATGCATTTATCGGTCCAACCTAGCAAACCATACGACACCTTCCGTCTACCGATAGTCAGACAGCGTCATCAGCTAGCTTCTACGTTTTCTCCACGATACTTCCAGCGATCGACGAAGTGCTCCAGCAATTGAGTCAACTAGCAACGCTGTCCTTCCATCTCTTCCATATGTCATCGTCTTAGCGATCCTATCTCCGCCATCCGGCTGCTCAAGTCCATCAAGGACGGCTACAATCAAGACCATGTGATGTGGATGTCAATGAGCGGGAAGGCAATTTTGCTGCAGCCATTTTCACCCCGGTTCTTGCCACTGATGCCCCTTTTTTACTTGTTGCGTATATATCCTCCCTACAGTTATATCCACATACAAACGTCAAGTGACTGTCCATTATGACTGTTCAAAGGAAATTTCAGGTTTCTACATGTCCCGCGCTGCTATCAACACCAGTCTCGCTCTTCTGGAGACACCAAGCTCCTGCCATGCAACACATTGCTCCAGCTCAGTTTGTTTCGCCTCGGTAAAGTCTGCAGCGCCCGCACCGGGTCAGCAACAGTAACGATAGAAAGGGACGACACGACCACGGTGGCACCTGGTGCCATTACTAACGGCGACAAGTCGCCGCGGTCTTCAACCACTTGCAGTTTCTATGGATCAGTTTAGACAGGTGTCCCTGTCCAAACCGATGGACCCCCAGTCCTCAGGCGCCGTCCACCATTTCGGCTTTTATTCGGGAGATTCAGCGTGTCTTTCTTCCCTCCCGCAGGCAGCTCCAGTGCGTAGAGCAGCAGGCAGAAGGAGTTCTGATCGGTGCTTTCCCCGTCTACTTTCGTTCTTTCCTCCCCATGAAGCTCGCTCCCGTGCTCGCCTCGGCGCTTGCTGCCGTCTGCATCGCCTCAACCAGCACCGGAACCAGCGCCCACGTCGCCCAGTTGTATGAGGAGGACGCAGGCTTCATGCCCATGGTCGGCCAGGACCTGCTGTTGACGCCGTCCCTGCGTCGACGCATGCAGACGACCGGCAGTACGTCCACCGACACGCCAGAGGCCACCACAGCCACCCCCACGACGACTGCGCCGACGCCCACGACGTCAGCGCCAAGCCCCACGACTTCGGCGCCGACGCCAACCACTTCAGCCCCTACGGCCACGACGGCCACTCCTACTGAGACGCCGACAGCCACGACCGCCACCCCGGAGGCTACGACGGAGACTCCGACGTCCACGACAGCCACGCCAGAGGCGACGACTGCTACTCCGGACTCGACCACAGCCGCCCCGAGCTCGACGACTGCCACGCCATCAGCCACGTCGGCGCCGTCCACTACCTCGACGACAGGCTCGACGTCGTCGACGACAGAGACGACTCCTTCAGCTACTAGTGCAGCAGCGTCGAGCTCTGGCTCGGCTGCTAGCTCCAGCGCTGACACCTCGTCAGGGTCGAGTATGAGCACAGGCGCAGTGATTGGCATCGTGGTGGGCATCGTTGCTGCTGTGGCCGTCGTCGCTACCTTAATCATGTGTGCGATCCGCAGACGACGCGAGGCCGAGGACGACCCGCTGTCGCCCTTTGAGCTGTCCATGGACAAGGGATACAGTGCGACGCCAGGTTTCACCGCGCAGAACTCGTACAACCCGCGAGCAACAGGTGCGGCGGCTGTTGGCGCCTCAGCTAGTGGATCAGCTTCCATGCAGACCCCTCCAGCAGGTCACGTGGCGGCAGGCGTGGCGTACTCTCAATTCTACGACGGGGCGGCTACATCTCCTGGCTCGATGAACCGACTGGAAAGCAACGTCGACTCGGTGCAGAGTGACAATCATAACCCGGCGACGAACGGTACAAATCTGTGGCTGAGCGCAATGGAGCCCAAGGACAACGACTCGTACCTGAGCGCACACGAATCGCCTAATGGTCGCTCCTCGCGCAACAGCAGCCGCAATAGTTACAACTCATCGTTTGGTGTGGCTGTCGACGTGGATCAGAGCAGCCAGATCAGCGGCCACAGCGGCAAAAGTGACGACTTCCCGGACCACCACAAGGACACCGACTCAGCGCGTGGCTCTTATGAGCTTTAAGCATTTACAATTTTAAATAATGCGAGGTAACGAGGCAGATACCAGGGAAGAAGGCGACTGCAGCTTTTTTCCGTGCCAGACGTCCTCAAGAAAAAGTGTGGAATGCGTGCGTCAGTGGCTGACTTGGTGAGTTTGGGCTGCGTTGCTGGTTGCTCCAGAAGAGAATGGTCATTCAGTTCGACACAGCGAAGTGGAACAGACAAGCAGGGCGGCGGTTTTTGAAGAGCAGAAGTAATGTAAAAAGAGCAGACGAAGGTGGCGGCGAGGACAAGTACCTCGGTACAGGTCACGTTGCAGCCAAGGACACAATTCCAGTTCGACCGGAAGGCGGCAAGAAAACAGTTTTCTTTAATTTATACAAAACAGACTGCCTTCAGGCGAGTGCTGTCCCTGTTGTGTGTGTTTCTCTAGCTTTGTTCATCGTCACTGTCACTGCTATCAGCGGCGTTATCACGTTTGACCTGTTCGATGAAGGCCTCAAAACCGGCACCCCTGCAAGGTGATCGACAAGATCTGTCGGCGCACGATAACTGCTCAGTGGGTTGGCTCGGATGCCCTTCTTGGACTCGACGACACGGAAGTCAACCACGTGCTGCTCGTCGTCATCCTCAGGTGTTGCTACACTCGGGGACTGGAACTCTAGCAGCTCTTCCCAAGAAAACAGTAGCGTGTCGGTGACGGCCCCGAACACGTTGATGTCCAAGAGGTAGACGCGTCGACGCTTGTCCACGTACACGTCAAAGCTGTAGTTCGGGTCTGGGAACACAAAACTTCCTTCAGAAGTCCGGAAGTTGTCGCGGTAGAAGCCGTAAAGCAATTCACACAACTCGTCCTGCTGGTCTGGAAGGAACTCGTAGAACTCATCGCAACTGCGTTGTGAGACAGCCACCAGGCGATGGCCGACCACAAAGCACCGGAACAGCATCGAGTCGTGGAAGTTGCACCACTTCTTGAGCACCAGGTAGCTCTCTCTAGGCTGCTTGTCCTTCTCAGCATCACTGCAGCCAGTGTAAGGCTGAGTAAGATCGTGCACCACAAAATCCGAGGACTGCAGCAACAGGAAAACGTCGTCGAACGTCGTGCACTTGAGCGAGCCGAGCATCCACGCAGCGTCACGGGGGCGCTCCAGTTGGTCTTTGGGAAGATTTTGCCACCGAAATCCTCCAGCGTCTTCTCTACTTGCTCTTGAACCGCTGCAATTGCCGCCAATTGCTGGTCTGTTAGTGAACTGGAAGCGTCTTCCTCGTCTTCGTCTTCGATTCCAGAAGCAACAGGAATGGAGGGCAGAGTGACGCCGTCCGAGAGCAGCAACGATACGAATTCGGTGGAGAGAGGCACGACGACGCCCTTAATGGACACGCGCTTCAGGTTGGGGTACCATGACGCAAACGCGCAGTTGTCGACTTGCTGGCAAGTGTACGTCGGAGCGCCATCACCAGTCGTCGACATATTGACTAGAGACGGTAAGAGCTATTTCTGTGATTTTACTGCTATTTTGGTAATTTCATACAAATGACGAAGTTTAGCCCAATTACAATTCGGCACGACGACCAAAGTGTAGCTCCCGACCATGCCGATCATCACGTTCGTGGCGCGCGTCTCCGACGGCATGCTGCTGGTACGCGCCTCCCTTCATGCCTACAGTAGCTCTCCATTGCTTCAAAGCGTTTCCTTGGCGTTTGATCGGCGGCTAACGTCGTAACAAACGCTTGCTATTGTTGTAGGTGGCCTCCATGGAGTCCATCGGAGACGCCAACGGCAATCTGGACACGTACAAGCAGCAGGTAAAGCACTCTGAAGCCTAAATTTGAGTGGATAACGACCAGAACAAGGTTGGTGGCCAAAATGTTGATGCTCATTGTTCGTATCGTTTGTGTTGTTGCTATGATTGCTGCAGGCTAAGCAGATAATGAAGAGATTGGACCAACGCTCGCCCACCAAGTGCAGCATTGAGTCTGGAGCCTATACCTTCCAGTACGTCGCAGCGAGTTATATAGGAGTTGTGCGGACTGGACTCTGATGCGACTTTTAGCTACTTGATGCAGGAAGGAGTGTGCTACTTGACACTGGCGGACCGAGGATTCCCGAAGCGTCTGGCTTTCTTGTACCTGGAGGAAGTTCATAAGGGCTTCGTGGAGGAGCTGGAACGTGACAGCGGCGCCAATTGGCGCGATGTTGTCACCACTGTGGCAAGACCATATGCCTTCATCAAGTTCGGTACGTGGAAGACAGAGCTGCCCGTACACAAGTGATCCTGCCTAGAAGAGATTATTCAGGCGGATTGAGGATTGACAATGCGCGATGTGATCTGCTTGAGTAGACAAGTTCATCCAGAAGAAGCGCAAGGAGTACGCCGATCCAAACTCGTCGCAGAATATGCACCGACTGAACGATGACCTGGCCGACATCCACAACATTATGCGCAAGAACATCCAGGAGGTGCTCAACCGTGGCGAGCGCGTTGAACGTAAGCGCCGTGAATATGTCATGGCCGTTTGTTTTGGGTACATTTGCTCACAAACTGCTTTTGGTTTGCTGGTTGTTCCTGTAGACGTCTCGCGGATCTCATCAAACTTGGCAGACAGGTCGAAGGATCTTAAGTGGGGTGCCAAGAAGCTGCGCATGCAGGCGATCTACCGCCAGTATGGCCCGATTGTGGCCGTTGCACTCTTCGTGCTCCTCGTTATTTACATCAAGTTCTTTTAGATCAACAGACAACTAAGTTCAAGGAGGAAGGAAAGCACAGGCTCTAGTAGAGCGGCAGGCCAGCAAAAAGTGGGCAATCGAGACTGAAATTGATGCTAGACCGAGTTGATGGTGATCAATTGCACAAAGTTGGTGATGTTGACGAATGACTGTTGTAGGATCTAAACGTAGCACACGAAGAGGCGGACAACTGATCCCTGAATTGTGGTGAGCTGAACTGTAGGCAAGCCCAATGGATCGATCAAAGGTGAGCTTGACTGCGCTTTGGTGACGTAGTGAGGGCTGACATGTTACCTGTGTTTTGTTGACCAGTCTTCAGGTGAGACAAAGACCTCGTCGTCCAAGGATGTCTGGACGATGATCTCCACCATGGAAGACCCGTCCAAAAAGCCGCAGAAAGCTGCGGAGGGCTCTGAAGCCGAAGCAGTCGAAAAGCCCGTTGTTACAGCTGCCCCGGAGGAGCGCGATACGTTCACGCTGATTGTCGGTCCTCGCGGATCCGGCAAGACATCCTTGACAGCCAATTTCCGCAACTCTTCCAAGGCTGAAGAGATCAAGCCCACGACGGCCTTGGACTACATCTTTGTTCGCCTGCGCACCGGTGGCCGACCAGCAGTAGCTCACATGTGGGAGCTCGCGAGCACCAAGTGTGTTTCGGAGATGATCAAGGTTCCTCTGGCTCCCGAACGCGTTTTGAACGGGGCGTTGGTGATTGTTCTGGATCTGTCGACTCCTGGAGATGTCGTTCCAGCGCTGGTAAAATGGTTGACAACACTCTACGTTGTTGTGCATGAGGTCTTGAAGGCAAAAGAGAAGAACCCGGTAGAGAAATTTGCTGTGGACGCACTCAAGCAGGAAGCCATGTCGCGCTACGGCACCGCGCACCCCGACAAGGACGAAGTCACTCCACTGCCGCTACCCGTGCTGATCGTGGGCAACAAGTACGAAACCTTTCGCGACGAAGACTCGGTGAAGCGCAAAGGGGTGACCCAAGCGGTGCGGTATCTGGCGCACACGTACGGCGCCAGCGTCCTGTTCACAAGTATGAAGGACAAGAACCTCGTAGCTCAATTCCGTTCTATCATGAAGGGTTTTGCGTTCCGTGCGATGCCGCGAAGTGCTAGCAAGGAGGTGGATCCTGCCAAAGCTCTGTTCGTGCCCGCTGGAGCTGATCTCTTTGAAGACATAGGGGCCCCGAAGAGCTGGCGCCAGGACCGCTTTAGCAAAGACCAGCATGAGGAAAAGGCCAGGCAGTGGATTAAGATCGCAAGCGAATACTACCCGGCGTCGTCAAATGTGACTGATGATGCGCTCACCCAGCGAGAGCGAAGTGAGCAAGACGACAAGGACGGAGAAGAGTCGCAGAATCTGTATCCAGAGCCGAACATTGATCGCGCGCGACAGCAAAAGCGGTAAGCATATTGTCCATTGAGTTTTCTTCGGAGTTGACTGAACACATCGTTGACGTGTATGCTGCTGTGCAATGCTTAGGGAGGAACTGCGTCGATACCGTGAGAGTCGTCGGAAGGCTCAAGAGCGTAAGTCTCGAACTGGCTGAAGCTGCAATTTCATCCTCACAGAAAACACATCGAACGCAACATTTACAAAGAAAATCAAGCTGAAAGGCATTTGCTTACGCTGTGCTTCCTCTCCATATCTCTGTGTATGTAGCCGGTCATATCACCATTCAACTACTCCACCTTGATGTTCTGAACTCCGTTAGCGTCAATCAACTGCAAATGCAAAATCACAAAATTCATCAATCTCCACTCTCATCTTCTCCTCATCCTCCAATCTCCTTACCGTGTACGCCCACTGGCCGTTGCGCACGAGGAAGCGCATATCAAGCTCCGCGCGGCACATTTTGAGAATCTTCTTGGCCTCCTCCAGCTCCAGCTCAGGCTTCCATTCGCGGTCAAAGATGGACAGACAGAAGTGCGCGCCGTAGCCGTGCGCGCCGAAGTTCACCTTGACCATGGAGCCCAAGTAGTCGATCCAGTGAAGATTGGGCACAGCCTTCTGGTCCTCTGGGGCCTCGTCCACAGCGCCAATCAGCAGATTCACTTGGTACGGAGCTCGACGCAGGAAGCGAGCGAGTTCTCCGCGCACGTAGTTGGCAGTGGCGGGGCCGTCCAGCGTCACGCCGTTGCGCAGTTCGTAGAGCTTCATGTTCTTCTGGATGTACTCCCCGAAGGCCAAACGGTCACTCTGAGGCCCCGACGCTACCAGCACCTTGTGGTCATCCAGATTGATAGACTACATGAGGACAATAATATTGGTAACAAGTTTACATATTGATAAACCAAAACGTCAAAGATATGTAAGAAGAAGTGTTGCAGGAATGAAGCGGATGCAGAAAGCGGGAGTTGAATGAGCAGACGCACCTTGTCCTCGTCGTCCTTGTACACCAGGATGCTGCGCGCCACCTTGCAGTCTGCCGCCAGCAGCACGAAGTCCTTGCCCACGATGCCGAAAATCGAGTCCATTATGCTATGCTCTTTGCTTCCCCCTCTTTATTGTGGATCTTTGTAAACTGTGAGGTGTCACTATTTAAGTCTACCTCGGGATAGTGCCCACGCGAAGTTTAGCATTGAATGCCTCGAGGCGACGAGGTTTCTCTACGCCTTCGCTCCTATGGGCAGCAGGGCGTGGAGTTTGCGCTCTGTCGGTGTCCATCCCAGAACTACAGAGGCTTGTTTACGTGGGGTTTGATCGCCACGCTTGGAGTCGCCTCTGGAGTCTTGCTATTGCCATCGATAGATGGTGTATCATTCTCCAGTCCGTCATTAGTATTCGCCCTATTGCTGGCTCTGCTGGCCGCTTGGGTCTACCAGAGCTCAGGCGCCGTCGTAGTCGAAGGTTTGATCGAGTCCATTCCTATTGTAGTTTTTGATACGCATTATAGTTATGCTGATGAGTGTTATGGTTCTATTGAGCAGAGGCAATGCTAGTGGTGCCAGCGTTGGGAGTCAGGTTGAGTCAGAGGCGACGCAATGGAGCAGTGACCAGTAGAGTGAGTGGAGACTTACAGATATTGTGATCATGAAGTGCTCATTGTTTGTCTCTATGAAGCAGTTTGTGGACTTGGACAAGATCTGCGGCGTGGCAGTGAACGAAGCCATCACGTTCTCGAACGTAGTGTACTCGCTGGTTTTGATGGTACAGGGAGAGAAGGACATGGTGTTGCCGTTCAAGGTGTGTGCAGTTGTTTTTCCTTAGTAGTGATCTAGGCTTCATTGCTGACTGCTGTATGCGAATGATCGCGCAGACATTTCGACCACGAGTGGCGATACTACAGGAAATCTACTTGGAGACGAAGAAGTTGCTGTTCCCAGATGGCAGTCGCAAAATGCGTCTGCCGGACGACATCGCACCAAAGCCGTGCTAGTGCCCTGTGTGATGCACGCTCGTGGTACCTTTTCTACTAGTATTCGGCCTCCTTGTTGCTCTAGATCCCAGTTTTGCCTTATCAAGTGCCTCTTGTTTTCGGCTTCGGCGTTACCATTTTTCTGAATGTTCAGGGTTCTCCTTCCTATAAGAGGCGGTTGCGGATGTCCTCAAGCTTCTTGAGCACCTCAGCGGGTGTTCGGTCGAGGTCTTCGGCCACGCTGGCTTGTTTCTCCACACTGAGGGAACTAAATTGTTCACAAAGGTCACCATCCGTGACATTCTTCACCGGAATGAAATACGACCGATAAGACAAGTGGTCGCGACCGCACAGCGGCGGCCGCTCCTGACGCATGTACATCTCCAAGTGAGTGTAAAAGTCCACATCCTCACGTGAAGTGAACGGAATGAGCGCACCAACCCGACCCATGATCGTCGTGTACACAATTGCCTCGATTCCTCCAGGAACCAGACTGGACCGAGCCATGCTCGTAACAACATCACCCACATGGAACTGGGCCACTTGCTCTAACTTGTTCGGTGCGCCATTGAGAAGACCCGAATCCCACAATATCCGGTTACCTGTGGGGTTGTCAATCTCGTCAGACACTTCGGACGGTAATCGAGATACAAACACGTTGCCAAATTTGTCAGCTCCACAAAGTGTGTCATAGTCCAGCAACGCACTACTAGTGATGAAGCGAGGCACGCAATCATCGGCAAATATCACTAGCTGGTTCTCATCCTTCTTGTACTTCACCAAATGGAAAGACTCGTGCATGTCAGACGCATAGATTCGATCCCCTGCAGCCTTCAGCTCGATTAAAATTGACGGGAAGTTGCGATTTTCGCACTTGCGCAGCATCTTTTCTTTCCAAGGTCGTAGATACGGAGTGCCTTACCGACAGACACGAGCAGCCGGCCCTGGAACTCGCACATCGCATGAGGAATATCATCAATCTCAGTTGTGTGAACAAGCACCAACTGCATGCCTTCGACGACACGATATACACGCAAGTACCCTCCAGCAGGAGCCTTCTGAGGATGCAGCTGCATTTTCTTGACAGTACCCACGACAATGAAGGCCTCACCGCCGCGGTCGTGGAATACACAAGTCGTAATGCTGCGAGCACGTTCGTCTTCGTCTAACTCTTCGCAAACAACAGTTTGGCATGACACTGGGTCAACGATACGCACACAAGAAGCCCACTTGTCTTTTTCTACCGGTAGAGGGCCACGTGGGAACAACAATGCGTCATTGATCTCGTCTTCATCATCATCTTCCTCATCCATAGCTGCATTGCGGATGTCCGGAATTTGTAAACCATTCTGTCTCTTGTAAGCGGCACCGTACTCGTTGTGGTCACTTTCGATCATCACCAGGCGCCGTGATTGAGGGTGGACAACTGCTCTGCGAGGTGTGTAGCGCAAATTACACTTCTGCTGGTTGAATGTGTCACCAAGCTGATCAACTGTCAAAATCTTCATTCCTTCGTTTGTCAGCGCCACGATACCACCGGGGCATTGTTCAGAGTTGAAAGAGCTCGCATAAGATAGCAGCTCACATGAGAGAGGCGTCAGATGTCTCCGAGTTTGGTGGAAATACGAGATCCACGATCGACTCGATAGCGCTAAAATCGAGCGTTTGCCTTCGACAGCCACACGGAAAAGTTTGACTGGCTTTGTTCCGAGGAATCGTGACCTTGAATCAGTTAGGTTGGCTGTAATCGGGTCGATAAGGGATTGCTGGAGCACGCCGTTATCAAGCCCAATGCTCAAAAAGAGCGCTTGAGATGAGTGTTCGGAATCAGGCGTTGAAGGTTCATTCTGCAACTGAGCTAAACAAAGTGTGTGAGGGTGCGACGTCAATGCCAGCGTTGATTTTTGCCGGAACAAGTCATTGGGGTCAAGCGAAAGGATGCGAACAGTGTTATCCCAGCTCCCCACAGCTAAAAACTGGAAGCGCTGGCGACCCTCAGGGACCTCTCCTAAATCCAAGCTGCAGACTTCAAAGCCCAGATCCAGCTTGCCCTTTTCAGCCAATTCACCGGACTGCCCCAGTTCAAAGTAAATAATTTCTCCACCTGCCAGAGAGATGACCACCTGGCGGGAGTTGGCCGCACAGTGCTCAATCACTTTTTTACCAGGCGCCTTCCACTCGGTAACAGGCTGGAACTTCGGTACATGTCGAATACCATTCTGGTGGATCTGAAGCTTCGAGTCGTCTTCTAGCAATGCAACCAACAAGGAGCCGTGGTCGCGAAGAAAGCCGGACTGGGCCACTTCCTCAACAGTCTCACCCACTTCCAGTACTAATGTCGCGTCTTCGAAACTCACCACAATATATTTGTCGTACGGGTCCGCGTAAGATTCCTTCAAACACCACACAGACTTAGCAACACCTGGAAGCCCACTCGCAGCCATTTCAGTAATGGGCAAGCCGTGGCGTAGTACACGCAGTGATGAGCGATTGTTGGTACCGCACAGCGCATACATTTGCGGAGTCTGTTCGTTCGCCAAATCATCCACAAGCAGCTGCGTGACAGGGCTCAGACTCGGCATAGTGCTCGCTAAAGCTAGATTCTTCAGTTTCCGCAATGGAAATGTTGAGAATTCTGTTGAGTCCATCGCCAAACTGGAGCACCGCGCAGTGTCGTCGCCCTCACCGATACTCAAAAACTGAAATAAATAGTGGTTCGAAAATTCAGACGCACAGAAGAGCAGTCCAGTCTTGGTGATACACATTGATGACGCCACCGGGATAGTGTCGAAAAACTGGATTTTAATCTCCTCCACAGTGTTGCCCGAGTAATCCAAAGAAATTTTGTACAGGTCCCCCAGCTCAGACTGCAGCAACACAAAAATAGATCACGCTGCTTGTGCGTCGCCGCCGACACAATCACAATATTGCGGTTCTCACCGGCTCGACGCGGGATGGCGCATGTCAACTCTGGGTGTCCTTCGTTTTTGTACTGCACCACATTCTCTCCGAGAACCAACACACCACCTGGCCCGTCACCTCCTCCAGGAACCGCTACCAGCATGTTTGCACTTCTCACAACCTGTTCACTCCAGCGTCTGGTGACGTGGTTCAAGCCCAAGTCAAGTTCATAGTACACGACCGTCTTGACTGCATCCTTGGCCGCTTGTCCACTCGGGTCAGCATCGGCGTCAGCATAATCCAGCTCCAAACACGCAAAAATGGGGTTCTCAAAGCCAACATCTAGCCCCACCACACTGAAGTGGATCGCATTGGAGCGATGCGCTTCCAGAGGCGACGAGATCGTCAGACGACTGGACGCATCGCGGTTCATAACGTACACCAGCTGCTGCTTCTCCACTGCTCCGATCATAATAGCTCTGCCCTTGGGGTCAGCAGCCAGGTACTGGCCCGGAGTGATCCGTCGACACCCAGTCTTGCCGTACGTCTCGTTCTGTCTGGCTTCGAACTGGGACGTGGCCGCGTTTACCTCCAGCACCACGATCTTGCCTGAGTCTGAGCCCACCACCACATAGTCGCGGTCGCCTCCAGTGAGGCGGAAGGGCTGCAGCGCACGCACAACGCCGAAGACTTGAGTGGAGATGACGACTTCGAGTCGTCCCGCCTCGTCCGGACGCAGCAGCTGCAGCACGTCGCCCCTCGCCACCACAAACTCCTGCGCTTGAGGCGCCGAAAAGTTGCCGTAGACGGCCGAGTGGATGCCTGTGGGCGGCTGCAGCGTCAGATTCAGTAAGTGCATTATATAGGGATTTGTATGGAGACGGACAGCTGCTGGTTCCTGAGTGGATACGAAGCGCTGAGAGACGAGAAAGAGATGAGCGCGTTCGCAAGCGTCTTGCGGAGAAGAAGAGACCCTAGAGAGACCTGTCCGACGTCTGGGACGGGAGTTATTGGCCGCAACGAGATGGCGGAGCTCTACCTGCTCGCTTTGTGAATGGCTCGTTCAAAAGGGAGGGATCGAAAGGCACTATCTCGAGGGAATTCAAAGAGTGACATGTGGATCCACGACACTATGTCGAGGGAAAAGAAAGAGTGACATGCACTTCAACTTGGACGCACAAGTACGTGAGGACAACATCTTGCTCAGCATTTCAACCGCCTTATACTTTTGAGGGACCTCAGCCTCTTGCCACAATTCAATTCTGATGGGCCGAAAGCGAGCGTCGCCAAGTGCGCTACTGGAAGAGGCCACCAGCGAGATCTCGAGACAGCTCGCGGAGCAGCAGCAGACAATCGAAGAGCCTCAGCAGCAGCTACAGCAACAGGCAGAGATGTGCGTCGACCGTGTTATTTCACGGGTACAGACACGCCTTTGGCGTGACGGAGATATCGAGTTGCTCCGAGACGCCATCGCGCCACAGAAACCTCGTCTCTTGGGGCTGAAGAAGGCCCGAGGAAGTCGAATTCTGTATTTGGGCGAGCGACCAACCGCGCCGGCAGAGCCTTCGATGGTCGCAAATGCTGGGCTAAAATCGCGGCGTAGCCGATTCAAGGCGTCTGCTCAAGCAGCGCCGCTCGCGGTGAATTCTGAGAGGGTTAAAGCGAAGGCGTCTACCTCCGACGGAAGCAGACAAATCGACAGCGAGGATGATGGCGGCAAGTCCGACACGGGCTCGACCCACAACATGCGGATGCGTCGTCGAACGAAGACAGCAAAAACCAAAGATTGTGATGGTTGCTAAGCAGGTGAAGCACTGAAAAGGAGGTTGCTGTAGCTACTTTGTTCTCGTTTGTTGATGTCAGCAGGAATGCATTTGCGTCGGTCTACCTCCGTCAATCCAAGCAACAAAACCGACGACGCTATAATTGTTTGCTTCCTGATCAACGTCACTCACTTCTCACTCTACTAGCTTCACTCCAAGCATTCTTGTGTGTTTGGTAGCATTCGCTGCGATGGGGAACACGCCGCTGACTCGGGAATATCGCGGTCTGACGGTGGAGGAACGCGAGGCAGCGAAACGTTTTGGGGGTGAAGAGATACATTTGCTACGAGAGACTTTCAAAGGCCTGGCTCATGGCAAAGACGGCGGTAGTGTGGACAAAGAGACCTTTCTCAAGTGCTTCCCCATGCGCGGTTTACTTGGCGAGAGGCTGTTTGAAGTGATCGATAAGGACGGATCAGGCTCCATTGGCTACAACGAGTTCGTCCATGGTTTGGCCATTCTTTTCCGCGGCTCACAGAAGGAGAAGCTCAAGTTCATTTTTGCCATCTACGATCTTAGCGAGTAAGCTCTTACCCTTTTCAGGTGCTTCTAATTCACAGGATAACAGGAAGCTGAACTCACTGATCGTTCTTGTGGATATTTACCGTAGTGCCGGGTCCATTTCCAGGCACGAGCTTTTGACGATGCTGCACCAGTTCCCCGAGTCAGCATTAGAGCTCGTAAAGCCAACGACGGAAGACACTTCTCCGGATATGTCAGCTCCGAGTCAAGTTGTACGTCGTTGAAGGCATCACATGATCAGTTGAGGCGAGTAACTCGTAGTTGTTGACATTTTTGATGCACTTCCTGTTGGTCAGATGGAAGAGGTCGAGGCTCTAGTCGACTTGGCGTTCCTACCTCCATGTCCAGCTGATAAACGGCTTACTTTCGAGCAATTCTGCCATTGGTGCGAGAACACACCGGGTGTCACCAACGTAAGTCATTCCATTCCACCTTCAGCGTCGCAAACCAAGCTATCTTCACCATTGAATTGCATCTGATGTTGTGTTCGTGCAGCTCTTGATGAGTGTCTTGCCCGTGGAAGCAATTGGTGCTAATGTCAATTCGAGTGGGAATAATACGGCTGCCGTCACTCCTGCAGAAATGTACGTTCGACACGAAAAGGGGTCGTGTTAAAGGTTCACTCACAGCTAGAAGAATATAACAATTTGCTGACGGTATCACTACAGCCCGAATGCCCAAGCCGGAGCGAATGGTGTCGCCGCCGGGGATCTCGGCAGGATGCGCACGAAGCGGAATTCGTTCTCGAATTTACACGTCAAGTACGCTGGATCAGTCAGCGTCAACTCCAATCAATTCTTACCTACTGACTTTATGAACTAATGGTCTTGCTTGCAGCCGTCCTGCTGCTAAAGCGAATTCAATCAGCTCGGCCGATACATCCAGTCGAAAAGAGCTGGAGAAAACTCGTCAGTTGCTTCAGGAAGCCAAGAGTGCATGCACTATCGACAGTGTGGCAACCAAGATTCAGGCAGCATTAGTGGAGGTCGATCGTTTGCTGCTATTGCCTCCATCGGTGACTGCGGCACTACCTAGGTGTGGCTCGTGCCCCGGTTCAGATAAAAGCTCAACAACATCCCAGTCGCTGGACGATATCCCAGGTGCAGTTGCAGTGGATGATTCGATCAGTGTTTCCGGGGACCTGTGGAAGCGTGGCTCGCGGCTCCGTCAGATGATCAAGCGCTATTACGTACTGCAAGGCAACTTCCTCTACTACTATGCGTACGTGTGAATTGGTTTTGGTCGTGTCTGGGAGCTTTGCAACCGTGTTAAACGCTGATGTTGTACGTTTTGATTTGGGATGTCATTCTTTGCAGTACACAAGACGATACAGCACCTCGCGGGGTGACATTTTTGAGTGACTGCTACATCGAGTTAGCTCAGAACGAAGTTGTGGAGAAAGGTGTGCACTACTATGGTATTGACATCGTACAGGAGCCAGGTAGCTCACGCGAAAAGCGGACGATATTCACACGCTCCGTCGAGTCTCAAAAGCGGTGGGAGATTGCACTGCGCAAGGCCACCGACAAGATTTCAATAGAAGAAGTTTATGACGTGGGTGCCCAGCTAGGACGTGGACGATTTTCCAAGGTATGCGAGGCCACGCACAAAACCACGGGCGTCAAGACGGCAGTCAAAGTCATTGACAAGAGCAAGCTGCAGCTCACGGAAAAGGAGCTCTTGCGCACGGAAATCGCCATTCTGAAGCTCGTCCGCCACCCAAACATCATTCGCTTGCACGACGTGTACGAAGACCGCCAGTACATTTTCATCGTCACGGAGCTCGTTTCCGGAGGTGAACTCTTCAATCGCATCGTTGGGCGCGCTAGATACACTGAAGCGGAGGCTCGGCTTGTTATGAGCCCGCTTCTCGAGAGCGTGAGCTACTTACATCGACTGGGAATTGTTCACCGCGACCTCAAGCCGGAAAATATCCTGTGTGGGGAGACACTCACGGACCTTAAAATCGCGGATTTCGGGTTGTCAAAGCTCGTACACCCAGAGGAGCTCATGAAGATGCCCTGCGGTACGCTTAACTACGTGGCACCGGAGGTGTTGGCTCTAGTGGGCTACGGACGCGAGGCAGACATTTGGTCTTTGGGCGTTATCATGTACCTGCTCCTCCGAGGTGAACTTCCGTTCTACGGCAAGGCCAAAAGCGAAGTCATTCAGAAAACGCTACATGCGGAGATTAATCTCGAGACGGATGCGGCTTGGCGCAGTATTTCTCCTGCTGGCAAATCACTGCTGCGTGGGTTGCTTACGAAAGACCCGGCGCACCGACTTACAGCACATGACGCTCTGCAACACGAGTGGTTCTCAGCCAAGACATCGCGTCCATCAACGCCCAGTGCTACAGGCAACAACAACTAGCAGCGCAACAGAAAAATCATTAGCATCGCAGGTATATTGCTGTCCAAGGTATTCATGATAAGTAAGGATATGAATTTATACTAGCTTGAGCGATGAGCCTCGGTTCGCAGCTACATTTTGTCTCTGCAGACGAGTGATATGCATGTCAAGTGTATGCATCTGCGCTGATGCTATATATTTTGACTGCGAGTCCGCAATTGCTGCTGCGCGTAATGCAGTCTGTTCACCGACTGAATTTTTGCGAGGCTGAGGAAGCTTCGGTTCTGTAAGCGATTTTGACCGAGCAATCGTCATGCCAGTCCGAGCTACCACGCGGCGATGACGCGGAGGTGATACAGCAGGCAGAGATTTTATGGCTTGAAACGCGCCATTCCCGTCACTCGACTTCGATCGTAGCCTCGAAAACGATTTTGATAGAGAATGAGGGGCGCCTTGGGGTTTAAACGGAAAAGTTATCGGCGACGGAGGTGCAGGGTAGCCCACAGAGGATTTATGAACTGCTGCTGCTGATGTTGGTGCTGCGGATTGATTCATGCCTTCGAGTTGCAATCTCTCGTGGAGCATTATCAGATCTGAAAGAGATTTAAATGTTGTACGGCGGCGCCCACAATACTTGCAGTATGAGCCGCTCGGCTCGACGACACCGCAATTCGTACATCGAAATCGTTCGCGGAGTTTCGAGACAACTTCAGCTAACCTCTGACGAGTAAGAAAACCTCGAGTATGCCGCTGGATTACAGTAGCTGCTGCAAACTGTCGAAGGATTAGTTTCTCTTGGTGTCGATAATGGCGGAGTTGAGCGCACCGTAATCTCGTTGCGTGCCCGCGAAACACACGCTGCAACAGTATGCAGCAGCTAATACGCCGTTTATGTCTAGAATTCTCCTGGCGAGCACGAATATGTTGCTGCAGCTTCCGAACAGCTTCATCCACCCGCTTCAACTCACAAACCCATGCTTCCCAACAGGACACAGTATTCCGTAGCATAATTGAGCTCACTGCTACCTGAAGCTTAGCACAACCATGTCGGATTCGTCTGCGGCGCTGTACCTCATGTTTCGTGTCATGGCGCAATTTCGCTGCGCAATAGAATTCGGCAATTCTTCTCGAGCTTGCCCACCTTAATTCTTGTTGCTGCCGATGTGTTTCTTGGGCTGATGCTCTCGCCTGGCAACGTTTTCGTAGTGCCCATCTTCGTATCCAACCCATAAGCATTTTATGAGCCCTAGTTGTCGCTTGTTCCTTCTTTCGGCGTCGTATCCGCACGCGAAAATTAAGCCACTCACACACTTGCCTTCTCCGGTGATTGTCCATTATTTGACGCTGCTGTTTGCGAAGGGTGGCAAAATGCTTTACTTCTTCAAGTTGACATTTACGAGCTAGACAGCGCTGAAGCAAATTGTCGAGCTGTGACTCGAAGTTCTCCACCTGGATCATATAACTCTGAATCGCACGTCGTTTGACATAGCGAGCGTAGCTGTCTCGTATCACGGCCGCGGCAGCTCGACATAGTTCCCCGCGAAGTTTTTGAACCTCGTTGCTGCGTTCAATCTCCTGGCGTCTCAATAGCCAAACCTGAACATGCCGTTGCAATAGCTCGGCCGCTAGTTCTTTCTTTTTATCTGCGCGTGAGTCCAAACGACATTTATCCAGCATTTGTTGCTTGACACTTGACTCGCACTGCTCATTGTTGTTTTTCACTGGTAGATCCGAAGTGGGAGGCACGTCACGCTTTTTCAACAACACTTTAGATTTGGAGAGCGAAATTTGATCCACAGTGAGTGCCTGTGTGGTAGAAGGAAGCTCGGGAGTCGTCGGAGATACCATCGCTGACAAGAACACACTTTCCGGAGACCTGTTGACGGTCTTTGTCATTTTCGTCTTTACAATTATCCCACCAGAAAATAGTTACTGGAGACTGAGCCTCAAACAGCTTCAACTTGGTAGTAACGGCGTCTTGTCCAGCATAGCAGCTCGCCCCTGAGTCACGCAGTTTTCATTTATAATTCAGCGCGATGGCGCTGCCGCCCGAGGCCAGTGGGACGTGACGGAGGTGGCGAAAAAGTATCCGTGGCTTCGGGCGGACCAGAAAGCGATCGAGGAATTTCGCTCACCATTCCACTGGGTCGATGATTCACCTCGCTCGCCCACACAACCAAATGAACAAGCCAGCGATACGCACACGCTCCACCACAAGAAAAGAGCACGGGTCCAAGCCAAAACGCAAGGAGAATTACGTGCCAAACACGTGAAAGCAAGACGGAAGCAGGCTAAAACTAGTATTCGAAACCATGAAGAGCTTATCTTACAAGCTCTGAACTCGAGTGCGAGTGATGTACAAGGTGTGGATAATCCGCCATCAGATGAAGAAGTTGAAGAGCCATTGCTCCACCTCCCCAGCAAAGAAGAGGACGCTCCGATGTTGTTATCTACACCAACTGTGATGGTATTACCCACCCCACAAGACCTTGACCGGATTGAAACTCCAATGCTTGAATTCTGTCGACACGATCATGAAGAGCTTGTACGGCTTCGCAACCAGAAGAAAAAGAAGAAGAAGGCAAAGAAGCGGAAGGGTCCTCCAAGCGTGCTCTCATTGCGTTTTCCAGCTCTGACTTCGAAACCTTCACCATCGCTGCACAACGCACACTGGATGAAGCAACCAAAGGACTTCACGCCGCGAACACTACTCGACAAATATTCGCAGGAGCTCGCACACCTGGCGGAAGAAGAGCACCGGATTGAGCAAGGAGTTATTGCTCGCATCACCGAGGAGAAAGCTCGACTACCGTTGACATTCCTTTTCGAGCGGAACCTGATCAACAGGTCGGAAGCACAGCAAGATGGTCTACGCATCGTGACTGGGATTTTTGCAAAGCTTCAGCACCGCCTTCTGTATGCTGGCTTCGCACACTGGCGAGAGTTTCTTGAGGCAGCTCGCCACGAAGAGAGGCAGCGTGAAGGACTTCATATTGCTAAGATGCGTGCTGTAGCACTTCTGGAGCGTGTGTCGAGCGATGCGTATGTCGGAACATTATCTGGGAGTTTTCAGCGTTGGAAGCACACGATACACATGATCGTGGAAGGAGAGCGTCACCTTGCAGCTAGAGTTATTCAAGTAGGGTTCCGAGCATGGCGCTCGAGGATACACCTTGAAGCGCTTCGTCAGGCTGCGAAAGCTTTAGATTATCGTCGAAACCAAGTTATCCAGGCGCTGCAGCGGTTTGAGCGATATGGTACAACCATGAGATGGAGCACACTTCGCATCGGGTTCGACTTTGCGAAACAAAATCGCGCTGCGCGAAATCTGCAGCTTTTGTGAGAAGAGTGGCTGTGCGACGTCGAATTGCTCATCGAGTATTGCGTCGAGAGGGGGCCATTGCGATACAAGCCCAATGGAGAGCTCGCTTAGCCCGCCAAGAAATTGAACGGCGCCGAATTGAACGTGCAATACGATTCGCTTTTGAAACGAAAATGGCAATACAAATGCAAAGGGCTGCCCGTGGCTTTCTTGCCAGAAATGAAGCAATTCGGCGAAGGCAGTGGCTCACTAAAGCAATACCAAATGCTAAAAAGCTGCAGCTGTGGATGAGACATCGATTGTCTCTAGCAAAGCTTCATGCTAGGTTTCGTGAACGAAAAAGAATGATTGATAGAGCAAGGGCTCGTGCGGATGCAAAAGAACTCGCACGCCTCAATTGGAGGTCTGCCATCGCAGTTCAGTGTGTCTTCCGGCGTCTGCTAGCACGTCGAATATACGAACGGAGACTCCAAACCCATCAAAGGGAGCAGTCTGCAATTTACCTGCAGCGATTTTGGCGACGCCGATGTGGATTATACGCGTTGGCTCTTCGTTTTGCTGAGAGGAGGGAACGAATTGCCCAGTGTCGACTACAGGCTGCTATCACACTTCAGTGTGCCTACCGAAGCTTTTGTGCGAGGCGAGAGTTCTCCGGGCTAGCAGCTGAAAAAGAGAGACAGCAACAAGCAGCCACAGTTATACAGCGTCGTGCGCGAGGAATGATCGCTAGAAAATATTACCGGGCAGCTCGACACGCTGTGCTGGTTATTCAGTGCAGCATCCGGTGCGCCATTGCAAGGCGACGCCGATCTCGGCGATCCGAAGCTGTCCAAACGATTCAGGTGTGGATTAGAGGCGTGAACATGTGCCGAGAAGCTCATAGAATGCTCTGCGAGTTGAGAGCTGAAGAGAAGCGCCGACAAGCTTCCGCTGTTCTCATTCAAAAGTTTGTGCGCCAATACGAGGCGCAACAGGTTGCGCAATTATTTCGCGAGGCTTTGAACGTGGTGAAGAATGAGCAACGGCGATACTTCGGGTCTGAAGACGGCGGCATTCACGGCGACAAAGGCTGGGTGACTCATCAAGCTTCATCCGAGCTTTTAACCTACATGACGCAGCGATTTCTGGAGGATGACTGCTGTTTTACAACAAAAGAGACTCGATGGCTCCGCGCACAGGTCCAAGTAGCGAAAGAACGTTTGGCACGAGAGGATAGAGCTGTTGTATATCTCCAGCGATACTATCGAGGCTATGCTACTCGTCTAGCCTTTTGGGTGCATCGCAAACAAATGGATGAGCTCCAGAAGTTGAAAAGCAAGAAAGCTGTGGTGATTCAGTGCTGCGCTCGACGGTGGCTAGCGAGACAGCGAGTTCGCCGCCTTCGCGAGCAACGGAGACTTGCAGAACTAAAGGAAGCGTATATCCGTGAGCGCAAACGGAAGGAAGAGGAACGGGTCTGGAAAGAGCGCTACGACAGAGAGCAAATGGAGTTGGCTGTACAAAGTGCTCAGGAGGCTGCGAACCAACTTCGAGAAGCTCGTCGTGAAGCGGACTTGGCTCGGGTTAAGGCTGAGGCCGCAGAATATCGGGCACAAGAACTTGCAGCTGAGCGTGAAATTGAGACGTTGATGAATACAGCGGTGACGAAGAAAACTGATGAAGCAAAGGATGGAGACTGGGAACAGTTCGCTGATGAGTACGGCAACGTCTACTACTACAACAATCGTACAGGAGAAAGTAGCTGGGACCCTCCTCCTGTTAGCAGCGAGAAAAAATCTTCGGACGGGGCAGAAGACAAAGATCGTCAACCTGAAGTTAAAGCTGAAGAACCTTCAAAGGAGATCGATCCGTTGGAGGCGATACTGCGTGAGGGTAAATGCATCAAGTGCCGGCAAGCACTTTCCACCAAACGCTGTTTAGACTGCGAGGACAGTGGACGTGCATTTTATTGCAATCAGTGCTTCAAGCAAGAACATGCTGGTTCGAGTGAAGAAAACTCGATTGGCGCCAAGCGCAATCACGACTTCGAGGTAGATCCAGAAGCTGCGATTGTACCTGCTCGGTGTGAGTCAGGAATGGATTGCAGCATGAGTAAAGGGGATAACTCTGACGGTGCCGAGGATCAAAAGACAGCTGCAAGATGCCTGGCTGCGTATTATTGCTACGAGTGCATTGCTTCTCCACCGTCCGAGGTGATCGCAGACGCGACTTCTACAGATTTCACGTCGAAGTTGAATTCGGACATAGCAAATTCTAGCTCTCCACCCAAGGTCGCAGATATTCAGACGACGGCGAACGTGGCAACGACTCCAGGTTGTTTCTTCTGCGAAGAATGTTTTGCTCGCGCTCACGAGACGGCAAAGCAGCTTCGACACTTAGAGAAAGCGCTGCGCTTTCGTCGAGGGGCACTATTGTGCTGTGATTGTTGCCATTTGCTTGCCATACGCCAGTGTGAGCCGTGTGGTGACAAATTTTGCGAGGCATGCTTCACGTCATCTCACACAGGCAGCAAACGACGGAGTGAGACACATGTCTGGAAGCCCCTAGACGTGATGCGCGATTTGCTAGAGCGGGAAACGGATACGTACTGTGTGGAATGTGATATGCGGGCGAGTAGTAAGCTCTGCAATTTGTGTGGTGACGGATTCTGTGACGAATGCTTTGCCAAAACACACGCAAAGGGTGCTAAGAGCCGCCATACCTGGTTGCCTTGGAATGTAGCCGCACAGCATGGTGACTGGATTGAAATCAAGGACGGCAAAAGTGCCATTTACTTCAACGTGGAAACCAAAGAGTCAACTAACGAGCGACCAGCAGTATTGCTTTCGGGTGAAGAGCGGCATCGACTGCAGTTGGCAGAACGCGAACAGCTTCAGCGCAGTAGACAAGTCGAGCTCGAAAGTGAAGTAGTCAAGCTGAAGGAGCAATTACGAGAACTCAAAGCAGAAGATCGACCACAAAGTCGAGTCGAAGCACCGGCAAAGAAAGTTGATGCCAATCAAAGACCCAACAGCGGTGCCACGAAGACCGACAAGCCTGAAAAGCGAGGCGTGATCGGCAAAATATTCGGTCGGAATTCGAGCCAACGCGCTCTTACCCCGGAAGCGAAGCAAACTTCTGCCTTGAGTGCAGTGATCACTGAGAAGCAGTCTGTGGGCTCCGTTGCTTTTCAGCAAGCTATGGTTCAAGAGCTTGCAGCTCTGCCGCAACCGGGTAGCAAGCCGAAATAGTCAGCTATCTCGCCACTAATTTTAGGGGTTCGGCATCTCGTTGTTTGCTTAGCGCTTGCAACTTCATCGTACCACACGAAATAGCCCGCTGATTGAGCAGGGACGGTATCAAAATGACCCCAGACGTGCTAACAGCGGACCCTGAAGAGGAAATTCATGCTTCACCGCAACTTCAACGGAAAGAGAGCGATAGAGTACTGGAACCCTCTTCAACAGTGATTGACGTGTCCGACATGACGTCGACCCCTGCATTCCATAGACTGTGGGCAATGGATGACGCAGAGAGCTTGGTTCTCGATGTTTTCGACGAGATTGTGTCCACCAGTATACAACAAGTAATGGGAAACCTCATGAACCGCCGGTTGTTTGGCTATGTGGCGGCGTGGAGCGTGGCCATAATTCAAGAGTGCCTTCAATCGGCAATCGCTCCAACAGGCGATGCTGGTGTGGATGTAGATAACTGCACCGCGATAGATCACTTTGAAAACCTTCTCGGTCGTGCCGAGACTCCGTTGGAAATTCTTGAACCTCCTAAACGCTGCTCGTTAGATTATTCGTACCAACGAGGTCAATTGCCGATAAAAGCTGGTCGACTTGATAACTATGACAGTGAATCTCTTCACAGCGCTGTAAAAGCAGCAACTCGATCACGCAAATATTCAGCATCGATCGCATCGTCTCGAGTCACGACAAAAGTAGGATACGAAGGAAACAGCAAGACGCAAATGCTGGGCATGCGGCACCGACTGGACCTCAACCAGGAGTACCTTTCAGTGCTGAAGCACCTCAAAGCAAAGATCACACTGTGTCACCGCGAAAAGTGCTGTCAATACGGCGTACTTCCACACCAGATGATGTCCGCCTGAATGAAATTGCCGCACCAGGTCTCCAGCTAGACATCGACACCGGCGCTCTACACCCCGGTAGCGCAGTAAACAACACTCGAACACACGAGTCACCACCTCCGCTATCACGCTCACCCGTTTCGACGACGTCCTCACGGCGACGACTACAACCTCCTCGATCAGCGCAAAATGGTCGGAATGACAACATGATTGTGTTTGGAGAGAAAGAAGACGAGGTGCAAGTCGAATACACAGTTCAGAAATCTTCACCAGAGCGAAGCAGTGCGAAATCCAGAAGCGTTCTTCCCAATCTTGATCGCAGCAAAAGCACTGCTCGATTAAAGATGTCTAGCACAGCATTCGGGGCTTTCAGTGGCAGCGTAGACACTTTCAGCGTCGACCGACTTGACCAGGAGTTCCACAGCATGCCATTATCCCCGGTGTAAAACTGCGAGCGGGCAAAGAATCCATTACTGGACCAGACTTACCTCCATTTGCTGCACATATGCGCCGGTCGACATTCACAGTAAGCGATCTGCTGTTGTGCAGTGGCTCGCAACGTTCTGTGTCTAACAAATATTTGATAATGCTCAGCGCATGGAAACATGCTCACTCACAACACCAGGCACGAACTTGATGCTTTCACCAAAACTAACTTCTAGTGAGCCACAACATCAACATCAAGCGCAGCAGGGAGGAAAAGCAACGTTTCTCACTGAAAGATCATGGGGCTTGAATTCCTCAAAGTCCGACAGCAAGCAAGAGCATACAACGAACCCTGCTATTGACAAGAGTTCCACAGGGAATATGTGGACCAGTAGGAAGTCGGAGGCCCCTCTCATGCCGCACCTGTCGATTCTTGCATGTGCAATTCGCCGTCTTCACTGGTACGATATTGGAGTTTGCCTAGTTAAGTAGATTGATCTGACTTTTTTCCCTTGTAGACGCTTTTCCGAAAGCAAGGCAAGGTCGAACGCCCTTGCAGAAATTGCAGAGGCATACACACTGATTCGGAGCCGATGGATTTTACAAACCTCGTCAAGCAACGTGCGTTTCACCAGAAACCACCATCTCTGCCAACGTCATCATCTCCATCAAAGCGTGCACCAGGAACATCACCGCGTCGAGTCACAAGCGCACCAGCGTGCTCACGTACGTCCCTGTCTTGTACGATCACACCGGAAAGTGAACACTCTAACACCTCATGCGTGAAAACAGCTCTCGCTCGGCGCAATCTTCTGTTCAGCAAAAAACTCAGCCTAACAACACATGCGTGGAGAGCGCAACGTCAATATTGTAGATAAACCCAAGCCATAAAGTAACACGGCATCCAGTGTAGAAATCACCGTGAGGTGGTGTTTTTACAGCTGTCCCACAAATTACTATCACTTCCTTGCACCTTCACCATTGTCGACTGTATCTAGCTCGCGCGCATACGCACCTTGTAGTCACTGGAGCTCTCCATCTTCTTCCCTTGACTCCAAATCCCGCGTTTTTCTTTCGTGCCTTCTCCTCCAACTTCTCGTAGATCTCCTGCTTCCCACCATAGACTGCACCGGCCTGGCGGTACACTTGTCCGAGTCCAACCTTTAAAATCTCCTCCGACGCATCGCGTCTAAAAGGCCAGCGCCCGTACTGCACGAGGCACACCGCACGCGCATACTGATCTTTATTCAGTAGCGTGAGCGTCAATTTGCGCCCGTCCAGCGTGGACGACAACCACTGCTTAGCGTCGTCGCCAAAAGGCTGGCCCGGATTCCCAAACTTGGCAGTCTCCGGTGTATCTGAAAAAACAGCACCAAAAAGTTGTCAGAACCGTACAAAACACCTTGTACTGCGTAGAACTCGACTAGTTGGACGGAAAATATCTATTTTGTGGACTCACCGATGCCGGCAAGTCGGATCTGCAGCGTGTGGTCCGACAGCTTGCCGTCGTAGCTTCCGGGGCCGCGGAACAGCGGCAAGTGACGCGCTCGGAACGTGTCGCCGTCGCTGAAATTGACCGCCACCGCCTTGATTTTGCCTTCTTCATTGAAGAGCTTGTTGGGCAGATCTTCCACCGTTGCAAACCGACGGAACGGTTGACGCAGACGCGGAATGCAGAGTCCGACCCCCACGCCAAGAGCGAAAGCGCCGCACACAGCGGGGACTGAAGGGTGCGACAGCAACTCACTTGGGTTATCAGCTAAGCTACGCAGTTGCGAGGAACGCAGCTCCCATTGGGAAGAAACCTGAGCCTGAAGCTTCTTCCATTCATCCTCCCACGCCATGATCAATTGAGACTAAATTCTGGTTCTAGTCTAAAAAATGATCTGCTGAGACGAGACCTCCACGCATCAATGCTGTTGCCACCGATCCGTGGCGTATGGCGCTTTGAATCACATAAGCGGCATGACGGAAGAACCAACCGCTTACGGCACGAGTTCCCTCGCCAGTGATGAGCGACTGAGTGCTCGCGCCGCCTCTCGGCGTGCGTACATTAAATGGGGAGCCATCGGACTATCAACGGGAGCGGTGGCTATTGGTCTGGCGGTCTTTGGCTTCTCTTCGTCTCGCTCGCCATCGTCGACGGCGACGAGTGCGACCCCGACGACGACGGAATCAAGTGCTTCCAGAGCTCTTACGTCGACAATGTGACGCACATGATGGAGCCAATTGCAGGACTCAAGTGGACGCGCGGAGGACAGAAGAGCTCGTCGTTCATCGCAGTGGACGTGGACACCACGTACCAGGAGATCATGGGCTTCGGAGGAGCTTTCACGGAGGCGGCGGCTCTGCAGTTCCAGAGACTGCCCAAGGAGAAGCAGGAGGAGGTTCTAACGTTGTACTTTGACAAGGAGAGCGGCAGTGCGTACAGCTTTGGGCGAGTGCCCATGGGCTCGTGCGACTTCTCCGTGGATTCGTACAGCTTTGCTGACACCGTTGGCGACTTGGAGATGCAGCACTTTGATATGGACGTGACTCATGACACGGAAGCGATGATCCCATTTATCAAGAGAGCGCTGGAACGTCGACCGGATATGAAGATGTTTTTGGCCCCGTGGAGTCCTCCGGCTTGGATGAAGCGATCGAGTCCGGAGTATAACGCGAGCATGCTGGGGTCGGTGAAGCCTGTCGGGCTGAGAAATGATATGCGAGCGGCGTGGGCCCTCTACTTCTCCAAGTTCATTACGGCGTACAAGCAACACGGCATTCCGTTCTGGGGTCTCTCGCCGCAGAACGAACCGGAGTTTGCGGCCCCGTGGGAGGCGTGTGCTTACGACCCGGAGCACGAGGCCGAGTTTATTGGCGAGTTCCTTGGCCCTGTCCTGGAACGAGACCACCCGGGACTGACCCTCGTGGTGTTCGACCACAACCGCAACAGCGTGCAGCACTGGGCCGAGGTGATCTACAACCACCCTACGGCTGCGCAGTATGTGGACGGCATGGCGGTTCACTGGTACGAGGATGGAGGCGAGCGCTACTTGGATGGCGTTGAGTACCCAGAGCATCTGAACGCCAGCCGAGTTTCAAGTTCAAGTCGGCGGTGCTGTCCAGGAGACGAGTATTGCTCAGGGAGCGATTCGCACGTACATCTGGGAGTGAAGTGGCGTCGTATGTGCTGCACAAGCAACCAAACATGTATTAACGCGGCCATGGCAGATGAAGCCTCATCAAGGACATTTACAGTGTCACAATAAACATGAATTAAAGGACATGAAAAGAAATGCCACAGTACTGAACTCAAGCTCTGGGTGGACTTGTCGTTCTCAAAATGTAGCGCTGGAGATCAATACATACTGCGCCTGCAGACAACAGCATGTGAAAACACATTAGATGCCATTTCCACCGTTAATTGATAGTTCTCTGCGTACTGGAAACGCGGGTCTCGAGTCTGAAGTTTCTGCTGACGGATCGCCATCACATTCGCGAGGTACGAGAAGGACGACAAGTGCAACTGCCAAAACACACAAAGCCCCATTAAGAGAACGGTAGCAATAGTTTTCCACTCTTTGCCAGCTCACCTGTCGGTTGTAGTCAAGTGGAGAGATCTGGTTCTGCTGTCGCGCACGTTCCAATTGAAGCGCTCGCTGCTGCGCCAGCGCTTCGTGTCGCTTCAATGTCGCTTGACCAGCGACTGTGCCAACCAGAGGTTAGTGGGCAACTTGTATAGCATTCAGATACTATAAACATACGTGTCGATGTCGTCTGCTCCATGCTCGGCGATTCCTCAATTGATGAATGAACACATGGACCCAAAAAGTGTTGATGATACACATCGTATTCAACGTCACTCTCGCGAAGGATTGGTTTTTATACTTGATATAATTATACTCGTTTTAAACCGTTTTTGGGTAGCTTACCCATTCAACACAATTTTCATTCATGGCCGAGGAAGAGGCGCTGACGGCGTCCGAGACGCTGGCGCTGGAGGACTCGTTCACGCACTGGGCGCGCTGTGTGGAGGTGCCGCTTGGCGAGCAGCGAGTGGTGAGTGTGGCGCAGGACCCGGACTCGTTCGTGCTGGGAACGACGGTCTGGGACAGCAGCAAGACGCTGCTGAAGTTCATCGAGCAGCACGCGGACGTTTTCCAGCGCTTCTCGTCCATCTGCGAGTTGGGCGCTGGCTGTGGCGGTCTGGCGGGGATCGCCAGCGCCATCGTGACTGGCGGAGCGACGGACGTGGTGCTGACGGACATTGGGCCGGTGCTGCCGTGGCTCCGACGCAACGTACGCGAGAATTTAACGGACAGGGAGCTGCAGAGAGTTCGAGTGGAGCAACACGCGTGGTACAGTTGCTGCAGTGCGTGCTAGTGGGCTGCAACCGGATACAGATATTCTGACTGTTGCTGTTGCTGCTGTAGGGGCACGCCGGTGACGAATCTGAAGGCTCCGTTCGACTGCATTTTGTGTGCCGATGTGGTGTACGAGAAGGCGTGTGTGAAGCCTCTGGTGCAGTCTTTGCTGGCGCTGTCGCACCGCAAGACGGTGGTCTTCCTGGCCAATGAGCGTCGTGCACCGGAAGTGAGGGCCGAGTTCATGCGGTATTTAGACACGTATTTCCGATGGAAGGAGCTGCCGAGAGAGCAGCTGGACGCCGACTACATCAAGGAAGCGATCGAAGTGTTCGAGATGCGACCGAAGAAGCGGACAGTGCCGGAGGAGATGAAGATCGAGACGCCGGACGAGTACAACCCAGACGAGCAGGAGTATCATCCTCTGGCCAGAGGTGGCACCGCAGCTGACCCGTACGATCGCGATCTGTGGAATGATCTACTGCGGGATTTGTCACTCGATCCTGCCGAGCCAAAGCAGAGAGCTGAAGCAACAACTATACATATTGGACCTGAAAGAGATGGCTAACATGCTTGATTCGTGTTATAGACTGAATGGATACTTTCTACGCTCCTTGTTCTCCTTTAGTTTCATTGAGTGGCGATTTCCACGCGTGAGGACGATTGTCTATGTGCTTACTCGTGAAAAACAAGTCTCCACCCTTACCAATCTTCCTTTCGGTTTCTCATAAAAGTTGTGGTAACTTAAGCTGCGCACACCATGTTGACGACGAATTGCATCGTACGAAACTCCATCACCCTACTCCCAGGTAAAAGTTCGGATCGCACCCGACGGCACCGTCGTCTCCAGCGCCACTCCTTCAACTTGCAGCTCAAAGTCAGCCGGCTCGGTGTTCTCGTTCATCACCACAAGGACTTTACGGTTTTCCGGGGTCACGAACGCAGCTGCCTGCACGAGTGCGTAGCCCGCCGTCACACATTGGTCAGCAGCCGAAGCTAGCGAGCGCATGGTACCGTCCTCGGCGTTGAAGCTCCACTGCTGGTACGGCTTCACTTCGTCTTCGCACAAGTCGGTGCTAATGCGCACACCGTTCTCGGTGGAGCCGTGGTTTAGGGAGATGCAATAGTCGCCCATGCGGATACGGCCCGAATCCTCGTACGTCCACGTCTGCTTCGTGTACCTGCAATCCACCAGCAGACCCTGGTGTCCCTGCCATGGAATCTCCTTCAGATCAATGCAGAAGCCCGTGTCGGTGACGGCAAGCTTGCCATCGTCAGTAGGACGCCACTTCTGGTGCGAACTGCCATCACAAGTAGCCAGCATCGAAGGGTAGTCAACAAACAGTTGAGGTTTACCAGGCTTGGTGAAACGTGCCGCAACATGCGTCTTCACACGGCGAGAGCCAACAGGAATGAACTTGGAGAAGTGCTGAATGAAGTAGTACATCGGCTGAATGCGGAAATCCTTGCCGTCTTCCGTCAAGATAATCGGGGCGTCACAGTTGTTATCCAAATGGTTCGGTCCGCCCCTGTGATCGAGCAGCAAGTTCCAGTCCACCCAACCAGCAGCATAATTGTTCAGGTCCGTCAAGATATCGTGACCGTATCGCTGAGCACGGAACCACGCCTGGTCTCCGTGCGCCACGTCGGGGCAATTGCAGCTTTCAGTCGCCAGCAAGAACCTGCTCGGGTCGACAAAGTGTGTGTCATTCAGGCGCTCGTGGTACTCCACGCCGTCCATGTAGCGCTCATCGTCGTACCAGTGGAAAGCCATGCCATCCACATATTGCGCCGCAGTCGAGTGGTTATAGATCACTTCGGCCCATTGACGGACACTGCCGCGGTTGTGGTCAAAGACCATGAGCACCAGCTCCGGGTGGTCGCGTTGCAGCACCGGACCAAGGAAGTTGCCGATGAACTCTGCTTGGTACTCTGCCGTGTACATGCACGACTCCCAGGGGACTTCTGCCTGCGGTTCGTTCTGTGGAGTAAGGCCCCAGAAGTCAATGCCGTGCTTCTTGTAGGCCGTAATGAACTTGGAGAAGTACAAGGCCCAAGTAGCGCGAACGTCGTCCTTCAAACCGATCGGTTTCGCCGAGTTGAGCATGCTGGCAGTGTAGTCGACTGAGGACCGCTTCATCCACGCTGGCGGACTCCACGGCGCCAGGAACAATTTCAGATGAGGTTGACGCTCCACTGCACGCTTGATGAACGGGATCAGCACCTCCTGGTCGTGTTTCACATCAGTATCGAAGTGAACGAGCTCGGTATCGTTCACTTCATCGTCAAAAGTGTAGGACGCCGGGGAGAAGTCGGAGGAGCCCATGGGGACTCGCCCGAACGTGTACGCGCTGCCCTTTTGCTGGTCAAAGTACAGCGTTAGAACCTCCTCCTGCTTGTGTTTCGGCAGCTTGTGGAATTGCAGAGCTGCCGCTTCAGTGAACGCCCCACCAAAGCCCATGATCTCCTGGAACTGGGTGTCCACATCCACAGTAATAAAAGACGCCGCGTTCGTCGCTCCATGTGTCCACTTGAGTCCCGTGATTGGCTCCATCATGGTGGTCACTTTGTCCACATAGGAGCTCTGGACACATGAGACGGGCGTCTCCAGAGTCGGCGCGGAGGCCTTCAGAGGTTCAGGGGACGACTCGCTCGTCACAGAAGCGCCTTCCGGGAGTCTGGCGAGGCCGAAGACCGCTAGGAGAGCGCATAACGCACAGACAGTGAGTCCGATAGCGCTCCACTTGATGATGGAGCGGCGACGCGTCGCGCGAGCGCTCAGTCGCTCGTCGCTCGCCAGAGAGCTGGTGCCGTAGACTGTGGGCTCCGTCGTCATGCTGCCGCCTCTCGGTCAAAATCGGAAGTGAGACCAAGATCTAGGGGAAGATATGCCCCTGATTTAGAAGGTTCATGGCTGACACATGCGGTAGCACACGAACATCAAACGCGCGTGAGCAAAAGATACTTTTTCCGCCTTTACTCCGCTACACTACTCATGTTGTCGCTGCTCTCTTCAACTTCCGCCTGTGACCTGCACCTTACTCCCAGATGTACGTGCGGATCGCCCCCTGAGCAATACTCGTCTCCAGGACAGCACCGCCGACTTGAACTTGGAACTCGGCTGGCTCCGTGTTCTCGTTCAGCACCACCAGCACCTTGCGCTTCTCGGGCGTCACAAACGCAGCGGCTTGAACAAATGGATAACCCGTGGTCACACATTGCTCCGACGTGGACGCGCGAGAACGCATTGTGCCGTCCTCCGCGTTGAACGTCCACTGCTGGTGCGCCACCACGTCCTCTCCGCACTTGTCGGCAGTCACACGCACGCCGTCCACCGTAGACCCGCGGCTCAGAGACAGACAGTAGTCGTCCACGCGAATGCGGCCCGAGTCCGCCTCGAACGTCCACGTCTGCTGCGTGTACTGACACTCCACCAGTCGGATCTCGTGGCCTCCGATCGCAGCCTCCACCTCGTTCAGACAGAACGGCGTGCCGGTCACTTGCATCTTGCCGTCGTCCGTGCGGTGGATCGTTTGGCGCGAGCTGCCGTCACACGCCTCAAGAGACGACTGATAGTCCACATAGAGCTGCGCGTCGCCAGGCGTGGCAAACTGAACCGCGACTTGCGCCTTCACGCGACGAGAACCCACCGGAATGTACTTGGAGAAGTGCTGAATGAAGTAGAACATGGGCTGCACGAAGTAGTCGGAGCCGCTCTCCGCCACGATGATGGGGGCGTCGCAGTTGTTGCCTTTGTGGTTGGGGCCGCCAGTGTGGTCTAGCAGCAAGTTCCAGTCCACCCACCCGGCGACGTAGTTGTTCAGGTCTGACATGATGTCGTGGCCGTAGCGCTGAGCACGGAACCACGCGTCACTGCCAACAGCCACACCGGGGCAATTGCAGCTTTCCGAGGCCAGAATGAATTTGTCCTCGTCCAGGAAGTGCGTGGCGTTCAGATGCTCTGGGTACTCAACGCCATCCAAGTAGCGCTCGCCTCCGTCCTCGTACCAGTGAACCGCCATGCCGTCCACATACTGCGCAGCCGTAGGGTGGTTGTAGATCACCTCGGCCCAGTGCTGCACGCTGTTGCGGTTGTGGTCGAACACCACGAGGGTCAGTCCCGGGTGGTCTCGTTCCAGGACAGGGCCAAGGAACTCGCCAATAAACTCGGCCTCGTGCTCCGGGTCGTAAGCACACGCCTCCCACGGGGCCGCAAACTCCGGTTCGTTCTGCGGCGAGAGACCCCAGAACGGAATGCCGTGTTGCTTGTACGCCGTAATGAACTTGGAGAAGTAAAGAGCCCACGCCGCTCGCATATCATTTCTCAGTCCGACAGGCTTCACCGACCCCAGCATGCTCGCGTTATACTCCGGACTCGATCGCTTCATCCAAGCCGGAGGACTCCACGGGGCCAAAAACATCTTCATATCCGGTCGACGTTCCAGCGCTCTCTTGATAAATGGGATCATCGCTTCCGTGTCATGAGTCACGTCCATATCAAAGTGCTGCATCTCCAAGTCGCCAACGGTGTCAGCAAAGCTGTACGAATCCACGGAGAAGTCGCACGAGCCCATGGGCACTCGCCCAAAGCTGTACGCACTGCCGCTCTCCTTGTCAAAGTACAACGTTAGAACCTCCTCCTGCTTCTCCTTGGGCAGTCTCTGGAACTGCAGAGCCGCCGCCTCCGTGAAAGCTCCTCCGAAGCCCATGATCTCCTGGTACGTGGTGTCCACGTCCACTGCGATGAACGACGAGCTCTTCTGTCCTCCGCGCGTCCACTTGAGTCCTGCAATTGGCTCCATCATGTGCGTCACATTGTCGACGTAAGAGCTCTGGAAGCACTTGATTCCGTCGTCGTCGGGGGTCGCACTCGTCGCTGTCGACGATGGCGAGTGAGACGAAGAGAAGCCAAAGACCGCCAGACCAATAGCCACCACTCCCGTTGATAGTCCGATGGCTCCCCATTTAATGTACGCACGCCGAGAGGCGGCGCGAGCACTCAGTCGCTCATCACTGGCGAGGGAACTCGTGCCGTAAGCGGTTGGTTCCGACGCCATCATGGTCTTCGTCCTGATTCAGCAGATTCGATACTGACCAAAAGATCGCGATGGTCTCATTTATCCCGAAGATTGTGGGTGGCTGACGCACTTGAAATGAGTCTTACTGTCAAGCACGTCGCAATGACTGGATCAATGAGTGTATTCTCTATAGCGTAGTTATTCGTCGTCAAACACATACATCATTTTCTCTAGCCTCGGTAGGGTGGGGCACACATATTAATCCCAAGTGTAGGTGCGGATCGCTCCTCTTGGGATGGTCGTCTCGAGAGTCATGTCCCCCACTTGAATCTCGAACTCAGCAGGCTCTGTGTTTTCGTTGAGCACAACAAGAACCTTGCGGTCTTCGGGAGTCACAAACGCAGTTGCCTGGACGAACGAATAGCCGGCAGTCACGCACTGGTCGGTAGTCGAGGCGAGAGACCGCAACGAGTTGTCCTTGGCATTCAACGACCACTGCTGGTGAATGGGGTTTTCGTCGTCGCATGGCGTGGCGATGACACGCGCACCGTTCTCTGTGGATCCATGGTTGAGCGTCAGACAGTAGCCGCCGTCGCTAATACGCCCCGACTTCTCGTCAATCGCCCACGTCTGCTGTGTGAGCTTGCACTCGGTCATTTGAACTTCCTTGCCTTGCCACTGAGTGTCGATCAAGATCAGACACCACGACGTACCAACCACTTGGAGCTTATTGTCTTCCGTTTTCTCAAACGCTTGGCGTGAGCTGCTATCGCATGTCGAAAGAGAGGCTGGATAGCCCCACCACAGTTGCGGAGTTCCTGGGTTCGCGAAGCGAGCCGCAACTTGGGTCTTTACGCGACGAGAACCCACGGGGATAAACTTGGAGAAGTGCTGGATGAAGTAGAACATCGGCTGAATGGTAAAGTCTTTGCCGTCCTCCGTCAGAATAAGGGGGCATCGCAGTTGTTGCCCTGGTGATTGGGCCCACCCGTGTGGTCAAGGATCAAATTCCAGTCTACCCAACCAACCACGTGGTTGTTCAAGTCGGTCATGATATCGTGGCCGTATCGTTGAGCACGGAGCCAGGCGTCATCCCCGTAAGCAACTCCAGGGCAGTTGCAGCTTTCCGTTGCCAGCATGAATCGGTTCTTGTCGACGAAGTACGTGTCGTTCAGACGTTCGTGGTAGGCAACGCCATCCATGAAACGCTCCATGTCATACCAGTGGAAAGCCATGCCATCGACGTACTTCGCAGCCGTGGGGTGGTTGTAGATCGTCTCCGCCCACTGGTGAACGCTCGCTCGGTTGTGGTCGAAGATCATCAGAGTGAGATCGGGGTGATCGCGGTCCAGCACAGGTCCGAGGAAGTCTCCAATGAAGTCTGCTTGGTACGATGCGTTGTACTTGCACGCTTCCCACGGGGCAGCGAACTCTGGTTCGTTCTGCGGGGTAAGGCCCCAGAACGGGATGCCCTGCTTCTTGTACGCCGTGATGAACTTGGAGAAGTAGAGCGCCCAGGACGCACGCATGTCGGCCTTGAGTCCCGCAGGGTCCATGGACCCTAGCATGCTCGGGACGTACTCGGGACCAGGTTGCTTCATCCAGGCCGGAGGACTCCACGGCGCCAGGAACAGCTTCATGTCCGGCTGACGCTCCAGCGCTCGCTTGATGAATGGGATCAGCACCTCCTGGTCGTGCTTGACGCTCATGTCGAAGTGCAGCAATTCCGTGTCATTGAGCACGTCGTCGAAGCTGTATGAGTCCACCGAGAAGTCGCACGAGCCCATGGGCACGCGCCCAAAATTGTACGCGTTGCCCCTCTCCTTGTCAAAGTACAGCGTGAGAACCTCCTCCTGCTTGTGCTTGGGCAGTTTCTGGAACTGCAACGCCGCCGCCTCCGTGAAGGCGCCTCCGAAGCCCATGATCTCCTGGTACGTTGTGCTCAGGTCCACTGCGATGAACGAGTCGGAGCTCTTCGAGCCGCCGCGCTTCCACCTGAGTCCGGCGATGGGCTCCATCATGTGCGTCACATTGTCGCTGTAGGAGCTCTGGAAGCACGTGATCTCCGGGCCTGCGACGCTCTCCAATGACGCGACAGAAGCCGCCGGGTCTTCCGACAGTGACGCGGTCCCTAGCAATGCCAGCGCACTGCAAGCACCGCAAGTGGCCAAGCCGAAGACTCCCCACTTGACGAATGCGCGGCGTTTGTTCTGTTCGGCTGTCAGCCGCTCGTCGACAGCCAAAGAACCGGTTCCGTACGCTGTATGCTCCATGTTTGGTATAAGGATCGACTTGCACTTCACGTGGCAGATTGAGGAATGGCAATCTCGTGGCATCGCGCTTGGATCACTGAGGTTCGTTTATTGTTGTTGGCAAATCACTCGAAAGGGTGCGAACAGATATGAGAGGCGATTGAAGCGGTTATTTTCACTTGGTGTTTGTATGGAGCTGATTGGTGATTAAATTAGAGGTCAAGATCAGATACTTCAAAAACGAACAAAGTAACGGAATGCAATCCGTTTCCGAATCGATGTGGCTGGTGCCCAGTGTATCAACATGTAACCAGCCTTCGCCTCGCGTGCGATCTTGGCTTTCAGTGGCGTGTGTGGGGATGCTCGATCGAACGCCAGAACGGTTTTCCGTCTTCAACTTGCAGTGTGAAACCGGTCGGATGAAACACGACAACTTACCACGACTTTGAGCTATTACATCTACGCGAATCTCTCGTGTGTTTCAGATGAACCCTTACTCTGCATCGCAGGCATCATGAAGGTAAGGCTGCAAAGTATCAGCGTCGATGCACATTTGAACCGTGTTCGGCAATTAGAGTGCTTCACTAACCCGCACGCTTTCGCATAGCAGGACTTCGATCAGCATAGCTGCTATGACTGAGCCCAACGTGGCCGAATGCGGTAGGCAGTGAGTGCTGCTTCTCGTGCAGCAGCAGTGTCCACGTTAGCGGTAATTGAGTGAGCAGCACAAACGGCTGGTTCATCTGCGCATTCGGTTTCCGTGTCGTTGGCAGAGCTACAGTCATCGCATATTTGAGCTTAGGCGACAAAATCCCGTCCAGCGCAACCGTTAGTTCTTATTATTGTGGTAAGGTTCATCTGCTGCCGAGCTACTTGCACTTTGGCAAACGCGCACTCATGCAGGTGTGGGGGCAGGTGTAGAAGGCAACTTCTCCACTGGTGTAGGGGCAGGCGCGTTGCTGAAGTACGGGTGCTTTAACGCTTCTACCGCTGTAATCCGCTCGGCTGGGTTATACTTGAGCAGCTTCGAGAGTAAATCCAGTGCATCCTCAGACGCGGCGGAGAAGATGGAGCCCAACGGTGGTGCAGTGCTGGGCGTAAACTCCACAAAGTTCGCAAGGGAACTCACTCCAGGCCATTCCTCCTCCGTGGGGTCCCCAAGGCATGGAAGATCTTCCCCAACTGATCCAGCTCATTCATTCCTGTAAGATACGGCATGCGCAGCATGAGTTCTGCAAAGATGCAGCCTGCACCCCACATGTCCACTGATCCGCTGTACTCTCTCGCTCCGAAGAGCAGCTCCGGCGGTCGGTACCAAATGGTGCAGACCATGGACGTCATGTTGCGGTTGGGGCTGCCGTAGACCCTGGCGAGACCGAAATCTCCGATTTTCACGTTGCCATCGGGGCCGATGAGCAAGTTCTCCGGCTTGAGGTCTCGATGCAGCACCATGTGGTCGTGGCAGTACGCCAGCCCTCGCAGCAGCATCTGCATGTACGTCTTGATGTCTGCCGCAGTGAGAACCACCGCCTTGTCCTTGATGACGTCGTCCAAGTTGCTCGGCAGCAGCTCAAACACGACGTTCATGGTGTCGTTGGCCACGAAAACGTCCAAGAGCTCCACCACGTTGAGGTGCTTCAGCTCCGCCTGCAGCTTCACCTCGCGCAGGGCCGTGAAGTCCACGCCGTCCTTGAACTTGCCGCGCTTGAACTGCTTGATGGCCACGCGTCGGCCGGAGCTCTTCTGCACGGCGGCGTACACGATACCGAACGTACCTTCGCCCAGGACATCGCCGCGATCGTATCTCTCCATTGTTGTCCTTGGCTTGTAGTACACAACGGCCACAAAAATAGGTGGACCACATGAGATCAGAACCATCCGTTATCTATTGTCAGCCGCTAAAAATCTATAAATAGCTGCTTAGATCTTGAAAGGTCGCGTATCTTGCAACCGACGCGACCTTTCGCGTTTTGGTGGAGACTCTTCCCGTCTCCAGCTGCTCATTCGCGAATTGGCGCTCAAGCACACAAGTCGAGACTTCGAGTAAGCTTCATCACCAAGCTTCCTCGACTTCGCTCCAGCTGTCCGCTCTAACTCTGTCTTTGACCAAGCCCTTTCAACATGCGTGAAGTGATCTCCATCCACTTGGGCCAGGGCGGCATCCAGGCCGGTAACGCCTGCTGGGAGCTCTACTGTCTCGAGCACGGCATCCAACCGGACGGACAGATGCCCAGCGACAAGACCATCGGCGGCGGAGACGACGCCTTCAACACCTTCTTCTCCGAGACGGGAGCTGGCAAGCACGTGCCCCGTGCTGTGCTCGTCGATCTGGAGCCCAGTGTGTGCGACGAAGTGCGTACCGGAACGTACCGTCAACTGTACCACCCAGAGCAGATCATTTCTGGCAAGGAAGACGCTGCCAACAACTACGCGCGTGGCCACTATACCATCGGCAAGGAGATCGTGGACCTGGTGCTGGATCGCATCCGTAAGCTGGCCGACAACTGCACGGGTCTGCAGGGTTTCCTGGTGTTCAACGCTGTGGGTGGAGGCACTGGCTCCGGTCTAGGTGCTCTGCTGCTAGAGCGTCTATCAGTCGATTACGGCCGCAAGAGTAAGCTGGGTTTCACTATCTACCCGTCGCCGCAGGTGTCCACCGCAGTCGTGGAGCCGTACAACTCGGTGCTGTCCACGCACTCGCTGCTGGAGCACACGGATGTGGCAGTGATGCTGGACAATGAGGCCATCTACGATATCTGCCGTCGCTCGCTCGACATTGAGCGTCCGACGTACACGAACCTGAATCGTCTGATCGCCCAGGTGATCTCTTCGTTGACGGCGTCGCTGCGCTTCGATGGTGCTCTGAACGTCGATGTGACGGAGTTCCAGACCAATCTGGTGCCATACCCGCGTATTCACTTCATGCTCAGCTCGTACGCCCCTGTGATCTCAGCCGAGAAGGCCTACCACGAGCAGTTGTCGGTGGCAGAGATCACCAACAGCGCCTTCGAGCCGGCGTCCATGATGGCCAAGTGCGACCCGCGTCACGGCAAGTACATGGCAGCGTGTCTGATGTATCGCGGTGATGTGGTGCCCAAGGACGTGAACGCGGCCGTGGCCACCATCAAGACGAAGCGCACGATCCAGTTCGTGGACTGGTGCCCGACGGGTTTCAAGTGTGGCATCAACTACCAGCCACCCACGGTGGTGCCTGGAGGTGATCTGGCCCGTGTGCAGCGTGCCGTGTGCATGATTTCAAACACGAGCGCCATCGCTGAGGTGTTCTCCGCATTGACCACAAGTTCGATCTGATGTACGCCAAGCGTGCTTTTGTGCACTGGTACGTCGGTGAAGGTATGGAGGAGGGTGAATTCTCGGAGGCCCGTGAGGATCTGGCAGCGTTGGAGAAGGACTACGAAGAGGTGTCTGCGGAGACAGCGGAGGGTGAGGGCGAAGAGGAGGAGCTGGGCGAGGAGTATTAAGCGCAGCATACGGCACACCACTTGAACGAAAGAGGCCTCAGTAACACCTTGTACGGGTGGGCGAGGATTGCACTCTCGGCATCCTTTCTTTACTTTCGAGAGAATGCCTCATTGAGGCCGATGTCCTGCACAGCTTGCACGAAAGCGTGCATGAAAACCATTGTTTTTATGAGCTAGCTTGAACTAATAAAGCTTTCCACTAAGCAACTATGCCGCATTCACTACTTTGTGGTCAATCCTCATAGAAATGCTGGCCATTAGAGAGAACACTTTAAGTCGTGATGGCGCAAAGACGAACTTGGTATCTTGTCTCTTAAACCAGAAGTAAGGCTTATCTTGCATCCATCTCGCTTCCGTTGCGTGACGACACCGCTCTGAAGCTGATTACAGCATGTGACGACTCGCGGAAGTTGGACACTTTGATGGGCGAAAGCGTCCGCAAGAGCAGGCAATGCAGCCTGCAGCCTGACAAGTGGGCACCGAGAACCCAATGTGGTTGGACAACTTTGCGCGACGATATGAGATATTAAGGTGTCCCGCTCCAGTGTTGTTTTTACAAAGCGGGGAAGGAAGACACTTTTGCCAAGCACCATGACAACAGGGAAGAAGGACGTGGCCACGCTAGTGGTTCGCCTTCACTGCATCAATGAGGTCACTTAGTGGTTTATCGTGGAGGAGAAAACCAATATCGTCATGACTTTGGCAAAGCTGACGGCACGGCTGCTCTACGATGGTGAACGGAAGATACCAGTGGGTATCGCCAGTATCGCCTTGGTCATCTCTTAACGCAACTACCCATATCTTAGGTTCTAGGCTCAAGAACATCAGCTTCGCTCGATTGAGTTTCCTTAAAGCGAAACAGATAGCGCACGACAGCTATCAATACTTTTCATGTGCTCATGTACCCCTCTATTCTTGACGAAGTCATTTCATCCAGGAAAATATAGCTCCGTGCTGTGCACGGCCCGTGAAACGACAGCAAACTCTTGCGCTGTCCCGCGACAGACTTTCCTGCTTGGCCGCAGCTGTTGTCTGTGTTCATCCTCTTAAGGCATTGTCGGCAAGGTGCACAGCTCTTTCCAGACGACGCAGCGACAAACGAGCAAGTCACCACTAAGCTTTTTGAACGAAGATTTCGCTGCCACTCCTCCGACCTCGGAACACTTTAAGCCGGTCTTCTGAAATGGACGACTCGGCTGTGCCGCGCAACCCTCCACCCAAACCCAAGCGCTCCAACGTACCGACTGCACCACCTGAATATCCCGATGACTCGTATTCAGACCAGGACTACAATATGTCGCCAATCCGACGAGGACGCGTGAAGAACCGGCAGTCGGAGTCCCCACCGTTGACGCCGCCATACGGGGGTGCACGTCAAGCCAAGGTGCCGATTGTTGATGCCGAACCGGAGACCACCATCGGTGCTGCCGTGAAGATGAAAGGTGAGCTGAGCTTCGAACGGTTGCTGCGCATCGAAGGTGAATTCGAGGGCAAGCTCAATTCCAAGGGATCCCTAGTCATAGGCACTCGCGGTGCACTAATTGGCAACGTTGACAACATGAAGGAGGTGTACATCACTGGTGGCCGCATCGTGGGCAACGTTAACGTAGAGAAGCTTGTTCTGCGAGACAAGGCCCAGGTATTCGGCAACATCACTGCTAAGACAGTCAAAATTGAGCCGGACTGCGTCATCATCGGACGGATGAACGTGAACCCTCAGGCCCCAGAGCGGATCAACGATAAAGGCGAAATTGTGAAGGATGACGTCCCAAACAACACTCCAGCAATCGTGCCGCCGAAGTAGCATCTATTATAGACACGAAAACAGGCCTGGACACTTGAGGTTGGGCTATGACACATCCAAAACAAAGCATTTCAATCCGATTCCTTTCATCTCAAAACCTTGATTCATCGATAATGTAATATATACCCAGCACCTCTCGCAGAAACTCTCCGCCCGCCTATCGCACTCAGTAGTCTCAGCACTTGGGGTTCGAAGCGCTGTTGAGTATCTTGAGCATGTTTTGTCACCCAATCCGGTCTTAAAACTTGCCTGGGCGTCTGCGTCCCGTGAATTTGCTATCCGCCTTGACCTTCTTACCCTGCTTACGGTAGCGCTCCTTCTTAGCCATGACCCAGTCCCTGCAGACACAATACGCAAAACCTTTGATTAGATACTGCCTCAATCCCAATATTTTGCCGGCTAGAAGCACGTACTTGGCCTTAATCGACTCGCGAGCCTTGCCTCGGCGTTGCTGTACATAAGAACAGAAGCAAGCGCAGACTGTGAGTGAAACCAAACCACGGCACAGGTATGGATACCAAGACTATTGCAAACGTACGCGCTGGTTCCGAGCTCGGCCCTCGTACGAAATCTGGTCGGCAGTAGCACCCACACCAAGACCCTGCGGCACTTGCTGTTGCTCCGAGTAGCCAGCGAAAAGACAGAGATAGAATTTCTTGGCTTTGGCACTGTTGGGGAAGTCAATCACGAGACCACCAGAGAAACCACAGCGCATGGCCGTGGCCGAGATCTCCTCCATTTGCTGCGGCGTCTCGGGGTACAACTGCAGCACAGCACGACTGCCGGCCTTCAGGCACGTGTAAAGCGACGTGAAGAAGCGCGTAAGACGTTTACGCGCGGTATGCTCCTTCTTATCCGAGTAGCAGAGCCACTGCACAGCCGAGATACTGATGCAGCCGTCAAACACACCCGGACGGAAAGGAAGACCTCCACCCATGTCTTGCAGAAAAACGTCACCGCTGCTGTCGCGCTCGGACGCAATGTCCAGCATATCCTTACTGCATCAATCACGAATAAAGAACAAAAAGTCAGATTATTCATTCTGAGTCCGCAACTTCGACGTTGCAAGACGTACCTGATGTCGACACCAACCCAAGCGTGGCCATGCTCCTCCAGTGCCACTACAAACAGCACAAAAATTAAATTAAATGAGTCCAATAACAATAAAAAAGGTGATGGCAATCACTATCCAACAAACCTCCACTCAGTCCACTGCCACAACCCACGTCCAAGATGAAAGCCTCTTTTCCCTCGGGCAAATTCAGCAGCTCAATAGCTCGGTTTGACAGCTCTTCCTGCACAATAATTGCAATAAAAATGAACCCAAAGCCGTAATTATTGCCTAAAAGTCGATGTCGCACCTGAATTTTGACGATTCGGGAGCTGGAATTGTACTTGGCGGCCTCTTTTTCATCGTAGAAAAGCTGCAGTACACAACGGTCCAGTACAAACACTGAGCCACTCGACCTCATACATTCACTGCTACAAGCAACGCACCTCTGGCGGAGAAATGTGCTCTGGACGACTCATGATTGACGCTCAATACAAGTCGGAAGTGTCCAAAATGGCATGTTGGCTGCTCACCAGGCAAAAACGTACCCTAAAACAGGTACATTATGTGTCCCACATGATCTGGCCGTTATTTTTCAGCTGGTGAGCCAATGCAACTGACTGCTTTGTCTGTCTCCTACCGCGTTCTGAGCATGAGTGTCAATCACAATCCCATTTGCCTTCGAGAGAGCTCCACTACAAACCACTTGCAATAACAAGAGCTCGATACAATGGCAGACTTCACCATGTTCAACCAGAGCATCATGAAGGACGAGGACGGCACTGCGAGCGAGCAGCCGTCGGCTCTGAGCCCCATGTCCGGATTCTCCAGTGACGCCTCGTCCTTCCTCTATGGAGGAGGCTACGCCCACGCGCCCAATGCAAGACCAGCACCGCCTTATTCCGCCACTCTACGCACTAATTTCACGTCCGCAGCCAATGAAAACGCTGCAAGTGGGGGTGCCATGGGAGCAAGACAGAACTCGGCTCTTCCTCGTCATGACGAGGTGTCGGAGTCACCTGATGCAGCTTTCAGAGACTTCCGGACGCCGGCACATGACCCGCCACCTTTCGGAGGCCTGGGCATGGGAGTGAACGCTTCAACGCCGCAATTGCAGACTCGGGCGTCCAAGCGCAACATGATGTTCATCATGCTGGCCATCCTGGTGGGAGGTATCGTCGGCATGTTGCTGAAGCATTACAATATCAACCCGACAGCTGCAAAGTGGATTATGACGCCCGGGAACCTTTTTGTTCGTGCAGTGCAGTGTGTGGTGGTGCCGATGGTGTTTGTGAACCTCGTGGTGGCCACTGCGGATATCACGAGCAAAGGATTGGGCAGAAGTTTGAGTATCCGGGTGGTGATCATTCTACTGCTGTCGATTTTCGCAGCTATCGTGCAAGGGCTGCTTACTGGACTCGCCACGCACTCGATATTCCGCGGATATAGTGACCAAGACACAACTTCAAGCACGGATGCAATTTTCGGCATTCAGTGTAGCAACGGCAAGTTTCTGGAAGCGAATGATGACGGAGCTGTGACCTGTTCGGCGACTTCGATTTCTGACAACTCACAGTTTTCACTGGACGATGTGAACAGCGCGCTTGTGCGCAATGAAGCCTTGACAGGAACGAACTCGACCTTGTCCGACAACGTACTCGCTGTCATTGGCACGGTAGTGCCGTCCAATCTCATGGCTTCTTTCATCGACAATACGCTACTGAGCATTGTTGCTTTCGCGCTGCCACTTGGAGTTACGCTAGCATTCAGCTTCCACGGTCCTGTTCACCTCAACCCGTTGTTGGAATTCTTCAGGGAGGTGAATGAGACCCTCGTCCACATGGCACATTGGGTACTCGGCTTCACACCTTTCGCCGTATTGAGCCTACTAGCTGGATCGCTGGCTACCTCACTTGAAGACTCGGTCGCAAGTCATCCAGTGACCCTCGTGCTACAATTAGTAGCTACAGTGGCGGTGAGCGTTCTCGTGCACATGCTGGTGGTGCTTCCTGCATTCTTTGTGCTTTTTACCCGACGCAACCCCTTCCGCTTCATGCGTCAGATGCTACCTGCCTACGTGTACAGTCTTGGCTGTTCTTCATCGATGGCGACGATGCCAATGAGCCTGGAGTGCATCGAGACGTCGCGCGAGGTCCCGAGCTCCGTCATGCACTTCGTGTTGTCCGTTGGCACGGCACTGCACATGCCTGGCGTCGCCATCTACCTCGCTGTGTTGCTGCACTTCATGGCGGACGTGGCTGGTGTCTCGGGTGAGGAGTCGGCTACAACGACGCTGGCCACGTTCCTCGGTGTCTTCTTGTGCACTGTTTCGGCACCTCCGATTCCGACGGGGGCTTTCTCGGTGCTCACCATGGCATGGAACATTGTGTTCCCCACGTACGCCATTCCAGACAGTGTGTACGCGCTCGCATTGGCTGCAGACGTGTTCTTGGATCGGTTCGTCACACTGTGCAATGTCAACGCTCAAGCCATGCTGTGTCGTGTGCTCGCGGACCAGGTCGACGAAAATCACCACCAGCAAACTGCACCACGACAACTCAGGTAGACGGTCTCCATTGTACACTCAATACATTCATATTCATTTGTTGCGGATTGATGCGGCTTCAATCTATCGTTATCGTTAGTCTGAAGCTTCATACGAGCCTAATTGAACGAGTTATTGTGCTTGCACATGTAGCTGCGTAAAACTTGAAAGCACTCTACTAGCACCGACTTAGTAGTCACAAATCCGATCGCACGCTTTACGTCCCAAGTATCGCTGCAGCAGAGCCTGGCGCTTCTCAGCTGCAACTTCACTGCTCTTCAGCGGCACAGTGTAGGCAGCTTCTCCGCGCACTGGGGCGATCTTGAACTCGCCCAGCAACTCGGGGCACTGTTTCACACCCTCACCGATCTGCTGGCACTCCGTCAGCAAGTCAAATGCCGTCGATTGAGGTACCACAGAGTCGTGACGGTAGTCCGCGTGAGAGCGCACAAAGCGACGCATCCAAGTGGCTGCTGTGGGTAGCTCTCCTGTAGCACGCTTGCCAATCAGACACATATACTTCTCCACCAGCGTACGTGTGGCTTCATCACACTCGATGTAATCCAGGTATGCGTATACGAGGGGATCAGACCTGGGAAATAAGTGCCCTTGCCCAGCATGATTTCAGCAATCGTCATGGGCTCGGAAGCATCCGGGTCCGCGTGCAGGTGGCATGATCCCTCGGAACAACAGTCGTCCACTTCAGGAGGGGCCATGTGGCATCTGAAATGGAACTTTTCGTCCAGCACGGCGTTCACGCGGTGGGCAGCCTCCATATTGTCGTTCACATTCGACAGCGGGACGTACAAGTTCAGGTCGAACGTGAGGATGACGCGCGACACTAAAGCAATGAACACCGTGAAGGCTGCGTTCTCAAAGTCCGTCAACTGAATCTCCATCGAACGGAATTCGGTACGCCAACCGATGTGAGGTCCCTCTGCATTCGACGGAGCCGGCGGAGGGGTTTCCAGCGCACAGTCTGCCAATTTGTCGATTGAATGTTCTCAAAGTGATCCGTCTCGTGCTCGTTGTCCAAGTGAAGGCGCTGTTGATAGATAACCAGCGGGTCGCGGATGAACAAGTGCGAAATGTGAAGAGCCAACAGACGATCAACACCAGCCTTGATCAGAGTATCGTACGACTTCTCGTCGTACGGTACCTCCACGTCATTGTACTTGTCCGTGGACGTGTGCGGGTCTTCACCCTGTTTGTGGTTGCAAATAAACGTCGAGATTCCTTCGTACCGAGACTTCGGCAGACGTTTAACGCCGTTACCAGCCATGTGAGCGTACTTTGCCTTTGTCTCCTCATCAGTAGGAGGCGGAGCCTCGCCCAGTTCCTGAGGAGTACGGTCATCCACAGCAGCGGAAATAGTTGCCCAACGCACATCCGTGTCAGCCAGCCGGCCCTTCAGGATTGGCGTTGCAGCTGTCAACGCCAACAAGATTGGCGATAGAACCCCCAGGTGGTCGTACAAGTGTCGTGACTCGCCCACGTTCTTGGCCTGGAACGTCACTTGCAGACAGCACATGCCCATACCAAAAGCCATCGCGTCCATGTGGATAAAGCCCGGATATGGCTCCGGTTTGCGCTCCGCAGCCTCCGCTGCCTGCGAAATCTTCTGCAGCACGTCCTTCGGGTCGCAGACACTCTGCACGTCCTTGAGAGCCTTTGCCGTCTTTGGGGACTTAACCATGGCCTCTGCATTGTCCTCCGAGTTGGAGTTCGAGCTCGGAGACGTCGGCGCCGAGCCGTAGGGACTCGATTGGCCATTGGAGGACGCTCCTCTCTTGCTGTCGTAAAGTGGACGGGACTTCTCAGCATTCCACGTGGCGTGGGAAGCCTGTTCTTCCTCCAGTCGTGCTTCTGTGTAGACGTCTCTGAAAATGGGGACACGAATGTCCACCTTCCGCGTCCTCCGCTGGCGGATATTGCGCGTCAGAGTGGCAAACCGCGGGTGCGGATTGATAATGTCATCACTGATGTAATCCGACATGGCTACAGGTCCATGCGGCTTGCTCGACGGTACAGTAAAGTCTCCGACTCCCATCATAGGGAATGCTGTAACGGACGGAGCGATTTCGTCATCACGCAGCAGAGCCAATAGTCTCGCACGTCGCAGGCGCATGTTGCCTTCCACTTTGCGGAGGTCGCTGGTGAACCCACCATACGGCATACTGGGGGTGCCCTCGATCATCCAACCGCCGTACTCTGGCACCCAGCTGCAGCCATCAACGACAACGGACGCCTCTGCGCCTCTCGGACTGGAGTTGCTCTGGTCCTGCGCCGCGTCCTTGGACTGCTTCTCCTTGGCCTGCAATTGCCGCAGGATCTCGGCGCCTCGGAGCGCCAGTCGCGCCCTCTTGGCGTCCTTGTCCATCTGGAAGACGCCGTACTCGAGCTCGTCGCCCCATTTGAGCTCGTCCCCTTCGATGTCCTTCACGCGGTTGTACGTGTGCAGGAACTGGTCGATGCCCTGCGTGCGCACGTGCTGCAGCCACTCCAGCGCGTCCGGCCAGTCCAGAGGACTTCCTTCCACCAACAGACCCATTGCCACAGAGGGAAGAACGACACTTGCGCACTGACTGGGGAATTGCTCTGTGAATGGCTGGACGTTGTCAACGAAGTGAGCCTACGGATTTGACTTGGTCTGATTATGGGCGAAGACTTTAGAAAGCAATGTCTACGGGAATAAATGTGGACCTCATCAGTTGCTTACCTGTAGTATTTGGTCAGTATCAAAGGGCTTTGAGATACAGATTACCTGTGTAGTTAAATCTACCTCTATAAACAGTATGCTGTGCGCATTTTGTGGAGTATAATCTGTCGAACAGATGACGCGATCGCGAGGCTACATGCGATACGTCGCCGAAAAGGTGCACATAATTTCGAAGTTAACGTCATCACCCAAAAGTCTTCGCCCTGTTAAATAAAAATCGAGCGCCGAAAGCTCGTCACCGTGCCGAGTTCGTGAGCCATGCACGGTCCCCGAATGCTGGCTTTCCGCTCAAATGTATGCAGCTCCCTGCGTATGTAGATTGCATATCTCTTTGTGCCTGGAAATGGACGAATGCGACCGAAAAGAATCTTAACAAGAATCTCGAAGAATCTCCGACGTTCAAGATACGCTTCTTTCCGCTGGTCGAGTGAGTCCAGGCGTCGGAAAACGGATACGTATTAATGGTGGAAGGGAGCCAAGTTTGCTCAGCCAACAGAAGGCAGCGTGCACTTGTTTTTCAGAGAGCTAGTGCATCGTCTGCGTGAGAGAGAGAGCAATTATCTATACTGGTAATGTGGTGGCATTGCGAATTCCACTTGACCCACTGCGCTACTGCAGTATTTTAGAGAGCCCATGCAGTCAAGGTCGTCTCAGAGTTGCGGCCAAAAGTCTAGCAATGCGCTTCAGGGACGTTGTTTGCCTCGTGAGCTGTCAGGAGAGTAGATACCACGCACTCACTTTCGAACATTCAGGCAGCCCAGCCGACAGATACCTCGAGGTCCACCAACCATTTACAGAACAGTATCCAAGCAGCTTTGCGCAAAAAGAAGTGCCTTGGTGCAATAACAAGCGCACGAATCGACGTTATCCTGGATAACGATACGGGTTGCATTTTCCCACTGGAGCCATGATTCACACAGCCGCTTTCGATGGAGCCCAGTTACTTGCTAACGCACGATCACTTGCCTTGTCAGCATTTAGGCTGCAGCAGACAGTTGTGGTCCCATCGGTGCTTGAAGTAGGCGTTGAGTGCTCGCCCGTCATCGCAAATTTGTAGCAGCTCACGCACCCGCTCCGACGGCAGCTCACCCATGAGATCGTGCTTCTGGTGCGGATCCCTCTGGGTATGATAGGCTCGCACAGCGTCTGACCCGTCCGCAAAGAAGTGAAGACGCAAGTGTCCCAACATCGCCGCGAGGTTCGTGGCAGGGTTATTGCTGAAGGCGACTAGCTTGCCGAATCCTTTGGGCGGAACGCGTTTGAGAGAGCGGCCGATGCCGCTCTGCAGGAAACCACCCACGGGCAACCCTACAATGTCAGCCACTGTGTTGAGCAAGTCGGACTGTGAGCTTACGTCTTCAATCACCACAGGCTGTTGTATCCTTCCCTCAGCGATGATTGCACCTGCGATTCGAGATGTCGCGATCTGGTCCTGCTCAGGTGTGGCACTGCCACGCTCCGGTGCTTGACCATGGTCACCGACCACCACTACGATGGTGTCTTTCAGCACCCCTTCCTTCTCCAGCTGTTCCATGAAGGCGCCAAACACCATATCTGAGAAGAAACGCATCTCAACGTAGTCTCGAATGAGTTCCTCATGCTCGTGGCCTTTGTAGAGAGGTGCGAAGGTCGCCATCTCAGCACGATGCTCATTCGCGTAGCGGAAGAACCAGTCAGGCCGTTCATTGAACGGCACATGGTTTGAAATCGTGTAGTGCGTCGCAAACCACGGGTTTGTCGATACGTTCGTCTCCGGAAGAGCTTGCTCGGTCTCATTGGATCGAGTCTTGATCTTGCCAGCCATCGCTTCCTGTTCAGCTCTTTGTTTAGCTACGTTTTTGGCAAATTGCCGTTTACGCAGGATGTGCGATAGAGCCGTGTACGACATGTCGTCGTGAATGCCCCAGTAAGTGAGCATGTGGTTGCCTTGATCCCAGTCGAGCTTCATCTCGTCCTCGATGATATCTACCACTCCCCAATGGTCCGTCACGCTATCGAAACCGTGAGAAGGCAAGAATTCGTCCCAGCTGTCGTAATCCAAGCGCGTACCCGTTGTGAACATGGTGTCATAGCCCTTGGCCTTAAAGAGCTGTGGTAATCCCGACAAGTTTGTACTCGTGTGCCCGGATGTGGTGCCCGTTTCGGTCACGCTGTCATACGGCAGTTGCCCGAAGAGGAGCGTCTCCAAGGAGCGGCTTGTACGCCAGGTAGACCAAAGGTTCCGTAGTGCCACACCGCGAGACGCCCATCGGTCAAAATTTGGAGTAAGCGTCACATTCTCGGGTAGTAAAGATGCTGTCACTGCCTCAATGCCTCCCGCTACACCGCTATTCAGAAGGAACTGTGAGTCTTGCATCCGGAAAGACTCCATTACCAACAGCAATACATTGGGGCGCTCGTCTCTTCCAACTTTAATATCAAACGCCAGCGGGCCATCAAATGCCAACGTACGGCGGTAAAGTGAATTCTCGTCGAAAATCTGCGACAGTTCAGTCTCTTGCTCGATGAACGCGCTCATTGGCTTGAGACTACCGCTTGCACTACTTGTAGCAACAAATTGCACGCCTGTACTCAGTCGTACAGGCTCACTGAGCACCGGGTTGAGCGCAATTAGCCCCACAATGGTCGGCAACGTCTTTGCCAGTGCTAGAGTGGTGATAAACAGTCCCACAATAAGGATAATCAGCAGTGTTTCCGGTGTTAGGCGTAGTGATGACCACGGAATGGGTGGGCATATCTCTGTGCATTCACTGTATTCTCCATCACTGTCATCAGAATCCTCCTCCGACTCACTGTCGTCATCTTCATCATCTTTCCCATTTAGACGGTCATAGTTGCTGTTTGCAATTCCAACAGCGACACACCGCTGATACAGGGGACTGCGGTGCAGGAAGCGCAGAGCGTCCCATTCCGTCAGGTTTATCCAGCACGCACCCAACAGCCCCACAACCAGCGACACTACTACTGTAAACGCGGTCGTCCAGAACAATACTCGCCACTCCTCGTCATCGATTTCCAGCTCCCCGCGGCATCTCGTTCTCGGATGTACATGGCAACGAAATCAGCTGAAAAGCGCATCTTTCGTCCTCGTAGAAACACCGAGTCGAGACACAGTCCCCCTGCTGCCAGTAAGAACACGAGTGAGTACACTGCCAAGCGTCCGAATTGTTCCGTGAGCTCCACGACTTCCATCCACGCTGGGGCCTCATCTTCTAGACTTCTGCTCTGCAGTCCTAGCTCTTCATCGACGGCTCGGTCCTTATTGGCCAGAGCTTCTTGTCGTTGCCGTCGCTTCCGTGCCGTCTCGTGTCGCTCCGCTGGCGACTTGAGCGTGAGGAAGTCGAAGGTCCAGAGCGTCGCGCACATGCAGACGCAGACGCAGAGATCTTCCAGAGCGCCCAGCAGCAGACCGAGCAGCACCACCCACCAGGTCTGCTGCCACGCATTGGCCCACTTGTCCAGAACCACAGAGAGAGTCATCAGCCGCGTGATGACGCCGTAGCCAAGCAAAACAGCAGCTAACAGCGCCCAGTCCGTCCAGCGATGCACTCGGAGGTAGACAGTGGCTCGCAGCCAGAGACTCCCATTGCGCATGGTCGTGTTGGCTGTAATTATGTACTTGCGTCGCTGTGTGAATAGAGATTTGGCTACCACTGGGGGCACGGAGGCATGCGCAGGAGCGCCAGGAAGCGATGAGACGGTGGAGCGTTAAGATCGGAAGTCCGAGAGAGAAATGATAGCTGCTGATAGAGGTTCTCTGGACAGTTATTTCTATTGTGGATGTATAAACGAATATATGCAATATTGCAGTTATAATATATCTGAGAGGTAATTCGATTAACGATGGACGGACGCCATTTGTCTGTGGTGCCTGTGGTCACCACACTGTGGTGGCGCTGGTGTCGGTGCTCCTGACGGTAAAGGCAACGTTAGCTTACACAGTCTGGCGATATCAACAATATAATTACTGTGCAAAGATTATTCCCGTCCATGGTTGTCTGGGTACACAGTACCCCGTGCGCTCAGTGGCGGAATGCTGCAATTACTTGGCTTGATGTTGTAGACATCGTCAGCAAACAGGTTGACCCACCATACTTCGAACTTCGCTCTCCGGAGGCAGTTTTCGTCGGCAATTTCCACGCCACGTTGCACTAAAAACTGACCATGTGGGCATGTCTCTCATGGAGGAGCATTCGTTGCAGTGTGCACTCTGCCGTCGTGCGCGGCAGCGAGACGTGCTTGCAGTTCACACCTTGCCAGAGACGAAAGCCAAATTTCTCTATAATCTAAACGCAAATTTTGTCGTTCCTCGGCCGCCAAATGTTGTCAATTCCTCCGCGGTGAAGGACGTCGCGAACGAGATAGCGGCGCCGTTCATGTCCCTCGACGCCGCCCGCTCTATGGAGCACATGGATTCAACCAGCAAGCACCTCTGGAACCAATCGCGTCGTCGATCGGCAGTTCAAGCACTGCGTACTCCATCCTTGCCAGGCCCTCCCGCTTGCTCACTGTGGGGCTTCACAGCTCTTTAAAGCTGTTTGGGCTAAACTGCAACACGCCCGCTTCAAGTGTTCAGTACTGTAGCCATTCTTGTCTCTACCACACCGAGCAAAGCTGAAGTCTCGTGAGTCAACCAGAGCCAACCATTCCCACCGCGTGCAACAGATACTTGAAACGCACGCACGGTGAGATACATACTGGCGAAAGCACCGCCTCAAGTAATTTCTCCCACGACGGAAGCAATGCTCTTTGCCCCGACATCCGAGCTGCTGCATGAAGACCCGACGGTGTTGACTGCTGCCCGGCCGCTCTTTGTTGTGTGCACTGCAGCAGCGTCGCTCGGGCTCTGCACGGAAATAATGGGTACCCTCTGCGTCTTGGCGCAGCCGCAAGACGGTCATTGACGGGGGCAGCAAGGCGGACAGCAGGGCTTGCACGGGGTCTGCGTGATTTGTTCCAGAATGTTCCGACACTCCGGGCTGCCATAAGCACCATGTTGAGAACACCGAAGCAAAGCCTTTCCCGCCTCTCGCTAATGCAGCTGTGCGCCGGGTTGCCTTGGGATCATCAACCGAGTTGCTATGCCGCTGCGTCGGACACGCTCAGCCCTCGCTGACTCAAAAGACTGAGGCCCGCCCGTCATCAGCGTGGTGTGACAATGGGCCCCTCGGGACTTGAATTTTTGTCCTCGCATTTCTTGGCACATCAACCAAGCAAAAGGTATCCAAGCCGTCGGATCTAAGATAACGAGCAAAACCGTAGGAATTGTTGCAAGTTGCAGCCCATTTTCGTATTGCAATGCAGGCTTCGATGCGAAGTGCTCGCACGACAACGTCCTATCTGACGAACACCGTGATCGCACTCGACAGCTGGTGCTCTCTCAGAGTCACACACAAAGGCAGCAGGAGCAGGACGTTGTCGTCCTGATTCACGTGCCAAGTGGATAGGATAGGTCGCTGACCGGCTGGTACTTCAACTGATGTGGTAGTCGGCGGCGGCCAGCACGTTCTCATCGGCCTTTTCCGCAGATTTTTATTGTCGTTTCTTCATGCAAAAATTGCCATGCCAATGTCCAGCACGATGCCATTACCACCGAGGACGTTGCTCGCCATGGGAGCGGTTTCCTTTTCTCTCAAAAATGTCGTCGTCGACAGCGCATCGCCCTTCGTTTCTTTGCTTGGATCGCATGGCTGTACGTCAAATGGCTGCGCTGGCATACAAATCCCAAGTGAAACTCGGTTGCGATGAGAACCCCGTCGAACATGATATGGCTGGCATCTTGAGCCAGAACCTTGAAGTGTGTCAAATTAGACCCCCACTTTCGGCGAAATACTTATTCAAATCTACCTACTTATGACATGAAGAGCAGCATCTACATGCCGGTTTTGGCGATGCAGACGCAGCTGTTTAGGGACTGCCCCCATCTTTTTCCCACCTCGATACAAAAACCAAGTGAAATGGGTTACATAATTGCGCTATGGCCAGGGGGACAGACAGGCGAGATCAGTGTATCGATTTGGGCGGGGCTTCCCTCTGCAAACCGATGGAATTTCTTGGTCCGAGAGCTCCTCTCCCTTGCGAAAAGGAGTTTGGGTTTGGCAGACGTCATAGCTACTTTTGCGGGGCGAGGGCACAGCAGCAGCAGAGAAGAGCGAGAGGCGAACGGAGCAGAGCCAGAGGCAGCCAGCAAGCCTCTATCCATCTACGACGTCCCTTCCACCCTTCTTTACCTAAACTGCCACGTCAGTCCCTACTACGATGGAAAACCAGCAAACCAAAGTGCGTCAACCGATAGATACCTCCCCTCTGTCTCGCCTTTAGCTAATGCAATTCTAATGACTGTTTGCAATGTTGCAAAAGGTCTATGTGCCCGATGCAGATGTTAGTTGGGTGGAGGCCACCATCACAAAGGGCCATGTCGTCAGCGACACGACCGTCGAGGTGGTGATCGAGGGCGACGAGGCGGAAGAATGCGCCGACAAGCACCCGGAGGCCGGCTCCATCCGCAAGATCGATGTGCGTTACGACACAATGCGTCTATCTGCTGTAGATAAGAGTGTGCTTACCCGTATCCTCTTGTTTGTGTGTCTTAACCGAGTGTAGAAGTCGACGATGATGCTGCAAAACACGCTCACGTCGCCTGACGGCTGCCCGGATATGGTTAGCCTCAACTACCTGCACGAACCAGCCATCCTGTTCAACCTAAAGCATCGTTTCCTCCGGCAAATTCCATACACATACACAGGCGCCATTTGTATCGCCGTCAACCCCGTACGTACCCCCATCTCCCTGATATGTTTTCCCTCTTTAAATGAGGACCTATTTTAATTGAGGAGAGTTACTCACTAGCGAAATCTGATTTTCCCTCTCTATTGTCATATTTCAGTATTCATGGCTCGATATCTACACCAAGGAGCTCCAGGAGCTGTATCTTGAAAGCGACCGCAGCGAGCTGCCGCCTCACGTGTACGCCACGAGTGCTGGAGCCTTCCAGCACATGCGTGTCTTTGGGGAGGACCAAAGTATCTTGGTGAGCGGCGAATCTGGTGCCGGCAAAACCGAAACCACCAAAATTTTGATGTCCCACCTCGCGTCGGCTGGCAGTAACTCAACCGTGGACGCCCAAGCCAAAGAAGCCTCAATTATCGAGCGAGTGCTGGACGCAAACCCACTCATGGAGTCGTTCGGTAATGCCAAAACGTCGCGCAACGACAATTCCAGTCGCTTCGGCAAATTTTCCGAGCTACAATTCGACGCTTTGGGCCAGTTGATTGGTGCGAAGTCGCGCACGTATCTTTTGGAAAAGTCGCGCGTGTCACTCCAAGGTCTGGGGAGCGCAACTACCACATTTTCTACCAATTGCTGGCCGCCCCTGAGGATGTGACGACGAGTGTCAAGGTCACGGGAATGCAAGCCAAGGATTTCCCGTTCATCAAACCTCACCAAGAAGATTTGGACAAGGGAATTGACGTGAGCGCTGGTTTGAAGGATGCTGAGCGTTTCCAGCAAACAGTGTCGTGTTTGGAGACTATGAGCGTATCCAAGGAGGACCAAATGAGCATCTTCAAGGTCGTGGCGGCAATTCTGCACCTATCCAAGCTGCAATTCGAGCCAAAGCCGGGCAACGACGACGCATCGCAAGTGGCCAACACACCGGAAAACCTCCACGTAAGCGAACTGGTGTGCGAATTGCTAGAGTTCCCGGACGACCAGCTGCACTCGGCTCTGTGCAGTCGTGAAATGTCGCTTTCGGCCGTCACGGAGACGTACGAGGTGCCACTCAACGTGTCACAAGCTGAAGGCGCTCGTACTGCTTTGGGAGTGGCACTGTACTCGCACATGTTTTCGTGGCTGATCCACCGTGTAAACATGTCGACGAGCGCTCCGCACGCGGATGTGGCTCACAAGATTTGTATTTTGGATATTTTCGGATTTGAGATTTTCGAAAAGAACTCGTTCGAGCAGCTCTGTATCAACTATGCCAACGAGAAGCTCCAGCAGAAGTTCACACAGGATGTTTTCAAGTCGATCCAGCAGGAGTACGAAGAAGAAGGCATCCCCTGGACGCGTATCGAGTTTGCGGATAACGCCAACGTTTTGTCACTTTTGGAAGGACGATTCGGTGTTTTGTCACTGCTGAACGAAGAGTGCATGCGTCCTAAGGGTAGTGATGCTGCCTTTGCTAACAAATTGAAGGCCCACTACAGCGACAACGACCGCTTCGAGTGCCCACGTTTCGCTCGTGACGCTTTCGTTATCAAGCATTACGCTGGCCCCGTGCAGTACGACACTAACGGGTTCTTGATTAAGAACACGGATGCTCTCCAGAACGATCTGATTGTGCTGATCAAGAAGTCGACGGCTCCGTTCCTCAAGAAGTTGTTCCCGGACGAGCACGTGGGCGACGCGATGACGGGAATCCCCGGTACGAACCCTGCCGCTGCTGCTAACGCGTCGCGTGGACGTCCTGGTCTCAGACGCAAGAGCTCGATCGTCGCTGATACGGTCGGCACACAGTTCAAGAGTCAGCTCAACGGTTTAATGGAGGACATCCGACGCACAAACGTGCACTACATTCGATGCCTCAAACCGAACGGCAAGAAGAGCCCGTCAATCTTTAACAAGCTTCGCGTGACTGAGCAGCTGCAGTGCGCTGGTGTAGTGGAAGCTGTGCGTATCAGTCGTATGGCTTACCCCAACCGTGTGCTGCAGACAATGTTCCTGGAGCGTTTCCGTGGTGTGGCATCTACCACGACCGTGGACGGAAAGCCATCAGCGTTGGCTGTGTTGACTGCTAGTGCCGATGAAAACCCGGCGGACGAATCGAAGACGGCAGAGGCTGTGCGTGAGCTGCTCCAGAACCACTTGATGCCAGGCAAGGAGAGCGAGTACCAGGTCGGTAAGACTCGTGTGTTCTTCCGCAAGGGCGCCCTTGAAGCGTTGGAGGAACTACGCACTCGCAAGTTTAACGCGGCTGCTGTGGTTCTCCAACGGTACGCCAAGAAGTGGATGGCGATGGCGATGTTCCAAAAGGTGAAAGAGGCTGCAATCGTGGTGCAGAAGGTGTACCGTGGCCACCGATCCGTTGTGCAGTACAAGAAGCAGCGTCAGGCTGCGGTCTCCGTGCAGAAGTACGTGCGTCGTCACCGTGCTCGGCAATTGCTTGTGCGTATGCGTGAAGAGTACCGTGCCACGCAGATCCAAAACGTGTGCAAGATGTTTGTTGCACGTCGTAAGTACCTGGTGAAGTGGAAGGCCATCCGCACAATGCAGAGCGTGGTTCGCATGCATCTAGCCGTCAAGGCGTTCTCTGTGTTGCAGAAGCAGGCAAAGGAAGATGCGAAGTTGGAGAACCAGATTCAACTCCTCAAGAAGCGTCTGCAGCAGGAGCGTGAGGCGCGTATTGAACTGGAGCAACAGGCTCAACATGGCACGCGTGCTTCTGTACACATGCGCAGCGAAGAGGCCCTAGAAGATGCTGATCTTGTTATTGACCAGCTACGCCGCGAGAATGCTTCGTTGAAGGAGGCTAACACGAACCTGAAGGCGTTTGGCGCTCAGCTGCGTAAGGAGAAGGAAGTGATGGAACGCGGCGCATACGTCAATGGTGCGTCGTTCGCGGCCGCAAACCAGCGTGCTATGAAGCTCCAAGATGAGAACGAAGCGCTGAAGAGCGAGCTCGCGCGCTACAAGACAGGCCACCGCAACCTGAAGGCGCAGCACGCTGGTGTGATGGAAAAGATCACTTTGATGCAGAGCTCGCTCAGCGAGGCCCTGAATGAGCGCCAGGCGTTGCGACACACAGTGGATCACTTGAAGCAGCACACGGAGCACCTGCAGGGTGAGAACATGGCACTAGCCAAGGCGAATGCTCGCCTGCGTCTGATCCTGCGCCAAGACCCGGAATTGAGCCGCAAGCACCGCGAAGAGGTACCTCGTCTTACGAAGCTGGCGCTGTCATCCAAACAGCCTCAGCCGAAGCCAACTGCGAACAAGACAATCGCAACGCCATCGAAGGCCATCGAGCTATCGGAGCCGGCTGTGGGTATGCGTGTGTCGCTGTCGACGCTGCAGCCACCTGCTCCTCCCATGGAGAGCAGCGCTTCGTCGAGTCAGAATTTGGTCACGCCCATCAAACGCGCCAATTCGCTGTCCACGAAGAAGCTGTCTCACGAAAACTCGAAGTCATCTCGCGTGGTGAACATCCGCGAGATTGCCAACGCTGGTCCCGAGGAGGAGCCGGCCGTGATTGCTTCGCCTACGGCAGAAGTGACTGGCGAACGCTTGTCCTTCGCTGAGGTGATCAAGGGCCGAGACCGCCGCTCGTCGTCTTGCTCAAGCACAGGTTCGGCACCCGGCAACCCGCTTGCGCCTGTCAATACCAGCGCTCCTTCGAAGAGCACAGGCATTCGTCAGCCGACAGGCGAAGATGGACCAATTGAGGCACCTGGCAAGGTCATGGGCATTGTTCTCGAGGGCGAGCCTGAGGACAACAACGACCGCGTTAGCTTCAGTGTGACACTCGGTGTGGACTTGATGGAGGACGCTAAACAGCAGCAGCAACGCCAATCTCTAACAAGCGCCCCTCCAGCTATGAACAAGCAGACGAACGGCAACAACACAGGCAAGTCCAAGGGCCGTTCACGACGCAGCTCGTACGACCGAAGTGAATCATTCGACAATGCGCGCAACTCGTCGCTCCGACAGTCGTTTACTGGTAGCGTGGGTAATGGGCGCGGTCGTCGTGGCTCGTACGACCGCTCCGAGTCGTACAATGGCAGTGACGCCGTGAGGAATTCATCCCTGCGCCAGTCGATGACTGGTAACGGCAACCACGGCGGCAATCGCGGACGCTCTCGTCGCGGCTCATACGACCGCGTTGGCAGCTACAAGAGCCGTCAAACGAGTGATACTATGAGCAACGCAAGTAACAGCAGTGGCGGAGGCGGCAAGCGCATTGAGCTGTAAAGCCCCGACCAAAACGAGCAGCTCGACTGACTGACCGGGTGAGCTGACGTAGACATGAAGTGGTGAAGATATCAAGGAACCATCAGAAATAGTGCGTGTGTATATATGTCAATAGGGCAAGCGAGCGATCTGGCATGGCGACCGCTTTCAGGGAAAAAATTAGCTAGCAATTTACCAAATGAACTTAGGGACCAACACAAGAAATACATCAAGCTTCGTGTTCTCTGGGGTCTGTTGCATTATCTATTGCACCAGCGCTATAGCATGGCTGACCATGACATGACTGCGTCTTAGGCATCCCTACTCCACCACCACTTGTGCATCGAGACAACAGATACGTAGGCGTGAGGTGTTTGAGCATTCCTACCGACGGTAGCGGTGGCGCTTAAAGTTGAAGTAGAGATGCAGAATGCCACGTTCGAAGACGCTCTTGAAGCCACGTTTGTGCGAGTATTCCCACTCGCGGTTGACGATCTTGAACGCAATATCCTGGTAAGGTGGCCCAGCGGAAAAGCGAATGATGCAGAACTCGGGTGAATTCGTCTTCTCCAAGAAGAAACGCGGAGACGTGTGCTTGTCGATCAAGTCCGGGTAGAAAAGGTTGAACTTGTAGCCCTGCACCACCTTGGGCGGCGGGTTGTCGCGGTCGTAGTGCGTCTGGTTGTACTTGTTCCAGTCGTAACCAGTCTTGACGCGGTTGAAGTAGCGCGGTTTGCGCGGCTGGTACTTCTCGCTCCAGCTGGGAGCCTCCTTCGACTCGGCCAGTGCCACTTCTTCGGACGTACCAAGCTGTTCCTCAGCTTCGTCCATACCCTTACTAGCGAATGAACGCTCCATCTCACGTGCTTCTCGGCCAGCATCGCGTCCGTTCTCGTCCACCACGCCTGCTGTCTCGTCCTCAGCCGCACGAGCTGCTGCCTCCTCGGCGGTGCGGCGTTCGTGCTCCTCCATCAGGTCAGCCAACTTCGTCAGCATGTCCTCATGCAACTCCGTGAGCCTCGTACGAGCCTGATACACCTCGACCTGCTGCTTCACTTCTTCCCAAAAGTCCAAGTCCACCCCCGTCGCACCATTCGACGCACTAGCAATCGTGTCACGCACCTCCTCTTCCAATTTACGTAGTCCCTCTGCATCTTTTCCTTCCAACATGTCCTCAATTGTCTGCGAGACTGAACCGTGGATCGCTCCGCGGCCTTCTCTTCCTTCACTCTGCGAACGCTTCAAGCGTCTCACTCGGTCGTCACACACCAATCTCATGAGTTTCCAGAACTCTGCATTGTGCGCTTTATTGCCGCTCTCTTCCAGCTCTTGATACGTCTTGACATCGTGCTGCAGCTCCAAGAGTTCGTCCATTGACAGAACCTCCACAATGGCATGAGGTCTTCTGTGCTCCACTCGGATGCGTCCGATCTCCCTCTTAAAGAAGTCGTCGTCGTCCTCTCCGCTGTGTTTAGCCGACACCAGCAGCAAGTTCTTGGCCAGCAAGTCCACCGGCTTCTCTCTATTGGCCCGAATGCGCAGCTGAGACCGCACTTTGGTCTGCTGCAGATGGAAAGCTTCTTCTTTCTGCTGCCAGTCCTCGTACTGCTCGGCGTCCTTCAGTCGCATCTCCTCGCTCTTCAGTCGCTCCATCTCCTCGCGCTCTTGCTCGCGCTCCTCTCGACGCTTACGCGCCTTGCGGATCTCGTCTACACGTTGAAGTTGCTGTCGCTTGAGCTCTTTAACTGTCGGTTTGTCCCGTCCCTTGTCCGCGTACTTCTTCCCCACACAAACGGTTGGCTGAGACTCGAGTCACCGAACGGATTCGTCTCGTCCGAATACCCGAAAGTGGCCAGCATTTTAGCGGATTTCTTGCGCGCCTTCCGCTCCGCACGAGCCTCCGACTCGCTCGAGTCCGAGGCGGATCGATGGCGACGCTTCTTGTGCTTCTTCTTGCCGTCGCGGTCGTCACGCGACCGTCGGTGTCTTGAGCTGCGGTCATCAGACCGAGCCATTGCTAACTATGAAGCTTTTTGTCGTTGTGACTGTTCTTGTAGAGAGATTTCATACACAGACATTTTAAACCGTTCTTGTATAGAGATCTATATTTAATTAGTTGTTCTTATACAGGGAGAACTGAAGTTGAAGCGGATGATCAACATGCAAAAGTGAAGCAAATGTTTTGTTAGCGATGTTAGTCCTCGTCAATTGCACCAATGTTTAAGAACGCGCTGGCCTCGTCATCCGCAGCCTCGACTTCCTCGGGGTGCCATCGTTTGTACGCCCTCCAGTAGAACTCTGTCTGCATACTCTTCAGCAGAGTGCGGTGGAATCGCCAGCGCCAAATGAAGGCACTCACGAAGCGGTCTACAGCGGGTTTCACAGTAGGTAAGCTCCGCTCGACGTGCTTGACGCGCTTCACTACGCAGTACGGGCCCAAGTTTCCGGTCAGGACCTTGCGGAATCGCCTCCGCCAGATGAAAGCAGCAAGCACCGGACGCAGAATCGCCTTGACGGAGAACGCAAACTTGAGAACTCGCGCATTGAGCATGTCGCGGTTGACTAGAGACTGGCGGCCGTGGAACATCAGCCAGCCGTTGAACAAAGTGGCGTCGAAAATGTCGACAGGCAACAGCTTCTTTTGTTCAGTGCTCGGTAGTTGAGCTCTGCCCCCCAGGTCATACTGAATCCGCACACACAGTTCACTGCATCGCAGCCGTCGACCTTCAGCAGCAGCACGCGGCAGCGGCGACACCGCACCAGGTTCGTGTCCTCGTCAAAATCCTCTTTGCACGATTCGTGGTGACCACTACACTTGCAGTTGAAACAGAAATCGGCGCCACAGCAGTTGGTCCTGGTGTTGGGGCGGAGGTACATGAGCGACATGAGCAAGGTCGCACGTCGCTCGACGTCCATAATGCGTGGCAACGTCAGCTCGTTTAGGAGAATGCTGGCCTTCTCGTCTCCGAAGGTGTTGAAGGCGTAGTCGAGAACGGCACGCGGCGGTTGTTTGTGGCGACAAAACTGTCGGCACAGAGCCTTGTAGCGCGACAACTGGGACGGCAGAAGTTTGAGTGCTGTGGAAGGAGTTCGATTCACATCCGCTATAGGGAGGTGCGAGTAGTCCGTCTTGTGGCAGCACGGGGGCGTCACAATGCAAGACTGTCGACAAAGATCAGCGTACTTTGACACTAGAGTTGTCTTGATGTCACAGGAGACTCGGTCCCGCCATCGACTGCTGTGCATGTCGACTAAGCAGATTGGACAGCGCACTCGAGGCAGAACACCAGGGTAGAACTGCTGCAGCGTGACATCGATGTGCCGTCCGAAGCACTCCTGGCAGACTTGTGCGCTGCAACTTTTCCCACAGATTTGGTCGAGGAGGACATTGCCGCTGTCCACAACTTCCAGACAGATCTGACAGGGCCCCATGGCTATTGGTGCTGATGCTGGAAAGCTGGAAGATTGGAGAATGGCTCTTGCATGCGATGATCGTAACGATTGATCGTCATGTGCTGGACGCTGCTGACCACGAGAATGCCTTTGGTGACGAGCGGATGAATGGGTTGAAGTGAACTTGACATGGCTACAGACTTGACAATGGAAAGCCTGTCATATTTTATCTTGACTAAGGGAGAAAATGATACTAATTCACTTGCAGCAATGAATATCCTGCATAATAACGTTGAACAACACTCACTTCAAGGACCATCATTGGCGTCTGGGGTAGTTTTCGTGTGAAACGGCCACATGCCATCTGCTATAGTATAATATCCTAGTAGACCAGCAGTACTGCATTTCACGACATGAACAAACCCATGCCATACCCTGCAAGCTAAATGACTGGGCAACACACTCTTGAAGCCTTAACCTAGCAGCTTGTGTCGAGGATAGCTAAGACAAATACCATCTATCAGTGCTTGGCAGATGCTGATGATGCCTTCCTGGCAAACAACACTGCTAGGATACTGTAGGCGCAATAAGCATTGGCACAAATTCTCAAGTAAGCTATGGCAAACGTGTCGATCGCAAAGGCACAGTAGTGTTGAAGCCTACTAAACACGCAAGTGCACATTCGCGCTATGCCCATCAATATTGTCGATTCGGAAACATACTAGGCTTTACATCAAAGTCGCATCTTGGATAATCGTTGCATGTAGCACATCGTGACGAGCATGCTCAAGATTTCAGGCAGTTCCGCACCAGTGAGTCGCGTCGAGATCTTGGAAAGCGGTGGTAGTCAGCGAAGATAAGATGCATATGATTGACGGGCAATCGATGAATGCTTGTCCAGCACTGCTAGAAAAGCTATATGACGTCTGGTTGGTAGCTCAAGAGCCGCAGACCGAGACCATCAGTGTGGACTCGCTCCTGATGAAGGTATACGCTATGCGCTTAAGACGTGGAAGGATATGAAAGCCACCCCTTTGTCAGCTAATCAGCTAAATATGAACTATGAGCCTCATTACGGTGCATACACGATCAAGGGCTGCTGAATCGAGGCATATCGTAACGGACATGAGAGTTGTCAATTCGTTGCAGCTCGACATCAAGAGCCACGACGAGATCTTCGATGGCGGTAGAAAGAGGTCTCCGACACGTCCATGGCGCCGTAAGTAACCAAGGCGATGGCGACTAGCTAGATTGTTTGGTGCAAACGATTGCCAGCATAACAGGATGTGTGCGCTCGAATAAGTTTAGCGTGTGCATTGTTTTCATAATGCAGTGCCTTCGTGTGGAACTCCTCGGTCTACGCCGATTGCGTTGAGCTGTACTGCAAGCTCATGTTTCCTTTTACGTGAGTGGCTGCTTACGCTGCAAAGCAATAGAGAGAGCGCAGTCAATTCACTTCTGTGTGCCTCTGCACTGATAGCTGTATTTTGTGTGGAGTTGTTGTTCTGATTGGTTGCAGGCCGTGCGCCACGGATCAAGTAAGTATCAAGCTGAAGTGAGCCCTGGCTCCATCCCAACGGCATGGGGGAACCTTTTGCCCGTTCAGGCTACGTGCCCAAACCGAGGGCTAACTCTTCCATGTGCGTTTTGTCACGGGAGACACGTCCGCTAAGGACGCGCAGACGAAGCGATTTCGATGGTGGTGCCGACTTAGCGATACACGTTGCAGCGCTTGATGTTGCCCCTGTCAGGCTTCAGTCAGCGCAGTGAAGTCAGCGCCCTTTTTCGCTATTCGAGCGCACCATCTACGATGCAGAGCACTTGTGATTGGCGCGATGCACGCACCGCCTCCAGCACGTGGTGCTTTCGGGACAGCGCAACGGACACCTGCTGACGTCCATCCCATCGCCAAACGACTTGTCTTCACGCCCGAATGAAGGCTGCTCTTTAGCGCCACGAAACTCTTCGTGGTCTCCACCATTCCCCAACTTCCAACAACTACGGCAAGTACAGCACAATGGACCCCGCTGCTGTCCAACGTTTGTCGACGAATTCGAGTCTGCCGCCCAAGCCTGACGAGTATCAAGAGGTGAAGACTCCCGACATTCTCGAAGATGGCGCTATTCGACCGGGTGGCCCGCCCAATCTGTACAGCTGGGGCAACATCGGTCTTCTAGCGCAGTACGCTGCCATCGGCGTCATCTACGGCACCATGTTCAGCGCCGTCTACCCGTTCCTCACAAACTACCTGCGCATGTCCGGAAATGAGACCACGTCTGCAAGTGTGTTGATCACCCTGCCGTACACGCTTAAGGTCTTCATCGGCATCGTCACCGATTGCTACCCAATCTTTGGATACAGGCGTCGTCCCTACATGCTCATCGGCTGGGCTGTATGCTTCGTGGCTCTAATAGTCATGGCCGTCATTCCCATCGGCGACCCGTACTACCCCGACTCAAGCTGGGCGCTTCTCACCACCCTCACGGACGAGCAGACAGCTCAGCTCAACACGGGTGCTCAGAACTCGGGTGTCAAGTACATTTTCCTCATGGTCATCGCCAACCTTGGAAGTGTCGTGGCCTTCACGGCTTCAGATGGAATTCTGGTTGACCTCGCTCAACGCGAGCCTTTGAAAGTCCGTGGCACGGTGCAGTCCATCGCGATTGCAGTGCAGTACTTGTTCCAGATCATCGCGTACGTTATGACTGGGTTCGGACTCAACAGTGCGGACTACGGCGGCACGTTCTCCGGATCCATGGGCGTCAATGCTGTCATGGGTGTGTGTGCAGCCTTCGCGCTGGCGGTGATGCCGTTCTCGTGGTACTGCATCACCGAGGAGAAGACCCACCACCGCTCGGCACGCAAATACTTCTGGGCGCTGTACGAGCTCATTCAGCAGCGTGTGGTGTACCAGATCGTTCTGTTCCGCTTCTGCCGCAATGTCTTCTCTTGGGTCACGGTTACGGCACAATATCCGATCCAAAGCCTCTGGGTCGGTGTGACGCCTGTAAACAGCAGTGTAGCCAGCATCATCGGACTCGTCGTATCTGCTGGCTCGTTGTACTTGACAAAGGAATTCGGTCTCAACTGGAACTGGCGATGGATGATCGCGGTTTCGCAGATTGCGGTGGTGGTGATCGACGCTTTCCCCACATTCTTCACCATCTGGGACGTGTACCGGAACCAGTGGTTTTGGCTTGGTGTGCCACTCGTGGAGAATTTCCCGAGCGCAGTCGGCTACATCATTTCTACGTACGCAGTACTGGAGATTATCGAGGAAGGCAATGAGGCCACAGTCTATGGTCTTATCACCACCGTCTCCACGTTGGCTTCGCCGTTTGCCAGCGTCATTACGAAGAGCATTGACGGCGCCTTCGACGTTGACATGACCTACCTGGCATTGGACAATTCGTATGTGCACTGGCAAGTGTCGTACACGTACTTCATCGCCTACGCCTTCAAGCTCTTCTCGCTGGTGTTCCTTGTACTGCTGCCGAAACAGAAGGCCGAGACACAGGAGCTTAAGCGCACTGGTGGAAAGAACAAGTGGATTGGCATCTGCACGTTTGTTGGCATTGGCTTCACGTTGGTTTGGTCGGTCATGGTCAACCTCATGACCATGTTTGATAGCACGGCCTGCCTTCGTATCGCTGGTGGAACAGGATGCTAACCATTTGAGCACAAGTAAGTAAGAAAAACAGAGATACACGTACAATGAACCCAGGTGCTTGTTGCAGTGGTACAAGTTGAAGTTGTGTACCATTTCGATTTAACGTGAGTGATGGTCTGTACATGCAATGACATTCGCGATGCAGTCTCAATCACTCAGTTTTCAAATTTGTTAAGAGATCCCAAGCCGCTCGACTTCACTAATGGCATCGTCGACCTGTCAGATCTGCCTGGAAATTATCGACAAAGAAGCTCAGGACAACGCTCTACTCGATAAACTGTGCGGGAAATATTGCAGTGCCCTAGTCTGCCGACAATGTCTTGACCGACACATTGATGTTACGCTGCAACAATTCTTTCCTGGAGTGCTGCCTCGAGTACGCTGTCCAGTTTGTTTGGTCGACTTGCACTCAAGCCAATGGCAGACCCGCGTCTCTGATAGCGTCCAGTCCGCTCTTCAAACAAAGTATGCCGAGCTTTGCCAGCAAGCCTGCAGTTTAACGGCTCCGTGTTGCCATAAGATGGACTACTCACACCTTCCGGACGTTGACTTGCAGCGAGTCCCTGCGGAACCGCTGAAGCTTCTGCCGTCCCGGCTAATGAAGTTTAAACAATTGTGTCGACAGTTTTGTCGACACAGACAGCCGCCGCGTGCCGTTCTCGACTACGCTTTCAACACATTTGGACATGACAAGGCCATCGTCCTCTTAAATGACGTGACGTTACCGAGAATTTTGGACGTTGAGCGGCGGGCGAGCTTGCTGTTAGCACTTATGTACTTGCAGCCAAACACCAGAACGAACTGCTGTGGTGCCAATTTCTGTTTCAATTGCAAACGAAATGAACACCACGATAAGTGTGAAGAGGAGTTTGACGAGACCACGACGCTAGTGCGTTGTCGTAGCTGCCGCGTGCTGCTGCTGAAGGTCGAGGGCTGCGACTCAGTGAATTGCGTGTGTGGGTTCAATATGGGCTGGGGAACAGAGCTCCAACTCCGCATTGCAAGGAAGAAAAACATGCTGCCTGTGGATATCTTCGACATCTCGTTACTGGAGCGGTGGTTCTCTTTTCGCCAGTTGCTTCCATCAGTCCTTGCAGAACTGCAAGCACAGATCTCGTTTAGTCGGTGCATTGCAATCGTCAAACCTGTTTTGCGCCCAGTCCTAAGTTGTTTCATCTGGCGCAGGCGATTTTCGAAGATGGTCCGGAGAATGCAGAGCGACCTTTACTGGAAGGCATACTACCGATGGCACCCCAAGAAGCTGAAGCAGTCAGCGATGAGCTCAGTGTACTTTTAAGCATCAATTTGTAAATGAAAAGCTGCGTTTTTGAATTGTGAACAACAACATGCGCACTACTACAAGAAATTCAGCCACTTCACTCAATCAGATGGGTAATGCAATCACTTTCAAAACTTCACATGACGACTTCGTGTTGATGGTTTGAAGTGGTACACGTTGAAGTTGTGTACCAGTTAGCAGGTCAAGTGAGTGATGGTCGCTAGTGTAGCGGTTCATGGGTGAACGCACTCTTGCAATTGCTCAGGACCCCACAAGCCACTTGATCGCTACCGTAATGGCCTCGCCAACGTGCCAGATTTGCTTGGAAGCAGTCGACAGCAACGTAATACTCGAGAAACTATGCGGGAATAAATGCAGTGCACAAATCTGCCGGCAGTGCTTAGGACGGCACATTGACGTCACGCTGCAGCAATTTTTCCCTGGCGTTCTGCCTCGAGTTCGCTGTCCAGTCTGTTTGGTTGCTATGCACGCGAGCAGCTGGCAAGACTACCTCCCGGACGACGTCTTCATGAACTTAGTGGCCAGGTACGCGGAGCTATCCAGCCAAGCCTGCACCATGACGACGCCGTGCTGCCACAAAACTTGGTACTCACATCTCCCAAACATTAACCTGCAACACGCTCCGGCCAACCCGCTCAAGCTCTTGCCGTCGCAGTTAGTGAAGTTCAAAACGCTGTGTGGGAAGTTTTGCCGTCATAAATTGCCTCCACGTGCTGTTCTGGACTTTGCATTCAACACTTTCGGAGATGAGAAGGCGACGATCCTTTTGAACGAGTTGACTTTGCCTCGGGTCATAGACGCTGAGCGACGCGCGACCCTGTTGCTATCACTCATGTACCTGCGGCCGAACACCAAGACGAATTGCTGTGGCGTCGATTTTTGTTTCAATTGCAAACGTCTTGGCCACCACCCGAATTTGTGTCCCGTGGAATTCAACGATGCGACAGACCTCGTCCGCTGCCGGAATTGCCGCATGCTACTTCTCAAGGTCGAGGGATGCGATGCAGTGACCTGCGTGTGTGGGTTCAACATGAGCTGGGGAGCTGAACTCCAACTTCGCATTGCGAGGAAGAAAAACATGTTGCCCGTGGATATCTTCGACGTCCCGTTACTCGAGTGCTGGTTTTCTTTTCGTCAGCAACTGCCTTCTCTCCTGGTGGAAATGCGAGCAAAATGGTTCGATGGGCAAATTGCACGAGCCAAATCCATTTTGCGCGCAGTCATGAGCGCATTCATCTGGCGAAAACGATTTTCAAAGGCTCTAGTCCAGAGTATGCAGAGCGAATTCTACTGGAAGGCGTACTACCGATGGCATCCCCAAGAAGTGGAAGTAGTCAGCGATGAGCTCAGTGTATTTCTAAGCATCGATCTATGTGAATAAACAAACAGTGATTTCTTTGGTGAACACCGATACGCCATGTTTAGTCGCATTCCCTTTAACACACCGATGCCGCAGCTTCACTTCATGCTGTTGCGTTAACCTTTACGTCCTCTTCGGGTTCGCGACCGTCACCACATGGAAGCGCGTCCCGTACGGGAGTCGATACGGGTTAAAATCCTGTCAACGCAACATGCACTCAAAGTTAATCCACAGATATGGTCGTAATGGAGAAGTAAGATCCATACCTCAGTTGCCTGGAATGTATCAATGAAGATAATTTCACCACAAATGTAGGCAGGTGGCGTCCGATCGCTGCCTACGCCCAAAATCGCCGCCTGGATAGACTCGTTGGCTAAATAGTAATTCGGAGCTCCCTCGTTGAAGGCCACATACGGCAATTTTCCTCCCTTCAGGAAAAACAACGCCAGCGAGCTGATCTGAAAACTGCGGAAAGATATCCGCTGATGCTCTGTTGGCGGGTGTGAAGTTGCGGCTGGTGGCTGCACGCTCGAGATTTCGTGCAGGCCGTGATCTTCCGCATCATCTATGGCCGTCCGACCTGTAAGTACTTGCGAAAGTGGGAGTTCATCCGATGCTGACGAGCTGTCAGTCGTTCCTAAACTTCCGTTTGCATCGTGAGATGAAGATGCCAACGGTGTCACTGATACCACGTGATACCTGGTCCCTTCTCGAAGACAATACGGGTTCAACTCCTATAAATTCGCGCGACACGATAGAGTTAATCCATTAGCAGCAATGAACAAGTAGAGCGACATATGTACTCACGTTGGACGTTACGTGGTCTTCAATGTAGACGATATGTCCAAGGACATACGGTGGGTTTCTGCAAAAGCGCGTAAAACAAACTCGAAGTAAGCTCACGCACACAAATACTCCTGTAACCAATGGCAACAATTTACCTATCATCTCTCTTAGATGCCGCAATCGATTCATCCGACAAGTAGTAGTGAGGGCATCCTTCGTGGAAGGCGATGTAATCGCCGAAAGGTGTTGGGACGAATAGAGCCACACTACCGGAGGAAAAGCTCTTGTAGCAAATACCTAGCATCTCCTCGAGACGGTTGTCATCAGTCACCCACTGACGGCGCTCTCCAACCAGCCAATTTTCATTCTTTGCTGCTGGGATCACTTCTCGCGCCGGCATTTTAGTGTCTCCCTCGAATTCAGACGGGGCAAGCACCTCATTTCCTACGCCGCCAGCTGCTACATCACTTCTCGGAGAAGACGTGTCAACCACGACATCGGTAATCTCGATACCTCCGTCAACTATTGTTGTATCTGTTGGTGTTGTAGGTACACCGTCGTTCTTTGCCTGCATCATCAGGGTCAAACAAATGCACATTAGCACTGTTTCATCACTAACGCCGGGGAAATAAGCGAGTTGTGCTTCGATCTTGTTCCCACCTTTTCGTCAAAAACCACATTCAGGTCCTGGCCATCGAGCACCTTTCGGCCTACGTCTTCATACTCATTTTCCACCATCACATACTCGTCGCTGAATGTAGCCCAATCTTCTGCAGAAAGACAAAGTCAGAAACGGCATAAATGTTAACAAGAGGCCATCCAGTGCCGTTTCACGTCCCTATGTAATAGCGTACCATATTCAGGTTGCTTCTCTGCAACCAAAGGCTGCTTCGTCTCTGAATTATGCAAGTCTGCTTCGGCTTCTGCCTCTGCCGGTACTGGTGGCAACAAAAATGGCGCCCGAAAGTAATCTTCGAATGAGATCCGTTTGGCTGGATCAACGCGCAATAACGCCTCCACCAGTTGCTCACATTCAGGAGATACCTTTACTTTCTTTGGAAGCCGCAGGCGGCCGTAGCGTTCGTAGTACCGATGGATGTTCCGGCGAAGCGCCAAGTGGTTCGTCGCGTGGCACTTGTCCACCACGAGGAAGGGATGTTCGTTTACAAGCATCTCGTACAAGATAATACCCACAGACCATAAGTCCGCCTTGGCGTCGTAACTCTTGTATTCTAGTAATTCAGGCGCCATATAGAGCGGTGACCCCACCACACTCTCAGCCATCATCTCAGATTCTAGCTCTCGGGCGAATCCAAAATCAGCTGCACAATTATGACGTAACACAACATCAGTAACTACATCATCTACTGTCGACCAACACAATAAGCTACCTCACCAATTTTCAGCTTCGCTGTCGCCATATTCCGGGACGACAGCAGCAAATTAGCAGGTTTCAGGTCCCGATGGACAACATTCTGGGATCGAAGAAATTGCAGTCCCGACGCTACAAATATTATAAACAAGTACAAGATAAATCTCCAAGAAAATCTAAAGACAAAATTCACTGCAAAACCTACCCAACTGTGACATATACAGCCTCGCCTGTTGCTCCGTCAGTCCGTTGTTTATCTTCATCAGCTGCGCAATATCTCCTCCTGCGCAATATTCCTACATACAGTCACGCGCAAATCACTATTAGTTTCTCAGCATCTTCCCTGCAAAGTCTAATCATCTCCTGTCGGACCTGCACAATGAAGATATGAAGCTGCGACTCCTTCGTGCACAGCAGCCGCACAATATGCGGATGGCCGTTCTCAAACTGCTCCACAGCCACGCGCATCGTCTCGATCTCCTTCTCGATGCTCTGGCGCTCGTGCGGTCGCCGCAGTTTGTCTTTGCCGATCATTTTTACAGCCACAGCCGCTCCCGACGACAAGTTGATGGCTTTGTGGACCTACAGCGTGATAATTTCCCATACAAAACACTGTGAGCCCCTGTTACACTTATCCCTCGTTATAGTGACAGCACATGAAGACGCACTGTGCCGTAGGAGCCGCGCCCGATCGTTTCTACCAAGCTGTGAATGAAAATGGAAGAAAGTTACTGTCACTGCTGCGACGGGGTACACTGAGCGTCCTGAGACGTGGATCACGAACACACGCACCGGAAGACGTTGCCGCATACTGAAATGGTCTGCCCGTTGCCGCTCATGCTGCTCTTCGGGCGTCAAGAGCGATCCCACACTGCTCCTGTATGTGCCTCTCTGAAATGTTTTTCCTGAGAAAAAGAGGAGTAAAAGGTTACATAAGGGTTACGTTCTGAAAACACTATCTTGCCATTCGTATAGTCTTACTGAAACGAAATGTAAGTGAATGTAGCCACTTCAACATGACATGGCTACACTGCACCTCCTTCAAGCGGAACTTCCTCTTCGTCCTCTTCCCCGTCGTCCTCTTCTTGCATCTGCTCGCCACCTCCGTACTCCTGAGCGCCATCCAAGTCCTGCTCCTCGTCTTGCTCTCCGCCTTCGTCGTCGTCGCTGCCGTCGCCATAGAACTGCTGCTGGTCATTGGCGACCTTCTGCCGCTGCTCCTCCTCCACCTTCCGCGCCTCTTCCTGTGCATCTTGCAGCACGCGGTCGCGAGTCTCCTGCTGCGCCTGTTCTCGAGCGCGCTTGGCGACGTCCTTCCTCTTGGTCCACTGGTCGAGCTTCTCCTGCCGCATTTGCGCCGTGAATTCGCTCACGAAGAACGCGATGGCCGCGATGAACACGACCCAGAAGGCGGCGACCTCGTACTGAGATACGATGTACAGCGACGGAGACATGGCCAAGCACGACTCGAAGCCTGAATTCGTGGCTGTGACCGCCTGCAGCGTGCCGTAGAGGCCCCACCAGACCATGCACACGAGTCCGTAGACGAGGTAGAACATGCGCACTGTGCGCAGACTCTTGATCGGCCACGGCCCCATCCAGCAGTACGTGTAGAAGAACACCAGCGCGTGGCTCAACACCACCGCGCCTTGCATGAATCCTGGCGGTCATGGCAACGCAATACAGTCAGCCACCAATAGTTCACCGCTGCACAACGCGACTGGAACGCACGCATCAGGTCGGCGTTGCAGTCATTCGTGGCCACGTTGATGATGACTCCGCCAAAGACGATGGTCGTGAGCGCTAGACACACGGGCACGAGCGGGAAGAGCAGCAGGATGCGCGCCCAGTACTTGGTCTTCTCGCGCTCGAGCGCGATGCGGGTCTCGAGGTCGTACTGCACCTACAGTCCAGTGGCAGCTTGTGTCAGTGAGCGTTACCCCCATGTCACACAGTCGGCCAACGGATCCGAGGCTTTGTGTCTGCGTGCATCTGCCATTTAACTGACCGGCGCCTTCTTCTTGCCGAACGCGGCGAACGACGTGGTGCGCTTGGGGTGCAGCTCCACTGTGTTGGGCCCCGCCTCTTGCATGATGCGATTCCTACAGCGACGTCGCGACCCCTCCCTGCGTGCGGCATACTGGGATTCATAGTGCGATCTTGAAGGGGCATCGTCATCGGGGCTCCGAAACCGATGCCAGATGGGGATGTGCGATTGTTGACAGAAGCGTTTTTGTGGCCTCGAAGCAGCAGAGCGGCACGCGCCCTCTCGAGATCGGCCTCGCACGCCGTCACGCTCGGGCACAGAGCTTATTGGTTATTGGGCCGAGGCGCATGCCCACTGGCCCGGATTTGGCCTGATCGTGGCCTCGTCGGAACACGCGCATCAAAGCACCTTCTCTGTCGATGGCAGTGGTAGACAGTAAGAACACACGATGTGCTCAGCAACTTCTACATACAATAGGCTCTTGGCAATACATAGCGAGTCGCTGTCAGCGACGGCCGTGGCGGATGACATCATGATGGCTCGAGCCTGTCCTGGACACGCGAGGGGGAAGAAAAGCCGACGCAGCTTACCACGAACCCTGTTCTTCGGTGCCACAGGAATTTCCACAGTGAATGCGAGCGACCAAGCAGCAAAGGATTTATTCTGGGCACACTTGGCTGCGACAAGATCCCCGTTCTCGCAGCTTGAAGTTTGTATCGCGGCCAGATGGCTGCCTTTTTGAACGTCAAGACGAAAACGTTTTTTTCGACATGGAGAAAAGCTCGTCGTCATTTCAGCTTTTTCTCCGTCGAGAAGACAGCAGACAGCGACGTAATTAAATACCAATCTGCTGTGCTGGAGTGAGGAAGAATGGGGCAGACCACGTCCATGCAGGAGGACAAGATGAAGAAGCGCATTCGCCAGGCCATGGGCACCTTCATGGACTTCGGTACCCACCTGAAGAACGCCAACGAGTGGTACGTGGCGCATGTTGAAGTGCGGCTGAGGGGCGTCATTTAATTTCTTTCCATGGCCGTGGCAGGGCAAAGATGTGTCCGACGCCCAAGAACTGCTTCCTGTCGTTCCGCATCGTCGTGGACAGCAACATGTCGGCAGAACTGCTGCCGTACGTCTGGCGGATCCGCGGCAACGTGGCCGTTGAGGTGCGCAAGATGCGGCGACCTGTGGAGCTGCAGCTGGATCTGGGCGACAACTTCAGAGTGGAGATCCCCGAGACTTAACGTACGAAGCGGACTCTTCAGAGACGATCGGCCAGGCCAAGACTCTGACCATCGCCCAGTTCTACTACATCTACTGCTTCCTGTCGGACGTGAAGACCTGCGCGGCTCACACTGTGCGCTTCCCTGACAAGACAACAAGGTATGCTGTTTGAACCAAGTCGTGCGTTGGAGAGGTTGAGCTAATGATAGCGTTTTTGTGCTGAATAAGTACTGGTGGAGACTTGGACTTTGATGAGACGGAGTGCCAAATCTGCATGGACAAAAAGAAGCAGGTGGCGTTGCCGTGCACGCATAGCTTTTGCCTGAACTGCTTCCAGCATTGGAGCACACAGAGCCAGACGTGTCCGATCTGCCGCGCAAAATTCGATTGCTCCGAAGGAGATGAGCTGTGGCAGCTCACGTCGGATGAAGTAGAAGACATGGGGTCGTACGCGACAGACTTAGTGGCTAGGATCTACGAGTACCTGGACAAGCGAGACAGATCGCCGCACACGGACGAAGACATCAAGCGGTCGGCAGAACTCTACGCGTCGGCGATCGCAGTGAAACAGACGCCTCTATGCAAGTTTGTGCACACGGACCTGTTCCCGACGGCTCTGCCGCTCGGATTTCCATCCATCCTCCGAAGTGGGATCCGCCTGGCCACTGAGTTTGATTCGGATCTGATGCTGGCGCTGGAGCTCGCGTCGGGCGAGGACCAGTACGCGGCGATGCGGCACTTTGAGCAGCTACAGCACGACCAGGATCTTGCCAGGTCGATGGCGGAAGAAGAGAGCCCGAACGAGTCTTGAAGAGGATGATACAAAGGACGATACAAAGCGCGATAAAGGCGGTATTTATCAAGCAGCCTCGGTAATATGAACAGAGTGAAGGCGACGGAAGGAGTTGGTGTGTATTTAGCTAGGTAGGCTGGTTGTTAGTGAGTTGGTGGCAGCGAAATGGAAGAAGTGATGGCGTTGTTGCCGCAGTGAGTTGATACTTGGGTTCTGGGATATCACTGATTTTCACTTCACGATGGCTGTAGTCGAGTGAGATTTACAGTAGCAAACATAGCTCCTCCTGTTCCAACATGTGCCCGGCACACTGAAGCCATCTCCCCTCAGTTGAAGTTGAAGATACGTGCTGTATATCTCCAGCCGTTTCAGCGCTTGGTCCAAGCGGACTTGATGTCGTCGTCACATGTCGAAGAAAGCCTCGGGACGCATTGTCTTCTCCGCTTTCCTGTAAACGGCATCTACTCCGATACCTGCTCTTCATCACTACGTACGTGGCCGAATCGATACTGTCAGATCATACTGTAGTTGTCGTTTATTACCAGGAGCACCACGGTGGCAATAGCTCAGTCTTCGAGTTGCAGGGTGTTGCCGTACTGCGAGTCGACTGCAGTACAAGGCAAAAGGACTGCCAAGTAAAGGGCGACCGAATTACCCCTAAGTCTATAGCTGGGGGCAGACTACGGTACCATCTTGCAGCAGACTGCCACATCCATGTGCATGCTACCGCAGTGCCGAGTGCCGAAGCCGGCACCATGTCCGCCGTATCAAGATCTAGCAATTCAGACGCTGATTGGTCGAAACTCCTCTTGAATTCCCGTTGAACTTCAACCTGCTCAATTGTCGGCTCAACACCTCATTATCGAACGATGCTGCGCCTCAGCACCTTGACCCGCGCCCTGGGCGCGTCTCCGCAGCGCTCCGTGCTCTCCCGCTGCTTCGCCTCCCAAGCTGGCGCTCTCTCGTCGTCCTCCAACGTCCTCAACGGCGCTCTGAACGTGAAATCCGCTCAGTTCCAAGAGTCCCAAGCGCACATGGAGCAACTCACTGCCGAGCTGCGATCGCGAGTGCTCAAGGCCCGCCAGGGAGGCGGAGAAGCGGCCCGCAAACGCCACGAGTCCCGCGGGAAGATGCCAGTGCGGGACCGGATCGACTCGCTGTTGGACGCCGGCTCTCCGTTCCTGGAGCTCTCGCCTTTGGCCGCCGACGGCATGTACGGGACGGACGTCCCGAGCGCAGGAATCGTCACTGGCATTGGCCGCATCAATGGAGTGGAGTGCATGATCCTCGGCAATGACGCGACAGTGAAAGGCGGGACCTACTTCCCCATGACTGTGAAGAAGCATCTTCGAGCCCAGGAGATTGCGCAGGAGAACCGTCTTCCCTGTGTGTATCTGGTGGACTCTGGGGTGCCTTCTTGCCTCTACAAGCGGATATCTTCCCAGACCGCGACCATTTCGGCAGGGAGTTCTATAACCAAGCGACAATGTCGGCTATGGGCATCCCGCAGATTGCTGTGGTCATGGGGAGCTGTACAGCTGGAGGAGCTTACGTGCCGGCAATGTCGGACGAGAGTGTCATTGTGAAGGGCAATGGCACGGTGTTTCTGGGCGGCCCACCATTGGTGAAAGCTGCAACTGGAGAAGTGGTGACGCCTGAAGAATTGGGCGGTGCTGACGTACACTGCCGGACATCGGGAGTGACGGATCACTATGCCAACAACGACGCCCATGCGCTGGACATCACGCGTAGAATCATTTCCAATTTGAACTACCGCAAACAGCCCTCCGTGACGCAGACCCCTATTGAAGAGCCACTCTTCTCGCCAGACGAACTTGGTGGTGTAATCCCTGTGGACTCGCGTAAACCTTTTGATGTGCGCAAGGTGATCGCGCGTATTGTAGACGGAAGTCGCTTTGATGAATTCAAGGAGCAATATGGGCCCACGATCGTTACTGGCTTCGCAAGGCTGTACGGGAACCCCGTGGGTATCGTGGCCAACAATGGCATTCTGTTCTCGGAGTCTGCGGTGAAAGCAGCGCATTTCATTGAGTTGTGCAGCCAGCGTGGCATTCCCTTGCTCTTCCTTCAGAACATTACGGGCTTCATGGTGGGCAAGAAGGCTGAGCATGGTGGTATCGCTAAGGATGGAGCCAAGATGGTCATGGCGGTCTCCAACGCCCAGGTTCCAAAGATCACTTGCATCATTGGTGGATCCTACGGTGCCGGTAACTACGGCATGTGCGGACGAGCTTTCTCGCCACGCTTCCTCTACATGTGGCCGAACGCTCGTATCTCCGTCATGGGCGGTGAACAGGCTGCTGGAGTGTTGGCTCAGGTACAGCGCGACAATTACGAGCGCCGTAAAGAGAACTGGTCCGACGATGAGGAAGCAGCCGTCAAGAAGCCGATCCTGGACAAGTATGAGCACGAGAGCTCGGCGTACTACTCGACAGCACGTCTCTGGGACGACGGCATCATTGACCCCAAGGACACGCGCAAGGTGCTTGGCCTCAGCCTGAGCGCCGCGCTCAACGAGAAGCCCAAGGAAACCAAGTTTGGTGTATTCCGCATGTAGGAGCAGCAAGTTCCAGCCTCAAAGTGACTCGATTAGAGGTGTCGTAAGTGGTAGTTGTGCTCACATCTCTTCTCTATTACCGTACCAGACGAAATATGAAGCAAGTCTACCAAAGCATGAGCGTGTTCTTCATTGATACAACGCTCGGAAGCATCCAATACATCTCACTTCGACGAGTTGGTGCCTGTGTAGACGTGTCCGACACTGAAAGGGGAGAGGGCTGCTTGTAGCTGCTACTGCTGCAATTTACTTTTTCTCCTCAGCCTTCTTGCTGGCCTGGAAGCGCAGACCACGCTGGAGCTGGTACAGCTGAGCCGTCTCGTTCGAAGCGTGACACAACAGCAGCAGGTAGTTGCGAGGCTTGACCATCCACGCGAACCGCATAAAGATGAGACTGTATACAGACAAAGCTGCAGCATTCCACCAACAGAAGTCCAGTCAGTATCCTCAATATTATCTCCAGCGGCCAGCCAATACTGCACTCACCCGACGTCATGTTGATGGAGATCACGTCCGCAGGTTTCCGCATGTCAGACATAGCCTACAGCAGCGTCAACAGTGTCAACAGCAGTCAGTCATTTGTCCTTGTAGCCCAAAGATCCTGATCTATAGACGACCGCACCGCAAGGACGAAGCCCCAGTTGGCCACGGGGCCCCAGAAGTGGGTGGTCTTGGGGCCCGTGGGGCTGTTGATGAAGTAGCGGAGACGAGCAGCCATGGACATGATCTGGGAGGACGACGATGCAGCAACACGCACAGGAAAGCATAGAGATAATACGGCTAGTTAGACTTGTTATTTCACAGAACGTTGACATCTAATAGACAGAGGCACGCTCCCCTGGGCGTACGGGTATGTGTGTCTTGCCAGCTTCTTCGATCCGACCGCCGTTATAAAGTGAGAGCCGAGAGCCCAATCACAGGAGAATGCTGCTTGGCACTCGACTGCTGTTTGCGCGTGCAAAGAACAGCGCTGGTGGTCATAGTTTAGAAACGGATTTATCTTTGCAAGGACCAAAACGAGGGGGATTATGGGCTTTTCAAACCAATAATCGCTCCAAAATAAATGCGCCATAAACTGATACGCTACGTTAAATTGATAAAAAATAACGTAAGGTGTCAATTGAGGCGGACAAGATGGCTACATTTAGCTTCAGGAGCCGTGAAACCAACGCCAGCAGCTAACACTTCACCGCTCCATTACATCTTAGTAGTGCACACTCATTAGCAAGCTAAACCATGGCCGACGTCGGTAAGTTCTTTGTTGTTTTTAATTCACACATGAATCGACTAGCAAAAAACACAAAGTCTGATGTCTGTGGGGATGCAACAGAAGTGCAGCGTGTGCTAGCGACGATCAACCAGGTGTTCGTCTTCCAGATCCCACCGCAGACATCGGCGGCTGGCCACAGGTCCATCAACGACGGCAGATATTGTTAGTGATGACTACGACGCTAACTGACGATAAACATTGTAGGGCGGACTCGTGGCCAAGCACCCCGTCGTGGACTGGCCGCATGCAGGTTTCTTCTGTCGGGGAGGACGCAGTCATCGAACTCAAGGACTCAACTACAGGCGCCTTGTTTGCTGCGTGTCCAATCAAGGCTGGCGGACCACCTGCCATTCAGAAAGGTATCTTCATGGTCATCTTTAACTGCCCAGTGAAAGGTTGTTCATTTCTTTTTCTTTTAGTGGTGGATAGCAGTCGGTACTTCGTTTTGCGCGCAGTCGACCGCGCTTCTGGTACGTTGCTCGCTCAGCATTACTGTCGGTTGTGCTTAAGGTGACTAAGATTTAATGTTTTTGTCAGGTCGCCACGCGTTTATTGGTATCGCCTTCAACAACCGCAGCGACGCTTTTGACTTCAACGTGGCAATTGACGATTTCAACAAGTTCGTTGTCTTCTTTGTTACTCATGAACAATGACACGAGAACCTGACTTGTATACTGCTTGGCATCAGAGAGTTGAGGCGTGAAAAGACGCAGCAACAGAGCCCAGTTGCTGCGGCTCCCGTGGACTATTCGCTGAAGGAAGGCCAAACGATCCGGATCAAACTGAACACGACCCGCAAGAGCAAGAATACTGACAACGAAGATGATGACGGTGGCAGTGACTCGTTCGCGCCGTCAAGCTCGCCTAAGAAGGCCAGCAGCGGTGAAGCAGATCTGTTGGGCTTCTCCGACTCGGCGTACGTATTTTATATCTCAATTTCCCACTGTGATTGCTGGACTAATTATGTGTCACTTAGCAGTGGGGCTTCCACCAGCAACTGGGAAACATTCTAAGAGCGTACACCTCAGCTTATTGAAAGTCTTTGCTGCATGGTAGATCAAGAGGACCACAGCTGCTCGAAGACAAATATGCTCACTTATGAAATCATGATGCACTTAAAACAATTTGTTGTAGAAGAATGGTGCTGTACCTGGTGATTCAAACACAAGGTGGCCATAACAAAGCGCCACCAAAAAGCTGAGTCGAGCTCTTGCAGTGATAATCACCGACCGTGCGATTGGGTATACTTGCTACGGGAGACCAGGTAATTGTCGACGACCTGGGGCCACATCACGAGTGAGAGAGCGAGCTACACCGCCACAAGAGCAACGGATGGATCCGCTACAATAAGAGTGTTTCCAACCACTCGTGATTGCTCGGGAGCGGAAACAGTATTGGCATTTAGTGCTTCTCAAACGAGCAGCAACTCGTGTAGCACTGATACGACAGGACTCTTGGACAAGAAGATTTATGACAACGGTATCGCCATGAGTTATGGACGATTCCTGTGAGCGACTACCAACGACAACGGAGGGCAGCTAGGAGCTCTCTAGTATCTAATACTTTGTGAGGGAAAGCATCATGGTAAATGGTTGAAGTGGTCATTCTGAACTAACGGCGACAGACAGGCCATTTTGACATGCAAAAACACGATACAAAATCTCAGGCAAAAAACGATCAAAAGAAGTGATGAAGACGCCGCCGCAGCAGCGTGCTCGCTCGTACAATGAGCACTCGGCTCTGCTGTCGTCTCCCACACCTTCCCATTGGCGTCGCTACCACTTGCACGGACACCGCACTACTCTCCGCCAGGACGTCTGGACTGTTCTACGCTTCCGCTCGTCTGTGCAGCATCGCTCCGGTCTGCAGTTCGCGTCCTACGTCTTGGAGCTGAGTATCCTCACTCTCATCCTCTTGAATGTGGTGGTGGCCATTTCGGACTCGGCAGTGATGGTCCAGTCTCCTCCGTCTGAGGGTCGTCAGCTGCGGCAGTACTCACGTCGGACTGGTCCCAGACATTTCTGTTGATATCGACAATCATCTTCTCCATCGAATATGCTCTACGATTGTGGTCCTGTGTGGAGGACGAACGGTTCAGTAATGGTGCAATTTTGGGGAGGTAGAATACCTGTAGATTGACGTTGATGCGTGCTGAGTAACTAACTGACGGTCCTTGTGTTTGTAGACTGAAGTGGATGACAAGACCGTTGTCGTTGATTGATCTTCTGGCGCTGATTCCGTTCTACGTAGAGCTGAGCATCGAATTGGGGTATGCTTTGCAAAGCTTTTGCGCTTGATTGGCAGCTAAAACAACTGACATGCTTGGTTTGTTGACCTCAAGCGATGATCCTCCGTATCGTGGAGGACTGACGCTGCGTAGTCTGCGACTGCTACGAGTCATCGCCTTCTTGCGGTTGGAACGCATGTACAATGCAATGAAGAACCTCCGCGTGATCTTTGCGCGCAAGAAAGAAGAATTTATGGTGGTGTCGTATCTTACTGCCCTGTTGGTGCTTACGGCATCGCTGATGATCTTCTTCCTGGAACACAAGGCGCAGCCCAAGGTGTTCTCTAGCTTTGCTGTCTGCGCGTGGTGGTCTATCGAGACGATCACGTCACTTGGCTACGGGGACGTCGTGCCCGTCACTGGGTTGGGACGGCTCCTGGGTGCCATGCTTGCGCTTTGGGGCATTGTTCTGTTCACGATCCCTGGCGCCGTACTAGGCAGCGGCTTCATCGAAGTTATGCTGGAGAAGCAGCGCGAGGAAGAGGCGGAAATGTACAGCATGGCAATGGGCAAGGGCACGTCAATCAACAGCAACAGTCCGCTGTTCGTGGGGGACTTCAGCGATGGCGAGCAGCATGAACAGCGCGAGGTGTCCGGACCGCAGTATGAGGCTGTTGAGGTTGCAACCCCGTCGGCTCACTCGCCACACTCCATTGCTTCATCAACGGCTCGCGTTGCAGCAGCCTTGCAAGTCGAAGCATTGCACCAGAAAGTGGAGACCATCGCGGCAGGACAGGTGCGGTCACTTTGAAGCGGGGATGCTTTGAAGAGGGCGATTGCATACTAACTACAGGTGTTGTGCATTGGCGATTTGGAGCAGCGACACCTTGAAGTGCAATTCCAGACGCAGCAGAAGCAACTGGAGCGCTTGACCCGACTCGTTGAAACGGCGTTAGCTGTCAGTGCCACGACTGCAGCCACGGCAGGCGCGTCGCCGTAGCCCCCAAACGAGCTGTGACGCGCCATTCTGGGGCAATCTGAGCACAATTTTGACGCGAGGATTGGCTGTGTAAAGGGCGTGTAAAACGGGCGACATCTCTCGTGTTAAGTTAACCACTTCAACTTGTGCTACCGCATCCAAGTGGTCGCGTGGTACCACTGTATCTTGATTTACTTAGTCAAGGACATCCAGTTCCCTTTTTCCCTGTCTAATCCGATTACTTTTCGGACCTCCATCGCCACGCCATCCGTTAAAACGCAGTTCACTTTTAGATACTAAGCCAAGGACTCGCAGTCTTCAGGTCGGCCTTCCCCTCTCTCCCCAGCCTTAAGACGCTTAGCGCTAACATGCTGCTCGCGCGTCTTCGAACGTCTACGGCGGTCTCTCGCTCCTTCCAGACTCGCGGACTGAAGAACATGCTCGGCGGACTCACTGGCAAGACGGAGAAGGCGGCGGCGGCCGAAGAGACCGCGCACACGGCTGAGCCCGGCGACATTGTGCTGGGTGAGCAATCCTGCCATAGTGAAATCAAGTATACGTGGATTGTATCCTAAATAATGCATTTTGTGTGTAGATGGATTCGCCAAACGTCAGTTCGACGACAAAAACTACTCTGGCACGCAACTGGACTTCGATAAGGCGGAGTTTGTGAACAAGGTGAACGAGATCTACGAGGCCAATGGCAAGCAACTGGTGGACGGGTGCGTTAACAACAATATGTTAAAATGTTGTGTTGATTTTAGTTATTAACTTTTACTATTTGCTGACAAACGTTTAGATACGCTCCTTTCTGCAAGCACCTGTTCATCAAGAACTTCACGGGTGCTCGCCTTAACACGGTGGCCATCACCCAGGCCAATGAACACTTGCTGCTGTCGGACTACGAGGCCCGAACGGAATACGAGCTGCCTGTGTATGTGGCAATGGCTTCAAGTTCACTTTTTGTTGCTGCGTAAGACTGACAATCCGCTGTTTCTATTGCTGAATTGCAGGCTGAACCGTTGGTTCCCGAGCCACAGCGTGACCCCCATTGTTGCCGAGTACCTGGACATTATTCTGTACAGCCGTGAGCAGATCATGAAGGAGAACGAGGCAGTGGATGTGCCGGCAGACCCGTCGCACGAAAATGCCCCTGGGGAATTGTGTCCATTAAGTCCCAGGACGTGGATTATGAACTGCCCATGAAGCCCATCACGATGATGCGGAATGCTGTCGGTAAAGAGCAGGGCGGCTCTGGCGTCCCCATCGACCGGGAGGAGTACATGAAGGCGGTTGAGTACTGGCGAAAACACGCTGTGATCAAGAAAATGTAGGCAACTACATTCTTGAACACGGTGAGGTTGGGACCTCAGCAGGTACTACACCAACTGCTGACGTTCGTGCAGTGTTGCAATTTCTCGAACGAGAATTGAAGGCAGACTATGTGTGCCTATATATCTGAAAGTGCATTTTTGTATTCGTTGGATTGTTGTTTCTCCACACCTCGCAGTACTGTATCATCTGCTGAGCTTCATTTTACCCCGTCAGCAATTTTACTCTAGCAAGGATTGGCCTTCTGGAAATCGTCCCATGCAGTGTTGAGTGCCGCGAAGACGCGCTCTGCTATCAGCAACTGCTCAGCGTTTCGCCCTCCAGATTTATCGGGGTGCACGACGATCATGGCCTTGCGGTAGTGCTTCTTCACGTCGTTGGGTTGGATGAGCTTGCCCATGTTTACCTCGGCCCACTTCGAATCTGCCCACATGACTTGGTGCATTGTTGACAATAGTGTACGGATGTTCTTCACGCGGCCGTTATCTTCTGCCCAGCCCTTGAGTTTAGGACCCAATACTGAGTTGGCACTCTCCTTCATGGCCGTCATGTTGCGAGCTGCTTCTTCGCGTTTGCGTAAGTCGTCACGTGCCTTCTCGACGTCGCGCTGCACCTGCCGCTCGCGCTCTTCCATGGCACGACGCACGTCCTCGCTCTTGGTCGACTTGTCCACCAGGTTCGGGTTGTACACGTTCGATCCGTCCGACGTCGACTTGGAATGCGCCTGCATCTCTGCCATCGTCACGGGCCCCACTGTCTGTCCGTTATCATCGTCAAACTTTGGTGGATCTCTTTGCACGCTCTTTGAAGGTGAGGTTTGTGCTGCAGGCGCAGCTCGAGCAGCGAGTGGATCCATGGCATTCAAAAAGTCCGAGTTGGCATTACTCGGTTGTGTAGCAACTGCAGGTGCATCGTTCCACCCACTGTCACTCATGAGGTTCACATCCTTCTTCTTGGCCGGTGTAGCAGGAGCAGCAGTCCCTTCAGGAGCTTTTTGTCCTCCCGACAAAAGTCTTCAAAGCTGCCTTGAGCTGCTGCTTCAGTCGATTTCGACCCGCCAGACGACGTTCTTGTTTGCGCCTTCTCCCCACTGGATGAAGCATTGCTATGCCGAGTCTCCGGTCCGCTACTCGGCGGTCTGTCCGAGTACTTGGCGGGTCTTCCCTGCTCAAAGCTCGGAGAGGACGACGACCGATGGAAACTGCTTTCCCCAGCCATGGGCTGCACCGGTTTACTGGTAGCTGACTTCACACTGCTGGCACTGTCCCCCAAAGTGCTGCTGCTGCCCTGACGCTTGGGCGGTTGACTGCCGCTCGCCCATTTGAGCACTGGGCGACGTCTGAACACGAGGCCTGGCTTCCGAGGCCTCTCCAGGCGCAGCAGCTTGATGATGACGCGGCCTCCAGCCACCGGAACCTTCTGGGTCGGCTGCGTCACATCCAGCCAATAAAAAGTGTTGCCTTTGCTGCTGTTGAGGCGAAAACGGAAGTGGAAAGCCGACGGATTCCGCAGTGGGAAGCTCTTGAGGACGTCTGCGAGCGTCACGTCGGCGCCAGGAGAGAGACCAGGCAGCCGATAAGCGTTCGGGTGAGAGCGATCCTCTCCGTCCTCGCCCTGCAGGTAGTAGAAGGCCCAGATGCCGCCCTCCATGGGTCAAAGTCGCACACAGCAGCGATGCAGGAGTGTACCAGGCGAAACCTCGCTTTTGGCTAACTTTAGGGGAGATAATGTGGTCACAAAACACAATTTAGATGTACGTATTTTAGACGAGTTAAGCAAAAAAGGGGGTAATTGATGCATCATGGTTTTCACTTCATAGTACAGATAGTACTCTCACTTCCGACACCCCCTGTCGATCGTTTTTCAAACAATATTATTTTTCAAAGGATTTGACCGCACACACAGCAGATTTCGACCGAAATCGAATATTCAAGCTCGGCATGTTCATTTAGATCAGAGCTATTGCATCGAAACTCTCACCTATGGTCGATACGATCCCATCACAATCATCATGGCGTCTACGGCCTCTGTCATCGTCGGGCTCGCCATATCGGACTGGGAGGATGAGCCCAGTATGCTGCCAACAATGGTTGACAGTCGCAGCGCTTGTGGCGCACCAGATCTCCTTACTCCACTGCATCGCCGTCAGCTGGTCCACTTTGTACACCTTGGCCCCTGCAACGTCCTCTCCGCTGTCGATCCGATCGATGGCTTGGTTGATTTGCTTCGTTCGGAAGCGCGACTTGAACGAGGCTATTACGCCAGCGTCCATGGGCTGGAGGCATGATGTCGTGTTCGGTGGTAAGTACTTGACCGTGACGTGAGTCAGCACCAAATCTCCAGTCGAATGTGATGACGCGTTGTCGAGAAGTAGCAATACATTTCGCCCTTCGGCTCTCATCCTCGCGTCCAACTCACGTAGCCATTGGCGAAAATACGACGACGTCATCCATGCATTTTTGTTGCTCTTGTAGCTGTAGCCATAGTCAGCAGCGCTTTTCCCGCGAAAGCAGCGTGGCCGCGCCGCGCGCCCGATGAATAGAACAGGAAGCAACTCAGAACCTTCCGCATTAGCACACAAAATCAAAGTAATTCTGGTCTTGTCAAGCTTGACACCTGGCGTGCCGGGAACGCAGATACCTCGCGTCGGTGCTTGCGAGTAAAATAGGCCACATTCATCCATGTTGAATACATCCCGGAGATCGTAGTGGTCGATGAGTTCTTGGAGCTCGCGCAGTCCCTCATGGACAACTTTCCAATTGACTGAACCAGCCTCCCCGTTCATGAGACGGAATCGCAAATTGTGTCGCTTCATAAATGCTGATAGCCAGCCAACGGAGAGCTTGAGGTTGAGCACATCACAACCCAAATCACTCTGAATCTGTTGGGCCTTCACGGTCAGAATACGGCGGCTTAACGTGACCTGCTTTGCCGCCGCCATCCCAACCCATTCACCAAGCTTAGACTCAAGCGCTGGCGCCGTAACTTTGAGTGGTTTGCGCCGCTTCCCACCGCCGTACGCCTTGTCCTTGATTTGGTCCGACTTCTTCATAATATCACACACTGTATTGCGTGCGGGGGCTGTGCGAGCTTGAACTTGCTCGCGGCCCACTCAGCTAGCTCCGCATGGGTCATCTCAGGCTTTTCCTCGCTCTGCTGAATCAGCGCGCGCTTCTGCTCGATGGTCATCCACCGTCCCATGGTTGGTGGTGATGACTTGTTGCCTTTTCAAACTTGGCGCCAAGCAAAAACTCTCTAACTGAATATTCGATACATTAGTACCTGTAAAAATAGATTTTTGGGTTTGTATAAATACGAAAGAGGTAATAAATTTTCCACGGTGTCGGAAGTGAGAGTACTATCTGTATGAAGTTCATACTTATCCTGAGCATGACTCACGGTACAGGATATCTCGCCGAAACGTGTTTCGTGCGAATCGAAAGGCGTTCATTGCTGCCGACAAACAATAAACGTCAGTTCCTACCGGGGCGATCGATCAGACCGACCATTATCTCTCACCCAGGCAGACTTGTCTGCTTTTAGTCGTCGTTACAACATCAAACTTGCGGCCTACTGCCATCACCTAGTGCTGCCGTGTTTGTAAGATTTCCTTCGCGCCACCCGATTGCAAGACGCGTCGCTTTAACGGCATTAAAACCTATTTGCTGCGTTGCTTGGTGCTAGGGAACGTCAGAGCAATTGATGCAGTACCTTGAAGCGACGTGTGAATCTGCCCGTTGATGGCCTGGCGCTCGCTGCTGCAATCACGCCTTTGACTCATCTGGTGAACTGTGGCACGAATGCCGACAAGTGGGAACGCCCGAGGCGTCTCCGACTCTCGGGGTTTGAGCTTACGGACAACGTGTCTCTGCCCGTAACCTTAAGAAGAGACCAACGTGATGATGGCAAGCGTTCCCCATCAGCAGGAGACCAGTCGTGGCACACTTTGCCACTTGGGAATTCGGCAAGGCAGAACGTTACCATTCGCCCAGATGGCGGTCGACGGGCGCAACACCATCGCCGCTCTCGCTCGCGGTTCCAACCGTCTTTGCCGCTCGCTTGACCCAGCACTGTGCACCATAGTGGAATCAAGTGAGTCGCAGCCCTAGCCGCGGGATCAAAAAGCGGGAGTGGATTTTGTATTCGTTCGCTCGTCATTCATTTCCCATTTGGCGGCGCAGGGATCGATAGGTCGAGAGGTCGATAGGCACTACGAAGTAGTGTAGACCCAGAGATATGAAGGTCATAGCCCCCTCTATGAAGGGCTTGCCTCTGCTAGTACTGACCAGCGCCTTGAGTCCCACCGCCATGGCCGCCGACGACACGAACCCGAGCTCTGGCTCGGTCATCATCTACATCGTCATCGCGGTCATCGTGGCGCTCTTCTTCATCGTGGCGTTCTTCGTGTGGAAGCGCAAACAGAACCGCCAGAAGGAGGACCGAGCAGGTTACGTCCTGCCGTCGACCACTGCGCGGTCAGGAATCAGTCGCAACACGCACACGACGGGGGCAACACGGTCTTCGAGCGCCGCATGGACTCGACAGGTTACAGCAGCCACCAGGAGCGCAAAAGGTCTCGCAGTACCAGCAACAGCAGTCGCAGCAGTCGCAACAGTCGCGGCAGTCACGACAGTCGCGGTCGGAGCGTCCTCCCCAGTGGCCAGCCAACGGCGCCCCCACGTACACGAGGCAGCAGCAGCAGTACGAGCAGCACTACCCTCAGCAATACCAGCAGTCCTTCCAGTCCCACTTTGACCAGTCACTCTACCCTCCCCTCCGGAGGTTCCGATGCTGGAGACCCACGACCTGGCAGAGCCTGGCCCGGGCATGTCTATGAGGGATCTGCAGCAGTCTCAAGTGTCGGTGCAGTCCTCAGTGGAGGGATTCACAAGAAACAGATCGCCCCCGAAGTGATTCAGCGCACTCAAGAAGCGGTCGAGAAGGTGCTGGAAGAACTGGAGGCAGACGAGGACTTTCAGGACCGCTGGATTCCGTACGACTCGCTCTACTTTACCCGCTCGATTTCCAAGGGAGCATTCGGTGAGGTGTGGTTGGCTCAGTTGGAAAACACGCAGGTGGCTGTGAAGAAGATTCTTGACGACAAGAAGCACGACCTGAAGGAGATCGAGTGCTTCGGAGCCGAGATCAAGCTGATGGCACAGTTCAAACACCCCAAGATCGTGGGCTTCGTCGGAGTCTCGTGGAGTGCCGAGCACGACTTGTGTGCGGTGACAGAGTTCATGGCCAAGGGAGATTTGTACGGCTACCTCGAACGTCGTCAGAGACACCTCAACTGGCGGGATCACAAGACCTATTTGGCTGAGGATGTGGCAGAAGCCTTGGTGTACCTCCACTCCCTTTCGCCGAAGATTATCCATCGCGACCTTAAGTCGAAGAACATTCTGCTGGACAGCAAGTACCGTGCGAAGTTGAGTGATTTTGGCATTAGTCGCAAGCGCTCTGTGGAGGAGACCATGACGGCCGGTGTTGGTACCATCTACTGGACAGCCCCTGAGGTGCTAATGGGCAAGAAGTACACGGAGAAGGCGGACATTTATTCGTTCGGTATCGTCATGTCGGAGATGGACACGTGCGCGGTTCCTTTTTCGGACAAGCGCGATGACGCAGGCAAGAAACTGCAGGGCATGAAGATTCTCCAAATGGTGATTCGCATGGGACTCCGTCCTTCTTTCAAGTCTGATTGCCCCGAGCCCGTGAAGGCACTGGCCGACCGGTGCCTGGACGCTGACCCTGACAACCGCCCGGACGCGCCGGAGCTGGTCGACATTCTTCGAGGTATCCAGGATGATTTGCAGTAGAGGCGTTCGGATTCCCAGCTTGGGAAGAGTAAAAGAGTAATCGCGGCATGAAGCGAGGAGAGTCTGCGGCAGATTCGCTCGCTTGCGTTTGCATGCATTGGTCTGCGGGTATTTAAACTGTTAATACATCATCGTTGTAAAGAGAACCAGGAGTCTTCCATGTGTGAACCGAAGTTTTGTGTCAACAATATCAGCTGAAGTCTCAAGTGCGTCGTGCAATTGAGCGAAGGACAGTTTTCGAGCCACCGACTATTAGTCGGTGGCTCGAAAACTGTTAGTCGGCGACTATCAGTCCGACATGCTGCAGCGTTCGATCGTACGCCGACTCCATCTAAGATGGCTTCGCTTTCAGCAGATGCACTTCGTTCGGAACAAGCAAGGAATAACTGCCGAGACATGCTCGAACGTACGCCAGTCGTGTGTGCATGTAAGTAATCGCTACAGCTGATATCAATCTGGACAAGTTGCCAAGCGGCCGATAGAGCCGCTCGCAGGCTGTTTTGCATCCCCGCACCCCGCAGTCGACAGCCGCGCGCCCGTCCCCGGCGGCGCGACAGCCTCGGTCGAAATGTCGGCGGTCGGCGCTATCACGCAAAGGCCGTCATGACCTGAAGTCATTGAGGCGTTGAGCCCTTTGTGGGGTGGCACCGCCAGCGCGTGTTTCTGGAGACGAATGTTGATGTGACTTTCGCGACAGCCCCACTGCCCCACTGCCCCCAAACAATGGATTTTGCACTTGATACCGACGCAAAGGAATCAAGCATCAACGATGCTGCATCAAGGCGAAGGCACAGTGGCACTTTGCGTCGCGATCATGCAAATCTCTCGGTGGCGGACCAGAAGTGAGCGAAGCCCAAGGCGTTTGGGTGCTGGCGACTGCTATGCTTTTTAGCTATTGGGGATTATACCATTAGCATTGCGTTGATTGTCACGTTCATGTTGGTATCATCTACTTCGACTGGCAAACGATATCGTCGTTGCAACACCAAACGTGGCGTCCGTTTTGTATGGCAGTTTTTGTGTGCGAGATAACTATTGGACACGCTCGTGATGGGTGCCTCAACCGCCAAATTTCGGCTCCCTCGGCCAATCCACTGTCTGGAACGTGGCGAATGTCTCTTTTCAACGCCACATTTGGCCCGAAAAATAGTCAGTTCAACTGTCCGTAAGTCTTTCGTTCGAAATCCCATGCCGCATATACAAAGCGTCAGTCATTTCGCGTCTCGCTCCCAAGCCACTTCCGGTACGATGGGCGTGCTGGGCTTCTTGACGTGCGGGGCGTGCTCGAGCCGCCGCAAGCGCGGCCACGAGAGCTTTCCGGACACCATCACGATCCCCACGCCCACGCACCAGCAGCAGGAGGCGGCGCAGCAGCACCAGTACCAGCCGCACCACCACCCGTACGAGATTCACGGGGCCGCCGCCGGTCAGAATCGCCGCAATACGCAGCAAGGGGACGGCCGCAGCTCCAGCAACGAAGGCAGACGAGCTCCAGGAGAGCGGCGGCCGTCCAATGGCCAGCAGCGGCCACGCGGCAACTCCCGACCGCAGCAATATCAGCAACAGCAACAGCAATACCCGGACCCTGCGCAGCATCAGCCGAGGAATCGACCGCCGGCCCACGGCAGACACGACAACCGCCCGGTGGTCCGCAATATCGAACCGGTGGCCCCCGAAAAGGTCCGACAGAGCGGCGGCTCCATGAACTCCTCCGGCAACAACCGCGACTCGGACATCACTGACAAGTCGCGCGAAGTCGCGACGCGTGTGCTGCAGCAGTTCCAGTCGGACCCGACCCTTGGAAGACGCCGGATCCCGTACTCGTCGTTGTACTTCACACGCGTGCTGTCGAAGGGAGCATTTGGAGAAGTGTGGCTCGCGCAGTTGGAGAACAAACAGGTGGCGGTGAAGCGCATTTTGAACGAGAAGAAGAACGACGAGAAGGAGATCGAGTGCTTCGGGGCTGAGATCAAACTCATGGCGTCGTTCTCCCACCCCAAAATTGTCGAGTTTGTCGGCGTGTCGTGGAGCTCCATGCAGGATGTGTGTGCAATCACCGAGTACATGTCCAAAGGTGACCTGTACGGCTTCCTGAAGCGTCGACAAGGGCAACTGAACTGGCGCGACCACAAGATTTTTTAGCGGAGGATGTCGCGGACGCGTTGGGGTATCTCCACGGCTTGTCGCCTAAGGTGATCCACCGAGACCTCAAGTCCAAGAACATTCTGCTGGACGACGCGTTCCGAGCAAAGTTGAGTGACTTTGGTATCAGTCGTGAACGCTCTGTAGAAGACACGATGACGGCGGGTGTGGGCACAATATACTGGACAGCGCCGGAGGTTCTCATGGGAAAGAAGTACACGGAGAAGGCCGATATTTTCTCCTTTGGTATTGTGATGTCGGAGCTGGACACTCACGCAGTGCCATACTCGGACAAGCGCGACAACTCTGGCAAGAAGTTGCAGGGCATGAAGATTGTGCAGATGGTGATCCGGAGACAACTGCGGCCGACGTTCTCGGCTGAGTGCCCTCCGCTGGTGAAGGAATTGGCAGATCGCTGTCTGGACGCTGATCCGGACGTGCGTCCCAGCGCCATGGAGCTGCTTCGAATCATTCAGCGGATGCAGAATCTGTTGTAAGCGGAGCGGAGCCTCATGTTCTCGAAACCGCTGCAGTAGACGAAAATGAAAAGAACGATGAAGAGACACTCGCGGATCCCCGAGGAAGGATCGAATAAGTGGTGCGTCCACATTGTCGAGACTGCCGTCGTTCATCGCCGCCATCACAAACTGGACGAGCGTAACCGTGAGAGCCTGAGCACCACGGCTCTTAGTGAAGGCCGCCTGCTTGGCATGACATGCCTATGGCCGATTTTTTTGTTGGCTTGCCCTTTAACTTCCCCAATAAACAAGACAAGTACGTTTGCAATCATACAACTTCACCATCGGCGAAATCAATCTTGTTCAGGATGTCTGAAAGGATTGGTGGTTTGGTAGTTTCGGCACTGAATGACTATAGCCCATATATGGATAGTCATAGTCTACATGTATGGGTCGAACACAGAACGCCGTGCTCAACGTACCATGTAATAAGTACATGGCATGTACTGGTATTCGGTATTCGTAACGATTCGGCGAGATTAGCACGAGATTGTCCGCAACGCAATCAAGGACGATAAGATGCACCGATAGATTGGTCACGACGATCTGCTCCATTGTGTCTCAATTCACTTGCAGATTGCCCTCGGACCGTCAAAACCTCCCACGTGTAAAACGACGATGCGCCTTAGCAAAGTGTTGCTGGTGGCGGTGGTCACTCGTGTCCGTCAGTAGTGCCATCTCGACGGCTGCGACGACGGACTCCAAGATATCGCGAGTGGCTTGGACCGACAACTCTCTCTTGATTCCACCGAACGCTGAAGGCAAGACCGAGAAAAGGAACCTGAGAAGCAACGTCGATGATGAAGACTCGACGGACGTTGGCGAAGAGCGAGGAGTGAACGTTCTCAAGCCATTCCAATACGCTCAAAAGAAATGGCAGGAACGGAAGGGGCAGAAGGAGTTGGAAAAAATTGTGCTCAATATGTTGGTGAAAGACGGAGAGACCCCGGCTTCCGCTCGCCTCTCGCTTGACCTGACTAAGGGCGTGGACAAAAAGGCCTTGAGCAAGTTTGAAAGGCACTACGATAAGACAACGCGTAGTAGCGCCTGGCAAAGATTGCAAGAACTCTTAAAGAAGAAACCCCGTGTCGAATCATAATACACTTCCAGCCAGCTTGTAAAGGCCCTTGACTCGAGACCTCCTGCACAAGATTTTTCTCTTTTGTCGAAAGAGTGGAAAATTTGTCAAACTGCTCGTGCTGTTTCTTGACCTGCCGATAGCGCTCTCCTGCACGCACCCCGTGCATATCTGCTTGGTCTTCTACAGTGTCACCTTCAGTAATCCACTCGGCCAACGCCGTCGTCTTCTCGTCTCCAGTCTGGCCTGGAGGCACATGTGCCACCTCAAACTGGTCCTGCAGGATGCGCTTTGTTGTCCGCTGCCAATTTCGTGCAAACGGAGCGCGCAACGCAGCCTGTGGATCCGCCCTATCTGTAAGAGACCGTTCTGGGTTGGACTGTGAGCGCTTCACCAGTCGGCCTGGCACCTGACCAATGTGTTTGACCTCAACGAAGTCCTGCTGTCCTGCGTCCTGTTCTGCTCCGTTTGGAGGGCCTGGAGTGTGGGAAATCAGCGGAAAAAGCAGCCGGCTGTCTGCATCGTCATCTCTGCTGTCTACCAGTGCTAAAATGTGTTTTACGAGCGTTGTACGCGGCGTTATTGCAGCCCAACCTGGCCAGTTCCACGATCACGTTGAGCTGCTTCAGTGCTTGCTCATTGGCTTGTTGTGCCAGCGTCGGATACTGTCGCTGAAGCTTGTCTGGGTGCAGTCGCAGCAGCAGAGGGGGCACGTAAGGCGTGAGGCTCAAAGCTTTAGGTCGACGAGCGGTCGCAGACGTCGAGAGGCAGCGACGAAGCCATGACGTCGGCATTGGAGCTCCTTCGGTTTGACCGATGGAGGCAGCTGTGAAAATTTTGCAGTATACCCAAATCATACCCAATTTATAGCGTACGTGCCCATTTTGCCAATGAGTCAGGAAGAGCCGTTGCTGTCGTTCGGGTCGCCTCGGCGCGGCTTCTCTGCGTCTCTACGCAGCTCCGTGGGCGAAAAAGAAGTAGAGGAGGAAGGAGGCAAGAACACGGCCGAGTTGCTGGCGTTCTACCGTGAGCGGTGCGAGCATTTCCATGCAGAACGAGAAGAAACGTTGGCACATTTGGCTCAGATAGAGGTGATCGCAGCACAAAACATACAATAGACTGATACTGTGCAATATTAATACGTCCCATATTGGTTGCAGGTGTCCAAGGAAGAAACGCATCGACTGAAGTGGGAACTGAAGACCAAGAACGAGGAGGTTTGCGATCGACGATCTGTGAATCTTTGCATTGAGCGACTGACGTTTTGTGCTTTATGCCTGCAGATTTCAGACCTCGAGGAGTCTTTAAAGAGGACCAATGCGGCTTTGTTTCAAGTCAAGGCACAAGTGATCGATCTTGAAGCGGAGAACAAGACACTCCGCCTCCAAGAGGAAGGAGATCGACAGAAGATTCAGCAATTGCTGGCACTTACCCAGCCCATCACGGAGCAAGTGACATTCTTCCGAGACTGCCGACCAGGTACAAGGACAACGTACCCTTCTCAGCGAACTCTAACACCAACAACGTATCCGTATCCGTCTACGATGCACATTGGTTCGGAGGAGATGGAGGAGAGGAAGAGAAAGAAGAAACAAGAACAGACATCTTTCGTTGTACGAGGCAATGCTCCAAGTGTCGCGAGCATCAGTCGATCTATTCCATCGAGTAAAGTATTGCGAACAATCTACATGCCCAACGAGCAGACAGCATCGCTGACGAAGACCATTGAGAATCTTCAGAAACAGCTCGAAGCACATCAGCAACTTACCGAAACGCGCATCCAGGTACGTTTATCGGTCTAAACTTGGCCCGAAAGAGCTCCTATTGACTGGTTGTATATTATGCAGGCCCTCCTGGATGGCTTTGCCGAAGAGAAATCAAAACTCCTCCTAAACCAGCAGCATCTCGAAGAAAAGAGCAGCCAGCTCGAGAAACACGTTGAGAAAACGCAGCGGATTCTGACGAAAACTACTAAGGATTACCTGGTACTACGACACAAGTCCCAGGAGACAGAGCGACTCGCTCAGGAGGAGTTATACCAAGCTAATCAAAAGTGTGAGTCCATGGTTATGGAGAAGACTAAGCTGACCGAGAAGGTGCTTGAAGAGACGAACGCGCTTCGAGAAACCGTGCGCGAAGAGGGCAACCAGACTGTCTTGGAATTCCGGGCACAGGCAATTTCTAAAGAACGAGATCTACATATTTTAAAGGAGCAATACGCAGCAATGCAAGAAGCCTGCACAAAGCGAATTCAGGACTTGCAGGTTCGCTTGACGAAACTGCGCAGTCGGTATCGCAGCCTGGACAAGCGCCGCGCAATGGAGATGGAAGGGTTTACTCGGGACCTTGCTGGGCTGAAGCGCCATTTGCAGAAACTGGAAGTTATCCTTTACGGTCGAGGCCTTACAGCCCACGAACGACAAGTCTTGCGCTTCGGTAAGCATGCTGCTCTTCTGTTCAACTAGTTGGGTGTATAGGTGATACTTATCGTGTGCCCTCACTGTGCATATTGTTACCAGACGAAAATTATGCTTTGGACGCCAACGAGCTAAGCGACGAGATTGCTGCTTTGCAGCGACGACTCGTAGATCTGTCGGCCGATCTTGCGGAGGCTTGATCTGACGACAACCCAATTGTTGCAACTTTAAGCGAGTATAGAACAGTATAACAACGATGGCCTTCAATTGAGCTCTCACTCTATTGCTTGATCAAACTTCTGGATACGGATTACTTGTTCTTGGCGTGGTTCCTGATGTTATTCAAATTAAATCCCCAGAGCGCAATCAATGCAACTGGGAAGGCGAGCCAAGCCACGGACGACGACTGTGTCGGCAGCTTGGATTTAGCAGCACGGAACTGCTTCCTCTCTGCAAAGTTGGTGCCTCTCCGTCCAATAGCTCCCGGTGCAATGTGTGAGCGTTGACGATGGTACTGAGCCGTCGTAAAGCGCTCGTACTCGTTCAGTCCACCGAACATTTGGTGGACGTCCTCCGACGTCATGGGTTTGTAATTGCCACTGCCTGAGCCCACCACGACGCGGTCGTTGTAGTCCGGACTTGCTGAGATGCCGAACATCTCGAGGTCGTACTTGATGCGCGTCTCACTGTCGCTTAAAGTGTCGTACGCAGCATTAATGCGCAGAATCTCAGCGTCCTGCACAGCAGAACACTCTGTTAGAACCCCTTCGTTTATTGTCTACTGTTGCAGAATATTGTCACCTGTCCATTGTTTCGTCGACTGGAAGTGGAAGTCTTAGCGTGAGCGCGATCGGGATGGTGCTCCAGCACTGCAGTGAGAGAGTCAGCATAAGGACTGGCGTAATAGGGAAGAAAGGGGAGATAAACGCACCAAGTTTGCGGTAGGCGGCCTTGATGTCGTCCGTCGAGGCAGAGCGCTCAACGCCCAGCGCCTCGTAGTGATTGTCCTGCAAGTGCTTGCGTGTCATAGCGGAATTAGAGACTGCCTGCGAGCTGCCTACTGAAAAGCGTTATACTCTCCCGTGGTACTGTGTACCCGCCACACGATTTGCGTCTGATATTCCTCAGATTTGTCTAGTAAAACGTAAGTTTTACGAGGTATTAGAAATTGTATGCGCATAGTTAGATTTGCTAATCTGGAGGATGTTCTATGTTTTATAAAGGGATACGCATCTTTTAGCGTCATCCATTCGATTCTTTACTTCTTCAATGCTATCTTCCTCAGACTAAGCAATCGAGTTTTCGTTGAGAATGCATCGAACAAACTTGCTGATGTACTTGTCAATTTTATTGTAGTCAGGTTGGTTATGCAGTGGCGCTATCACATCACACCATTGCGTTGTTTCCTAGATATTTACTGTAGTGGGGTCTTCCAAATGGCGCTGTCAAATCACAAACAATAGTTAGTCTCAGGCACATAGTCTTCACCGGCCATGCCTTCAAACAGTACGCACCTTCAAGTAAAACTCAAGCTGATCTTTCGTCACGGTCGTTGAGTCTTCCGACGGGAACTGTAGCAACACGCAAATACGTCAGCACTCCTTACCCAACAAGGTCAAACTCAGTTTGTACAAAGCGCACCGAGAAGCGTCCGTTCTGACTAGTGGAGCTGCTGGAGGACTGCGTATCGTCCGAGGAGCCTGGAACTTGTCGTGGTTATTCGATCGTGCCCACATCATCAGCTGCTTTTGAAATTCACTGCATGTACATTGACAAGCAAACACCAGATCAAAACCACATCTACCCAGAGAAAACAGCTAATAAGCCACGTACATCGTCGAATCTTCACTGTCCTCCTGAACGGTGTCGAATCCTTGCGACTGCAGCGAGCGCCGGTATGGCTGCTCCACTGGCATAGGTGATCGGTTAGATCGACCGAATAGCGGGCGTGAACCTTTCGGAATAAATATAATCTAAGGGGTGGAACATCGAGCCGAAATAAGTGCAGACAGTGGTCGGTTAGTACCGCATCAAGGCACGTAGCCATATCCTGCCGAGCACCAGACAGAAAGCCAGCCAGGATAATGCTTGTGTTACACGCGCACCTTCATGTCATCGAAGTTCTCGTCTTCAACGCAGTACACGTTGACAGCAACGCAGTCTGGCTGCGTGTGGTCAAACTGGAAGATGTGAATGCCTGTCGGGGAGTTCAAGTCAGAATTCCACAGACAATCTAAAGCATCCACTGCCAATAGAGAAAACATACCGCATTTCGCACAGAAAACATGTTGACACGATGTAGCTTGAGACTCATACAGCGACACGTCCGCAGACTCGATCATCTCAAAACAAGACGTCGGGATGATCTGCACATCAATTCACACACAATATCTCCAGTCAATCCCCGCCACTTTCCTTCATTTTTAACACTCTTCCGACTCACCAGGAACGGAAATCTTCCCTTCTTGCAGGAGAAAGTATTGCTGTCATCGAACGCTTCCACTCGCTTCGGAGCCAGCAGCAAAACCTGCAAGATCCACGCCAACAGTACTGTTAACACTGTGGATCCTCCCACACTCATCACTATCGACAGTCGCACCGTAAAGATCCGCAGTCGCAGCCTCCTCGGTGTTGAAACAGCGGCAGTTTGGGCATCCCGTACTTCTTCCTGCCCAAGCGACAAAGAACATCAGCTGCTGACCGCAATATCAGCTCTCAGAGGTTCCAACGCACTGGTAGTAGATGTCTTTGCCGCCGCCATCCAAGTCGCAACGTTCCCATTTGCCCTGTCCGTCTCGAACAGTCCGAATCAGCTCGCGGATCTGTGTCAATCAGTAGAGAAGAATGCGTCAGAAATGGGTCACTTCCCACCGTCCACAGCTGCTGCAGCACGCACCACCAGCAAACCGACGCCCAGCACCAGAGTCGACAACGCGCCGATCGCCCGATCGACCTCCCGCACCATCCCGTTGGCCATTGGCAACAACCACCAAAAGACTTTCGCTCCGACCGCTGCCCGTTTGAAAACTGTGGGAACGCGACGGGAAGCCAAACACTTATTTATTTTTCCGTACTTAAGTGAAATGCCCATGACTTGCGGCATCGTCTGATCGAGACCAGCACAGTTTCTTTCGCGGAGCGCAATTCGATGGCGACACTGCCCAAATGGCTGCTTGTTTGAAGTACAGTATGCATACAGTGGGGGAATGATGACGGCTACAGCTTCGGAATGCATGGTCATCTGGGTTTGTGCATGACGGCAATGTCGCTGGTTTTGGTGTCGAAAGTGGAGCGGTCCGATCGGTTGTCCATGACCAACTCGAACGGGGCGGTGCTGGCGTGCTCGCTCGTTGGAGTCAGACAGCTGGAGCCCTCGTCCGAGTCCATGACGCTGGCGCTAACTGCAGTTCGCCGAGCCTCGTCGGAGAGATGCTGGAGTCGTCTGGAGTACCATAGCAGAGCGTAGAAGACACCGGCAGTGCTGAGGAACAGCATCAACGTTGCAACGGGGGCAACCGGCGAGTGGAAGTTGAACAGGTCGTTCGTCGGCTGGTGCCCGCTGATAACCCAGAGATACTGGATGAAGACCCAGAACACAGGCCACATGAGCACCAGGAAGACGTGGTTCGACTTGAATAACGGCGCCGTGAAGTAAAAGTCCACGCCCACCACAACGAGCTGCACAATGGCGCCGAAAGCGTGGAGACCTGGTAGCGTAATGTCCGAATACGGGAGCGTCACCACCCTGCGGACACCACAGCACATCAAAGGGTTAGCTTGATTCACAACGAGACGCTCAAAACCCAAGCAGGTGGTACCAGAAGAACCCAAACGACACGATGGTCGAGGTCGTGGAGCCTTCAAAGAAAACCCAGTCCAGAATCTCCCACGAACACGGCGCTGGCCGTCGGTAGTGCAGCAGAATCCGAGGTCCGTTGAATGTCGGCTGGTAGATATGAACTGCTGCAATCTGACAAGTCAAAGGATAGCTCACAACGTCGTCAGAAACCCTGATGCAGAATATTTAGAGCTTGTTCAATCATGGTCCCCACCCAAAGTGCGATGACCGAATACAAAGCTGACGCGGGGCCAAAGAGCATTAATGGTGGGATCTTCTCCTGGCCATCACTTGTGTATCCCTCCCACGCCAACAACAAGCTCTGGAAGAACACGCTGCAGAGGAATCTTAAAAGAAGACAATAAAACATTAAACATCGTCTTCTGTATCACCTCAGACCTTCATTCTGCAGTAATCTAGACGTACATTAAGAGTGCGCAGCTGAGCTTCCAGCCGACGCGTTGGTTCCTTGAGAAATGGGACAGTTTGGTATGGCGCGTTGTATGGTACGGACTCTTCCCTTTGAAGAAGTTAAAGCAGTCGTCCCATGCATCCAGGCAGTCAGCAGACGCCATACTCGTTGACGAAGACATCTATCCAGCGTGTGCAGCAGTCGGTCTTGGTAGACGGCAGTCGTCTTGCACGTCACCAGCAACCGTCAAGACAGTGTTGATCGACGGACGATTAGTATGGAGCTGAGTATGGAAGCGCTGACTAGCGAATAAAAAGCCATTTTGACCAATCAGATACAATTGATTGGCTGTACAGTATTTACTCTGTAACATAATAGCCACATTGAAGTTGCCTTTTAGGCAACTTGTGGTCAACGATCTGTTCAAAGCCAAAATGCCTGTGAAGACTAACGATTTCCACAGACATTTACACAGACAAAAAGCCAACTGTAAAGCTGAAGGAACAACAATGTTCTTGGTGACAAATACTCAACCAATTTCTCTCTTCATATTAATTTCTCCTTCATTACGTAAAACTGCTATCCTTACGCTGCAACTGCTAGCGCTTCCATCAGCACGAAATGCGTGACAGTGAGCGACACATGTGCGCACAAGTGCGGGAGATCGCTCAGCTTCTGCTTCCGCGGCCGCAGCTTTGAGTCCTTGGGCAGGTCGCTAACGATCGCTCTGGCAGTCCACAGGACCCAAACCTTGGCGATCCAATACAAAGCAGCAGCCCCCACGAGAGTCGCCGCACAGAGCGCCCAGCTCGGGTGGTGGGAGATCGTCCACACGAGGTGCAGGTCGACGCAAAAGCCGATCCACATCATCGCTCGGTCCGCGACTCTGGCAGTCAATGACGTCGCTCCGTGGTTCCACACGGACGTTCCGACGCCGAAAACGACGTTCGTCGCTAGCAACGGATTGACTCGAGGACACCAGAGCAGCGCCAGCGTGTGGAGAATCGCCATCGCAATGCTAGACGCAAACAGCACGGAGTTGGCCATTTTGGATTGACTCTTTTTGTCTTGTGCTCCCGAGAGAGAAAGTGACGGAGTGATCGCGATGGAGAATGGATTGTGTCGTGTCGCAGATGCAATTGCGACCTTCGTTTGCGTCAGATGCGAATATGCTTCCAGTGCATTGCGACTCGCATCAACTTGCACTGCGATCAACAGTATTGTCCGTTATTTTGTCTCTGACTGCGCATTTTGTCTCTAATTCTTTGTGTTATGTCTTCAACAGACGCTGCAGGATGGCGTCGTCGTGGCTCTGGTAGCGGTGCTGTGCGTCGCTCTGGCATTCCATCAGCACTCCGCAATGCGTCCAAGACAACTGCCACAGCTCCAGTCGTCACTCGCCCTCGCTCTACAGCTTCACGAGCGTCAAACCAGACCAATGAACGCAGCGCAATACGAGGGAAAGCCACATCCAGTGCTGAAGACAACGCTCCGTCCCGTTGGCGTGAAATGCGGCAGTCTGTCCGTGTAAAAGCGACTTTAGAGAGCCCCGAGAACTCTCAAGGCGACGCCAGAATCGCAGATTTGTGTCCTGAGGATCGGGACAAAGTCGCCAAGTTGGTGCGACGAATCGTCGAGGTGCGGACATAAGTAGCTGCTTACTGGACATAAGTTCCATTCTAGCAAAGCTCAATGCATTGTGTGCTGTTGCAGGTGGGGACGCTACAAGAGGAAGGAGAAAAAGAGTTCCAGCGTCAACGAGATGTGTTCGAGACAGAAGTGCAGGAGCTACGTGCGCAGATAAAACGTGACGCTGAAGAGATCGAAGAGATGAGTGGGAAATTGCGCTTGGCTAAGAGGAAGGCCAAAATGTTTCAAGAACGCGTGCTGGTACTCGAGGAGAGCACAGAGACAGAGATGAGGTCAAGACTGGATGCTGAGCAGACTCTAGATCTGCTGAAGCTTGAGCTGGACAAGTTGAGGACTCTGGTACGTCGACAGCAAGACGAAATGCAGAGCAAGACAACGGAACAGCAAGAGCGGTTTGATGCTGAATTACAACACCTGAATTTAGAGCTGAAAGAAGTGCAAGAACTGCTGCTTCAAGAGCGCCAGGACCGAGTTTTGGAGATGCAAAAGGCATTGGACAAACGGCTTGAACGTTCTGCTGCCGTCAAGGAAGAGAAGCCAATACTGGGGGAACACCACCAGCGGAAACCATGGCATTGGATAAAACATCCTATCCGCCGAAATCGGATGCGCCACGTCATGGTTTACTGGACATGTCATCTTTCTTAAACACGTCGGTGGAGCTCCCTGACAAAATGAAGGAGGTTATGGAAGACTGGAAGCAAAGGATGGAGGAGGCATTAGCAGCTGTCAAAGTACCAGAGAACAGAACAACTGAAGCAGTATCAACAACAGACCAAACTCGAGATTCTACGGCTACAGTGTCAACAGCATGCCAAACGGATATTGAGGAGGTGCTGCCGAAAAGAACCGTACCAGTGGATGCAGTCAGTAATAAGAAGATGATTGACGATGCCGAGCCTCGAAAACCTGAAGATGGATTCGTGACACCCGTAGCAAGTCAGAGCCCTATAATACGACCTGATTCGATGGAAAAGCGATTGGATTTTGACCAGTATATATCTGAGCCATCCTTGGACATTGGAGGTGATGTGTCGAAGACGAGTTTTGAAAAGAACGATGAAGTTGTAGAGGCAAGTAAAGATGATCCATGGAACAAGAAATTGACCCAGGGTATAGGTGACCCCATAGCCCAGGAACATTTGATGGAGGCTGAAAGTGATACGATGAGGCAAACCAAGGAATCTGCGTTGAAGCATCATGATGCCATCGCCAACGCCTCGCCTGATTCCAAAAGAAATGAGAGTGATCCTTTGGCAACACCGTGTGCCACTCCTCAGTCGGAGAACGAGCAACAGAATCGACAACAAAATGAACGTAACCAGCCTGCTTCTCGATCTGTAGACAGCGACGGAGACGGTAATGGACGTAACTTCTCTGATCTCCCGGATTTTAGCTTCCTCAACGTAATGAATGGACCGCATCCAAGACAATCCCACCAAGGCCTGGACGAACAAACCACAAGCCATGTTAGCTATAATGGCATGTACGAAACCTCGTTATTCGACGTCGTCGACGCCATCGAGAAAACACAGCAGGTGACGCGCCCTTATCAACAACTACCGAATCAATCTCAAAGTTATCCAGTGACGGTCTGTAGTAGCCCGTCCGCTCGTGTAGAAAACCTTCGACAGCACGTCGAGGCTCGAGAGCGCCTATTGTTCCAGAAGTACGACGCCGCCCACCTTCGAGATCAAGTTGCTCGTCCTCAGGACAGTTGGCATGCTGCATCATCCGCCATAGGGGACCTGGCGGCGTTTGAAGAGGTGAAAGATTTATATGCTGAAGATCTATCTCAGCGTTGGGGAGCACTCATCTCCAATGTGCAAACAGCGACATCCCCGAATCAAACGGGCATTCGAGGCGAACCTCGCAACGACTATAGTATTCCAGGCCAACCTCCCTCACCTCTAGAGCTCTCCGTGCAAATGTCCATTGAAAGGGACATACAGGATTTGCTGCACTCGGAAAACTTGCCTCCACGCGAATATTGAGCACAGATTGTGCTCACAATACACATGGTTGAGAATTGACCTTTGTTTGTTGGGGACGCAGACATGTTCTTTGAATATCCATTACATATTAGTGGGCCACTAGTCGAAGGTAAAGCCGAATCCGAAGGTGCTAGCACTGTTGCTATTGGCGGCAACGTTAGTGGTAGCTGCTGGGTCATAGGTGGAATAGGGCGAGACTTCCTTCTCGTTATCGTCCCCAGAAATAAGCAACTCCCACTTGGTTTTCCGGTGGGCTCGCTCATATTCCTCGTTCAGCTCCTCGTTGACCTTTGCAAAAGCTTTGGGGCATGCTTGCTCAACACGTCACGAAACATGCCCCCAAGTTTGGACCGCTGCTCCATTGAACATCCAGATACCTGATCAGGCTTCTCCGTCAAGAACTGCAGCACACTCTTGACGTTTCCAGAACTCACGAAATTCTGGGTCATTGCTACGCTTTCCTCAATATTGAGCACAGTGTGCCACCATCCGTGTGGAACGAACATGGTATCACCTTCCCGGCAGATACCTTCCAGCGGCTTCAAATGTGCCGGTAGCTTCTGTACCTCCTTGTAAAACGTTACGAACCACTCCATCAACGAGACTGGTGAAGATACCTCGCTGCCGTCCTCACTCGGATGGATTCCAGGTGGCACCTGTCCGGGCGGGAACATGATCCACTTCTTAGAGCCACGAATGACGCCGTTCCACGCGTTTGTCGCATTGGGGTCAATGTGGAAGCTAGAACCAGACTTTTGGGGCCGATAATAAGCCAACGATAGTTCGGGCGCTTCTCTTCGCCAAGCAGAGCGAAATAATCCTCTTGGAAATACTCCGGCACCGTGTAATCTTCAGCCAGTTGCGGCACTTTTGCAGCAAACTCCTTATCGAACACAAACAGCGGCTGGTCGTCCACCAGTGTCCGTGCGTATTTAAAGTATTTGTCGATAGCGAACTGAAATCCGCCTGCATAAAATGTCTGTCCGTTGCACACTTCGGCCAAGTATTCGTCTGTCCATTTCTCCATCGCGGGCCATTCGTCGATCGCGTTCTCAATAATCACAGGCACATTTGGTCCTTCGAAGTCCCTCTTAAAATCCTCCAAAGTCAACTGCTTTGCATTACGACGCTCAATGTTCTCCACTGCAAGCCACGCGTCTTCAATGGGAGCTGCGGCGCAGTAGAAGGACTGGAACAGGAGGTCAGAGTACACTCCCTGGACACGGATGGGTGTACTGAACTTTGCCTTGTCCCCGTATTTGGTCGTCAGGTACGTGTTCTTCCACGTCTGTTGTGGTTCAAATTGGCTCTCCATCTCCTCCAGCACCAGCACTCGCCACAATTCATCGTGGCTGCCGTAGACATATCCTGCTCGACTGGAAGCTGCCAATTGGACTAAATCTTTGCGTTGCAATACCCCAGCGTTGCCAGCAATAGACTGTCCTTCAGTACGGCCAAGCGACCTAATCCCGACACTCGACACTCCGATATCCCGTTCACTGCGTCCTCAAAGAAGTTGCCGACGGGTTTCACGCCCAGCGGATGCTCCAGACGAGAACTTTCGCTGCAGAGATCGGTTTCTGACGGGGAGATTTTCACCTTTTTCACCAGTCGACTGGCAGTCGCACCGTTCGAGTCGTTGCGTGTGGCATCCTCGTGCTCCGGTTCCGTGGGCTTCATCCCCCAAGGTTATGATAGTCGACTTTAATGTGTGAATGGCATCCCCTGCCACTCAGCTGTTGCGCTTCTACGACACGCTTGTTCTCGACAATGATTGGTCAAAATCACATTTATTTTGATTTTGACCAATCATTTCTGAAAAATACCTCGAGTTTCTATTGGTTGTGAAGTTGAAGTTGTAATGAGTGTATGTCAATGGTTTAGTGACACGAGATTGAGTGCTGGCGCGATGACCAGCATTTCCCACCGCAGCACGCCTTGCATTGTATCTGCAGCGTTGCGCTGTGCATGTTCTTCACTGCCGTAATCGTTGCTTCCTGTCCAGCGGATTTGCTGGTACGTTTCCCCGTACTCGAGTCGACGACGTCAAACGCCTCGATAGACAGCGCGAGGCCAGCCCATGCCAGGTTCTCGTCGCCCGGCATGATGCGTACATGATCAGTACCCACACTCTGTGTGCCTAGAACGTAACCCGTGCCAGTCAAGGTTTGGCAGTTTGCATCTCCAGCCGATGGTGGGAGCTCTTTACTTGCTTCGACAAGAAAGCGCACAAACACCGACCGGAAGGTTGAGATCGCAGTGGGAGAATAAACGTCTCGGATGAGCACGTAAGCGTGGGGATTCATCTGCTGGAGAACTTGCAGACGACGCGTCTCTGCCTTGATCTTCCTGAATTTCGCCAACTGCATGTCGTTGGACCACGTCCGCTGCATAAGTCCACGAATGTCGAGACCTGAGAATCTCTTGGTGAAGACACATTCCATCACGCCACCGTCAACGCGCTGCACAATGTCCCATCCGAACGCTTGCATCCGACGCGTACGCGTGTCACTCGACGTATCAAGCTCTGGCGGAGCGAGAAGGTGGTTTTGAACATGACCCATGTTCCACTTGTTGTCCAGGATGATTCTGGTCAGGTCCCACTCAGTAAGTGGATGGAACCCGAGCTCTTCGGCAGCTTGGTCGGCATCGAGCATGTCAATTTTTGCACTAGCATCCAGCATGCCGGGGAGCTGCCGCATACACTGCCGATTGCTGGCCTCGAAGTCTAAGATTCGCTGCAGCTGGCGCGTCCACGCCACTTTTTGCTGGATCATGGTCTGCAGTAAGAGTTTCTCGGCTCCAAGCCTCTTAATCAACTCGACAGCAACGGCGTAGTCTCCGTTGTTTTGCGAGCATTGATAGTTACTTGCCACGTCCACGGCTTGAGTTGCAGATGCTGATCGACGACACAATTCGGCGTACTGCTCTTCAAGTTGTACGACAATGCCCGCCATCTCGTGCAGTTCCTCACGCTGCTGTTGACGAGCTTTCCGCATGAACTCGCGGTTCTTCCGGCGACGTGTCTCCAAATCAGCCGCACTCGGCTTGCGTAGACGCGCCATTCCAGCAGTAGTACTGTATCTCGTTGCTGTAGATGTAAGAACGAGAATGACAGTTTTACGCAGACAAAGATGGCGTGGATACCTGGTTCGTGGCGTCAGCTCTTTGTCAACCAATATCCTGCAAAAAATAAACAAGATGCTACTCATCAATGATTACCATGTTGTAGATTGGCAGAGGGACTCCACAAATGCTACACTGACATGATTAGATAACGTGGTGGCATACTTTGTAGACGGAGGGGTCAACAATCTTCGTGCCGTGAAGTGATAGGATTTCTACAACAACAGCAAAACATATTGATGGTACAAGCCGAACTGTCATATGCATTATGAGTCCTTCAAAAGACACGCTTCAAATTTGAATTCCTAGTACTCGTCACCAAAAGCCTCATCCTCACCTTCACCCTCTGCAGTTTCTTGAGACACCTCCTCATAGTCCTTCTCCAGAGCTGCAAGGTCCTCACGAGCCTCCGAGAACTCGCCTTCTTCCATGCCTTCACCAACGTACCAGTGCACGAACGCACGCTTGGCGTACATCAGGTCGAACTTGTGGTCGATGCGGAGAACACCTCAGCGATGGCGCTCGTGTTCGAGATCATCGCCACGGCGCGCTGCACGCGGGCCAGATCGCCGCCAGGAACCACCGACGGCGGCTGGTAGTTGATGCCGCACTTGAAACCCGTCGGGCACCAGTCCACGAACTGGATCGTGCGCTTCGTCTTGATGGTGGCCACGGCCGCGTTCACGTCCTTAGGCACCACATCCCCACGGTACATGAGGCACGTGGCCATGTACTTTCCGTGGCGCGGGTCGCACTTGGCCATCATGGACGTTGGCTCGAAGGCGCTATTGGTGATCTCCGCCACCGACAGCGACTCGTGGTAGGCCTTCTCGGCCGAGATGACCGGAGCGTACGAGCTGAGCATGAAGTGGATGCGCGGGTACGGCACGAGGTTGGTCTGGAACTCGGTGATATCGACATTGAGAGATCCGTCGAACCGCAGCGACGTCGTCAACGACGAGATCACCTGAGCAATAAGGCGATTAAGATTGGAATATGATGGGCGCTCTACTGCCAGCGAGCGGCGACAAATGTCGTAGATGGCCTCATTGTCCAGCATGATTGCGACATCAGTGTGCTCCAGCAGCGCATGGGTGGACAGCACCGAGTTGTAAGGTTCCACAATAGCCGATGACAACAGCGGGGACGGATAGATAGTGAAACCAAGCTTGCATTTGCGACCGTAGTCGACCGAAAGACGCTCGAGCAGAAGAGAGCCGAGACCTGATCCAGTGCCTCCTCCCACAGCGTTGAACACCATGAAGCCCTGCAGACCAGTGCAGGCGTCCGCTAGTTTGCGTACACGGTCCAACACTGTGTCCACAATCTCCTTGCCAATGGTGTAGTGGCCACGCGCGTAGTTGTTGGCAGCGTCCTCCTTGCCCGAGATGACCTGCTCTGGGTGATACAGCTGACGGTAGGCACCAGTGCGGATTTCATCGCAAACCGTAGGCTCCAGGTCCACAAAGACAGCGCGGGGGACGTGCTTGCCAGCTCCTGTCTCGGAGAAGAAGGTGGAGAAGGAGTCGTCGGCCATGGCGGATGAGTCGCTGGGGATCTGTCCATCGGGCTGAATGCCGTGCTCTAGACAGTAGAGCTCCCAGCAGGCGTTGCCCACTTGAATGCCGCCTTGGCCGAGGTGGATGGAGAGAATCTCGCGCATCTTGGCTTGCAAAGAGGTTGTTGTAAGTGTAGCAGGCGGATTGGATAATGATGAGACCGGGCGACAATAAGTGACAACATGGGCAAGATGATAGGCATATTGTCGTGTCTTTTAAACTGACAGGTCTTTTGTGTTAGCTTTAACTGTTTGTAAGATGCAATCATAGCATTACACTATCAGGTCGAGATTAAAAATAGCAGTCCTCACGTGCCTCACTTCTGGGCGGTCATACTCGTCGTCTTGGCGAGGGCGAAGGCGAGGTCAAGGTCGAGGAAGTACCAGATTAGACTCGATGCATGTCTTGGATTGCTAGGCTTCATCAGAATCGAGATAGCTTGAAGACCTTAGCTGTTTTTGGTTGCGGATGGCGCTGGGGCCGAGCGCATGGCTGGCGTCGAAATTGTGCGCTGACCGCCAACAGCCATTCGGAAGCAACAACATTGGTTGATCTCTCCAAGCGATTACCGCTAAAACTTCGTCAGCAAGTGCTGACTCATCAGCGCACTTGGTACACAAAAATATACTTTCAACCCTGTCTGCATCAACAGCAATTCCTCACCACAGTAGTAACTATCTACAGTAGTAGAATGCTCATCTACAGGCCGACGCCATCGCTTATAGTGAGCGGCAATTGCTGCAGATGACAAAAGCGTTCTCTCTTTGAATCAGATCTCTGCCATCCAATCATCTGGCGCCATTTCAAACATTTGAAAAGCATGAGTGATTGTAAAAGTGAAGGTAGCGAACCACTCCCTCTCTCACAATTCAATTCGCCTGCAAGCGTCCTCACATCGTTTCCAGTCGTCAAGTGAACAAGAGGCAAAAGATGCGCGAGATTCTCTCCATCCACCTCGGCCAAGGCGGCATTCAAGTGGGCAACGCCTGCTGGGAGCTCTACTGCCTTGAGCACGGCATTCAGCCCGATGGACAGATCCCCAGCGACTCATCCGCCATGGCCGACGACTCCTTCTCCACCTTCTTCTCCGAGACAGGAGCTGGCAAGCACGTCCCCGCGCTGTCTTTGTGGACCTGGAGCCCACAGTCTGTGACGAGGTGCGTACTGGAACGTACCGCCAGCTGTACCACCCAGAGCAGGTCATCTCGGGCAAGGAGGACGCTGCCAACAACTACGCGCGTGGCCACTACACCATCGGCAAAGAAGTGGTGGACATGGTGCTGGACCGTGTACGCAAACTAGCGGACGCCTGCACTGGTCTGCAGGGCTTCATGGTGTTCAACGCTGTGGGAGGAGGCACTGGATCAGGTCTCGGCTCTCTTCTGCTGGAGCGTCTGTCGGTGGACTACGGCCGCAAGAGCAAGCTGGGCTTCACCATCTACCCGTCGCCGCTCATCTCATCGGCTATTGTCGAGCCTTACAACTCGGTGTTGTCCACCCATGCGCTGCTGGAGCACACTGATGTCGCAATCATGCTGGACAATGAGGCCATCTACGACATCTGCCGCCGCTCGCTGGACATCGACCGCCCGACCTACAGCAACTTGAACCGTCTCATTGCTCAGGTGATCTCGTCGTTGACGACGTCGCTGCGGTTCGACGGATCTCTCAATGTCGATATCACCGAGTTCCAGACCAACCTCGTGCCGTACCCGCGCATCCACTTCATGCTCAGCTCGTACGCTCCGGTCATCTCGGCCGAGAAGGCCTACCACGAGTCGCTGTCGGTGGCGGAGATCACCAACAGCGCCTTCGAGCCAACGTCCATGATGGCCAAGTGCGACCCGCGCCACGGAAAGTACATGGCCACGTGCCTCATGTACCGTGGCGATGTGGTGCCTAAGGACGTGAACGCGGCCGTGGCCACCATCAAGACGAAGCGCACGATCCAGTTCGTGGACTGGTGCCCGACGGGTTTCAAGTGCGGCATCAACTACCAGCCGCCGTCGGTGGTTCCTGGCGGCGATCTGGCCCGCGTGCAGCGCGCCGTGGCGATGATCTCGAACACGAGCGCCATCGCTGAGGTGTTCTCCCGCATCGACCACAAGTTCGACCTGATGTACGCCAAGCGTGCGTTCGTGCACTGGTACGTTGGTGAAGGCATGGAAGAAGGCGAGTTCTCGGAGGCTCGTGAGGACCTTGCAGCTCTGGAGAAGGACTATGAGGAGGTGTCTGCGGAGACCGCTGAAGGCGAGGACGAAGAGTTTGGCGAGGAGTACTAATCATCGGGGTTCTTGACACCGAGCTAGTGATGATGTGATATTGCGAATACGTTTGACATGGCCACGGGTGCGCTATATAAACTGGTGATATCGAGAAACTTGTGCAGTTCGCTTGGAATGATTTTGAGAACGAGCATGCCAGATAACCATGTGAAATGGAGCCTGCTTTGCTTGTGATTTGATTTGGCTCCATATTTATAGTGAACTGTCCGCTTGAAATACACCTGGGTGTGGAGATAGCTAAAGACTGCACTGTTAATGGAAGTCAGGGAATTCAATGACGGTGAATTCCATGGCTTCAAGAAGCAAGAGCTCGAAGCCATCGGTGGGGCGAAAGGTACGTTGCTCATGATGGCTTTCACTTGATCACTGGCTTGGTTTTACTAACGAAGTGGATGTTTTCGTAGTCCGGATCACCTGAAGAGAGCACAACCAAGTTTCGCAACAAGATTCTTGGGTTGAGTGCCGTTGCCGAGCAGAACTCGGTGGTTGCGCCATTCTTCGATCACGGGAATCCTGTCGAGCAGAAGGATATCGTGACGCAGCTGAATGAAGAACTGGCTCGGAGACAGGTCTGTTACTCTTTCGGTTGTCAACAGCTAACCACCTTGGGGATCATGAACTGTAACCTTTTCGTGCTTGGATTTGTTTAGGAGAGCTATGTGCGACGAGAACGGCAATATAAAGTCCGAATTGGTGAGCTAGAATCCTTGCTGTCGGACTCACGGGCCAAGAAAAGTAAAGAGAATACGCTTGATGCGTCAATGGATCGCGTACGCTCAATGCATCGCAGCATTTTGGACAGCGTGGACCAGGTACAGGATCGAACCAGCAAGATTTTGCAAGGCACGTACGTGGGTAGTACACAGCGTTCGCGTTGGTGACAACTAAACCAACTAACAATATTGCCTCTGTGGTACGGGTATCTAACAGAACAGGAGAAGGATCTACTACGAGCATTCAGAGCGCGGCTGTACAGTGTGCAGGAGGAACTTGAGTCAGAGAAGAACAAGACTGACGATGGCGCCTCTGCGTGGATTGAAAAGAGCAAGCAGCTGGAAACCGAGGTGGAGTGGACCAAGGAACTGGCCGACCGCCTCGATCGTCTCAACCAAAGTCTGACGCGCGAGAATCAGCGACTGAAGACACAGTTCTCCACACAAGAAAATGATCGAGAATTCCTGGTGAAGCAGCTCGTGACAGTGAAGAAAGACAATGTGTCTCTGCGCTCAGAGGTTGAAGCGCTTCGCCAGCAGCTGGATCAACTTCGAGATGCCGGGCAGCCGCAACACCAGCACTCTTCGTCGCAGGCACTTTTCGGAGCGGCCTCAACCAGCTCACTGCCCAAGGTGAACTATCGGGACTCGGCAATGAATGCCGCATTATCTGGTAGCCAACCTCGCCCGAATACTGCCGTGGGTGGAACGGCGATGATGGCATCAGACGGCGATAATCGCTACAAGGAAATCATCAAGCGTCTTAAACGGCTGCTTGAAGTGGAGCGGCGCAATCTGCACCAGGTGCGCACAGCGTACAAAATGGAGCTGCAGAACCACACGGAGTTGGAGGTGACCCTGAAAGACTGCGTCCAAGACGTCCGTAACGAAATCGCACAAGCATCACAGCTTCCTCTGGTGTCGACATCAGCCAGCAGCCATACTTTGCTGGGTAGCCCTAGCGCAAGTCGGCCAATGTCCGAAGGTCGTCTCAGTTCCTCCGAGCGACAGCAACTGATCGAGAGGCTGCTGGAGAAGGAGCATTTGCTTAGTTTGTTGACCGCGAAAGCTTTCCCCGTCCGCAATGGAAAACGTCGTGGGGACCCGTTGCTGACAGGAGAAGCTGTTTCGCCCGACGAGGTGGCTAGATTGCTTACAGACGTGTCAGGCCTCGGTAGCAAGGAGGGACCGTAAGATTACAGAGGAATTGCCTAAACATTCGTGGCGACGACTTCAGACTCGTTGCGAGCAGCGAGAGTTCAACGGTACCTTGAAGTGATCAAGAACCGGAATCACCAATGAGGCCTAAGTTGTCTATATTAAAGGCATGCAAGCTAAATTGTGGTGGCAATTGCTGCATAACAAAGTGCAGGAGATGCCAATGAAAATATGGTTTAATGAGGTGTTGCTATGTTTTGCTGCAGCGATCTCCTTTTGGTTGGCAGTGTACGCGAGAAACGGCGGTCGAAACTCAAGATCCCTATAAAAGATCGATTGAAACTGCGAGGCCGTTGATGGCGTTAACGACTGCAAGTGGAAGGTTTGAGCTTGTGGATGAAGATCCAAGCAAAGCTGGTGTCGACACAATGTCGTGCGGCGTCGTTGTCCTCTTTGGCGATTGCATCCCAGCCAGTTCACTAGCGACTGAATACTTGCCATGGGGTCACTTTTAATATGTAGTTTTAAGTAGGACAAGAAAGCCCCAACTTCAAACTAAAAGCAAGACGTTTCACAGGGTCCATGGCAACTTCCTACGCAGCACCTGGGGCTAAAAGCTCCTGCGCACAGAAACCCGCTGTTTTCCAAGGAAAAAGCCAATCACTTCAAGATACGAGTAGGTTTTACCTTGATGAAAGTATGCAAAAAGATACGTTATCGAAAAGATGGCACCGTTTCCTCTTTACCATGGAAATCTTGGATGTATTTTCGGCCGCCATGCTCTCAGTCTCATTCCTCGTTTTCGTCGCTAGCGCACAAGCGTCAGGTCCTCCAATTGGATTTTGTCTAATGTTGCAACACATCGAATTCGCAGAGCCTTTGCCGCCTCTAAACCTGCAGGCGCTGTCGCCTCTGGACGATATTTACATGCAAAGCCCAAGCAACTCGAGCGACGGCTTGGCGGCTCGAGCTCACGCCGCCAGGAAAAGCGCCTTCTTGTCCATGTCTCCGACCTGCAACTTCGAGGCCTTCAGTCTGCACTTCCACTTGCCACTCAAAGTCGCAGCCGAGAAGTTCGGAGTGCGCGCCACCGCCTTCAAAAAAGGTGTCGCGCCATCGGGATCCGCCACTGGCCGTACCGCAAAGTGCGGAGTCTCAAGCGGTCGCTGCTGGAGCTCAATCGCTGCAAGGAGCAGGCGCCGCTCAACGACAAGCAAGAGGCGCAGTACGCCACTTTCAAGCGCCAACTGGACAAACTCATGAACCCGGAGACCTACGGCCTCGACCCGTCGGGCCGACTCAGTGACCACCACCACCGCCAACTGCTGGCCAGCGATGACGACGATGAAGACGCAGAGTCGGATGACGGCAACGACTCGTTCACTGCCAGTCCACGCTACAATGAAGATCTGCTCTTCAGCCGCACCATCAGCCCCACTGACGGAGGCAGCAAAACTTTGGGGGACGTCATCCCTGCCGGGTCGGCACATCTGCGCACTATTCGCAGAAACCAAGTTTTGCACTTGCCATCGGCGCACTGGTCCACTCCGTCCCTATTTGAGAGCGACGCGACGGATGCGTCGGTAACAATGGGCAAGGAGACGTCGAACAACCGGAGTCAATGTAGCCAGATGTATGGATTTCACGGCAGCAACTTGATGGGCTTTGGCAACCCCAGTGCGGTTGAGAGGGCTGCTGCTCTCATCATGAAAACGTCACCGTCGAACCAGCCCAGGTACCGCGTGCAACGCTATTTCAAAAGCGAGGCGGATCGCGACCAGGCGGTAGATTATCCGCCAAGTGCTCTGGACACCGCGGAAATCGACTTCTTGCACTCAGAGATGAAGTACACGGATTTGCGGTCTCTGAACGATGCCGACGATGAGTTTACGGCCCATGCCAACCAAGTGGACTACACTAGCGAAAGGTTCTTTGATGACGTGTTTCTGCAGATTTCGCCGGATTACGGATGCTTGGTGTAATGAAGCCTGGGTACTGCTGTTGAATTTTGGTGGCTAGTTTGGTTTCTAGCCATTGCCCCTGTTTGATCGTTTCGTCAAACACGATCAGCACGGAGTTTGCATCAAGCTTTCGTTCCCGGTGTCTTAAGATGAAGACGCATAAGCATCAAGGTGTGCCTGGATCAGGTGATATCGGCAACATGACTTCCATCGTTTGTTTAGCATTGTACGGCAACGTCTTGAAACAATGCTAGCGTGGAATGGCAGAATGCACGTTTTGTCTTGTTGGTTAAGTAATATTGTGTTGCTCTCTTGAAATTGACCATCCGCTCGTCCTTTGAGATCATCCACCTCAGCTACCCGTTGTTGATCCATTCGCCGACGATGTCGAATTATGCAAGACGCCCAGTGGGTCCTTCTTGTTCTTCGGATACCACTTGTAATACGAAATCACAACGATGGCTGCTGCGAGACCCAGCATCACGAACACGAGCAGAATCCGACTCGTGAACGCCTTCCACATCATCGTCCTTATATGCTTCTTGGCATCTTCAGTATCCTCTTGCGCTTGCGTGACCTAAAATCCACGCCATGGCGGCGTCACTTACAAAGCTGCTATTCAATATGAACAATTGATCTAGAGCATACATTGACTGTGGTGTGCTCCAACTGATTCCGTTGCTGCAACAAGTTATTCGCCACATTCTCGGCTAGAGAAGCACAATTCGGTTAGAGCCACAATATCATTGCAGAACCAAATCCATCGCGATGATGACCTTACCGATTGTTTCAGTGTGAGCAATCGTACGTTGAGCTTCGTCCAGGTGGCGTCCAGTTCTAGTGAGTGGCAAAAACGCAATAGATTAAGTTAACAAGTTCGCACGTGAGAGCTCATTCAACTTACCGGTCAATGCGGTCCGCGCAGCGTTCCATTTGCTCTTTCTGCGCATATTCACGACGGGCACGTGTCAGCTGCGACGAGCCAAACCTGCATGAACTCCTCATACATACCGTGGTCGCATCTTTAGACAATTCGACTGTAGCTCCAGCTCGAGCTTGGCCAACCAAGATCTCCTTTTCCAGTGAACTCTTCAAGTTGGTGAATTGGGTTCGCCTTTGGCGCACTTGCTCTGCCATTCTCCTCTTGTCAGCAGTGGACGATCCATTCTTCACTTCATTCTCCAAAATGCGAAGCTATAAACAAGATTGGCGATTCACATTAAACATGTGAGTCAATGTTCTACCAAACCGCACACGCAGCGACAGAGTTCGACGTACGTAGCGCTCCACTTCGCCGACATTGTTTCGCGCAGTCATGACGAGCTCCTCACGTAATCCTGCTCCACACAACATGTAAACTCGCCTTGTTAACATCTCAGTCCTGTCATTTTTCAGGCTTCTGGTGCGTACCGGCATTGGTGCACTGGGCATACTCGTCAACCGCCTTAAGGGCTTCTTCCCGAGCACTTTCAAAGTCCTCCAAATACCCATCGAACACTGCCATGCTGCTTGGTGGCCTGCTTCTCAACTACACAGTGACGCATTTCGACATGGTGTTATTATGGGACGAGTCCAAGAAAACAAAGCGCGGGGTCTCATAAAACACCCCTTTTGGGAATAGATCTCAACTACCGTGTCCCAGTTGACAATCCACATCCACACTTATCTTGTATTTATGCTTGCAACGACAAAGTGCAGTGGACCGCATTAAAATCTGTACTCGGTACTAATACCTCCAGTCATCGCATCTGCAATGGGTCTTTCGTTAGCTGTTCCTTGAGAACCTGCAATTCGCGGTTCATCTTCGAAACGGCGGCTAAATGAAAAGGAAGTGGTGACTGTCTCTCCATCGTAATTGGGTGCATGGTGAGATACGACTGCGCGTGAAAGTCTCGCAAAATTGCGCTCATGGTGCTTGGTGGCGCTGATTCCGTCACTTCGCCATCGACAGAATCTGACGATTCCAGTATTGTCAGCACCAGTGTCACTTTCAATACACTTGGCTCTCTCTTCCGAGCTAGTGTGTGCTGATCAGGAAGAAGAGAGGTCGTTTTCCACGCATCACTACCCGTGAATAGCACCGTACGACTACTGGCGCGCGCTCTCGTGCTCTCATGCGGCGACACTACGGCAAATCCAAGGTTGTCCGTCACAAATAGAGCCGTAGAGGTTGGATTCTCGCGCATTTGAACCTCATCGTATGATACAGTATTGAGTTGCACGAGTAACACAGACGATAAAAGCGACTTGTAAGCCGGAGGTATCAGCTCCTCGAACCGATTGGAACGCAACTGCTCCCAAGCTGACTGTTCTTGCTCGTCCATAGTAGTTCTCCCATTACGTCCTGCTACTCGAGTTACTACAAGCGAGCTCTTTTCACCAAAGAGCGCCAAAAACTGTAACATTTTCTGGAGCATCTCAAGTAATGCACATTCGAGATCAACAGTACCCTCTGCTGTCTGTACGGGAATCATGTGCGTTTCAATAATCGAGCCAATCGCGTCGGTGCAACTGCAGGCCAACCACTTGTAATCTTCAGAAAGAGTATACCCACCATAGATGTACGATGGTTCCACCTCAGCTTCTTCAGCTGTGCTGTTTCCATCAGCTCGCCAATCTGCCAAGTGGTACAAGCGTTCGCACAAAAAGCGGGACTTGCTGGCACCAGCACCAGCGGCCACATCAACTGGCTTCAAGTTTACATTTTCGTACACTCGGTCATAAAGACCAAAGCAGTTCGGCATGAGCACAAAAGGGCTCGGATTCACCTCCACCTCGTACAAATCGTCCAAGTACACTAGCTCTAGTGTCACGCTATCCTTCCAGCTACTGACGTCGGCGATGCAGGTGGTTCCAAACAGACCACTAGAAAATGCCCCCAAGGCCCACATTTTGTGTTTCACGTCACTTCGACGAAGAGGAACCACCAAGTATACCACGTTAGCAACTGCAGATCTTGAAAAGGCCTGAGTTTTCTTGATTGCACCAGACGATAACACTGGGTTCAATACTTCACCAGCTGCACGAAAATTGGCAAAGGGGTCCGCCATACTGTCGGCACAATCGACAAGTACCAACCCATTTGAAGCATCCACGCTCGCATAGCGGTTTTCCTTTACCTGGCCAAGATCTATTGGTGCAAGATCTCCCATGTGACACTGCGCATACATGCTGCGAAAGCACGTGAAGTAGGATAGCGCAAGTGAGGCGAGCCACTGGGATGGTGACTGTGGGCAAACGATCACGTAGTCCACTGGTTTCGGCGCCGCTACTGGATGCAAATCACGTAATAAATATTCCGAAAGTATAGCAGGCTCAACATTGTAGCTTGACTCCAGACTGGATACACATAGTTTTGGGGATTCTTCCACACTGATGCACTCTATTCGTTTTGCTGTGTCACCCCTTGACTTCATCGGAGCCTGTACGTAGTCCTTGAAACTCATCCACCGTCGGTCGCGCCCATCCTTCTTTTCATCAACTCCGTTCTTGTCTTCCTTTGTTAGGGACGACGTAAGACTTTGTAAATATGGCTGTAGATGGTTCACCACTTCGTTCTTCTCCGACCAACTTGCTGCCGTTATCTGTGAGTTGGCATGACTACACCAGGACTGAATCCCGTTTGGTTCCTGTCGCCATGCTACCATAGCGTCAGAAGCCGCCACTTGAATTCCCAACGAGATTTCATCATCACGCACTTTGAAGTGATCTGAATTGTTCCATGCATCCACTGATTCCTGGTACACACGTTCTTGAAATTTCGCTTCATCAAATTCGAGAAGAAGTTGGCGCTGGTGAATATTCTTCTGCTGGCGATTATTCTTCGGATAATGAAGCATCTTGTACTCGGACCGCCAAAATTTAAAACGATCAGAATGTAGACGGAGTCGCAACTGTTCCGTTGTTGCACTGTTAACCGATAGCCGTCGAACTACGCCCGAGTGTAATGGGGTTGGAAGGAATGCCTCAGCATTAGGTAAAAACTTGACTTTAGTTGACACGTACGATGTCAAACTTTCTTCGAGCTTGATCTTGCCCTCCTCATCGACGTAGTCTTGAAGCGCTTGCAACAGTGGATGTGTCTTTACTGGGCGACCATCCAGTGCCTCTTGCTGTTCATTATGAGAAAGTGACTCCACGAGCGATACTGCCACGCTCAAAGGCTTAGCATCGTTTTGGGGCTTTGTATATGTTGGACTGGACTTAGATACAGATGCTTTGGCCAATGAGAATAACTTTGAGGGATCCTGATCAGAGTCATTTCTGCCGATGTTTCGTCGAATCCAAGGCAGTGACTCCATCCCATTCTGCCTCTTTCCATTGGATGTAACCGAACCAAACGTCAACGACAGGTTTGAGTCTTTGGCCACATTCGCTGTACGACATCTCCGCCTACGTTTAAATCGTCGGACCTCCGAATCAATGTGCTGCTGCACTATGTCATCGTGAGGAAACGTCATGCGTACAATAGGGCCGACAGCCTCTGGAGTATTAACATGGGTATCTGGTGAAGTTGGCGCAAAAGATTCATCATTCTCCGCGGAGTCGGCACTATCACGTTTTCGTTTTGCTTTTGCAGATCCGCTAGATAATGGCCGTCGAAGTAGCTCATCCGTTTCTACATCGGGATCCTGTGTCGTGTCGTCATCATCCTCATCTGCATCCTCTTCATTTTCGTCTTTTTCGCAAGTTCATCTTCGTTCGCAGCGTTCTCGTCATCGTCCTCCATTCTACGTTTATGCCTCCGCTTGAACTCGGCGCGAAACCACGGCACCACATCACTATACTTGGTCTCAGAAATAATCCGTGGGACCAGACCATCACTTAGATGCCATACGTCTACCATCGAATGATCATTCCTAGAAGGGAGGCCAACCAAGCGCTCCCACGAAGATCGCATGTCGCCCAGTTCTACGGCCGCCGTCGCAACCTGTTCCTTCTTGACCACATCTACCGCCACCGTAAGCAAATTGGACGGTTCAACTAATCTAAAGTGCAATTGAAATACCGGGGTAGGGAATGCCTCCTCCAAGTACACTTCAAAATGATTAAGCTTCGTGAGCGACGGACACCTGAAAATGAACTTTGCATCATTCGGTTCATAAAAACCATCAGTTTGCAGTACAAACTCGTTCTGAGCTGCAAATTTCTGCTCCATGTCCGCCGCCAACGCCGCGAAAAACTGTTTTTGAACCTCCACACCAAGTGACTGCTCATTCTCCACCCACGACCCACTGTCCTTCTCGCAAACTCCAGTAGGAGGCTCAACTGTCACTCCACTCTGCTTGCCGTTCACAAAAAGACCCAAAGCTCTCCCTTCTCCTTCTGCTGCTCTGCAGAGCTTGAAATGTCCTTCTGTTGCCCTTTAATGAGGACGCAGAGGACGTCTCGCTGCTGCAGTCTCTGGTAATAGACTGACAGCGCTGTATCTTCACTGCGAGGGCTCGTTCTGACCTGCTTCTTGGCCTGCTTCTTCTTGGACGAGGTCTCCACTGGCTCGACAATTGTGTGGGCGTAAACATGCCACTCCAGAGACAGCAACTCACACTAGCAAGGTATCAGCATATACCACAGTTATGAAGGATTCGCATCATATAATAGGGGTGGTCATATAGAAAATAGGGGTGGGCTATATGACGTACGAGAGCGAATGTGTTGGTGCTGAGCGTCTCGGCCGACGTCATTTCGAGCAGCTGCGAGGCCTCCGAGTGCCCTCCAGAGATGCAAGCGACGCCTTAAAGCTCAGAGAGGAGGCTCCGTTCCGCTCCCCGCACTGCCACGTCCGACTGGACTCGCCCTTCAGTGCGTGTCCGCACGGCTTTCGTATGTGTTTTGTATGGCAAAACTGCGCGGGCAGGCGGATCTGAGAGGCATAATAAAACCAAGTGTACGATAGTTAAAAGACTGCATCGGACAAATGGAGTTGGGTGGGACACATCAATTACAAGTACCGTAAATTCCTAATTTTCAGTTAGTCTACGACTTTGGTCATCATCAACGACCGGCAAACAAATGGTGGAGGCATTTACTTGGTTAATGTTAGGGCTGACATTCGAGTTGTTTCTAGTCAACCTTATCGCTATTGGATACCTTTTGCTGTACGACTAAGTCGCCGCCACGTCCGGCTTCGCGTTGAGATTGAGCATGATGTTTCCTTGGCGGTTCGCGACCAAAAGCTCCGACAGCAGACTGTTGGACGTGTCGTCCGACACCACAGTCTGTTTGTTCTTGGCGAGCGCCCCGAGTATATCCAGTTGCTTCATGGCCAGCGTGTACTTACGGTACGCCTCCAGTTTGCTCGCAGCTTCGCCTTCTGCACAAGCGATGATCTCAGCAGCTTTAGCGTTCGCGCAGACGCGAATTTCGTCCGTGATGGCCTGCAGCTGCAATTGCACTGCCACCTTCTCAGCATTGATTAGACCAATCTCGGCGTCACAATGAGCATTGATCTCCGCTTCAGTCCGCACGGTCTCAGCTTCGATCTCGGCGATCTCCAGCGCAGCCTCGGCATCTCGGTTATTGCACGTCACGATAGTCTTCTAATTGATCTCGCCATCCGTGAGTTCGGTTTGCGCATTGATCAGATCGATGCCCTTGCGGATTTCGGCGCACTTCGCCTTACCTGTCTGCTCCTCCTCCATGTACATCATCTTGCGTTTGAGCTTTGTCAAGTTAATCTCTTCCTTGAATCCCAGCATTTGCATGTCGCTCATCTGCTTCATTTTCTCCGTTTTGATGGAGTTCAGATAAGTCGTGCGATTTTCCATTTGCGCCTAGAATTCGGGAGGCAGAGTCACGTTCGTGATGGCGACAGTGGTGATCTGTACGCCATACGCATTAAACTGGTCGTGAGAATGCGCTTGATATCCTCCGTGACGCAGTATAGCACCTTGTCTTGAACAGGGACACCTTCCGTCATCTTTGCTGGCGGGCTTTTATCCGTCAGCTCTCGTCGCGTTCGGAAGTTCAGCTCCCCAGTTTTAAACCGTTCCCGCATCGTGCCATCACGGAGCTGATACACTTCCGTATGCTCCACACTGCGCGCCAGTGCTCGCACAGCTTCGTCTTGAGCAGCGCGGAGCTACACCTCAATCCCATTGGGGCCCATCTCGTACACAAAGCGGCGCACGCGTCCGGGGTCTTCACCTTTTGCCTCGTCCCCCATGATCCGTAGGATTAGACAGATATCGATACCGATAGTGACATCGTCCGCTGTCTTACAGCCCTTCACAGGCGTGTCGAACACAATGTATTGTTTGGTTACGAGATGTGCCACCCTCGTAAAGAGTCCTGCCCAGTGGAAACCTGGAGGCCATACAGGTGTGTGACGTCCGTCAGGCTTGACGAAGTCAACGTCCCGACCCTGATCTTGCACTAGAGCGTACAGTACGTACCTTCTGGAACTCGGGTGTAAGGCATCATTGAACTGCACCCGGGATTGATAATTACCACTGTGTTACCGCGGTGGCAAGCGCCATAGAGGCGATTAACAGTCCACGCTCCACGCGTTGCAATAGAGTACAGTAGTCGTTTTTGGTGCTGCGCTTCGTCCGAGAGGTAATCGTGGGCAGTGAGTTTGCTGCCTCCGCACCCCATGATATCGATGCGCTTGATCGGGAACACCGGAGTGAAGAACCAACAGTGCTGGCAGTTAGTCGACTACTTGCATTAGTCAACTACGTTCAAATTGATATGGTCCAACACGTCAATCTGTCGCACAAGATCCTTTTCGGTCGACACTTCATTTTCCAATCCCCGCCGCGCACCACCATTGACGATCATGGTTGCTCAACCTGGAGACTACCGCTACTGCCACCGCGTCAACCATTTGGTGCAGAAAGACATCGGAAAACCCGGAGGTGGTAAGTGTAGCTCGGATTCATGCACAATTGGGGTCTTCGTGTACTAACACCTAGTTGGTGACACCATTTGTTGCCAGCGATGAAGACTTTTAACGCCAAGGTGACGGATGGACGCATTCCGATTGTGCTCACCCCAACCGAGATACCCCACGCTCATAACACTCTTTATGAAAATCCCATCCGGGGTCTGGGTACTTAAGCAGACGTGGAATGCCCACGCCGGTGTGATGGATCCGGGTCTCATGATGTTCTGGCCGGCGTGGAATCGCGTCTCGCACATTGTCACCAAGCAGGCAGTGACCTACTCGAATCCAGTGCATGGGTGCCCCACTTCCGACAACGTTATGGTCCACGTTGACATCTCTATCAGCTTTCAAGTCGGCCCGACCGAAGACGACGCGTACATATTCGTATATTCGCTAGGAGCACATCGTTTCGACAAACTGCTCTACAGTCTGACGGAGGAGGCAATTCGAGGCCTTGTGCACTCGGTGCGTCATGATCAAGTCCATGATCTACGCGAAGAGTTTGCGATGGGGATGAAGACGGACCTCAACGCTAAGCTCAAGTCGTATGGCGTCTTCATCCACAATGTCAAGGTGACGAATGTTGATCTCCCGCCAGCGCTGTCGGATACTCTTGAGGAGACAACGGCATTAAAACTCGCATGGAGGAACAGGAGAAGAACCAGGAGAACCAAATGCGTGTCCTCTTGAACCAAGAAACGCTGAGATTGACGGCGCTCGAAAGGCAGAACGAGCGTGCCATTCAAGATCTGAAGGCCGAAAGTGTGCGCGCGGCAATCATCCGCGATGAGAGACGCACAATGGCGGAGGCTAAGGCCGCAGTCACTGTTGCTGAGCACATTTCGATCAACAAAAACAAAGTTGAAAATGCCAGGGGCATTAAGGCCAGTGCTGTTGAGACTGTGACTGCCATGGCAGTGAAGCGTAAGGCCCTACCTGCAGTGCAGTTGAAAACTCTTAAGGCGGAGTTTCAGCAGTATGTGATGCGGCCAAGGTCAGTGCAGAAGCGGTCATTCAAGCTGCGGAGAAAGAGGCAGCCAAAATTCTAGCAAATGCCTCGGCGGAAGGAAAATCTGCTGCATTGCTGAAGTCGAAGCGTGATTTCGATTTCCATGAGAAGAAAATTGGTATGGAGACCAGTCTGGCCGAGACTGTCCCGCTTGTGATTAGTGGCAAGAATGGCGACCAACTCATTCAAGAGACGTTTTTACGTTCTTGCTGACGCTGTGAACATTGTCACTGCGGCACATCATCGCAGTCTGTTCACAATGCGATTAAGGGCAGGGTACGAGTCGGCATTCTCGCTACTTAGTCCGGGTTCTCAGTGGAGAGTGTGGGAGCGTGCTATCAAGGTAGTGCGGTTGGCATTAAGATCGCAATCGACGGTCATGACACCCACGCTCCTAACATCCTGTCACAGCTACGTTGTCTTCTTTGATGGTGGCTTACGTGGAAATTTTGGTCCAGGGGGAAGCGGGGCCCTGGTTGTCCGTCTGGGATTCTCCGCTGGCGACTTTCAGGTATACTGGCTGTCTAGCATGGCTTACGCTGCTCAAACTACGACGAATAACCTTGCGGAAAGTATGGGTCTTCTGATGGGCCTTCGCGCGTGTTCTCAACATCAGTGGGCACCTGTACACGTCGTAGGTGACAACGCTCTGATACTTCGACAAATGCGTCAACGCAAAGCACCAATCGCGAAACACCTCTCGTCGATTTACCGACAAAGCAGACGGATTGCTGACAAATTACGTGTTGTCTCCTGGAGACACCATCTTCGTGAATTCAACAAAGCCGCTGACAAGCTGGGGAATATCGCAATGGATACACGAAAGAGCGCCCAGTTCAACCTAATGCAAGTACCTAAGCTGGAATCACGATGGGTAGCTGCAATGGCACATGTGCGTAGAGATTTAGAACACTGGCGAGCATGTGCAACTCATGGGACCTCCTCGGAGGTCGGGGCCTTTGGGGTGTGAGCCTGAAGGGGAGCTAGAGGATAGCAAGTGCTTCATCTAGCAGATACAACAACTCACGATATAGAGGCGAGGGTTGGAATGGACATAGGACGTCGTTAGAATTGCACTAAGTGACATCAATGTACCTAACTTAAAAACGAAAGAGACGTTCTTGCAGACTCTGCAGGCAGACAAGTGATCGCTCGAAGGTGGCTGGAGCCAACACTTTGGATGAATTGGTAACTTTGAGAGACACGTAATTGAAGTCCTTTATCCAAAACTGATCACATCTTCCGATTTTTCGCTAAAAACCAATCAAACTGCTGGCTAGACAAGCTAACACATTTAACTTGCCTAGCCCATATTGTGGTCTCATTCCAGCGGAATCACTATAGTTGCCCTTGATGATCATCGACTCGTGCTTGCCAAGTCCAGCAGCATCACAGGCTGCGATCAGGAATTACTCCCTCAAGACGAGAGCATTTCCGAGGATTCTCTGCAATTAAATTCCCCACTCTAGTGCTTTCATTTCAAATACTTCATCTTGTACTACAGCAACGATGGAAGAGAATAAGGCCGCACCCCCAATGACGCTGACGCTGTTTTACGGGATGGTCGAGCGTCTAGGCAGTGACACGGTTCCGCTACAATGGAAATCGGATGTGGTCTCCATCTCCTCCATCACAATCGCTGAGAATGCGTTGGTGGACACATTAAAGCAGAAGATTGCCGAGAAGCTCGAAAGGAAGCGTCTTGAAATGCACATTACTTGACTCTACTTGGCCAAGAAGAAGGTCGTTGACAAGGACGGCGAGAAATCTGAATGGATAACGGAGAACGAGTACAACACTGGAAGTGGCATGAGCGACATCGTACAGCTAAGGATAATGAGAGCTGAACTCAGTGAGGTTGGACTAAGGACGAAGCGCAGCTACAAGTCAACAAGAAGCAGGCTGCCGAAGGTTTTGCTCCTGTGCATGTGCTAGTGGAAGTTTCTTCGAAGTGGGCAGAGCCACAAAGCTGGGGCCAGCCGACAGAAGAAAACATTACAATTAAGGAAGAAAGCAGACATGCACAGATGAAGGAGTTGGGATACTACCAACGACGAGGAGCACAGATCCGAACCAAGTGCGCCAGCTATTGTGAACAAATCCTAAAGAAGATCGAGGGCCATTATGATAGTGGTGCTAGTCCAACTCCGTTCATCTGTGTGGTAGGGTCATCAGGCATGGGGAAATCGCAGCTTGCGTTTGCTTTGCAAGGAACACGACCGTATTTTTACTGGATCGCCACTCCATTAGGAGAAGACTCTCAGCTGCTCTACAAAAACTTTTATCGAGTATCGACAGAGTTTCAAAAATTCGTGAGAAAAGACTTGCTCCAGGATGGCAACATGAAATGGAAGGACGAGCTCACTTTGGACTCCACATCACAACTCTACGGGTCCAAGAAGCTGTGGACGTATGGTTTTATTTGCGCGCTGCTAGAACATTGCAGCTTGGACAAAAACCAAGTGCCTCGAATGATACGTTTCGATACGGAGGCAAAGTTCACTGTGACCAAGTGCGATGTGAACGCTGTTGGCAAGTTGCTCGATAGGATGAAGAATGAGAAGAAGATGGCGCCCTTCTTCATTTTGGATGAAATGATACCCCATTACAAAGGAATGTCCACGGCAGCTTTTCAACGTAATGTCTTTCGTGCCTGTGGTCTGGTGGTGATTGTTATGGGTACTGACTCCAAAATCACCAACTTGATGGGCCAGTCGAACGGCAGTTGCAAGGCAGAGCACAAATGGATGTCGATTGTCCCTGTGTTCCCTCGCTACCAGCTGAGCGAAGAAAGAGAAGCTTGGAAGAAGGCGGTGACGCGATTCCCTATCTTGGGGGCATCGCGGAGGGTTCACGAGGAGGTTTGCCAGATATTTCGTAGACGAAGTGGTGGAATATGTGGAGAAACACGAGAGTTTTGAGCTGTGTGGTTTGCTTGACGAAGCGTTTGGCCGTATATTGTATGAGATGCAGAAGCTCAAACATTTTATGAAAGGGGTCGACGGAAAGTACGCGCAGCGAATGGCAATATCTTTCTCAAATGCTGAGGGAGTCCTGTGAACGAGAGTCCCGTGGACGGCCAAGGTAGAAAGAGGAAAGCGGAGAGCAGCAGTATGCATTTGACGAAGTGAAGGAAAGGAAGCGAGGTGGGGACTGAGGGTATGCATTTGCACTTCGCGAACCTGATGGATGATCAAATTACTGATATGACGCTGTCGAATACACAACTTCTTGTGGGTGATATGCCCTGGACGCCGACGTGTTGTTTCCCAGGAATTGAGGAGGATTTACTGTTGTACCTCGCCATTTTAGGTGGGAAGATACATTCGGGGTACTATGCTTTCAACAGTTCGACCACGTATTCAACGAAGAGGATCTTCACGGACTGTAAGAAAGGAAAAGGGAATCCTATCGATCAAAACTCCAACGCCGTGTCTATCGATTACAAGCCGTACGAGAATATGGTGGCGCATGCGATTTTCTGTGCTTCACGGAGAAATGGCGTTCAAGGTATTTCTTTTGACGACTTCTTCGCATCGTTGATTGGTGAGTTCAAAGACGACAAGTGGGAGAAGATGGAGACGATCGTCCTTGACATTTCAGATCGTGTAAGTGGAAAGGTTGTTGCCAGCAAAGAAATTTTTGTCAGCGAGTTGTTCCAAGAGTACGAGTGTGCTGCACTACGCGCGAAGATTCCGTTTCTGGCGCCGCCTAACGCTGCATGGCCGCAATTCATTCTTCAAACCCGCGGTGACGGCTGCAACTTCGGTCACCTGTCTCGAGCCTTTAATTCGGACCGGTGTGATGCTTACGTGAAAAGCGAATCCGGCGGTTTGCTTCTTTTGTGTGAGTGCAAGCATCGGGTGGGTAACGTGGACATTGGTACAATCACGGGGATTATTCGTGGATTGAATAATAATTGGGAAGGGTGGACGGCAGTGCTGTTGTTTTGTGGTAAGTTGGCGGAATTGGAGAAGTGGGAGCACGACAACATTGGCTGCGTCAAGATTGATTGTCAGCGTGGCAGAGCCAAGTGGGTTTTCCGCAGGGCGGAGGAACTAGACCAAAATTGGTCATCGTAATGGAAACGGGCTCTGTTTGATCATGCCAAGGCCTTCAGTTTGAATTCGGATGCGGAGCTCAAAGTAGCCAGGCAAATTTTATGACTACATGCTTTTGCTTCGTTTATCGTTTAAGGAACGTATTTAGCGTCACGAAGTGTTTTACTACGCGCTACATTCCAGGGTTTCTGCAGTAAACTTTGAATTGCTTGGCCACTTGCACGAAAAACACCGACACCGGAGAATGAGCTGTTCCGTTTGATGGCACAGCTCCATCCACCGCTTATTCTTTTGCTCCTCGCAGCCTTCACGAATGACCAATGAATACCATTTAATGAAGTGGATTTACTACGGTAGGAGGGTTTCCAACAAGCTAGTGACCCTCTTCTTAAAACTCCTCATGGTTCACGTTCGAAGACGGCAGCAGCACCCATTCCCGTGCCAATGCACATGGAAATGACTCCGTAACGCTGGTTTTTGCGCTTCAACTGGTATAGCAGGGTCGACATCTGACGAGCGCCCGTGCAGCCTAGAGGGTGGCCAAGAGCAATGGCACCGCCCTTCGGGTTCACCTTCTCGATCGGGATGCCGAGCTTCTCGATGCAGTACGTGGCCTGGCTCGCAAACGCCTCGTTGATCTCAAACACGTCGATCTGGTCGATCGTCAGATTGGCCTTCTGGAGCGCCTCGGGGATAGCGAAAGCAGGGCCGATGCCCATGAGTGCCGGTGGCACACCCGCGACAGCGAATGAGACGAAGCGGCCAAGGATCGGTAGCCCCATCTTCTTGGCCACCGAGCGGCGCATGAGCAGAACAGCAGCAGCGCCGTCGCTCACCTGGCTCGAGTTACCAGCCGTGGTGGATCCTCCCTCCTTGAAGGCTGGCCGCAGCTTGGCCAATTTCTCCACTGTCGTGCCGGCTCGAACGCCGTCGTCCTGCGAGATAATTACTGCCTTCTCATTGCCGTCCTTGTCTTTGATGGTCGTCGACACGGGTGTGATCTCCTCCTTGAACCAGCCATTGGCCTGTGCAGCAGCCGCCTTCTCGTGGGACAAGGCCGCCAGCTCGTCCTGCTTGGTGCGCGTGATCCCGTACTTCTCCGCCACATTTTCACTCGTGATGCCCATGGGCACCGTGCAGTCCATGGCGTCTTGCACTTCTCCAACACGCTCCCAGTTGACAGTCGGAGCATCCCTGGCAATGCCACCAAGGGACATGCACTCCACCCCAGCAGCAATGCCGATGTCGTAGTATCCAGCCTTGATGGCGGCCGTAACGTTGGCCACCGCCTGCAGACCGGAGCTGCACTGGCGGTTGAGTGTGTGCAGCGGCACAGTGTGCGGAATGCCAGCCGCCAGCTGCGCCATACGCGCCATGCCGGCGCCAGCTCCAGGCTGCAGCACGTTGCCCACCACCACGTCGCCCACGAGCTTCGGGTCCACCTTGGCCTGCTTGAGAACCGCCTGCAGGACGTGGCCCAGCAGAACGTCGGGCGTCGTGTCCTTGAAGCCGCCACGACGCGCCTTGGTGATGGGAGTGCGCAGTGCCGACACAATCACCACGTCTTCCTCGGGTGTCACTGGAGCGGGGAGCCCTGCGAGACGTGCGAGCGGAGGCGGTTGATGCGGTCCATCGGTGGCAGGAGACTTGGCTTCAACGTGTGCGGGAGGAGGTTAAATCCGAAATGACCAACGAATTGTTCGCGTCAAGGTCTGCAAACCGCTGCATCAACACTTTTGCAGCAGCTTCAAGTGAAATCGCTAATTCCACGCATAAAGCTGATAGTATCAATTCTCACATTCCTCATGTCTTATATTGAGCGAGTACGATCTTTCATTGATTGGACTTTATTAGATCAAGATAATCAATTATACAGGTCATTATCGCCTACTAAAATCAAAGTGCAATCTTCAAAGGCTTCGCTAACGTAAGCAATAATGCGGCCTGTCGTGAAGACAGTACTGGTCGCCACCGCAGCCAAAGCGCTGGTTGTAGCGGTCGTCTACCTCCTCAGAAAGCATGGCCTTCTACACATCTTCAACGCCTCGAAGCGCGCTGCCTTGCCCGATCCTTCCGACGACTACGAGCTGTTCCCCATCGACTTCTCCATGCACGTCCAGATCCGCCAGAACGCGGTGCAGAAGTTCCTGCAGACGCATCCAGAGGCCAAGAGCCACAGGTCGGTGCTGCTGCTGCACGGAGGCTCCGAGGTGGACCGCTACGACACGGACATCCAGTACAACTTCCACCAGGAGAGCTTCTTCCAGTACCTCTTCGGCGTGCGCGAGCCGGACTGCGCCGGACTCGTGGACCTCACGACCCGCAAGGCCGTGCTGTTCGTGCCGAGACTGAGCGACGAGTGGGAGCTCTGGTGCGGAGACCGCAAGCCGCTGGCGTACTTCAAGGCGCACTACAAGGTGGACGAGGTGTACTACGTGGACGAGATGGCGGCGGTGCTGGAGAGCAAGCTGGAGGCCAAGAAGCTGTTTGTGCTGCACGGCAAGAACACTGACAGCGGCCTGGAGACGACGACGACGTCGACTTTCGGAGGCATCGAGAAGTTCGAGGTGGACAAGGCGGCGCTGCACCCGGTGCTGGTGGAGTGCCGTGTGATCAAGACGGAGAAGGAGCTGGAGCTGCTTCGCTTTGTGAACAAACTGTCGTCTCGTGCGCATATCAACGTGATGAAGAACATCCGTCCGGGCAAGATGGAGTTTCATGCGGAGAGCGACTTCTTGCATTATGTTTACAGCAACGGTGGGGCTCGTTTCCACGCGTACACTTGTATCTGTGGCAGTGGCCATAACGCCTCGGCTCAGCATTATGGTCACGCCGGTGCTCCAAATGACAAGCTGTTGGAGGATGGCGATTTGTTCCTGAATGACATGGGCGGAGAGCTGCATGGGTATACGTCAGACATCACGTGCACATTCCCCGTTAACGGTGTTTTCTCTGCGGATCAACGTATGGTGTATGAAGGTGTGTTGAAAGCTCATGATGCTGTTATTGCTTCAATGAGACCGGGTGTGAGCTGGGTTGATATGCATATCCTCGCGAACCGCGTGATGACAGAGCATATGCTGGACCGCGGACTGCTGAAGAATGGTACGGTGGACGAAATGATGGAGCACGAGATCTCTTCGTATTTTACACCGTGTGGTCTGGGGCATTTCATGGGACTTGACGTACATGATGTTGGAGGCTTTCCTGTGGGCCATGTTCGATCAACAAAGAGGGGTTTACGAAAGTTGCGTTGCGTGCGAAATTTGCAGAAAAACATGGTAATAACTGTGGAGCCGGGTTGGTACTTCATCGAGGCACAACTGCGTATAGCACTCGCCAACCCCACCGTTGCTGTTTACATCAACCAGGATGCTTTGGCTCGCTTTCGTGGCACTGGTGGTGTGCGTATCGAGTCAGACGTAGTGGTTACTGCTACTGGCGTCGAGAACATGACACAGGTGCCTCGAACGGTTGTCGAGATCGAAGCGACCATGAAGAGAAAGTAACAGTGCATCCAGGCCACCATCAAAGAGTCATGTTCGTTTACGCTTCCGAAGCCATGTACAAGCTCCGTTGCTGGCTAGCCAAGCTTGCCCGTCTTTTTGTCTTTCGCTTACCAGTAGACGCCCACCAATCGGCTGGATAGAACCAGCAGCTCCCTGTTGCCTCTCTAAGCGCACCAGATGCATACTACGTCTTCGTGATTGAAGAGAAAGCACAATTCACCGATGACACCGCCGTTGATACCATCTCCTCAAACGATGAGGATTCGCCCGAAGCGGGTAGCGCGAATACTGCAGCTGCCAAGAAATTGACGCCGAAGCAGTGGACGCTCTGAATTGGCTAGTGAACTGCGCTGTAACGTAGCAGTTTCGCTACCACATGCCGATGGACGTTGCGGACTTGGACGAAGCGCAGCTTGCGTGTAAGATGTCACCTCGCCTTACTAAGTGGAAAAACTGCTGGCAATCAAGCTCTTTCTGCCATCCAGGAACAGCTGCTGGATACTCCCAGCCCGGCGATTCTCGAGCGTACGTGATGTAGTACGGTGATCATGCAGTGTGTAGAGTTCGCTCACCACCCAAGCGCCATGGCCACATCGTTCTCGATCAACTTGTCCAAGCGGGCGGCATACTCCACTTGGTGTTTTCCTGTCCACTCGACCCTCGACAGGATGTGATGAACAGCGCGCAGCTCGATCGATTCCAGGTCCTTGAATGAACCGCTGGACAGTCATGCGATCGAGATCGATCTGACGGCAGCGTTGCTGGCTCGGAGGACCGACAGGATCGGAAACCTCGTGAATCGTTTGGCAAGCTTAGCGAACGTCTTTCGCTTGAGCTGTGCTTCGTCCGGGTCGGCCACATCGAGTGGCATGCGACGGCGAACTGCCAGGCTGCGGAGCAGTTGGCCAGTTGGTGGAGGGCCGCCCACTGCTCCGGAGTCAACTTTTTAGGAGCTGGAGTACTTGTGGTGACCACTTTCATCGTTCGAGGAGGTGTTATCAATGGCGGTGTCATCAGGAGGTGTTATCAGTGGAACCTGCTTCCCCTCTTCAATCACGATGACATCCGGTGCGTTTGAAGATGCGACAGGGAGCTGCTGGTCCTTTCCAGCGGTTTGGTGGCCGTCTAGGCGGAAGCCAAAAGGCGGGCAAGCTTGGCCAGCCAGCTGCGGAGCTTGTACATGGCTCTGGAAACGCAAATGATCATGATTCTTTGGTCGTGGATTTGGCTGAAAGTTTGTAAGTGTGAGCGCGACAGACTACATTCTCCAAGCCCCCTTAGCATGATACAACGTACTTCAGTAGTAATGATGAAAGCTTTAATGATGAACATTTTTTAGGTTTCAGCTTCCTCTATTGAAACACTTGCATTTCGCTATGTAGATTATCCGCCCAAGTTTCGTGTGTAGAATTGCTCCAGTGAAGCGATCAGCGTTGGTTGAAGTGGGCGACTTCGCTGCTGAATCACCAATGTCTTCGTTGGTGTACTGTAAGCTTGCAATGATTTCTTGCCATTGTATTCCAGTTCTCCCACACATAGCAGGATTACTGCTGCAGTGTCGAAAGCACAATGCTACACTTGTATCCACGTGGCGTATCGATACAGATGTAGGCGACCGTGAAGTGAATTTGAGCCAGCGTAGCAATGCTCTTGACGGTGAGACCGTCGGCATGGAGTTTCTTTACCGCGACAAGTTGAAGTGAACTCCAGCAACACCTTTTGTCGGGCAGAAGTCGACATTGGGTTTTGCTTGGGTATTATGCCAGCACAACGTAACAGAGGTTGTTGTGCGATCGAAAGCGCGTCAACAAAAAGCTACCTTCTGTGATCGAGTTTTACACAGTATCAGCTTGCAATGACGCACAATACGATGCCATCTGTATGCACATGCTCAACAACAATGGATTCCTGTTCACACACCTTTCGGCAGTCTCACCTATCATAACCCTACCTCGAAAACAACTTGTCCCCACTATACCGCGTTCTACCAAATCTTTTCACCAGGTATAGACAATTTGTCGGCACAACCGCGAAGAGCTCCCAGAGCACAAGTCCGTCAATGAGTTCCGACCACGTGAACGGTTTGCTGGCCGCCGCCACGGCCACCGCGGCCATGGCGTCCATCGCCTTCCTGCAGAAGTCCCGCGCCTCCGCTTACGACCCGAAGAACCGCAAGTCCGGCTCCCAGAGACGCCCCAGCGCCAACGGAACTGCCGCCAACGGCCACACACACAATCACTTGACGATGGTGCAGGACGGACAGGTGCTGGCGGACCCTTCGGAGGGCTACGAGCTGTTCCCCATCGACTTCTCCATGCACGTCCAGATCCGCCAGAACGCGGTGCAGAAGTTCCTGCAGACGCACCCAGAGGCCAAGAGCCACAGGTCGGTGCTGCTGCTGCACGGAGGCTCCGAGGTGGACCGCTACGACACGGACATCCAGTACAACTTCCACCAGGAGAGCTTCTTCCAGTACCTCTTCGGCGTGCGCGAGCCGGACTGCGCCGGACTCGTGGACCTCACGACCCGCAAGGCCGTGCTGTTCGTGCCGAGACTGAGCGACGAGTGGGAGCTCTGGTGCGGAGACCGCAAGCCGCTGGCGTACTTCAAGGCGCACTACAAGGTGGACGAGGTGTACTACGTGGACGAGATGGCGGCGGTGCTGGAGAGCAAGCTGGAGGCCAAGAAGCTGTTTGTGCTGCACGGCAAGAACACTGACAGCGGCCTGGAGACGACGACGACGTCGACTTTCGGAGGCATCGAGAAGTTCGAGGTGGACAAGGCGGCGCTGCACCCGGTGCTGGTGGAGTGCCGTGTGATCAAGACGGAGAAGGAGCTGGAGCTGCTTCGCTTTGTGAACAAACTGTCGTCTCGTGCGCATATCAACGTGATGAAGAACATCCGTCCGGGCAAGATGGAGTTTCATGCGGAGAGCGACTTCTTGCATTATGTTTACAGCAACGGTGGGGCTCGTTTCCACGCGTACACTTGTATCTGTGGCAGTGGCCATAACGCTTCTGCGCTGCACTACGGCCATGCTGGTGCTCCAAATGACAAGCTGTTGGAGGATGGCGATTTGTTCCTGAACGACATGGGCGGAGAGCTGCATGGGTATACTTCGGATATTACGTGCTCGTGGCCTGTTAACGGTGTTTTCTCTGCGGATCAACGTATGGTGTATGAAGGTGTGTTGAAAGCTCATGACGCTGTGATGGCTGCTATCAAGCCTGGCGTCAGCTACGTTGACATGCACCTACTGTCCCACCGCGTTTTGACGCAGCACCTGCTCGAGTATGGTCTCTTTCAGAATGGCACGGTTGACGAGCTGATGGATCATGAAATCTCGGCATACTTCTACCCTCATGGTCTGGGCCACATGATGGGCCTCGATACGCACGACGTGGGCGGTATTCCCGTGGGCTATACGCGCTCGACGAAAAAGATACTGGCGAAGCTCCGCTGTGTTCGAAACCTAGAGAAGAATATGGTGCTGACTGTGGAGCCCGGTTGCTACTTCATTGAGGCACAGATCCAGTCTGTGCTGGCTAATCCTGTGACTGCCAAGTTCATCAACCAGGAGATGCTGTCTCGCTTCCGTGGCACTGGAGGTGTGCGAATTGAGTCGGACGTCGTTGTAACCGCTACTGGTGTGGAGAACATGAGCAAGGTGCCTCGGACAGTTGAGGAGATCGAAGCCACCATGCAGAAGACATAATTAAGTGTTGTCTTCGTGGGTTGCTTGATATCCTGAGTGATTGAAGGTCGTAAGAGAGAAACTAGGTATCCAGTTGCTTGTTGTCTGTCGCTCTTGCGAAGAGTTTGCATAAAATGAAAGATACGCAGTTTGGCGTGAAAGGCAAACACGCGTGTGAAAAACTTCTGCTAATGACGTTTTGAGCTGTCTCCCTCACATTGCAGTGGAAGCTGAGCTTCGCGTGTGATCGACAGATACCGCTCGAGTAGAATTCAAGTATGGTGACCTTGAACGAACCTTAGATGCTGGCGTCCTTGTAACTTGGGGACTGCGCTTGCTATGAACTGAGTCGGCTGGCGCTGTTGGCACTTTGGCTGTTGGCACTTTGGCTGGCCCTGTTGGTGCTGTGGTTTGCATTGCGCCAGCTTTACCAATGGCCGGTAATTGAACTCCGTTTGATGGCACGACTTCCTCCTTCTGGTTCTCATTTTTCGTCGCCGACGTAAACCATTCGTGTGTGCGTCCAAGTGCGGCGGACTGGATGGGGTCGAGCGATCTTTTGATCCAAGAGATATCGCAAAGCTTGTCATTTGTCAGTGCACCGCCGGTGACCCATTCGGGTTGAGGTTTCTGCGGTACTGTCGGTCTTTGAGCGCGATCTCGTTTACTACGGCGTTTGTCGTCGATCGGAGGAGGCGATCGCTTTTGACTGTCAATCACCACGATCTCGTCCGGCTCCTGTGTCCATCGCAGAAGGATAGATTCAGTCGATGAAGGTAAAAGAAGAAATGCAACAGGTCAAATAACACCTTGGACTGCTGAAGAACCGGCTTTAGGTACGTCCTGAAGGGATATTTCATTAGCAAACCATTAGCAATAAGAAAGTAAAACACACTGCTACGGATCCTGCACTCACAGCTGGCGTCCACGGTGCGTAAAACATTTTTGTTGGGCTGATACCATTCACGCGTGTGTGTGTACGCAAGTGTCTTGACCTTAATTTCCTCCTCGTCGTTTTCCTCCAGCTGCTGCTTCAGAAGAAGCTCACGGCGTTCCGCTTCTCTAAGTTCCTCCTCTTGTCGCGCTTTTTCCAATGCCTCAACTCGAGCTGCTTCCTCCAGTGCATCCTGCTCCAACTTGAGCCGTTGGGCCTTTTTGGCTGCTAACTGCTGCCTGATTGTTCGGTTCGCTACCGCCTCTCTCTCCTCGCGAACAGCCCGGACCTCTTGTTGCTGCTTCTCCAGCATTGTCTTGTAGAAGGATGTTAGCTGCATAGCAAATAAACAAACAAAAATCGTTAATGCAGACGCTGCTACAAGCAAATTTCCAGTATAAACTTTACCTTTGGAGCCACCGTTGAGGAAAAGTACTCGACTGTAAGCGCATCAAGCACCTCTTCCACATGAGCCGTAATTGGAGAAAGTCGCCCACACTCTAAATTCTCACCCGAGTCATCGTCCAGATCCTGATGGCACTCAAGTGTTTCCTCCATCTCTCCGTCGCTAAACTCGAGCAGCAAAGTTATCAGTCGTTATCCCACACCGATTTCCCCTACTCAGCTACCGACCATAAAATGATTTCTTCGTAATGTTCTTGAGACTCAGGCGTCGGTTCTTGCAAACACGAACGTCCTTCCACTTGGAGCACAGTCTCATTGCCCCCTCCATTGTAACCAGAGAGGCTAAGACTTGACGCCTCTGTTGGCACCAACTGAATGTGCTCCGTCGACTCGCCTTCAAACAACTTTGACCCCGTGACGTGCAAATATTGGAATTTCTGCTGCCAATCTTGAAACTGTGGAGGCTTTTTCAATCTGTACTGGTCGCTCATGTACATGTAGGCTGGGAGATGTTCTTCTTCTGCGTTTGCTTCTTCGTCTTCAGTCGTTTTCGACCCAATTGTACTTGGTTCTTGGAAAAGCTACAACCACATAAAACACAATGATATTCCGTCAGTAAATATATTTTATAAAACATCCTACCATCTCATTAGGTCAAACCTGTCGATCGGTGGTCTCTAGAAGCTCTTGAGTACGCTTTTCTGCCTTCAATTAGAGAGAAACATAAGGTTACCATTGCTACATAGCTTTTGGACGGCATATTCGTAGTCTTGGTGCACGTTTTGAGCGAAAAAGAACTCACCCGCGCCTCAAATTGCTGGAATGCGTCTGCTAGTCCACACACGTCATCCTCTGCGTCTTGGTAGCCGTCAAAGCTGGCGATTTCCTCACATACAGACGCCTCATCATAGCTGCGAGAGTCGTCCATGGCGATGTCCGATTGGCCTTTCACTTATGTAATTATATTTTGTAAAAGTTTACGTTTCAGTTAATGTTTGTATTGAATGGATGATATACTAGTTTTCCGAAAAGTATTCATTAAGATCATGAACAGTCGCTAAAAAGAATTAACAGTATTTTTCAGAGCTGTTCACCAACGATATAATCGCGTAGCAGCACGCAACAACAACACAAGATTAATGCACGTTCAAGAGCGGGCTATTACAGGCAGCTACGGAGTGGTTTCAGACCCCAGTGGCGAGCCCAAAAACGAGATCAACTCGTCTTTTTATACATGACTGGGACTGCGTTGGATCCCAATCAAAGACAACAATCAACAGATTTGGAATGCTGAGCCAGTTATGTGAGTGGTGCTAATTTCCCTCTGCAGGATGAAGTGCAGGCCACATTGGTTTCTTCCGTCGAGAGCTCACCTTCATTGTCTAGCAAGAGGCTTTGAGGATGGAAGGGCCATCATTGCCGTCCTATGAGGCGGCAATGCGTGACGCCAAAGCGTATCTCCGTCGTCGCGATTTGTCTTCCGAGGAGGAACTCCCACTGTACTTCGCCTGGGAGCGCCTTTATGCTGCTGCCAACTCCAATCTGAGCGTGGACTTCATGAACGAGACACGTGAAGAGCGTCTTGCTCGACAAGAAGCTCGACTCAAGCCAAGACGTGGACTGCCTCCTCCGCTCTTCACGTCGTTCGACAAGATGCGTCGCACTTCGGCCCAGGCCTCTAGATTCCTCCGGTCCAGGTCCCCATCGGCTGCAACAATCGACATGATGGCGCGTCGATACAGACGAGAAGCTGAAAAATTGCGCTCGTCGAGGGAGGAACTCATACGTTCGCTTGATGAACCCGTACAACGAAAGAAAAGTAAGCGAAGACTGAAGACTAGAGAAGAAGAGGTGGAAGAGCTGCTTGAAGAGTTTGAGAAGCGGCGGTTGTTGTCAGAGGGTAAGGCGCGTCTAGCTGCTGGGGCGGGCGTGAAAGGGGACTTTGGTGGAATACTTGCGAGAGATGATAAAGCGTCTAAACTGGCAGGACTCCGTCAAGCCAATATCTCTGACGAAGACCCACTGCACTCTCCTAAATATTCAAGTGTGGCAAATGTGGCAGCATTTGCAGCGAAGGTGTCGGCACGATCCAGCTTTGGTGAAATGACACGAAAAGGAGCAGCAGTTGGTAAAAGGAAAACGACGAAAAACATGGATGAAACTAGTGAAGTACGGAAAGCTTCAGTGGTGGACGGCGGGGAGGGCGATATCACGTTTGATACTTCAGCGAGCTCTATCCTTGAGGAAGGTCTTTCTGATAGCGAAGGTCCTACTGCTTATCGTCGCGCAAATAGCTTGAAAGCAGCTCAAACAATTCAACGTCAAACTAAGAGGACAGCAGATCCTAATCGACGTAGAATCGATGATTTTGAAGACGAGCAGGAAACCAAGAGAGAGGAACACGAGGTTAAAAATGACTATCGACATCGAGTCTGGGACGAAGATCTACAGGGAGATTTTCAAGATCAGAAGGGCGCGGGATCACTTTCAACCGATGACAAACAACAACGACGTGATTTTGGAGGCAATCGTAATGGTAACCAGGGTGCGATATCACAGCGCGACCTACGTACGACGCAAAGTGGTGCCCCATTGAGTGGCATTAGTGAAGAAGAAAACAATGCAAAAGGTGGAAATGATTACGAAGTTGAAGATGATCAGCTTCGTTCTACGTCCCCCATAAGAAAAAGTCAGCAACTAAGGGCCAATTCAGAAATACGCAGGTAGGTCAATTTAACGATGCTTCTCGTTTAGTACACACAAGAAGTAGTCGTGACGAAGGTGCTACACCTTGGTCTGATGAAGATCGAGGGGAGCTACACGACAGTACAGATGACGACAAACTTCGTCGTACCACACAAGATTGGCAAAGTCTCCATCAAATAGCCCCGGGCAAGAATCCTCTATCACCTTCAGGCTTGAAGACCGTTGCAGATAGCGATTCCAAGTCCGACGGAAAAGCCTTTCGACTCTCTTCGCGCGCAGTTGGGGACGTTCAAGTTCAAATGAATGGCAGGCAAATTATATTTACGTTCGATGGCACACTTGATGAGGATGCAAGGGAAGAGGACACTCGAGTGCTCAACTCTTCCACGAAAACAGAGCGGTTGTCGGTGCCACGACCGATAGTCGAAACTACCGAGCAAACGTACCGCAAAGGTGCGAGAATGGAAGGCAATAGTGTGGATGACAATCACCAGTCAAGCTATCACGTGGGGGAACCGGTTTTGCCGAAACGAGTAATGTTCAATTCGCTAACGACCCACCCGAAAATATCGCCCTTGTCAATAAGGAGGGCCTCATTCACCCTGGGCAACAGACAACTCCAAGACAACAAAAAGCTTCTCAGTCACCGGCACAACCAAGTGTCATTTTTCACACCAGGCAGCGCGGTACTCCCACCACCTCTCAGAGCGTCGGTTCAAGGGTGGACGCCAAAACGCGCAACGCGGCGGCAATCGAGTCTGTCGTTGAGGAAGGGTCGAGTGAGGAGGAAGAGAGCGACGGAGATACGAGTCGGCACTCGCGCGGGTCGACCAAACCACGCCAGCAGCCGATTGGCGGGGTGGACAGCAAACCGAGCAGCGGACGTGAAAGTCGGCGTGGCGATGGCGATGGCGACGCACGAGCTCGTCAAGAATTTCAGGGACCAGGCAGTGTCGGCGGAAATCTCCCAACCGGACGGCGCGGTACTCCCACCACCTCTCAGAGCGTCGGTTCAAGGGTGGACGCCAAAACGCGCAACGCGGCGGCAATCGAGTCTGTCGTTGAGGAAGGGTCGAGTGAGGAGGAAGAGAGCGACGGAGATACGAGTCGGCACTCGCGCGGGTCGACCAAACCACGCCAGCAGCCGATTGGCGGGGTGGACAGCAAACCGAGCAGCGGACGTGAAAGTCGGCGTGGCGATGGCGATGGCGACGCACGAGCTCGTCAAGAATTTCAGGGACCAGGCAGTGTCGGCGGAAATCTCCCAACCGGACGGCGCGGTACTCCCACCACCTCTCAGAGCGTCGGTTCAAGGGTGGACGCCAAAACGCGCAACGCGGCGGCAATCGAGTCTGTCGTTGAGGAAGGGTCGAGTGAGGAGGGAGAGAGCGACGGAGATACGAGTCGGCACTCGCGCGGGTCGACCAAACCACGCCAGCAGCCGATTGGCGGGGTGGACAGCAAACCGAGCAGCGGACGTGAAAGTCGGCGTGGCGATGGTAGTACACAAGGCGATGAAGTTGCACGAGCTGATGAAGGCCTCATGGAAGATGATTTTGTTGAAGGGGCTAAAGTTCACGAATTGCGTCGTACGGACCGCAGCGATGATTTGGGAAGCGAGGGGCATGGACATTCTGGATTTATTGCAGAGCAAATGGCCTATCAAGGGCAGTCAGCACTGCATCGACACAATGTTCGCTCACCAAGCAGTGCATTACCGGTAAGCCGTAGCTCAAAGTCGTTTGACGATCATTCTCACAGCTCGACTCGCCGACAGCAGACCATATCCCATGATTCGGATGAGTCGGATTTGGAACTACATCGTGCAGCCACTTCTCGCAGAAAGGTAAGCTCAGATCAGCATCAAAGCCGGGCAAAAGGTAACCAGGAGTCGATTGAGCACCAGTATCGACTGAGCAAAACTGAGCGGAATTTTTCGGCTTCGAAGCGAGTATTGAGCGGAAAGCAACTGCATAGGCATGGCGATCACGGCGTGAAGTCTCTCGATGACACTGGTGATATTACGGAGAGCGACAGCGAAGAGGAAGATGTTGACGATGACGACAACGATTCATTTTCACCAAGTGTAGTACACAGCAGGTCCAAAGATCGACACCAGCACGACCGTAGTGCTCGACGGATATCTAGCGAGGCATCACATAATTTTAAGGTCCCAGAAATGTGGGGCTTGCATCGACAAAAGCTTCGCGCTCCCAGAGACTCGCGACGAGCAATGAAAATCCGAAAGCAGCGAGATGAGATCCTCAAGCATGAATTTGACACTGACGGCGATCTCTCCGAGGGTCCAGACACACCTGACGTGAAATATCGGCATCATGAACAGCGATCTGTTAGGCGCCAACAGCGTAATTCTCCGGACGACGTAGTGCAAAGCCACAGCAAACATTCGTCTCGAGTGGTCATTTCTCGGCAACCGTTATCGTACAGCGCAGACCGTGTGCTGGACGATGACAGTGACGGCGACAGGTACAACAATGACGCTGTCTTTGATAAAACGCAGAGCTCTGCAGTTAGCTCTCGTACCAAAATCACAAGCAACGACTGCAGTCGATGAGGTTCAGTGATACTGACATAGATACTCAAGGACATGCTTACACTTCTGGAATGGGCATCCCTCCAGTCAAACTCGCGGCAAGCAGCGAAAAAGAGCACGGCAGCAGCAAGACAAAGTGCGAAACCAAATCTGGCGGAGGAAGCGACAAACGCCACAGTATTCTGGAAAGCATCCTTTGGCCGCCGGGTATGGAAGAAGAGTGCATCGCTCGAGTTGCTCTTGACGGCCACCACCCAATCGCACCTCCTGGGCTGGAACATCTCGTGACAGAAGAGCAATGGGGAGAGTACTGGACTTGGCTGCATTGGTATTCCTCGTGGCAAATGTGGTACATGAAAAACGACAAGAAGCAATCACATCGCAAGTCACGTAAGGACAAATCAAGCAGCCAGCGCCGGCTCAAAGACAAGATGCGCTACGTTGACGACGAGGCTCCGCAGCGTGGAGCACGTAATGCGAATTGGTGGCTAGATACTGGTGATAATAAACGCCATCGTTGACGAGGCACTCACCACAGGATTAACGCCACTAATAAAGAAACTGAGATGAAAGCAAACGTTGCAGAGAGAACTGCTTTGATTTTGATTGCGCTTTGCTACGACATACAAAACTGCTGCTCGATCCTCCATTCTTCATTCGTTTCGTTGCTTGCGGCTACTACACCACAGCGTTGCAGGTCGGCAGCTGGTGTTGATCAATCACTTCATGTACTGCGTGGTTTGGACTTAGTACTCCTCGCCGAACTCCTCGTCCTCACCCTCGGCCGTCTCAGCCGACACCTCCTCGTAGTCCTTCTCCAGGGCAGCAAGGTCCTCACGAGCCTCCGAGAACTCACCCTCCTCCATGCCTTCACCAACGAACCAGTGCACGAATGCACGCTTGGCGTACATCAGGTCGAACTTGTGGTCGATGCGGGAGAACACCTCAGCGATGGCGCTCGTGTTCGAGATCATCGCCACGGCGCGCTGCACGCGGGCCAGATCGCCGCCAGGAACCACCGACGGCGGCTGGTAGTTGATGCCGCACTTGAAACCCGTCGGGCACCAGTCCACGAACTGGATCGTGCGCTTCGTCTTGATGGTGGCCACGGCCGCGTTCACGTCCTTGGGCACCACATCGCCACGGTACATGAGGCACGTGGCCATGTACTTTCCGTGGCGCGGGTCGCACTTGGCCATCATGGACGTTGGCTCGAAGGCGCTGTTGGTGATCTCCGCCACCGACAGCGACTCGTGGTAGGCCTTCTCGGCCGAGATGACCGGAGCGTACGAGCTGAGCATGAAGTGGATGCGCGGGTACGGCACGAGGTTGGTCTGGAACTCGTTGATATCGACGTTCAGAGATCCGTCGAAACGCAGCGACGTCGTCAACGACGAGATCACCTGGGCGATGAGACGGTTCAAGTTGCTGTAGGTCGGGCGGTCGATGTCCAGCGAGCGGCGGCAGATGTCGTAGATGGCCTCATTGTCCAGCATGACGGCAATGTCCGTGTGCTCCAGCAGCGCATGGGTGGACAACACCGAGTTGTAAGGCTCGACAATAGCCGATGAGATGAGCGGCGACGGGTAGATGGTGAAGCCCAGCTTGCTCTTGCGGCCGTAGTCCACCGAAAGACGCTCCAGCAGAAGAGAGCCGAGACCTGAGCCAGTGCCTCCTCCCACAGCGTGGAAGACCATGAAGCCCTGCAGACCAGTGCAGGCGTCCGCCAGTTTGCGGACACGGTCCAGCACAGTGTCCACGATCTCCTTGCCGATGGTGTAGTGGCCACGTGCATAGTTGTTGGCAGCGTCCTCCTTGCCCGAGATGATCTGCTCTGGGTGGTACAGCTGGCGGTACGTTCCAGTACGCACCTCGTCACAGACTGTGGGCTCCAGGTCCACAAAGACAGCGCGGGGGACGTGCTTGCCAGCTCCTGTCTCGGAGAAGAAGGTGGAGAAGGAGTCGTCTCCGTCGCCCATCGACTTGTCGCTCGGCATCTGACCGTCCGGTTGGATGCCGTGCTCGAGGCAGTAGAGCTCCCAGCAGGCGTTGCCGGTCTGGATGCCGCCCTGGCCCAAGTGGATGGAGAGGATCTCGCGCATGGCTTTTGACTGAGTAGTGACTGGACTTGAGGAGAGCGCTGTGAGGACACTTGCCGCTTGCTGTCGACTTTGGAGAATGACCCAAAGGAAAGGCAAGTGGATGGGGGAGGGAGGAATTGGTGCCACGCACGGCGAATGCTACAGGCACCGAAGACTCAGGTTGTGTTTTGAACTGCTCTCTTTCGCGCGTAAAAAGTGATAGGAGTTGTGTATGGCGGGAGAGACCAGTTGGTGGCAAGAGAGGTGTCTCGCGGGTAGGGGATTTGAGACCAAAAACGTGGTGCACATAAATAAATAGGTAGCCGCTCATTTTATGCACGATCCCGTAACAGCAAAAAAATACCATCATTCCGACAGAAAGGCCTCTGGTTGGCTGAAAGTATTGAAGCCCCGGGGATTCAAATAAATTCGGGCTTCTCATTGGCTGATCCGCCGCGTTTTTATGCACGATCCCGTAACCACAGGTTACTCGCAATCACTCCGATGTAAACCATGTAAGCCAACGTACACCATGTAAACCAATGTAAACCAATGTAAACCGAATCTTGCAGTACTTGGTCCTCACATACAGCAACCAGACGGTTAGCAGCGGCGAAGACCCAGCGCAAGAGCGAGGCCGAGGTCCTCCGATTCCACCACTTCTCCTGGCTTGGGGCAGCATTGACGACAGAACACAACGGCCAAGTGCATGGCGGACGAGCGAAAAGCACCTGAGAGCTGGTTGCGTACTGTAGACGTTGCGGCCGACATGTTGAAGCCAAGTACAAATCGTGGCACGTTCGCGTCTGATGTTTCGTCGCCTTCATCCACTTTTTTGAACGTCATCTGTATCGTGGGACTCAGCGCAATCCAGAGGAAGGAGGAACGAAGACTGCGCTACCTGGCCCCGAAAAGGCGTTGTCGAGCGAAGACCAGCAGCGTGGTCTTTTGTCCAATGACGCCGGTACGGAGTCTACACGGTCGTTGAAGAGTTTAATCGCCGCACAAGTCGATATTGATCGAGATTTGCCAGCGCGTAGCCTCCGTAGATCTTGCAAGCTTCGTTATGGAGATTGCGTGCTGGAGGAAGCGTGGTCGCCACTGAAGATGATTGCCACCCTAGGCTGGAAGAACTACAGACACAAAACTACAGCAAAATTGGATGTTGGGCTTCGGATGAAAGCTGTTTGGTCCGTGCTACATGTACTCACCAAACATAAGCTGGAGAGATGCTCAGATTGTCCACGTGTCGTGGAAATCCCAAGTCACGATATCTTTGACCAGTTCATCAACCTCTTCGAGGAAGTGTTGGTGTTTGTCGAAGGAACGAGGAGCGACCTGTGTTGATGTTCGCGAGACGATGAACACGCCGTGGCCGGACCCCAGCAAGTACAATGTGAAGGTGGTCCGCTTCAAGCAGCCCATCAGTCGCCCCGACGAAACCCCGATGACCGCGGCTTGTACTACGTCGAGTTCACAGCGACGTTCTGCCAAGCGGCCCGCCACATGGGGCTGTCCAGGAACAGCAGGTACGACGACAGTGAGGTCATGGGCAAAGCGGTCGAGGCCGAAGACGGCGGAATCCAGAGATGCCTGACGGAGATGGTTCGCTATGGCCCGATGGCGCCGATCGTGCGCTCGGCCCCAGACGGCAAGATCTTGCTGCGCAGCATGGTGGTTGGCTACCGCAAGCAGCAGAAGCCGTTGCGAGAGTCACTCACGACGGAGCTCCTCTTCGACTTCAGAGCGGTTGTGTCCAATCCTCCAGACGAGGGCGAGCTGTTGATCTACGCGCGGGACCGGCGGGAAGACATCGAGGACAAGCTCTACGAGCTCGTCCTTTTCCTCAATGAGCGCGAACTCGAATTTTTGGAAGCGTACGTCGCCACGCAACGCGGTGAGATAAGCTTGCAGCAGGAACTGATGGAGGACTTGATGGCAGCTCAACGCAAGGAAGCAAGCGAAGCGAGGGCGTTGGCGAGGAGCGTGAAGGAGCAGCGTCGTCTCTCGAGATCAACGGTGTCGTGACGCTCGTCTGAGTCGTGATCTCAGAAGCTCTTGTGTGTGTGTCTGTATATTACTCGCACCGTCGTGCACTCTCCCATGGCAAAGCCCTCGATGGTGCTCTTGCCAAACACTTGGCTACCATGCGGAGTTTGCTTTGGACACCTTACTGCTTAAGCCAAGTGAATACAAGTATTCGATGTTGTTGGCAAAAACACGATCCTAGTGTCTGTGACATGTGATCTCTTGCGTTCATTATGCCGCGGCGTTTGACCGGATGAGTCGTGATGGGGTTGACGCACGCCACTTTGCATTCTGGATTCTGCTGTGCTTTGACCCGTTGGTAGACAGCAATGGCCGTCACCGAGCGCTCGCCGCTGTTGGGGGCGGACCCGAGCCGTACCGGCCGCCGAATCCGTATCTTGGTGAGCGGATTGGCGCTCGTGCTGCTGCTTGCTGGGATTGTCACGTGCATTGCAATCATTGCCCGCTATCTACGAGGCTCTTCTGTGGCGCCCATGGTGATGGCTGACGAGGTAATAAGCACAAGATAGATGTCTGGTCGTACAGTATTTGCCAACTGAGAGACGTCCGTTGTTAGTTCGATCTCATTGTGATCGGAGGCGGCCCGGCAGGCTCTGTGGTGTCCAGACTGCTGTCGGACGATCCGTGGCGACGGGTGCTGCTGATCGAGGCTGGCAATGCATCGCAGACGCAAGTGGGGGAAAGGTCGGGGGAGAAGAAGGTGGAGTGAAGTGGCAAAGGCGAGGGATTGACAGGGCGCTGTCTGTTGTTGTTTTTGTTGCTCCAGAACGCAGTTCCGTCGACTCTAAACTTCAAGGGACTGACGCCGTTCGACATTCCGTACTACTGGACCAACGTGGCCAATACGCCGTCGTTGCATTGGCCGTATCCGGATGTGAACATTGCCAAGGCACTGGGAGGCTGCGGCATTCACAATGCCATGCTCTACGGTGAGACTTTATTCCTAAACGAAAGAGAGAGCGTCGCTGGAGATACAACAACTTACCGTGGTGTGAATTTTTGTACGCGCAGTACGGCCGTTGCCGTCCGACTTAGAGCGATGGCAAATGGAAAAATGGACGTGGGAAAAGACGCTGAAAATCTACATGGACATCGAGGACTTTGATGGGCCGAGCTCGAGTTATCACAGTACACGAGGTTTCCTTCGCACCAGCCCAGCTGCTCTGGATAGTCCCTTGTCAAGCGAATTCATCGAGGCCTGCGAGGGGATTGGAATTCAGCGAACAGCAGACTTTAACGCCCCTGATGGACGAGTTGGAGCGGGATACTACCACTTTAATACTCGCGATGGTGTACGCGAAAGCGCGGTTAAGGCTTTCCTCGACCCAGTCGTAGACACTGACACAGGGATATCCAGTAGGAAAAACTTTCAGCTGCTGACGGACACGACGGTCACGGTAGGTTAGACAGCTTTCGTTTGGCGTTTAAACTTTGTTTAGTGCGCTTCAATGTGTGATCTGACAGTATGTTCAAATGCTTTGTCGTAGAAAATCACTATTGATGATATGAACGTGACAAGTGGTGTGGAAGTTCGCTATGGAAATGGTACCAGGCAGCTTATTCGTCTGGCAGAGCATGGTCAAGTCATTCTGACGGCTGGTGCGATCAATACACCAAAGGTTCTCATGCTTTCTGGGATTGGTAACCGGGAACTCCTTCAGAAAAACAACTTACCTGTGAAGAAGCACTTGCCGCGGGTTGGCATGAATTTACAAGACCACCCTGTTGTCGGAATGGTGTTCGAGTGTGTTATTTATCGCAAAATCGATCTCGAGTAAGCATTCTATCTCATTCAGTTCGCTTTGATAGTCAGTCACTGGAGTATCTGCGCATCTAACTCGCAACGTTGTTTGTGGATTGTGTAGTGCGGAGCTAAAGCGATATCTGAAAGCGACTCGTACCCCCGACCATACCAATGCGTCGAGTTTCGGATTGTTTGGCTCGCCTGGAATCAGTGCGGGCGCCTTCCTAATTCCTCCGGGCTCGACCTTGCCTGAAATTCAGCTTACGCTGTTTCCTCGAAAATCGGAGCCCCACATGTCGAACACTCGAGATCTTAACCACGCCAAACAGGTAATCGTGACGATCGCGTTGCTCCACCCACTTGCACGTAATCGGGTGGTGCTTGTTCACGATGATGAGGATAGTGTCGACGACAGTACTATTGACGACTATTTGATTCCTCGAGTAACCTCTGAAGTGCCTGAGCACGAGGCGGAGCACTTGAGAGAAGGCGATTTGTGGAAGATGACGTGGGCCGTCGGGGTGGTGCGGCAGATAACAGCGGCGATGGGTAAGTTTGAGAATGGCTAGTGGTGTGTATGACGTGAAGTGTTGACAGGAGTATTTGGCGATAGCTGAAAAGGTCAGATTGGAGCTGAAATATCTCCAGGCATCGACGTGACATCTACAAAAGGTAGGTTTTCCTTTGGTGCTTGTCTGGCAAATGAGTATCATCCTCATGAATTAGTGTGCACGACAGACCTGAACAAGTGGGTTCTCAATTCCGTTTTCCGGAACACGCATTGGGTTGGAAGTGCTTCTATGGCCAATTCTGAGGATGAAGGTGTCGTGGACAACCACTTGCGCGTGTTTGGCGTTAAGAACTTGCGTGTTGCAGACGCGTCAGTAATCCCGCTCATTCCTAACGGCAACGTTCACTCCTCTGTCGTGATGGTCGCGAACCGCGCTGTACAGATATATCGTGAGGATGAGCAGGAAGAACGACACATTCGGGCCAAACATGACAAGTAAGTGCTGCATCTTGCTTGAGGTTTCTTTGGCCACAAGATATATCCAACTAGCTATCAAAACTCCAGCTTTTATCAAACTGACTTTGACGAGCATGCATTGAACAATTATCCTTACGCCTACTTTGGTTTTCGTTGACAACGCCGAGGCCCAGATCCTGAATGGCGTTTTGGTCTACACGTCCAGGAAGTTGGCGCAATCTGTGTCGAAAGGAAGGCAGCGATCTCTGCGAGTCCTAACGCTTTAGCTCGCCTTCGTGCTTCAACTAGACATCCCTCATTCGAGTACCGGCAGAGTGCCCTTAACACTTGAATTTCCCCTGTCGTCACCACATCCAGCAAAGTGCTATTCAGAGGTGAGCACTGCTGTTGACCAAGAAAAGCTACCACTTCCGCATGGCCGCACAGCGCAGCCTTCGTCATAGCAAAGGATGCACGACCAATGAACCGATGCCGATCTACTCGTCCAGTGGCGAAATCAAACAAGTACCGAACGACGTCGAGATGTCCGTGGGCTGCTGCCAGATCCAAAGCCCGGGAGCTGCAGCTTTCTCTACGGTTTTCCAAGAGGAATTCCAGCACATTGACGTGACCGGCACATGCTGCATCGTCTGCAGTGGAGTAGGAGAAGCCTCGGAAATTGTGGTCGTGCAGCCACCGCATCTTGAGCAGCTCCCCATTGTAGGCTGCCAGTCGCAGCGCCCACCCCGACACTTGCAGCGGGACGTCCGGCCAGTGTTTAAACACCCACTCCATCACTTTAACGCCGCCTGTGTGGCCCACCGCAATGTCCATGAGGTCCACCTCGAACGTGTAGTCGGTCAGCACCTGGTGCCTCTCGAGCCATTGCAACGCGTGCAGTCGGTCGAATCGAACGGCACAACGCACGACGCCAAAGAATTCCGTCTCGAGGTTTCTGTAGTCGCCGTCCTGCGTCGAGACGAGTTTCCATAGCGCTTCTAACATTGACACATCGTCGCAAATGACTGCGAGCTGGGGCAGCAGTCCGCGGGACGACGGATAGCGACCTTCGAGCCGAGGGCGGTAGCGGTTGGCGCGGGCGAAGCGGCAAATAGGCAGCGGCAGGCCGTCCATGAAGGACACGACGTGGCGGAAGAGCGGACGGCTGCACAGGACGCGCATCGCGGCGGTCGAAGCCATCTTGAAGAGCGTTTGGGCACTGGTCGATACCCAAAAGGCCCATTTTTGGGTACATTTTCTCCCCAATTGACAGTATCGCCGACGATGGGCGCTTTGGCCGCGGGGCTGTGGGCGTTGCCGCCTTCGGACGCGGCGTTGGCGCTGGGCAGCTGGCTCCTGTTCTTCCTCTTCGCGCGCTTCTTCTTCTCGTGGTGGCTCTTCCGAGACTACGCCGTCCGCAGCGCCGCCACGCCGCTCCTGTTCGCGGCGTCTCTGACGTTCTCGCTCAGTATCTTCGAGATGGTTTTGTTCGAAGTGACGGACGTGATGCAGGTCGCGTCACGCCAGTGGGTCTGGAGGGCGGACCTCATCGCCATGACGTATCTGGAGGTGCTGGTGCTGCCGCTCTCGCTCTTTTACGCGATGGGGAGGGAGTACGGCATGCCGAGGAGAAGAGCGCTGCTGACGGCGGGCACACTGCTGTCGATGTATCTCTACGGCTTCTGGAGACTCGGAGGAGTGCTGGAACAAGATCTACCCAAACAGTCTGTTGACGGTGAGCAAATGCTGCGATTCCGGAGAAATTTGGACCAGTTTTGAGCTCTAGAGAGAAGTTTTCGTGATTGTAGTACGTTGCTGACATGTGTGCTGTTGTTTATGTTTGCAGCTTTGTTCTCTATTAGAAATTTTGTCAGCAGAGTGAGTTTGCTGGGCGTGATGTTCATGGCGCTGCTGTCGGGATTTGGTGCCGTCAACTGTCCGTACGAGTACATGACATTCTTCTGGCGACGTGTGGCGGAGGAAGACATCGAGTTCTTGGAGAAACGGCTGCGGCATAATTTGGACATTTTGATTGCCAAGAAAAAGAGGCTGACGCTAGAGGTACGGGATTCCGCTAGAAGACACGACGCAGACGCAGGCGGGAGCAAAGGCGGTTCGCTGTTCTCGAGAGCGTTTAAACTATTTTCACACAAACAGGACGACACGACGTACATCAAAGGACTCGAAGCTGAGATTTTAACGCTGGAAAGTCTTGGACGCGAATTATTCCTGGAGGTGAATGACTTGCGAGATGCACAGGCACGCTCATTGAGAGCACGAACTTTGCGCGGCCGAGTGTTCAATTTCTTCGGTTACGTTCTATCAGCGTTTTGTGTGTACAAAATGTTTATGAGCACTATCAATGTGGTATTTCGACGCAATCGCGACAAGGATCCGATTACCGATGTTGTGGAGAAGATTTTGTACGTGTGGCCTTCACTTGCAGAGCAGCTTAACATCCGTTTCGTGTCCGAGATGGCGTCGCTTGGTTTTGTGGGTATTCTCGTGTTCACGCAGACGCGGGGATTCCTAGTGACGCTGCTCAAGTTTTTCCGCACGTATTCAAGCGCAGTATCCTCGAACAGCGTCGTTCTGTGGTTAGCACACCTCATGGGCATGTACTTCATCTCATCGTTCGTCCTCATGCGCATGAACCTGAGTGCGCTGCACCGGTACGTTGGCGGATTTTTGCTAAGAAGCTGATGCTGCTCATCATTACTTATTGGTTGTGTTGTTGCGTTGGCTACAGACAGCGCATCGACGAAGTTCTTGGGGATATCGAGTTTAATGTGTTCCACCGTTATTTCGACATGATGTTCGTGGTGAGTTCGTCATGCAGCCTTGGCGTGCTGGCGATGACCAAGTTTTCTAAAGCCTCTCGTACAGCTAACGACTACGGTATTCACGACAAATTTCCTTGACGACGCTATATGAGTGCAAGAATGACGTTGAAATGTACGTGCGTTGAATAGGAAATGTTAATTTAAGTTTTCACCAGAGTGTTACATCATTGTTGCCTCGACAGCCTTCTACTCTTGAATGAACGGGAAGCTCAAGAAGTCATCGTACAGCAGGTTTCCCTCAGCATCGTAGTGTGCAGCACGATAACAGCGCTCGCAGAAGAACATGGGGTCCATCAGCGCAAGGCGATCACCATAGCACACAAACTTGGCACTGTAGTGTTGGCAGACCAGACAGTTGCGTAGCTGGCGGTTGTGCAAGTTGGGCAATCGCAACGGAAATATGCCATCACTTGTTGGCGCGTCGTACTCGTGCGGCATGCGTGCATCTCGAAGCCGCAGCAAATGCTCACATTCTCCTTGGTGAATATACACTCCTGGAATGTCGACCTGGAGCTCCAGACTAGCGAAGGTTGTTGAATGGAGACTACGGGTAACGCGTTCGCCGACAATAAAGGTACCATACTTTGCCTCACGTTCAGGCTTCGCTCGAATCCATTGCAGAATCTGTTCTGAATAATCCAGGCATCCAGGAATGCGTCGATCTACGAAGAACTTCTGGCCAAAGTACACCAGCTTTGAAGGCTTATCATGTTGATGCAGCCGTTCATCATTAGCACATGCGATCAAGTCCACCAGCTCCGATAACCGCTGCGATCTTCTGACCAGGAACGACTGTGTCCGTGCTGGGTCCTTGCTCGGATGCAGCACATCAAACCACAAAATCGGGTCGATGTCCTGTATAGTTCTGCCAGTAGCTGAAGACTTCACCTCCTCTTCCATCTCTCCCTGTGCTGCCTCTGGGTCTGGCAATGGCCGAGCAAACTCAAAACTCATGGCCGTGACGGTGTCTGCCATCGACCGCTTCTGCACCAGCCGCCTCTTCTTGGGCACGAACTTGGCCACGAACTGCTGCAGTCTCTCGCTCGGCTGCCGCTGCTCTCTCAGCTCTTCAATGTCCGCCAGCTCGTCCACCACCGCTCTGTACTGAGTCTGCTCGCTCTTCTGCTGCCTCTGGCGCTTCTTGATTTCCTTATCCTTGCGCTTCAGAGCTGCAACTTTCGCTCGAGCCTTGGCCACTTGTGCTGCTCTGTCTGCAACAGCTTCAGGTTCCTCCTCTGGAGCTCCTTCCGCCTCGTTTTCTTGCTCCTCTTCCTGCAGCTCTGCAGTCGCCAGCTCCACGTCTGGATGCAACATGATGTTGGCGATCCGCTGGTACTTTTGACTCGCTCTAAGTATGGCAGAGCGGCATCCACGTGCGCTGGGTCTCCTTCGTTCCAGCGCCGCAGCGCTCGGTAGATCCCTGCGTCCACTGCTTTCTCCAAGGGCGGGAGCGACAGGTCATCCACGCTGATGTCGACGGAGGAAAAGTCTTCTTTGCAGTCGGCGTCGGACACCAACGGCGGGAAGAGAGCGGCAAAGTCCATCCAGTCCTGTCCTTTGGAAGTGGTGACAAACAAATGTGTCCGTGTTTTATTGTCCTGATGATGATTTGTGTCCGGTTACAAACATCGTCATTACGAAGACAACCTATTAAAATCGATCCACGTTCGTCAACAAGGAACGTTTATTACCGGACGCAATGGACAAGCAGATGGTGAATACGACAAATACTGAGGACAGGTGATGCAATTGTTTCCTGCTCCAATAAGACTATGGTCACGAGAGGTAATAGCGGTGATATTTACAATTAGTGTGCTCGTTATGGTCCTTGCGTAGGTGATGCAAAGCCCGCGACTGACCTTGTCTTGACAACCACCCCACCTACGAGGTATTGCACCAGAGATCCACCAAGTTACGGTTACGCGCCACCAGCACTCGTCTTCGTGGGCTGAGCTTAAGGAGATCCAATCTTCCACGCAGATTGAAGTCCTAGAAGTGCCAACAACGCCCACTGACCTCGACTTGTCTCCACTCAGCTCCATAGACCGCAGGGCTGACGAAACTGATGGGCTACTTGCAATACCCATACATGATTGTTTGACTCATGTGTCAATAGAAAACAGCAATGACAGCAAAACTGTCAGCTATCGATAGGACCGACACACTGCCAACAACCATGCCGATATTCAACGTCGCCCCGATATTTCCTCGTGATTGTGTATAGCTGGTAAAAAGTAGCACGCAACAGCAAACAGTACTGACAAATACTTACCACATCCATCGCAGATATAAATGACGAAAAGCCTCAGGGTGATCCGCCTAAACCATGAGTTCAGGGTGCGAGGCTGAGGCGGATGTTCGGTGCACCACACTGACATCTCTTGAGCATAGGCTCGTGGTTTCTCTCCGACTGCCATCTCCGCCAAACAGTCGCGCGAACAAGCCTCCCTCAACTTTGCGAGCCTTGCGCTGCAAAATCATCGCGTACTGGTTCTTCTGGCACCGCCTCGGCCCGTCAGCTTCATGTCTGCGCGGGTTGCAGCTCCACACATTGTCTGCGATAATACTGGACAAATAATCCACCACATCCTGGTGTTTCTCTTTGGTAGCGCCTCTGCGTGCTTGAAACAAGCAACCTCTTGTAGAGTACCGACACAGTAGGCGGACGCACTCCAAATGTCCATTCTTGGCTGCATCTTCCAGAGCACGTGGGTGAGGTCCTTCAGTGCGATGTTTCCCCAAGAACTCGACCACATCAGTGTGGCCAAACCCTGCCGCACAGCCCATTGCCACTGTAGTGCACCCCTCCGACCGGTTCTCATGCAAGAACTTGACCACGTCCAAGTGTCCATTGGCTGCTGCCATGTCCATCGCCTCAAATGTGCATCCTTCCGTCCTCTGCTCGTGCAGATACTGGACCACCTCCAAATGCCCTGCAATTGCCGCTGCATCCATCACTCCAGCTGAGAAACCTTCATAATTGTGCTCATTGAGCCACCGAATGGCCATCAGGTTCCCTCTGGAAGCTGCAAAGCAGAGCTGCCACGGTCTGACGTGCACGAACCTTCGCGGCACGTTGTCATGCAGCCAGTCCATGACCTTGGCGTCTCCGCTGTAATTCATTGCGTAGTTGAGTAGATTGCCTTCATATGGATAATCCGCGAGGTTCAAGTGCTTCTGGAGCCATCGCAGCGCGTCCAACCGGTCGAACATGACGGCGCAGCGCACCACTTCGTGGAACTCGAGTCTGGGGTTGCGGGCGTGCTCTGATTGGCTGGAGACACGTAGAAGACGCTCCAGCATCGGCACGTCGTCGCGAATGATGGCCAACTGCGGCAAATAGCCGCGAGGCTGAGGATACAGCGACGTCTCTGGGGTGGAGCCCTCTCTCACGCGTTTCCAGCGCTCTCGGTCGCGCCGTCGAGCCTCCTGGAAGGCGAAGTCACCCACGATGAAGGGGACGCCGCTCATGAAGCCTCCGATGTGGTGCAGCAGCTCCTCCTGCGTCAGCACAACGAGAGCCGACGACTCGGAGCGAGCACCGACGCTGGTCATAACGTTGGTACTGCAACTTGACGGTCTCTTTCTTTGTGTCAGCCAACTTGAGTCGGTAGTCAGCTGTGTGGTGTGACCACACCACACTTTCAACTTGAAGTTAGAGAATAGCTACACATGAAGATGGCTACACTTTTCTCACCTGGGTGAAGAATGACTGGCGATGGTGTCTTATGACGGATGACGCGTACACATCGAGGCGGCACGCCGACATAGTAATCTGTAGCTACGCTGGATGCTTGGCGGGTGTCTATGCGCTCGATTGCAGCGGCTGTGTCTTCTGTTGCCGCTCGATTGCGGTGCTGCTCGGAGCTGAGTTGCAGTCGTGGTGACAGGCGTTTCGAAAGTGTGGGGGCTGTAAAAATACTCAGCCGCGATCGCTGTGTCCACTGCATCTCCTTCGCCTCCATGAGGGCCGTTTTGCCTCGCCGCCTCCCTGTGAAAAATAGTTTGAAAGCGTCGAGGGAAGGTATTGTTGCGACGCCCAGCTTCCTGTCGCTCGAGCTCGATCCAGACCCGATATCGCAACTCCCTCCACCGCTAGCAAAGGTGCTGCTTGCTGTCTGAGCTCTCCGGAATTATTGGGTTTATGCATGAGCGCAGTGACCAGCCTGCTCTTCCTTCGGGTCCGACAGTGTCGTTTTCGAAAGCCATTCGGTCTGGCGTCACCAGCTCGAAGCCCTCGGGAGAAATGATGTCCATGACGTCCGTGAAGATTGATGCCACTTCTAGCGCAGCCTCCATCACACCGCGTGCCCAGGAGAGAACTGGATGGTTCAGAAGACTTTTCGGGCGAATCAAGTGCACGAAGCCCCGAAGGACGCGAGGAGTGAAAATGAAGGCGGCAACGCAATGGAGCTAATAAATAGTCGACTTTTGTTTGTGAACGACGCCCGGAGAACGATGGAGTATACGGCTTCCATGCAGAAGAAATATCGCACCGGTCAGTATTGTAGCAACACGGTGCGGTCTTCCAAGTACACGGCACTCAACTTCCTGCCCAAGTCTCTGTTCGAACAGTTCCGGCGCGTGGCTAATTCTTATTTTCTCATCATCTCGCTGTTGCAATTGTGCACGGACTTGTCGCCCACGAATGAATATTCGACAATTGGGCCATTGATGCTCGTACTATTCGCTACAATGGTGAAGGAGGGGCTGGAGGATCGTGCACGACATCAGCAAGATTGGATCGTGAATCACGACAAGGTCGACACGTTAAATGGGGAGTTAGATGTCACTCAGGGAAAAAGTACCAGCAATCACACACCTGGAGTATTTCAGTCTATCTACTGGCAGTCCTTACGCGTGGGGCACGTGATCAAGATTTACGACATGGAACAAGTTCCTGCCGATGTTGTACTTCTGTTCTCGAGCCAACCAAGTGGTGAAGCAATGTGCGAGACTTCCAGTCTTGATGGGGAGTCCAATCTCAAAGTTCGGCATTGCGTGAAGTGGATTGACATAATTCCACAAAAGCCACAGGACTTTGGGGATACAGTCCACGGCGAAATTCGCTGCGAAACGCCGAACAAAAGGTTGTACAGCTTCGACGGTGTCATGAGAATCCGTCGTGCAACAGAACGAGGGAATGATAATAATTCGCCGAGACAGCAGCTCGAAGAGCAAAGAGACGATGGAATAATGTCAGAGTTCGAGGAGATTCCGATTACGATTGAAAACGTCTTACTGCGTGGGATGAAGCTCTGCAATACGAAATGGGCTGTGGGTGTCGTTGTAGGGGGCGGCAACGATACCAAGCTTGTGCAGAATATGAAGGCGATTCCGTCGAAGTTCAGCCGCCTGGATCGTATCGCGAACCGCTGCATTTTTCTAATCTTTTCAGTGCTCTTCATCGTGTGTTGCTTCAGCTCAGTACAGGCGTCGCTGTTTGCTGTCAAAGTGCACAGAAAACCCACCCACGCTGCTGCGTTGCCGTATGTAGGAGAGTTCCACCCAGCCTACTTGCTAGAAGCGTGGGTCACGTACTTGATCCTGTATAACAATATGGTCCCAATTTCGTTGTACATCAGTCTGGAGGTGGTCAAGTGGTATCAGGCACGGCGAATAGAGACCGATCCAAAGATGTATTGCTCTGTCACAGGGCGTGGTGTTACGGCTCGTACGTCCAATGTGAACGAAGATTTGGGTCAGGTCAAGTACATTTTCAGCGATAAAACTGGCACGCTGACGAAGAACCAAATGCTCTTCAAGGTATGCAGCATCGGCGGCATCATCTTTGACGGCTCGAATATGAATCTTCGCCGTGTGGCTAATGCTAACAGCGACGAGTTGCCTACTGGTGGCGATATAATGTTTAGGCTAGGTTCAGCCGCTGCAGCTAGAGGGGGTAACTCCGGCAGAGACGGCAGCACGGATGGAAGGAGCAAGTCACGGCATGTATCAGTGTCTGAAAAGATATTCGGTCATACACCCAGATGATGAAGTTTGTGGAAAATCCCTCTCGGTTTTCGGCGAAGGAGATGCACGCGGTAGAACTAGCACGTCCATTCTTCCGATGTCTGCTCTTGTGCCACTCGGTGTCGGTAGCAGTAGAAGGCGCGGCGGACGCAGATACGCACAGCACAACGGGTCGGACCAGATCGGACAGTGCGGATGGAAGCATGCGGCGCGAAAGTCGACGCCACCATAGTGGTGGATCAAACTCCTTTACGAGCAACCATACCGAAGCAACCGATGCCTTCCCTGCACTTAAGACAAGTGACCACAGATTCTTTGGCTCCTCACCTGACGAAGTGGCCTTACTAGATGCTGCTGTGGAATTTGACTGCGTGTACGAGCGGCGAGACGGTGATGTGATCCACATCCGAATATTCGGCAGGCCCGAATCGTATCAAATACTTGCGCTCAACGAATTCGACAGCACGCGGAAATGCATGTCCGTGGTTGTGAAAAGGTTGTCACGAGCAGGATTAGAAGCTGAATCAAGCTCCCTTAAGCTTTCACACGTTAACGATAGCTTTGCAGAACTGGAACACTCCTTGGAAAGCGAGATGGAGGGTTCAGAGCCAGAAGAACGCGATATCCTGGTGTTTTCCAAGGGTGCAGACACTGTAATGTTTGCTAATGCCAACAAGGATCAAGACATTAGCAAGCTTGCCTTACACGTCCATTATTTTGCTGCGATGGCGTTGCGAACGCTGTTGCTTGGCTATCGTGAACTCACAATGACAGAATATCTCGCCTGGAAGTGTGAATTTGACTCGGCGAAAAGGCACTGACTAACCGCGAGCAACAGTGTGTCGAGGTAGCCAAGAAAATTGAACAGTCGACCAAGCTTTTAGGCGCTACCGGTGTAGAGGACTTGCTCCAAGATGGCGTGAGAGAATGCATTTCACAATTGGCTCTTGCTGGGATTAACATCTGGATGCTCACTGGAGATAAGGATGAGACTGCGATTTCAGTCGCCCACATGTGCGGGCTTATTGGACGGAAGAGCAAAATGGTTATCATCAAAGGAAAAAATAAGCAGGACTGTCTGGATGAGATTGCAAAAGCTCGACGCAAGATGAAACGAGAAGGTGTTTGGGTTCCCGGAGTCGCAACTCAGGACATCTCTTTGGTAATAAACGGCGAGGCGCTGGAGTTGCTACTTGTAGATGCACTGGCATCTAGTACAATCAAAACGCAAACCTCACATGTCCATTCCAACCAAATTGCCCCACATTCGCATGCAAGCCAGTCGGACCCCGTTCACCACCACAGCTCGATATCAGATGTCTTAAAAGGTGATAGAGAGTATCCTACGGGAGCACGACTTAGCAAGTCAATGTCCTCGAGATCGATGAGAAATTTACAACTTCAAGCATCTACGTCACAGCCGAGCCCACGACACCATTCTAGTACAAGGCCAGTATCTACGCGCTCTTCGATAACCGATGCCAACGGCACAGTTCAATTAGCTCACGAGTTGTTTCTGGAGCTCGCTTCCCAGTGCAGAACTGTGGTGGCGTGTCGTCTAAGCCCGATGCAAAAAGCTCAAGTGGTGAGTTTGATGAAGACCGCCCCTGGCACACCACTCACACTGGCAGTAGGAGACGGTGGGAATGATGTCAGTATGATCCAGGAAGCCCACGTTGGGATAGGTATCTACGGTCATGAAGGGATGCAGGCCGTTCGCGCCGCAGACTTTGCTATTGTCACGTTTCGCCATCTCTCGCGGCTGTTGCTCGTACATGGACGCTGGAACCATCGGCGAGTGGCACGCGTCATCCTGTTCTCATTTTACAAGAACATGGCCCTCATTATGACGCTGTTTTTGTTCTCCTTTTACAACGGATATTCGGGACAAACGCTGTACGAATCATACTTGATGGTGGGTTGGAACGTGCTGTACACTGTTTTGCCGATTTTCGTGCTTGGAATCGCTGACGAAGATATTCGGGACAGTGCTGTCCTCCGCTTTCCCTTTGTATATCGGAGTTCGCTTCGGAAAAGTGAGCTGAGCATACGAGGGCTAAGCTTCTGGGTCGCAAACGCGCTGTTTCATTCGCTCCTAGTTTTTTTTTCGTGTTGAAATCGATGGGAGGGGTGGCATCGGCATATGGCCACTCTAACGGTCTTTTCCCGGACGGCACAGCTGTGTATGGAGCTTTAATCGTCACAGTGACCCTCAAGGCCTCCCTACACAAGCAGAGCTTACATCGGTGGACGAGGGCACACTACATCTCGCTAGTTGGTGGGTTTCTCATGTACGTCATATTTGTGGGGGCATACTCTCAGGCGTATCGAATGTTTCCAACGTTCGACGTGTTTCGCGATTTTCGGGGACTTTCCTCGATACTACTTCCTGAAGCATTGTACTGGATGACCGTCCTGTTCACGTCCGTAACTTGCATCTGCTTGGACCTGGCAGTCATGTACATACGAAAAATGTATTTGCCGTCGAGCAATGATATCATTTTAGAGATTGATAGTGGGCTAGGTGAGCTTCCATCACTACCCATTCGCAATGGCGATGGCGATGGCGATAATGTTCGCTCATCGAAAATGATCTACAGCTCGTCAGGACGCTCCGATGAAGGTAGCTACACGGGAGGCACTGGTGTAGTAAGTGGAAATGCACGTTCGGACAAGGGGGACCTCGCACCGCCGCTATTGGATGGCGAGTGGAGCCAAAAGTTCCGAGACTTTGATCTTCCCACCGAGCATGATGAGCTTTCAAAGCAGATTATTTCGGTGCAACGCGAACTAGCACAGGAGACTGGACTCCCAGACCCACTCATGGACGAAGATAATGCACACAGTTCGCGTGCTTTGCGCGTACAGCCGCCGATTCACCCACTCACCCTTGAGTTCATGGGTGAGGAGCATCAACGTCTTGAGGAGGAGTACGAATTCACATTCGCGTTCCGTGAACGCAGTCGCGTGATGCTGTGTCTGAAACTCCTGGCTTTTATGATTCCTCTTTATGCCGCGTACGAAATCCTCTGGGAACGGGAGTCTTCGTTTTTATGGATTCGTGTTGGGTATTTCATATGCGACTTGCTCTTTATGCGCTTTGCACGAACAAAGTATTTCGTGCAGTACTATCAGATTGCCATCCTGTTGCCGTATTGCATGATCGGGATGGCTCTTACGTTGACTATCTCCGATACGGGTAAATTTGCCGCTGCACTATACCCCATCGTGCTTTTTGTGGTGATTCGCGTCAAATTCCTCTATGCGCTGATGCTTTCGATTTACAACTTCGCGTTTTACATGCTGGCCGACAGACTGACCTCCATGAACTACAACAACAGCGTGGATGTATCGGACCTGATGCTCTTCGCGCTCTACTTGGTGTTCGTGATCACATTCGGTTCTTACGCGTGCTACTCGCTACTGATTACCATGCGTCGGGATTTCCTCCAGAGCCGCTCTCTGCTCATTGAGCAAAGGCGTTCGACACAAATCCTGAAAAACATGCTTCCCGAGCACGTAGTCCAGCGCATGCAAAAGGGAGACACGTTAATCAGCGAAGACGAGCAAGACGTAACGGTTTTGTTTTGCGATATAGCGGATTTTTCCTCCTTCGTAAACCGCTTCAGTCCCACCGAGGTGGTCTCGCTGCTTGATCGGGTGTACTCTCTCTTCGATCAAATATGCCAGAAACACGGGGTCCGCAAGATGGAAACAGTCGGTAAAACGTACATGGCTTGTGCCGGACTGCAAGGCAAAGATCAAGGGCGAGAGGCTGCACTACGCGCGGTATGCATGGCATTGGACATGCTTAACTGCCTCGAGAAATGTCGTGCTAGTAATACGAACGGGATCAAGCTACGCATTGGAATTCACTCGGGTCGTGTGGTTAGCGGTCTTGTGGGCATGAAAAAGCAACAGTTTTCCTTGTTCGGTGACACCGTGAACACAGCGTCACGAATGCAGAGCACAGGAGTCACTGGTCGGTGTCAAGTCTCCCAAGTGACATACAAGAAACTTGCCGGCTTCTTCAGCTTTGAGGAGCGTCAAATCAATGTCAAAGGAAAAGGCTGCATGACCACCTATCTTGTAGGCGAACCGCTCACCGAAGTAGCACAAATGGCAGTGCTCGGTCAGCTAGAATTTACTTCGAAGCGGGACTCGGTGATTATTTCATCAGCTGCAATTAACATTCGCCGGCCGTTCGAGCTTGTAGCTACGCGAAACAGAATTGTACACTCATGGAGGCAACGGTGGAAAAAATACGACCCGGTCGGCTTCTTGCTTGGTACACTTCCGCAGTATTCTCATTGGGGAGGAAACGATGGAAGTGTCAGTGTTGAACAGGACATGCTGGCTGAGATCCGAATGCTGGACATGTGCTTCAAGAACGACGAGATGGAAAACAAATACCTTGAGAGCACTTTTCCCGCCCGCATTGGAGGAGCGCGGACCACTCTTTTGGCTCTTGCTGTCTATGCTTCATTTACTTGCATGCGTGACCTGTTACTGGAAGTTTTGTCGGTCTTTAGTGAATCAGCCGAGCCTCACGAAATATCGCCAACGACATACGCTATCCTACTATTTATCCGAAGCCCATTTGCGATTCTGGCGATACTTGTTGCCCGTCGCGCGCAAGACGAGTTCGCATATTATTCCGAGATGAAACTTCGCAATGTACTGCTTGGTATTTATCTCGTTGGACTAATTGTTTTCACCGTCCCTGAGGCGCTGCTGTGGGGACTCAATTACGAATTGGACCTCGACACCTCCCCACGATACGTGAACTTGTGCCTAGACACGGTATTGGCCATGTTCGTCGTATCCAACGGAAGATCAATCTTGTATCGTCACGTGGCGGTTTTCAATGTGATCGCGCTAGTAATTGTGTCCGTAACGACGCTGGCATCCTTGCAGGAGTATCACCAGGACGCGTCCAAATTCAACTCGAAGTTCAAAACGAGCTATCCGATTGTCCTCACGTACTTTTCTGTCGTCGCCAACATTATCGCGTCTCAAAGTGTGGAGTTTTTACACGGAGACAGATTTGGCTGAAGACGCGCACGCAACTCGAGACGATGAACGCCGACCGACTACTGTACCAAATGCTACCGGCCGCTGTGGTCATGCGGTTAAAAGAAGGAGAAATGGTATGTGACCAACATCAACAAGTGGGCATCCTTTTCTCGGACATCAAGGGTTTTACATCAATTGCATCGCAGGCTGCCACAGCTCAAGTGGTCAATATTTTGGCGTCACTCTTCTGTGCTTTTGATAAGTTGACAGAAAAGCATGGCGTCTTCAAGATGCAGACCATTGGTGATGCTTATGTGATTGTATCGGGCCTGCCTTACGTGGATATGAGTCTCGGTCCAGGAATCGTGCGAAATACCGCCGGCGGGGAGAACGTTAGTGCTGACGCAAGCTTGTCAGCGAGTGGTGCAATTGCCGCTTCGTTAGCTCGGCTATCAAGCAATCGCGTACTTCCACTCCCGCTGGAACGCAAAACCGAAACTGTAGCAAACCCCGTAGCTCCACGAGACTCGGGTTTTAAACTGCGGTCACACCTGATGAGACGAAGCACTCTGAAACACAAACACCAGATGCACCTGCGCAGCCATATTCGCGACCTGTTAGCAATGGCGCGCGATATGCACAAGGAGGTGCGTAAGGTGCAAGACCCGAACACGGGCGAGCGATTGCAGATGCGCATTGGCATTCACATCGGCAACATTATTGGAGGAGTGATCGGCACCACGACACTGCGCTACGATATGTGGGGCCCCGATGCGCTTACAGCCAACGAACTGGAGTCCAATGGCGTTCCTGAGAAGATCCTCGTGAGTCCTATCGTACAGGAGGTGGTGAAGGACATGATCGACATCAAGTGCACGTTCCACCGCAAAATCAACTTTACCAACATCCCCATGATGAACACGTACCTCGTCGAGTTTATCGAGCCGGACGGCACAGGTGGAGTCTCAAGATCCGGTGGATCCGCTGGCAGGAGAAACAGCGCCACTATCGCCGACCCAGAACACGCAGCATCTCCTATTGGCTACGTGTCCTCAGACGATGGCAAGTCCCCCACAAGCTCATGTCCATCATCCGACACGTGATCAGTAGTAGATTATTAGAGCCTGCATAATCTCGATAATATTTTGGTAATCGTGCACTGAAAGCTAAAGCTGGATTACTGTATTTACCGTACATACCATCGTGAAAATGGGTTCAGTCTGCACTTTCCGAACAGCTATCAGACGCCATGGCGACGCAGCCGAACGCTGCTTTTGTGGTGCTGACAGATCAGGGACTGCTTGAACATATCACGGGCTTCCAGAGGGGCTGCCCTATTTATTGGGAGAATTCGATGCCAGCTTGGTGACGCCTGATGGTTCCAGAATCGGGAATTACACTGGGAAGCTACCCACGTTTGCCATTCGCCAGCGAAATCAATACCTGCTGGAGCTTCTGCTACGAGCAACTCAAATCGAGCATTTGCGAGCGCTGCCACAGTTGCAATTCTGCGGAGTGTATCGCTGTGCGATCGAATACAACAGTCTGCAACTGCTGAAATGGCTACATGCCACGCGTGACAAGTCTCCGACGCTTAGCAACTCGTCCCGACTGCTTCCGTCAGCCGTGACCAGCTATTTCGACAATGTCGAGATCTTGCAGTGGCTGCACAGCGCGCCAGAAGGTCCCCGCGAACCGATCGCGGATGTGTCAGTGTATGACGTCTGCTGTGCAGCAGAACTCGGCAACAACCAAGCTATCCGCTGGCTGCATGCACACAGGAGTATGGCGTTCTCCCCACACGTGATAGATACGGCTGCGACTCACGGACATCTTGAGCTCGTGCAGTTTTTGGACCAGAACCGCAGCGAAGGGTGCACTGTGAAGGCGATGCACGGAGCGGCATTGAATGGGTACCATGAAGTGGTGCAATATCTCGCACAAAACCGAACAGAAGGCCCCGACGTGGACACTCTAGAAATGACGGCCAGTGCAGGGCACTTGCGTTGTGTCCAAGTTCTGCTTCAGTATGCAAAGCCAGCGTCACGTGGAAGACTGGAAAATGCTCACCAGAGAGCAGTTGATGAGGGCCATACTGATGTAGCACAATTTCTATTGAGTCAGCTTCAAAATGGAGCTACAACGGAGGGCACTGGAGAGCAAATGAAGACAAAACGTTGCTTCACGTTCGGGATATTCGAGTAGTGACAACGATACTGACTTACGTGCATTTCGATGCATCATTCATATGTTTGCTACATCCATCGGCACCACCACCACCCAAAAGGTTCCTGCGAACGTGTTAAATTCTCATTTGCATTGTCTTCAACTTCTTTGTTAGCGACAGCTTCAGATATTTTTTGTTTGTGTTGCTGATGGCGCTGCCGTTGGCACCACCGGGGCCCCGGAAGCGCGTGATATCTGAGTGATGAGCATGCACGGACGTCTGGATTGATCCAGGACGAGAGCAAAACAGCTACGCGATGATGACCTGCCTCAAGCGCGGCATGACGCGCTTCAAAGAGGCACCCACGTATTGAGTAGCGGCAAAGAGCATCTACACAGTCGACGTGCCCTTGAGCGGCTGTGCGCTCTAGTGCGTAGTCATGTGGACCTTCGTGGCGATTTTCTCCGAGGAATGCCACCACGTCGGCGTGTCCATTAATCGCTGCATTGGTCATTGCGTCTTTTGTACAGCCATCCACGCGGTTCTCCTGTAAATACTGCACAATTGCTAAATGCCCACCGCTTGCAGCGTTGTCCATGGCCGCAGTTGTGCAGGTTACAGGTCCATGTTCGTGGAGAAAGGTTACGACCTCCAAATATCCATTTTGGCAGGCGGCATCCATAGCCTTCGCAGTGCAGCCTTCCAAACGGTGGTTTACAAGGAAACGCACAACTTCTAGGTGTCCCCGCCACGCAGCACCATCTAACGCTCGCGTTGTGCATCCTTCCTTACGATGCTCGTGCAAGTACTTGATGACTGGCAATCGACCGACAAGTGCCGCACCATCTATTGCGTCCGTAGTGCACCCTTCGTCGCGATTAGCATGCAAAAACTCCACAACATCCAAGTGTCCACTCCGTGCCGCTCCGTTCATGGCTTTAGTTGTGCAGCCTTCACTACGACGCTCATGTAAAAGGCGCACCACGTCGAGAAATCCTCCACCAGCAGCTCCGTCCATAGCGGCAGTTGTGCATCCTTCTTTCCGGTTGATGTGCAGGAACTGCACCATGTCCAAATGTCCATTACGCGCAGCTCCGTCCATGGCAGCCGTTGTGCACCCTTCCGTCCGATGAGTATGCAGAAAGCGCACCACCTCCATGTGTCCATTCCGTGCGGCTCCGTCCATCGCCGCAGTCGTGCATCCTTCTCTTCGCTCTGAGTGCAAATACCGGACAATGTCCAAATGGCCATTGGCAGCCGCGCCATCCATCGCATCCGTCGTGCATTTCACCACTCGGTCGTCTCCGTCCACCACAAACTTCAAGACGTCCATCTTCCCCATGGCCGCCACCAAGTCCACTAGCCGCGGGTCCTCAAACCCACCCATGGCCAGTCTTCTGTCCTTCAGGAACCTCAACACAGAGAGCCCCGCTCGACTCAGATCTTCCGCCTTGACCGTCCTGAGGGTCGACCTTGGGAAGATCTCGACCACCCACCGCACGATCTCCAGCTTGGTCTCCGACTGCAGAGCTTCGGAATACCTGGCCGCCCAGCCCAGCAGCGTGCTGCCCACTGCCCAGGGGTTGTGCACACTGGTGGTCGTGTTGTCGCTGCTGCTGTCGCCTAGCAGCATCCCCGTGGCCGCCAGATACTTCAAAATCTCGAGTCTGCCGAACTGAACGGCGCAGCGCGTCGTGGCCCCGTCGAACGCCAGCTCTGGACGCGACTGGAAGCGTCTGGTGGCCGCTAATTGGCGCAACCCGCGCAGAGTCGACAGGTCTCCGCGTTGGATCGCCGCCTGCGGGAGAGCGCCGGTGGGGGACCACGGAACGTCCTGATGCGAGCGCTCAAAGTCCGTCACGAGCGCCACGACGCGCCCAGGGACGCCGTCGACGAAGTCCTGGATCAGTCGGAACAGCGGGGACTCGTGAGGACGCGCGTGGACGCTGCAGGACGCGGCGAGGAGGACGCCATTTGGCGCTGGTCGTTATCAGACTGCGGGACGTCCATTTCGATTGGCGGTATGCCCACCAGCTGGACGGCCATACAAACAGCAAATGAGGCGGTTTGATGATGAGCGTGTTTCTGAGAAAAACAACCGTCTCGTATGTGGATTTTTACCAGCCAGTTACAATGTGGTCGGTCTAAAGCGCAAAAATGTGGCCAACAGCCCATTCGACAACTGGGGCGACGGAGCACACGCCACTGCGCTCGGCCACGATGGACGCGAGTCTCATGGCCAACGAGATAGCGCTCGACAGCAGCCACAGCCCCGTGCTGCAGCTCACGGTGCGCGAGGAGGAGCCTGCGGACGGCCCGGAGCAGTTCGATTTCCACAAGTAAAAAACTGCGAGAGATGTGAAAAGTATCAACAATTGACACTTTTTGGGGTTTGATCGTGGCAGGTCGTTCGGGTTTATGGCTGGGCGTCGACTGCAGCGTCGCTATCGAGGGGTCTACAAGAAGGTATTGCAGACAATAGTGCTAAAGAAAGAGGTGGCTCCTGACTGATTCGTTCTGATGCACTGGGGCAGGACTCGTTCGTGACGCAATTGATGACGTGGATCATCGTGGCGTACGTCGTTGTGGTCTTCGGCGTTTTGTCCGCCGGCGACGAAAGCAGTACGTGCGCTGCAGTGGCTTTAGCGGTTGTTGGTGACGGGCTACTCACGAACCATTTGATCCGAAGCTAGTTACTCAACTCATACCTCCTCCAACCACTGATCCGACCTCTTTATTGCCAGGTACCACGGAGAACGCGACGGTGTCGGACGGCATTTTCTACTTTGCCATTATCTTGATTGCGATTTACATTCTTGTCAAGGTGGCGCTGATCGTGCGGTGGATTATCTATTGGATCGTTTTTGCGGAGCTGCTGACGTACGCGATCACGAGCAATCTGTATGTGCTGTTTTGGGTGGATAACAGCAAAGTGTCCGACTCGGACCTCAAAGTTCGTCGCATCATGGTGATTCTGCTGAGTGTGGCCGAGGTCGCCACTATTTTTGTGTACTGGTTCACGCATTACGCGTACCCGTGGTTGGTGCTCCGCGAGAAGTTCAACCTCGTGACTTGGTGGAACGTCAAACCAGGTGTGGAGACAAACACACTCACGTATCGCTCAAAGGCGCGCTTTTACTCTCGAAAGCGCAACGTGGTCAAATATTGCGGTGGTTTGAACGCCGAGGGACAGCCGCATGGCTACGGCATGTGGTCGGACACAGATTACCACGGTGAGCGTTTGACAGGCCAGTGGGAAAATGGAATCCCCATTGGTCCGTTCCGGAGTTTTGAGCATGGGAGTGGATACTCGTTTGTCAACATTCGAATCGGATTTTGCCACAATCGTGGTGAGCAGGGCTCTACGGATATTTACTTTTTCCGAAGCACTCGGACAATGGACTCAACTGGGGCGTGGCGAGTGTGGAGTGCTCTGTTTCGGGCGGTTTCTTCCGGTACTTGCCAACTGTGACACACTTGACGTCATCGTTTGTGGATGATGAACCTCCTCAGAGTGCAGCGGAATGTCTTCCCATGCTTAGAACTCCCACCGACGGGGTTGTCTTCAATCATAAAGACGAGGAAGTTAAACTGCAGGTACATCCGCGCCAGGAACGGGCCATCAGACGCAATCTCTTTAGGAATCTTTTTCGGGAAGAATCTGCTCCTGTTCTTGAGCTCGCGAGAAGTGACAGCGATGACGATAAAGAAGCGCTGGTACTCCTACACGGCTACAACTGCTCGTTGGATTACGGCATGAATCGTCTCGCACAGCTACTTGCTCTTGGCGATTTCCCGTCGTATATCCACCCGTTTGTGTTCAGCTGGCCTAGTGGAGGTGTTTTGGCATATTGGCCAGGTATGCTTTGCTACTCATACTATTTCGAACAGGTTATTGTTGTGGTCACTGACTTTTTTGTACAGCAAAGAACACCGGTAGCGAGAGTGAACGTACAGCCCATGACTTCATCGGATTTTTGAAAAGTCTTATTGACGCTGGATACACGAAATTAAATATCATCGGACACTCAATGGGAGCACGCATTTTCTTCAGCTGTCTTCAGAAGGGATTGTTTGACGAAGTGTTCTTGGTACGAAGCTGAGTGTAGTGGTGTCATGTGGACTAAGCAAGAACTGACAGTCATTTTGTCATTTTGGTTCGTATACAGCCTACGGGGAGTACTGCGGACGTACGTGCAGCCTCAGGAAAGATGGAGCTTTCGACCCTTACATTTTGCAACCCTGACTACGAGCGGGATGAATTTGCGAAGTACGGAGGAAGTTACGACCGTGCTCGTCGTTTCTGTAGTCACATCACGCTGTATGCAGATAACTTGGATGGCGCCCTGTTTTACATCGAGTATTTGTCGATGAAGTCACCGAAAGGCCCGCTGAACTACTCGCTTGGTAGACGCGGTCACATGATGTACCGCGACAAGGCAGATAACGAGATCGTAGGACGGTCAAACACTGAGCTCCGCAGCTGGCAGGATAAGAACTTGTCCGTGCCTAAGGACTTGGATTTGGCGTTCGCCGCGGTGAACCAAAGTGGGAGCTACCCAGGCGTGACTTCGTATGCTTACAACCGCGGCCGAACGCACCCGACCACTGACGAGTCATCACCATACGGGACAACGCGATCCAGTGATGGCGAAGAAGAGCCGCACCACTACCTCGACATGGATGTGATCGACACGACGTGGATGGACAACAACGTGCACGCCATTCGACACAACTATTTCAACCTTAACCCAACTATTGTGAGTAGCTGCCATCGTGAATGACGGGCAAGAATTGCATTGCTAACTATTGCTGTTGTATGCCGTCACTTGTACAGGTTGATGACCTTCGTCACTTGATCGTGCTGAAGAAGCGAGCGAGTTCTCGACCGGGCCTCCTTAAGACGACCTCAGCCGAGAATGTGTACATATTCCTCGTGGCTCCATCTCACGTTAAGAACAAATAACACCATTTTTGGGCGCGAATAGTGTCACTGTTGATTCTGTGGTACTTTGAAGTAGGAGTCTAGGTGGAGTTCTGGATGCGGTGCAATGGGTAATAAACAAGAGCGTTTGGCCCTCCATTGTGGACTGTCACTGCTATGGCTACATGTAGCCATTTTAATTACATGACAAATAGAGGATAAAAAATTGACCGACTAAATTTTTAAAATAGGTATTTGAGAGACGCTAAAGCTGCCGCGCCGCTTCAAGCAGCTCTCGGAGATCTGCGCGCATTGCTCCCGCCCCACACACGCACTCTCCGTCATTGCAAGCTCCTCTACGTCACTCTCCATTCTCTCCTCTCTGCGACGGTGTCTCTTAACCTCTCTATCTCCTCGTGCTCTCGCTGCAACAGGCTTCTAAAGTCGACTCCAGATACCTCGAAATGGCGCGCAAAACGGCGTCCTGGAAGACATTCGTGGACGCTCAGGACGCCAAGGAGACGATCAAGACGAACAGGAAGGACGTGGTGGTCCCTCTGGTGCTCTGGAACGAGGCGCCGCGCGTGGAAGTGGCGGTTCTGCACGTGCTGTTGCTGCCCATTTCCCAACCGAGTCAGAACTCCAGCGCCCCAGTCACTGAGGAGGAAAGAGGCTTCAGCAACGAGGACGCTCAGCTCCAGATGTGCGTCTTTGCAGGGACAGTGGACGGCGTGGTTTTGTACTGGCGCTTTGAAAAGGAGACGGTGGCACAGGTCAACATGCTCGTGTTCCCAGGCAGGGACAGCTTAGGACAGCCCGTTGTGGGGATTGTAAGTGGGACTGATGAGTGGGGGCAGAGTACTTTGGTCTCGGCGACAAAAGATGGAGCTTTAGCCAGGTGGCAACTGCCAAATGGAGCTTGCGCAGAGGCAAACGCGTCGCTTGCAAAGGAGTTGGCTCCGTTGCTAGGGCTGGAGATGCTTTGCAATCGACGCTTTGCTGTTGTCGTGAGTGAGGAATCGAGATTGATGGTGCTAGATACGTGGAAGATGCAGCTGCTGTATTGTATGGACACGGCGCAGGAACAGATTCGGAGGAGTGTCACGGTTGGGGAATTGCGGGCGTCACCGATCTCCCCTCGGCCGAAGCTAGTCCGGTCAAGCAGTGGCTCTGGAGTCAACGGGGCAGGATTAAACATTATAACTGCTGATTTGGTTTCTAATAGCCCCTCGACAGGTGGTCGATTATCGCCGTCGCGGTTATCGTTGACTGGTGGAGACTCAAGACGGATTGAAGCACTTTTGTCCTCCAATTCGATTACAGAGCAACAAATGCAGGGGTGGGATGCGGTTGTGCTGTCTTTGGGTACTGAAGGGCTACTTAAATGCTTTTTGTGGACGCAACCCCGCGGATCAACAAGTGGGACATCGTTTGGAGTTAGTGAAGGTGGGGGTTCGGCAAGTGTAGCCTGGGGCTTTCGATGGGTGCAACGCACTTGTTGGGTCATTTCATGGGCTGACCAGGCTGACGATATCACTTGTTCTCAAAGCACTTCACTGAAAGATGGAGACAATATGAGTCCACAGACAGCACTCATGGGTTCCATCAAAAGCAGCTACTTCCCGTTGTCTGTGCATCTGTCGCAAGACTCATCTCTCGTGCTTCTCATTTGGAAGACCAAATTCGCAATTCTCCAGCGAAAATGGCTATGCCCATTAGACACCCACAACGATCGATCTCCTACTAGCGGATCTTTTTCAAGTCACGAGGAAATGCAGATGTTGGAACATGTCGAATCCTTCCTGAAGATTTTGTGCGTCAAGCGATCGCTACTTATGGCAGTACGAAACCTACTTCATGCAGTTCTGAACATAGGACCATATCATGGGAGAACGGCGAATTTTTGGAAGACGGCACTGTGGTTATGTGGACAAATAATGGTCATGCTTTTCAATTTATGGCGGCCGAAGCATCCGCAGACCGTGCGGGTAATTTTTATATCTTTACAAAGGATCAGGACCAGTTGGTGCCACGAAGCGACTCAAAGGAGTTGCGCGTTATTGATAAGGCACTGTACATCACATCGATGGATCGGTGCGGATGCTGCAATAATTTTGAGGATAAGAACAAACGTCGACAGTCACAATTAAGAGGCCTTACCTCCACTTTTACAGAGAAGAATCGTCAGGCAGGATTTACATCCTGTATAAATATTGGTACATCGCAATCACGGTCAGTATTGCGTGTCGTTCACATGTGCTATCGTGGGGCACTCAGTTGCTGGACACTGCCTCCAAAGAGGGCACCATCTCCAACACGTAAAACTCAGACCAAGGGAATATCGTCGTCGCAAAAGTGCAAATGACAGAGAGGGCTCGCTTCCATACTCTTACGGATGGATTTGAAACGGCAATATTGGCAGCACATGGTGATACTGCAGAAAACACCAAATCTCATGCACCACAGCAGCGGGAATGCTTATCGCACCTGATTTTAGGGAGGGAAGATGCGAAGGGGTCTTCAACATACGAAGTCGTTCGGCGAGCTGGGATACGCCGCAAGCGCCAACAGGAGCTCAATGACGATCCCACTAGAGGGGTAGGAAACGGTTTATCGATTGCAGGTACTGCGGCTGCAGCTATGGCAAACAGTGTGTTAGCTACTGCATTAGCTCCTGTCACGGGACGTGGTGGCCCGCGAGGTGGTGGAGGTAATTCTTCCTTCTCCGAGGCAGACATGGGTGATCAACGAAGGGCGGACCATTTATCCTGTTGCTATTTATTGGATGTTCCTATCATTGTCAAAGGTTTTTCGGATGGTACAGTCTCCATTGGATTGCTGAGCAAAGAGCACTTGGTAAATAGAAGCGCAGAAGCTGTGATGAATTTAGAAACAAGACTACCGTGCCATGCGGGAAAAGTGACGGCCATTGCTCATTGCTTTTGGGGGTTTGGAACGGATACGTCGCCGCCAGCTAGCGCAGTCGGAGCGTCATCGCCAGCGAATGCAAGCCGATTGCATATATCATCCCTCAAGGAAACACACTTCAGAACAAAACATAACCCGTTTTACAGAGCAAGTACTGCTGCCCCAACTTTGAAGCGGGATACGTCGAGTACGGAGAATCCTGGTCATGGTATCCAGAGTCGAGGCCGTATTGTCCAGCGTGCATTGACGATAGATGTTTCAGATGTACCAACAGCAACGAACGGATCTGCTTCCGCTCCAGCTAGCACTTCCCAATTTTCGATCAGATTTATGGTATTTAGCGGTGGTAGTGACGGCGTACTGAAGGTGATCGAGATCATCTTGTATGAAAATCAAGCAATAGAGTCAGCACAAGGCTCACTGCTTCAATGTGAAGCAAGAGCATTGCAAAGGTTTCGAAATCATCGCGGAGCAATCCAGCAAATTAGCATATCACCACGAAAGAGAGGCAATGGAGGTGCTGAGGAAGACGATTGGGATGCGGCATGTCCTGAGAGGTTGGTTGCGACAGCGGGAGTGGATCGTCGAGTCATTATTTATGCTCCTCGATACGCCCGACACCCATCGGCACAAGCTCGTGATTTAGCGTCGAATAGCCGCCAACAGCATTGTGAAGTGGAGTGGGAGTGCATACTGGAACTCTCGCAGCATGATGACGGAATCTACCATCTTGATTGGCACGTAGAGCGCGGACTGCTTTACGTGGAATGCGACGATCGTAGGGTTCATGTATGGAGCACGGATACAGGCATTCTCGAGCGTACAGTACCGAGCGCAATGTTGTACGGAGGTGGTAATGCCTCTGTTGTAACAACCGATGAGGCACATAATTCTTCAACAAGCTCACATTTGGAGTGCTCAATCCTGTCAATTGGCAGTACAACCATACAACTTTACGAGTTTGGTGTCCTTCGGAGTGCAGAGCAGCTCAAGAAAAACTGGAGCAGCTACTACAGCGCTGTATCGCAGAGCGCCATTAGCTCTAGCGACAATTCTACGCGTACTCTATCACCATCTGTGTACTCGACGGGGTCAATGGAGCTATTCATGCTCTCATTATTGTTATCGTGGGGTGTCACTCCAGCTATAGATCGGTCATGCCACGACATCTTAGGGATTGAGCCGGCCCACACACTATACTCGTGCGCATTACAGGACTCTGCTTCGGGCGCGTTGACTATTCCTGTTCCATGGTCATCCCCAACATCTCCTCTATTTGATCTTGATTCGACGTCGTCTTCTGCGATCAAGCACGAATCCATTGCTGCGCCTATTGTACCTGCATTTGCACGGAATTGGCAACATTCTTCAGCACTGTCGGCGAACGTAGCCCTTGGTGTCGTTACTTTTTGCATGAGTTTGATGGAATACAAACATTCTGCCAATATCAACGGTGGTAGCAAGTCTCCAATGAACAAGGAAGAGTTTCAAGTTCTCTGGAGCCAACTTATAACACAACACTCAGTCGTACTTCCTGAATGTGTAGTTCAGTTCCGGGAACCAGCACTCGAAGAATTGGCAACCTTCGGGTTTGACTCTTGTGAATACACACAATTGGCGGCACGGACATTACTAGGTGGTGTGATTAAACGCCTTCCTCCAGCTGAAAGGAGTGCTTTGTCTGCTGAATATTCGGCGAAACTTCACTGGGAAATGGTGCGTTTGGAAACGGAGACAGGTGGGTCGTTTCTAGGGTCTGTTGGTGCAGTTGTCACAAGTGGTGTAGTGAGTTCTAGCTCTCAACAGGGAGGGGCTCATGCCAATAACAGCACAAGTAATGCCTCCAGTGTGGGCACTGATTCTGGTGGACTGGCTGTTCCTATTGTGGTAGAACGTCTAGGCTCGCTCGTCTTACTGATGAGCATGATCGGAACGTACTTCCCAGGTGAGATATCGCCGGCAGGGGCACGAGAGGTGTGCGATGTGCTGGTATTTTTACTGAAGGCAACGGAGCGATACGTGGCTTCTGTATCAGCAGAGCTGCTTACGAAGGGACTCATGCTTTTTCGTCCGCATCTCGTGGACCTGTCGTCGCTCATCTGCCAGCTTTTACTCATTGATATGCGTGAAAAGCTGCGCAGCTCACAAAGTGAGGATCCCGAAGAAGTCTCAAGTGGTCCAGGTGGATCTCTCGCCTACTTTAATGACGGTGGTACTGGTGGAAGCAATGCAGCAATGAGCTTGCTGGTTGAGGTTGGCGCATGCGAGTCTGCGTTCGTGTTAGGTTTACTGCAACAGGAAATGCACAACCATGACCGCCCGTCTGGCTTCCACGAGAGTATTCTGTTGTACATGATGGAGCTCATCACCACGCACTACCTGCTCATGTGTCGCCACTTACCCGCTTTTGTGGACACGATCATGGCGTGCTTGGACCCCACGAAGCCTGACCGCCGTCGTCGATGTCTGCCGCTGAGCACGCGCTGTCTTCACAGTCTCGTGCGTCGATTCCCAATGGTAGACTTCCACAAGGAGACACAGCGTCTGGCACTGGGCACCATGGAGGCTGTGATCGTTATCTACGATCTGCGCACTGCCACGAAATGGCGTGTGCTGGACGGTCACACCTCGGCAGTCTCAGCCGTTCGGTTCCGAACTGACGGCCAAGTGCTGGTGTCGTATGCAGCTCGTGACGGCAGCGTGAGGTGGTGGAACAGCGGCAACGCTGGCCTTTTCGGCAGCATGCTCAAGATGCACCAGTCATGTCTGAAGGAGCACAAGTTGGTTGCACTGAAAGAGAGCGCGAATGGAGGAGCGCCTTCGTCCACAGGCGGAGCCAGTGCCGGACTAAAGCAGATCATCCAAACATGTCGATTCCACTTCCTCACACGCAAGGACAGTGCTCCAGACAGTCCAGGCGGGAACGCGAGTCAACCGAAGCAGATTTTGCGCCTGACACGCGAAGATGCGAGTCAAGTGCAGTTTCTGCTGTAACAAAAATGACGATTAAAGATATGGCTACATTTTGGCGACGTGTGATTGGTCCATCCATGGCGAATCGTCGACGAAAGTTCCTCATGGCACTGGCAAATCTAGTATTAAATTTCGCGACGGAGCTCTTCGAGCAGCCGCATACTCAGACTCGATCAGCCAGCCATGGCCCCTCACCGACAGAGCGACGGCGCGAGCGTCAAGGGATCAGCACACCGCGACGCGGACGAGGAAGCGCTGCAGGCGGCGCTGCAAGAGTCGCTCGAGTGCGTGCTCCAACCTGCTGCTAATAATTACGTAATTCCTGATTAATTCCTACGTTTTAGACCTGATTTTATGGCCGAAATCCTGCAATCCGAAGTGCAGCAACGTCGTCGAGAAGTGGAACCGGTAGCTGTGGAGGTAAATACCGGTATTCCACAAGAAGAGACCAAGCAGGAGGACAGCGGAGAGGACGACGATGAGGATGAAGCGCCTTATGTACGTGTTTCTAGTGCGGTGAGGACGGAGACTGAGGAGCAGCAGGACGAGGAGGAAGAGGAGGATCGTAAGGGACTTGTTATTGTGAAATTTGGAGGAGAAACGACTGAGTTATTGTGATTTGTTGTTGCCAACAGCCAATGAAGACCACGTGCTGCTGAACTTTGCCGACATTTTGCTCATCAACATCCTCAAATTGCTGGACGAAGACACGATCGGAGCGTGCGTCTGCACTTGCAAGAGACTGCTGCACGTGGCCAGATCGGAGGTGCTGTTTGAAGCCATTTGTCGACGGATCTTCCCCGTGCAATGCCCCGAGCGGCTGTGGCGGCAGCACGCAACCGCTTCGAGCTGCGGCGCTTCCCGACGTGGTTCGACATGTTCCACGACAGGCCACGAGTGCGCTACAACGGGTTCTACTGGCTGCGGATCTCGTACTACAAGAAGCCGGAGCTCAACATGTGGACGGACATCGTGCCCGGCACGATCCTCAAGTGCATCTACTACCGCTACTTTTCGTTCCAGCGAGACGGCTCCGTGCTGTATGGGATGCTTTTCAAAGCGCCCCATGAGGTTGAATCACATCTACGTGATGAACGCAAAGGTGTTCACCGTGGCCGTTTCTACGTTGAGAAGGATCAACTGGTGATAACAGTCCCCACGAATTGCAACGAGGTCAACTTCCGCCTGACCATCACGCAACGTGAGCGCGGCAAGAATGTCAAACTAGTGCTGAATGAGCACTATGCAAACTCCGAGCCGGATGGGAGTGGCTGGATCAACTACTACGACACGGCCGATGAGGAATTCCAGTACTATCGCTCATGGAGATTGTGACGATTCTAGCGTGGGGTATCAACACAAATCCTGTGTATTTCATGCACATTGTACTTGAAAATAGATGGCTTGGCACTTTTATCTTCATGCCGCCGCTGGAGTGCCGTTGGCGCGTTCGTGTTGATCTCGCTATGAATAGTGGGCTAGCTTGGTATTCTTCTTAGTTCATTGGTACATACCTTCCGCCCCGAACAACAGCACAAGAGATTGTTTGAAGATGGCACCGATCGTGGCAACGAAAGCGGTGGCAGATCGTGGTAACGATTCCAAGACCGATTGCATCGACAACAACGATGCGAGTTCCAGCAAAAGCAGCCGCAGCAGCAGCAGAAGCGGGAGTCGCTCTGGCCAGACTCGATCGATCAGCTCCAGAGAAAAGTCCAGGTCATCAACTCCAACAACGTCACCGACCGACCTCAACAAAGTTGACCGCTCGAAGAGGACTGCGACCCCGAAGTCCGCGAAGTCGACGGAAGCATCAGCAACGTCAAACCAAGCTAGCAAAAGCCCGTGCTGGCACATCCGTTGCCATCCTCGACTCTTCATAAGCACAAACAAGCTTCGGTCTTTACTTCCGGGAAAAAGAAGCACAAAACGTGAGTGTCCTGGCGGTCAAGTGTTGCTTTGAGAGCTTTGTGCTAACAATGAGTTGTTATGAACATCACGACATTTTTTTCACCAGAAACTTCTCCAGCGCGTATGATTCTGGTTCCATTCCGTGTCGCATCAACCACGGGAGCATCCGCCATACGTTGCAGTGGACCAAAGACCCTGATTGTGAGTCCTATTCATTTTAAAAATTTCTCACTGATGGTGATCCTGATGCTAGCTACTACATTTTATCTGTATGCAGCCCTGAATTTCGACCCATTGCTTATCACGTGCGTCGAAGGATTCCTCGAAACAGAGCACCCGTTTGTGTTCCTCGCTCGGACGACGTTCCGTGAGTTGTTGAAATTGGAGGACGCTCGAGAGAAGACACTGCCGATTCTCGCGCAAGTTATCGTGCCGCTGCGCAACGCGTTGATGTCGAAAGACGACGAAACGTTCCTCATGGCACTTGAAGCCACTCGTCTGCTATCTGACCTCGTGGAGGGTGAGATGAACGTTTACCTGACCAAACTCACGCAGCAGATCCACCGGAAACTAATGACGAAACAATTGCGTCCCGAAGTTGAGGACACGCTCGGGGTATTGGAGAGCAATGGCGGCAAAGAAGCACTGAGTATCATCCGTTCCAAGATCCCGACGTACGTCTCGATCCGTTAGTTGCTGCAGCTATACGATGCATTGAACAGGTCACTCATCCGAAACAGACTGTACACAACTTACTTCAACATCAATTGCATTAGCCACGAATGACCAACACGCATTTTCTCATTAGACGTGTCTTCACTTCTGTTCAGGTGTGAATACCGGACGACGAGTAATTGGCACCGGACATTTCTGATGGGTCGAGTGCGTTGAAATGTTCTTCGCTAGGTTGTGGACTTCCTGTCTGCTGGTGACTAATAGTTCTGGTTGTGGCATTGCGCAAACGTGGTGTCCAAACAAATTGCACAAGCCGCATTTCATTTTTTCAGGTAGCGCGCCATGAACTCTGATCTGCTGAGGGAACTACAGAGCATCAACACCTTCGTCAATGCGCAGATTAACAAGCACGCGTGGGTCAGCTGGCTTTTCATATACGTCGCTGAGTTCGTCTTCTTCTCGTCCTACCGATTGAGCAACATCACCGAGTTGGTTAAGATCTCGGCGACACCAGACGAAGATTCAACCTCGATCCGTGTGTACGGCGTTCTACTTGGGATTGTAGAGGATTTTGTGGTGGCAAGCTTCCTCATCTTGATTCTTTGGGGCTTCGACGCTGTGATCAACAGCACCGCTTGCTGCAACGACACGGCGCCAAATGGATTTCTTGATTGCTGCACACGAGGCATCCCATTCCGATCGTGGACCAAGCTCGTATTCAAGAGATTTCTTCGCTTCACGTTCATCTATGCAATGTGCCTACTTTCTGTCACATTGTTTGCCTTTGATGTAGTCTTCGTGCGCTCATATCATCATCGGTACGAGCTCGGACGGGATTCAAACAGCGACCAACCAGACAAGAAAAATATCCGAACTATCAACCAAGTACTTATGGTTGTTCTTAGTACGCAAGGGACTATCGCCGTCTTGACTACGATTTGGTTCGACTTTACGAGATGGACTCCGATTACATGCGCAAAGCAATGGGGAATAAGTTGGCAAAATCACGGGTTGCCGACGATAGATGCTTCGCAGGCGTCAGTCAACTACTTCGCTTTGGAGCACGACAGCTATTTCTTCTTTAATTTCCGAGACAACGAAATTCGCAGCGAATCTTCCGACTCTAGCAACATCCCAATACGCGGCACACAACGTCCCCTGCCTTGCGCAGTTCTTTCGGATGGCAGATGTGAATTACCAGCGCCATTATGGAAACTCGAAGCGCATGTAGTTGGTTCAGCTCTTGTCATTTTCGTTTTTCTGGTCATACCGCTACTCGTGTTGTTAGTTACAAGCTACTGTTCTCCGGCCATCGCTAGCATTGCAATCAACCCCAATCTCAACGAACCGCTTCGCGTTCTCACCACACTTTCATTCGATTGAGCTGAGTGATTTAGACAAGGTCAATAGCTATTCATTCCACAACCACCAACGTTTAGAATCCACATTCACGACCACGAACTCAATAGATATATGTTGATCCAATCCGAATTCACGCACACAGATAGCACAACTTGCCTTAAGAACCGATTGACCCACAATCTTCGATCCCGATGACAGTGACTGATGGGAAATTATACACACTCCGACAGCGGATGCCTGCCACTTCTCAAGTGTTCAAAGCCATTCTCAGGACTCACTTTCGAATTCACCGCCTCACCATCAAGTGACTTCCAGATTCTCCTGCAGCTACTCAGCCGCTTACCAGTCCAACAACAACAACAACAACCACGACCTCGATCATCATGAACATGCGAATCATCCTTGCAATCGCGGCGTTCGCCCTGAAAGACACTGTTGACGCCCAAGGACCACGAGTCCCGGGCCGAATGGGCCTCATGCCTCGCGGGCGCGAGCAGTTTGGAGGTATGGGCGGCTTCAGCGGAGCTGGCGGATTTGGGGATGGCGGGTTTAGTGGGGCTGGTGCGTTTTCCGGCGCTGCAATTCTGGGCCAGTTCGGAAATGCCGGAGGTGGCTTCAACAATCAATTCGGTGGTGCCAGTGCCGGCGGCCCGAATCAACTTGGCGGCTTCGGAGCCGGCAACCGAATGGGCTTCGGTGCGGGAGCTACAGGTGTTGGCGTGGGAGCTGGGATTGGCGTGAGAGGCACTGGTGTTGGCGCGGGGGCTATTGGTTTTGGCGCTGGACTTGGACAAACCGGTGCGACAACAACCGGGTTTCTGAATGGCGGTGTACCCGCAGGGCTGAGAGGCGTAACAGGACCTGGCACAGGCACAGGCACCGGTGTTGGCGCTGGCACTGGTGCTGGCACTGGTGCTGGCATTGGTGCTGGCATTGGTGCTGGCACTGGCACTGGCACTGGCATTGGCCCTGGCACTGGCGCTGGCACTGGCATTGGCCCTGGCACTGGCGCTGGCACTAACCCTGGCACTGGCGCTGGCACTGGCCCTGGCACCGGAAACAGAGTCCCAGCCACCCCCGCACCGACCGGAGTCCGAGCTACCCCCGCACCGACCGTTCCTGGTGGCGGACCAACTTCTCGTACTGGAGCTGGACGTGGTCCGACCACTGGTCGTGCTGGACCAACAACTGACGGCGGTCCTGTTGGTGCAGGTAGAAATGCACCTGCAGGCGATCAGCTCGGAGGTGCCGGTCCAGCAAACGGACTCGCAGGAGGTCAGCTCGGTGCCATGGCTGGACCAGCCGCTGGTGGTATGCAGCCGGGTCTCTCTGATCCTGGTGCCAACCCCTTAGGGGAGTTGTCGGCTCTGGCGCCCAATTTGGCGGAGGTGCAGGTGCTGTGACCGGTCTCGGAGGGTTTGGACGCATGACCGGCGGTGGTACTTTCGGCGCTGGAGGTCAATTCGGAGGGCGCCAATTTGGAGGCTTCGGAGCTCAAGGCCGGCTTGGGGGTGGAGTAGGTGATCAACTCGGCGGCATGGCGGGACTAATCGCAGAAGATGATGATCTGTAGGACTTCATGTAGATGGTTTGGTTAGCCAGCCAGGTCGTGTCTCGTGGCCGGTGATCACTAGTATGCACAGTAATTGATGTTGCAATAAGCTTGGCGAAGTGAATAAAAGACGAACCGGTACTTGCATTTTTTCCCTTTCGTTCTCGCCCACATCGGCATTGGCTTGGATCTAGTACGCCATAGGAGAACGATGGAAAAGGAACGATGGAAAGGAGGACGATGAAATTAGTCGAAAACAGAGATGCGGGGTAGCCGAAGGATTCCGATTGCCATTTTGGTCTTCGAAATGCCATAAAAATGTTCTTCGTCAAGCTTTGCTTGATTTTGTTACTCTGCAGCTATTTCACGCTGGTGACGCTGTCTGCGCTGGAATATTGCCAATTAGGCAAGGTCATTTGCTGCGACTGAAGCTGGAGAATGTGTTGGAGAATGTGTTGTGGCTAGCTGTTCACCATGACCCTGTCTCCTACAGTGAGCCCGAATTTGTGGTTGAATGCTATGAGATCGGGAACATCGTCTTCGGTTCGACACAGATAGAGGGTACGTTCAATATGATACATGAGCGGAGGTTTGACGTAATGGAAAGCCACACTGTCGGGTGCTGCACTCTCGAACCCTGACTTGATACCACCGACGTGCTCGTGGTACTTGGGATACCAATAATTGGGATCATCATACGTTTTCATGACAAGCTCGGGAGAGTAAGCGTGCCATCGTTCACGGCCACGATGGTCGCGTGTATCCCAAGGATAGATGTTTTGCCAGGTCATGCAAAATGCTACGCCCGCATCCTCCGGCATCTCCCCGCTGCTCTCATCCGGCAAGCAAGTCCACTCATCCAGTATTTCTACAATTCTGTCCAAGTACAGTCGGCTCATGACGTATCCAGCGCCGCCTGAATTGTAGATCAAAATATCGTTCCGCGAGTACCACAATGTCTTCATGGTATCGTTCTTGACGTAGTAATCGAATGCAGTTGGCGCAAGATTGAAGCGGTGCCCCAGCTGGATTGGTTCGCGATTGAACGCCTGCATGATCTCCGGCCTCTTCACGTACTGCCGAAGGTTCTCCACGATCACGTACGTGTCGTCGTCTGTCTTGTAGAACCAGTCGTAGTCGTGGCGGAAGTGCTCATGGATGTACCGCAGAGCGGCTCTGGTTCGCAGCCACAAGTGTTCGTGATCCGCAATGATATCAAGTGGCACAATCTCATAGCGACGTTCCCTTGGGGTTCCAGCACCAACGACGATCGTGTCGCTCATGTTGCTGAAGAAGAGCAGCTTGTCGCAACGCTGGCCCCACGTCTCCGCAACGGCGCGCACGCGGGTCTGATGCTGAGCCGAGTAAGTGACGGCGTAGCAAAGGATGCGCGGATACGCTTTGTCGGTGAAGTAATTTTGTTGCGGGGCCATCGCAATGTTTCACATTCAATCGACATGTTTACTCTATTGTGTTATCACACAATAAATCTCAAGGACTTGATCATGGTGCTTAACTCACTTTCCAACGACACATCCTGCTTTAAAATATATTCTTCTCCAATGATGTCCTCGGTCCGAGTTAATGCCGATGTGGGCGAGAACGAAAGGGAAAAAATGCAAGTACCGGTTCGTCTTTTATTCACTTCGCCAAGCTTATTGCAACATCAATTACTGTGCATACTAGTGATCACCGGCCACGAGACACGACCTGGCTGGCTAACCAAACCATCTACATGAAGTCCTACAGATCATCATCTTCTGCGATTAGTCCCGCCATGCCGCCGAGTTGATCACCTACTCCACCCCCAAGCCGGCCTTGAGCTCCGAAGCCTCCAAATTGGCGCCCTCCGAATTGACCTCCAGCGCCGAAAGTACCACCGCCGGTCATGCGTCCAAACCCTCCGAGACCGGTCACAGCACCTGCACCTCCGCCAAATTGGGCGCCAGAGCCGACAACTCCCCTAAGGGGTTGGCACCAGGATCAGAGAGACCCGGCTGCATACCACCAGCGGCTGGTCCAGCCATGGCACCGAGCTGACCTCCTGCGAGTCCGTTTGCTGGACCGGCACCTCCGAGCTGATCGCCTGCAGGTGCATTTCTACCTGCACCAACAGGACCGCCGTCAGTTGTTGGTCCAGCACGACCAGTGGTCGGACCACGTCCAGCTCCAGTACGAGAAGTTGGTCCGCCACCAGGAACGGTCGGTGCGGGGGTAGCTCGGACTCCGGTCGGTGCGGGGGTGGCTGGGACTCTGTTTCCGGTGCCAGGGCCAGTGCCAGCGCCAGTGCCAGGGTTAGTGCCAGCGCCAGTGCCAGGGCCAATGCCAGTGCCAGTGCCAGCGCCAACACCGGTGCCTGTGCCTGTGCCAGGTCCTGTTACGCCTCTCAGCCCTGCGGGTACACCGCCATTCAGAAACCCGGTTGTTGTCGCACCGGTTTGTCCAAGTCCAGCGCCAAAACCAATAGCCCCCGCGCCAACACCAGTGCCTCTCACGCCAATCCCAGCTCCCACGCCAACACCTGTAGCTCCCGCACCGAAGCCCATTCGGTTGCCGGCTCCGAAGCCGCCAAGTTGATTCGGGCCGCCGGCACTGGCACCACCGAATTGATTGTTGAAGCCACCTCCGGCATTTCCGAACTGGCCCAGAATTGCAGCGCCGGAAAACGCACCAGCCCCACTAAACCCGCCATCCCCAAATCCGCCAGCTCCGCTGAAGCCGCCCATACCTCCAAACTGCTCGCGCCCGCGAGGCATGAGGCCCATTCGGCCCGGGACTCGTGGTCCTTGGGCGTCAACAGTGTCTTTCAGGGCGAACGCCGCGATTGCAAGGATGATTCGCATGTTCATGATGATCGAGGTCGTGGTTGTTGTTGTTGTTGTTGGACTGGTAAGCGGCTGAGTAGCTGCAGGAGAATCTGGAAGTCACTTGATGGTGAGGCGGTGAATTCGAAAGTGAGTCCTGAGAATGGCTCAGCGCACGTGGTTATCAGCAAACAATGTCGGAGAAGCTATAGCTATTAGATCTTTTTAAATGATTATCGGGGTTGAGGTGGGTAATGAACATGTTAGAAATCAAATTTCCTCCATCCATCTGGGGCTTTGATCTCGCATTTGGTATTGATGTTTTCGCTCCTGGCTAGAAATGTTGCTTTATATATACAGTACACGCATGAAGTTTGTTGCAAGTTACCGACAGAAAAACTGATTTGACAAAGCAACTACGTATTACTTTTGTAGCAATGCTACGTTGACTACCACATGAAATGTCCAACGCGGAGACCACTAAAGATTAACACAATTTGGTTTCAAACACGACCACGCGACCTTACTGATGGATGGGAAAGATTTAAACAGCCTTGGCTTCTCCTTGTTAATAATCACGTGCGCTGAGCCATTCTCAGGACTCACTTTCGAATTCACCGCCTCACCATCAAGTGACTTCCAGATTCTCCTGCAGCTACTCAGCCGCTTACCAGTCCAACAACAACAACAACAACCACGACCTCGATCATCATGAACATGCGAATCATCCTTGCAATCGCGGCGTTCGCCCTGAAAGACACTGTTGACGCCCAAGGACCACGAGTCCCGGGCCGAATGGGCCTCATGCCTCGCGGGCGCGAGCAGTTTGGAGGTATGGGCGGCTTCAGCGGAGCTGGCGGATTTGGGGATGGCGGGTTTAGTGGGGCTGGTGCGTTTTCCGGCGCTGCAATTCTGGGCCAGTTCGGAAATGCCGGAGGTGGCTTCAACAATCAATTCGGTGGTGCCAGTGCCGGCGGCCCGAATCAACTTGGCGGCTTCGGAGCCGGCAACCGAATGGGCTTCGGTGCGGGAGCTACAGGTGTTGGCGTGGGAGCTGGGATTGGCGTGAGAGGCACTGGTGTTGGCGCGGGGGCTATTGGTTTTGGCGCTGGACTTGGACAAACCGGTGCGACAACAACCGGGTTTCTGAATGGCGGTGTACCCGCAGGGCTGAGAGGCGTAACAGGACCTGGCACAGGCACAGGCACCGGTGTTGGCGCTGGCACTGGCACTGGCATTGGTGCTGGCATTGGTGCTGGCATTGGTGCTGGCACTGGCACTGGCATTGGCCCTGGCACTGGCGCTGGCACTGGCATTGGCCCTGGCACTGGCGCTGGCACTAACCCTGGCACTGGCGCTGGCACTGGCCCTGGCACCGGAAACAGAGTCCCAGCCACCCCCGCACCGACCGGAGTCCGAGCTACCCCCGCACCGACCGTTCCTGGTGGCGGACCAACTTCTCGTACTGGAGCTGGACGTGGTCCGACCACTGGTCGTGCTGGACCAACAACTGACGGCGGTCCTGTTGGTGCAGGTAGAAATGCACCTGCAGGCGATCAGCTCGGAGGTGCCGGTCCAGCAAACGGACTCGCAGGAGGTCAGCTCGGTGCCATGGCTGGACCAGCCGCTGGTGGTATGCAGCCGGGTCTCTCTGATCCTGGTGCCAACCCCTTAGGGGAGTTGTCGGCTCTGGCGCCCAATTTGGCGGAGGTGCAGGTGCTGTGACCGGTCTCGGAGGGTTTGGACGCATGACCGGCGGTGGTACTTTCGGCGCTGGAGGTCAATTCGGAGGGCGCCAATTTGGAGGCTTCGGAGCTCAAGGCCGGCTTGGGGGTGGAGTAGGTGATCAACTCGGCGGCATGGCGGGACTAATCGCAGAAGATGATGATCTGTAGGACTTCATGTAGATGGTTTGGTTAGCCAGCCAGGTCGTGTCTCGTGGCCGGTGATCACTAGTATGCACAGTAATTGATGTTGCAATAAGCTTGGCGAAGTGAATAAAAGACGAACCGGTACTTGCATTTTTTCCCTTTCGTTCTCGCCCACATCGGCATTGGCTTGGATCTAGTACGCCATAGGAGAACGATGGAAAAGGAACGATGGAAAGGAGGACGATGAAATTAGTCGAAAACAGAGATGCGGGGTAGCCGAAGGATTCCGATTGCCATTTTGGTCTTCGAAATGCCATAAAAATGTTCTTCGTCAAGCTTTGCTTGATTTTGTTACTCTGCAGCTATTTCACGCTGGTGACGCTGTCTGCGCTGGAATATTGCCAATTAGGCAAGGTCATTTGCTGCGACTGAAGCTGGAGAATGTGTTGGAGAATGTGTTGTGGCTAGCTGTTCACCATGACCCTGTCTCCTACAGTGAGCCCGAATTTGTGGTTGAATGCTATGAGATCGGGAACATCGTCTTCGGTTCGACACAGATAGAGGGTACGTTCAATATGATACATGAGCGGAGGTTTGACGTAATGGAAAGCCACACTGTCGGGTGCTGCACTCTCGAACCCTGACTTGATACCACCGACGTGCTCGTGGTACTTGGGATACCAATAATTGGGATCATCATACGTTTTCATGACAAGCTCGGGAGAGTAAGCGTGCCATCGTTCACGGCCACGATGGTCGCGTGTATCCCAAGGATAGATGTTTTGCCAGGTCATGCAAAATGCTACGCCCGCATCCTCCGGCATCTCCCCGCTGCTCTCATCCGGCAAGCAAGTCCACTCATCCAGTATTTCTACAATTCTGTCCAAGTACAGTCGGCTCATGACGTATCCAGCGCCGCCTGAATTGTAGATCAAAATATCGTTCCGCGAGTACCACAATGTCTTCATGGTATCGTTCTTGACGTAGTAATCGAATGCAGTTGGCGCAAGATTGAAGCGGTGCCCCAGCTGGATTGGTTCGCGATTGAACGCCTGCATGATCTCCGGCCTCTTCACGTACTGCCGAAGGTTCTCCACGATCACGTACGTGTCGTCGTCTGTCTTGTAGAACCAGTCGTAGTCGTGGCGGAAGTGCTCATGGATGTACCGCAGAGCGGCTCTGGTTCGCAGCCACAAGTGTTCGTGATCCGCAATGATATCAAGTGGCACAATCTCATAGCGACGTTCCCTTGGGGTTCCAGCACCAACGACGATCGTGTCGCTCATGTTGCTGAAGAAGAGCAGCTTGTCGCAACGCTGGCCCCACGTCTCCGCAACGGCGCGCACGCGGGTCTGATGCTGAGCCGAGTAAGTGACGGCGTAGCAAAGGATGCGCGGATACGCTTTGTCGGTGAAGTAATTTTGTTGCGGGGCCATCTCCGGCGCCACGTGCACCAACTCGAGTGCTTTGCGTGAATTCTGAAAGTCTTTCGCGCACAGTTCCGCTTTTGACAATTGCGGAGCTGTGGACACCTCAGGGTTTGGATCTGCAGCGACCACCAGCACGACGGCAGCAACGAGCAGAGTCACGAGAGATAACTGACATCGCCGTACTGCAGCAGCCATGAGGAAGGGGCTTGGGTGTTGAATCGGTGGAAATGGAAGTGTGCAGCGATCGAAAGTCGCAAGACGACGGGTGAATTCTAGCGAAAAGGTCTCGAAACGGCGCGTAAGGTATAAAGCCAGATGAAGTCTCCTGTGTGGAAATTACCACTTGTCGAGCAGCAGGAACGAGCGCCAGTAGTCCTAACTCCACCATTGCGGACCCTGATGCTAAGCCACAAGCACTGCGAATGCAGGAAAGCTCAAACGCCAGACTCGTCACACGTCACATGCAATTCCGACTCGACTCCGTTATCAGCATTTGACTTGGGTTCACTATGCTATTTTTGACCTGATTCTGATCGACTCCTCTGATTCGAACCGAACAGCACACTCTTATCCTCCACGATAACCTGGCGAGCGATGGCAGCTTCGTGTCGGTGGCGTGCGTTGGCGTCTTCCCTCTCTTTGCTCTGCGTGCTGCTCCAGGTCTCCGTGTCCGCCACCGAGTTTGAGCCTGCGCCGCCTCCAGTCTACGGTCTCTCCAAGGCGGAGCTCTGCGCGCTGGACATCGACCGGTCAAAGTTCTCTCTGGACCTGGTTCAGGTCAAGCCGGAGCCTCCTCCGCCCAGTCTCGCAGTCAAGGGCGTGTTCCCTCGCATCTTCTGCTTCGTCAACACCATCTCAGTGCACCATAAGACCAGGGCGCAAGCAGTGGCAGACACGTGGGGCCAGCGATGCGACAAACTCATGTTCTTCAGCAACACCACAGACATGATCACTGTGGCGCAGGGCACAGCCAAGGAGAAGCAGTACCCAGTGATCAAGATGGACGTGATCGCAGACCATAACCATCTGTGGCAGAAGCATAAAGCCACGTTGAGATACGTGCACGAACACTATCGACACGACTTTGACTGGTTCTACAAGGCCGACGACGACGCCTACGTGATCATGGAGAACTTGAGGAACTATTTGAGGAGACCCGAGATCATGCAGCACTTCCAGCGAGAACCGATGCAGATGGGACATAGATTTAACCTCACGCAAGACCTCGTGAGTTACTACATCGTGGACGACTCGCTCGAGGACACTTGGAGGTCGCGATGGGAGAGGTGGGTGTTTAACTCTGGAGGACCGGGTTACATCATGAACAGACTCTACCTGGACAAGATCGTGGAGATTCTGCCGGACTGGACTTGTCTGTCGGATTACTACAGCGAAATGCTGCCGGACGACGCGTCCATCTCGTTCTGCATGATGTGGCACGACGTGTTCCCGTGGGATACTCGTGATCACCAGAGTCGGGAGCGCTGGCACTCAGATAAACCTAAAGGTGTGTATTTCACGAATCCCAACAATCCAGACTATTGGTACGTCCAGTACCATCAGCATATCGGCGGTGTTCGCTGGCATGAAGGAAGCACGGCGCCCGACACTGTGGCTTACCACTACATCAATCCGGGACTCATGTACCATCTCGAAAGAACGTTCTACCTCTGCCGAGAAGGAGATAATATACCTGATGTCGCTGCCTTCAACGAGAAATACGACTTGGCTCTGGGAGATCAAGTCATGGTGTACCAAGACATGCCCAAGAAGAAGAAGCCCTCTCATGCCCCAGCGGAAACTCCGGTCGTGACGCAAGCTCCAGCGCTGGCTGAAGGAGCAAATGCAAGCGCAAGAAGATAGATTTAGCGATGAATTCGATAGACAACAAGCATACATTTCAAACGATTCTCGGACAAAGTGATTCACACAGTGACCCCTTCATCCCGAGTGCTTTTGTGAGCAGGAGCAAAGCGTCTTGGCTGTCATTTCATGGTAGCTTCTACACTTGAATTTCATCAGTTTATTAGCGATACGCAAAAGCGTACGCTGCAGCTACCTCTAATACCTAGCTAGACTAATCAACGTTTGTTGCACCAAGCAGCGTCACTGGGCTCCAAAAGCGATTGTGTGTCCAGGTTGGAGTTGTGCACTTGGTGCCACTTGACCTGAGCTTCAAACTCCTTGCCGGGTATGACCAACTTTTCAGGAAGATCAAAGATTTTCTTGCTTGTGCCACCCAATATGCTTGACACTGGAGACGTCGACCCTGAAGCTAGAGCTTCCTCACGTCGGATGACAAGAATGGGCAGCTCTAGAAGCTCCTTGAACGCGTTCTTCTGTGTTTTCATGCTGTGTTTCTCGCGCAACAGAGTGTCTAGTGCATCCACCTGTGGTGGCGTGACATCTGGAAGAGATAGCAGAATTTCGCGCGGAGCTGTACAGAGTAGCGATGCAGGACGAGGAGGTTGGTTGCAAGGATCGATACCCTTGCACTCCTCCACGGGGGTCAGGCCCAGAGTCAGTCTGCAATAAATGTTTCGCGCTAGGTTGATAATCTCCCACTTAAGACCATCTTCCTTCACATGCCCAACATGCTCGCGCAGGATGCCTTGAAGTGCTGCAGAGAAGATGTCACGGCCGAGCAGTGAATGGAATTTCGCATCAGCGTTCAGAGCATTGACAAGCTTGTCACCCAGCAGTACCGCCTTGCGACAGCTTAGTGTGTCCTTCCAGCAAATTACTTTCACCACAATCGCGCCAATCGCAAACGGCAGCGTAGGCGATTGAAGCAGAATGTAGTCGCGCAGGTAGGCGTCCTCCGGACTCGTGACGTGTTTCGGATTGTCAGTGTCAGAGCCCACGACAGTTTTTGGGTCGATGGCGTACTCTATAAAATCGATGACTTGACGTGTCAGCTCCATCACCATTTTTCTCGCGCAATTTCCTGTTTTGTATCTTCGATCCCAACGACCAGCGAGCTCCACGGCGTCTGCGCTGGTTTATCTCCTGTGGGTGTGCGCTGGAATATCGATGAAGCGCGCTGTGCAAAGTGACCGAATAATGTTGCAAGTACAGGGTCCAGTAGTGAAGGATACAATTCCCTCGGACAATTTTTCAAGAAGGGCAGAAAAACGTAAGCTAAAGCGCCCTTCAGGTGGCGGTGCTCCATCAGCTCCAAATCGCTTAAAATGCTATTCTGCATCATCGAGACCACCTGTGGATTCTTATAGAAACTGGTCTGGCCCACAGCCACTCCCATTAGGTGATACGTGATGTCACGCACATTCTTGTGCCACTTGGACCATTTGGACGCCTCCGGTAGCTTGTCCACTTCCTCTTGCTCGAGCTGATTCTTGCCTCCAAGCAATTGAGCAAGTTCGTCTACAGACACACTTAGCAGCCAACACGCTGTGGATGTTTTCAAAATGGCTTCTTTCACACCTGGCTCTTGCAATCCATGAAGTGAACGAATTAGTGATAGCAAGTTGGGCAGCAAATGCGGCCATGCGCTCTCAAATGCCCCAACGTCACCCGGTGTTTTGGCCGAAACGGCCCCTGCTCGCTTGGCAATTCCATACATCGTCGTCAAAGTCTTAATAATCATTCCGAGCAATCTCTTGGTATCTGCGTTAGTTGCAGCAGCTTCAATGGCAGCGACAATATTCTGCGGAGAACTGACAAGAGCAGTCATCTCAGGAGACGTCCATTGAGTTAAGGGATCTTGTACAATTTGTTGTACAAACTGTAATCGTTCGTCTTTGTTGTCCATCGAGTTTGACACAAGCACCAGCATCTCATACAACATGACACCTTCTGTGTCTGTTACACGATCGGCAGCAAAAAGTTCCTGCGCCTTGGAGCACAACACCGGAAGCACCGGAAGAATGTGCGCAGGAATTGCCTGACAAATGGAGACCAGAGATGCCAATGCTCGTCGTCGAACGTTAATAGTCCCGCTGCTCATTTTGGCATGAACATCCTCCCTGATAGTACAAAGTTGATATTCACAAACAGCATTTCAAATACTGCTGTCAGCGTGCTCCCGTCTAGTGCGTAGTACTTCGCAAACGATGCTAGGACGAGCAGCTGGCGGAACTTAAGCAGGGGTCGGAACTTTCAAACGATAAAATAGCCTGCAAAATCGCTTGCAGCACTTGGTGATTCGTTGGGTTCTCCAACGCATGAGGGGAAGTTGCTTCACGATACAATCGATCAAGGAGGTTACACCTTCGTGGTATAAGTAGGCTGTGCTGAGGTCAGTACAAAGACCGCGGTCAGCGCTCAAATGGTCTGATCCTGTACCGTACTGCGAGAGCACGAATATCAAGCGTTCTTGCAAAGACTGCAAGACAAGGGTAGGATTCAACTGAACCAGTATCCGAATCAATGCATACAGGCGTCCTCGAAAGTTTCCGTAGTAAGAAACATATTCGGTATGATCGTCAAATTCTTCCATGCTGCATTGGCAAGCAGCAGCGTGGGGACCAGGGTTTTCGCGCTCAGGTGAGCCCAGCTTAAAATATTTATCAAATGATACCTGTCGTAACTGCTGCAGAATATCTGCCAGATACGCTTCTCCTTGTTTGAGAATTGTTTTGTTCTTCAACACCGTCAGCCATAGAATGATCTGTGCCTCCGTGAGGATGAGACTCGGATGTGAAAACAGCCTGCACAAGTTCATTAGAATCACACGAAGCAGTGCCATTTCCTGTTCGCCCGGGCCGTCCATCAGCAAAGCATCCAGCTGACATGTACCCCATGTCACGAGCATCTCGTTCAGTTTCTTATGGAAGAGAAGGTTTGCCTCCAGATCTGGCTCCAACGTCGTCAAGTCCAGCGTATCCACTTTTTCAATCACTTGACTAATACAGTTGAGCATAAGTGAACGGTGATCCTTTCCGAACCCACGGGTCATGTAGACTTCCAAGCACTCTGCACCTGCAACGCGGAATTCTCGGTCGTCTAGCAGCAGTACTGCCACCATGATCAAGTTCGTGGACGGTTCTACAGGTCTTTCCAGCGGCATCCACTCCAGAAATTCCTTGAGCATATCCAGCGCTGCATGAATCAATCTCTGACTTTGGTTCTTCTGTTCTGAGGTTGCGCTCGGGTTCTTGTACTGCGCATACTGTTTCTCTAGCTCCTGATAGACAACTGGGAAGAGCTGTGGGAGACAAACATTAAGTCCTTGCAAAATATCTTTCCTTCTGGCTGGAGGAATCGACGAATTGAAGCTGCTACTGACGCAATCTTCCGCCAGAGAGCGCAGGATCATAAGCACCAGCTCCACTTGTCTTGGCGAGCCGGTCTGCCACACTTGCAGCAGCTCTGGCAGCAGCTCTGGCCACCGCTGAGGGAACTGTCTCTTGGCGATCTGGGCCAGCAGCGCCACCTTCTTCTCCTTCACAAACACTGGGTCGTCTGCGCCGTCTGGCTGCGGCTCGTTCAGCAGCAGTTGCACCAGCTCCAGGCGCATTTTCTTCTGTTCTTCTGCCGGTAGAGAGCTCCAGCGAGTGAGCACGTGGTGCTCCAGCACGTGGAGAGCGAAGTGCTGTCTTGTATGGAGCTCCAGAGCGTCTCCGCCGCCAGGATTGCGGTACAAGGCGACGGCGTACAGCGCGCAGTCCGAGCGGCTCTTGAACTCCTCGCAGAAGGCGTAGGCGGCCTGGCGGTCGCTCGCAGACGCCAGAGGCGAGTGACTCACTTGCACTGCCAGCAGAACCTGCTGGTACAGCTGAGCGTCCATAGAAAAAAGAAGGAAAAGACTTGCAAGCTTCCAGTTGAATTCAATAGTGGCTTGAGAATGGACGACCAAGGATGTGTACGGGAAAAAATGAGGAGTACTATACGTTTTGCGGTACAGCTGAAGTGTTCCATAGGATCGCGTTTTCGATCGATACGCACATGATTGACGCTCGAACGACATTGTATTGACCTGTTTAAGCGTATCGGACGTCTACCGGACTGGCGGCTTCGTTGTAGTCGCCCGTTGGTGGTTTAGCATCCGTTTTGTCTGCTTCTTGCGGCGCCGGCGCTGTGCTGTAGCAGATGAGACCAATGTACACGAGCGCCAGCGCCAACCAGTACCATTTGTTCACGGCCTCGTCGAAGATGAGATAGGACACAGCCACAGTGAAGATCGGGCCCGTGAGCAGACTCAGATTGAACATGAGCGACTCCGCCCACCGCAGGAAGACCGACGTGACGGTGTAGAAGACGAACAGCACGCAAACGTAGCCAGTCATGTAGCCGTAGATGCGCCCGTTGAAGTCGACGTCCTCGATCGGACCGCGTTCGAGGATCAGCACTTGAATAATCGACACAATGGCCGCCCAGAAGCCCAAAAGCCCAAGCACTCGACGTTCGAGTCGACATTGCGCGTCTTGACCACCGCTTGGATCATCACGTTGGACGTGGCGTAGAACGCGGCGGCAATCAGCGCGTACATATCCCCGCGCACTTCGCGACTGCTGGTGCCGTTGGCGGACGACGTGTAGTCGGAGACGAAGATGACGACGGAGCCGCACAGCGCAATGACGGCTCCGACGTAGTGACGGATCGAGTAGCGCGTCTTGAGGAACAAGAAGCAGAACAACGTGACGAACGGGACCGTCATGTTCAGAATGAGACTGAGTGTGGCGTAGTTGGCGTAGTTGTAGGCTTTGACTGCGAAGTAGTTGCCCTCGACGTCGACAGCGCCCAGAATGAGGTAGAACCACCAGGGCACGCCGATGAGCGGCGTCTTGCGGGCGAATCGGATGGCGAGGAACACCATGGCCAGAAGCACATACAGACACGTGCTCTGCAGCGTAGGCAGACTGGCGTCCTCGAGCGTCAAGTACTTGGATAGGACGCCCGAGGCCACATTGAGCAGCATAATGGCTTGGCCGAAGCCGAAGCAGATGAACTGGAACTTGACACCTTCCTTCATAAGTATTGTGCAATAGAGACGCGAGCTCGAAGCGGAGACTTCAGAAGTGATACTGGACAGCCATCAGTCGACTGGACCGCGCTTTTGGAGTCGTTCGATCGATTCCCGCATACAAACAGCAGGTGTATGTGGAGGTGTAGAGATGGTCGCTTGCATAGAGCCAATCATGAGCACATTGGCGGCGTTCAGGACAACGGATCTGCTCTCTTCAACGTCATTGCAGTTGCAACGCTTCAGTTTGAGCGATTCCAGTCAAGCAAAGTACAGCAAGCGCATTGAAAACTCTTCCGTTGACTTCGTTGATTAAAATGAAATGGTCGATCTGTTTGTTGACCGTCAGCGAAACCCTTCCTGCCTACGAGTTTTCCCGCCACTTTCTGACGACGGATGACCTAGCTGCGCGAGAACGCGGGCAGCGTGTCTGGCGGTCCAAAGTCGCAGCTGCCAGGCTTGTAGCTCTTGATGTGCGTCGCCATCTGCGCTAAAGTGCAGCATGGACAGAAGAGCGAGGCACAGCAGTCTCGGCAACACCCTCCAGGGATCTGGAACCGCTCGCGAGTAATGGCCCGCGCCTTCCAGATCCAGATGAACAGGATGAGGTGAACGGTGCCGCCAGTGAGCACAACCAGGATGATTAGAACGGTCAAGGCGAGCCAATACGACGCCATCCCTAGACGAGCTGAAATCTGGGCATGAGTGACGCAAGGACAGAAAGTGACCATGCAGCAGTTGGGCACGCAGTGCTTGCAGCAACCGCACCACAAAGTCGTTTCCCAGCCGCCAGTCTTGAAATGCTCGACATCGTTGCCTGTTGGTGTTTGTGCTTGAGGGTATCCAGGAGGCGGCGTCAGTGGAGGGTCCACTTGAATAGCGTAAGGATGATCGACACCGTTGTTATCTGTCGGGGAGTTGTGGACTTGAGCATGGTGTCGTGACGCTGATTCTGCTTCTGTGGTGGTCTCTGCGAATTGAGTTGTGGTCGACTGCAGCGCAAGCTGCATGGCGATATATCCATGATGGGAGATCAAATTCCTGTTTCGCAATGAGATATGCATCTGCTGGAAGCCTTCATTTGGATCAATATGCATCAAGGGTGCAGGAATAAAAGATAGCACCTATTGCACTTGGCATCCAGACCAAGCAACATGAAGCGGGTGCGTTGACTCTGTAGCATTAAAACTATGAACTTCGGAGATCAAAGCGAATTCCTGTTCGATTGTCAATGAGATGGCCTCAATCTATGTCTGCCTACGCCTGTTGATATGGCGCGAGCGTCTCTTGAGGTCCGAAGTCGCAATTTCCGGGCTTGTAGCTCTTGGTGTGGGTAGCCACCTGAGCCAGAGCACAGCACCCACAGCAGCACGAAGCCAAGCAGTCTCCGCAGCATCCACCAGGAATCTGGAATCGTTCACGAGTTTTCTGGCGCACCATCCAAATCCATACGACAAAGACAATGCCCCCAGCACCACCGGTGCAAAGGATCAGCAAGAGGCTGATGAGCAAGGCAGTCGAGTACGTCATGAAGCCGAGGCGAGCCGAAACTTGAGCGATGGAGACACAGGGCAAAACGAAACCATGCAGCAGTTGGGCACGCAGTGCGTGCAGCAGCCACACAGACCCACTTCCCATTTTCCAGTGGTGAATTCGGCTTCAACAGCTTGGGCAGCCGGCTTGGGCTCCTCGACTGCGATGGCATAAGGAGTAGCCTTGTCGACTTCGTCCATCGTTGAACCGCTTTCTTCGGGTAGTCGCGCCTTCTTTGTGAATTGGTGAATGAAGAATGAACAGAGCAACGGAAGTTGCGTCTCAACACCGGTAAGACTTCCGCAGATAGAATCTATGGATTGCGACCAAATTGGAATTCAACGACTCATGCAAACTTAGATTCCACTTAGAGGGCATGAAGGTAGCAAATGACAGCGTTGCGTCTACGTCCATCCAACATGTAATTAGGCTCGCTGGTACGGAGCTAGTGTGTCTTGAGGTCCGAAGTCGCAGTTCCCGGGCTCGTAACTCTTAATGTGGGTGGCCACCTGTGCTAGGGCGCAGCACCCGCAGCAGCACGAAGCTGAGCAATCCCCACAGCAGCCACCTGGAATCTGGAATCGCTGACGAATCTCCTTCCGCAGCAGCCAAACCCACACAGCCACAATGACGCTACCAGCACCGCACGTGCCGATGACCAGCAGGAGGCAAACAGCAAGGCCGTCGAGTACGACATCATGCCGATGCGAGACGAGACTTGAGCAACGGAGACGCAGGGGCAAAAGGTGACCATGCAGCAATTGGGCACGCAGTGTGTACAGCATCCGAAGAGACTGTTACAGTTGGTCTAACGACAGTAAGCTATTGCTAGCTAGCTATCGTCGTGACGTCTCATGGAGACGCTTGGTCTCGCTGTAACCCGAGACCATGTAGAAACGCTGCTTACCGAAGAATGGCATGCACCGCCAGAGAGCCTGCACACGTGAAGTGGAGTATGTTGAATGCAGCGTTCACATCTCGAGCAGCCACGTGATAGCAGTGTGGACAGTCAAAAACGTCCTTGTTGCCCAGTTTCAGATGCAGACGCGAATAAAGACCACACGTCTGGCTTGTGTACATTTCCGAGCACACGATCAACGTCTTGCCCTTCACTTCTCACTTGGCGCGCAGCAGCTCTCGGAACTGGTAGTGTTTGAGACCGAGAAGCATCTTGTTGAACGTGTGGTTCCGCCTGCTGCTCTTCTTCACCAATTGCATGGAACTGAAGATTGGTAGGATAATAGTGTCGTAGTGTTTGGTGAGGAATGCACACGTCTGGTAGTGCAGTTCTTTGATGCAGTTCTTCATCTTGGCGGTGGCAGACTCGAACGCTCGCTTGGCTCTCGCGAACGTTCTCCACTGCTTTCCGTTTCGATGGCCTGGGGTGCTTTTCATGTGATTCTTGACATCAGACATGCTCTTTTGTGCGTCACTTGCACGAGTCCTGAGTGCATCCAAGTGCGCTCTGTTCCCTCGAGCAAAGTGGACGGCATTGCCATCCAGATCCACATCAGTCATAAACGCTTTCAACCCTGGGTCGAGAGCGATAGCTCGGCCTGTGGTTTGGCTGATGCTCGGCCGAACCAATTGAGGAATCGCCGCATACCAAAACCCGTCAATGTTCATGATCTCGATCTCGCTAGAGATCACGAGGTCCGGATCACAGCGGATCGGGATGTTCGATAGTGAACTGATAGATAGCATTGCTCTGGCTTGGCCTGGTCGTCGTGTGATCTTGGCACGGAAGGCATCTTCACAGAACGTGAAGAACCGAGAGTTTTTACGACTTTTGAAACGGATGTTGAACTTTTTGATGTTGCCGTTCGTCTTGTTGCTGAAAGCGGCTATGACGTTGCTCTGGAACTTCCGCAGTACGTTGTACCTAAATGCCTTTGGCGTGTCGAATGCCCAATCAGGGGCGGCCGCCATGCCCTCAGGGTACACCCGTTGTTTTTGCGTTGTCCGCGTCACGTAGAGATCACGTAGCACTTGGGCATTATAGACGCTTGTTTTCCGGAAGTGAGCAACTGCTTGGTTATAGGTCCAGCGACACGTGCCCATTGTGATGTAGAGATTTACATAATTGTGGCTATCCCACAGTGTGACCCTAAATACCGTTTGGAACAACCAGGTACCAAAATAGTGGTACATGTGTACCAGTGGATCGACCCGACAAGCTAAGTCACCAAGCACTCGCCGAGTTCGAACTAGGCGAGCTCAAAGTAACTCGGCGAGTCCAAGGTAACTCGGCGAGCCCAAGGTAACTCGGCGAGCACTCGCTGAGTCCGGACTCGGCGAGTCCAAAGTAACTCGGTGAGTCCGACCAGAACACTCTCAAGGGGCACAACGACAGTCGGCCAAGATCTGTAACGGACCCATTTCACTACATGTTTATATAGGAGGCTTAGAATAGCAAAGGAGGAGCCCGAAGGGCTCCCGGAAGACATAAGAGGATAATAGTGCAGAATTTTCTAGGCTCAACACAAGCGGTACACTTCTTAGGTAAGTCACTGCCGCGGGCCGGATTATGCCTGCCGTTGGTTCCCGAGAGGCATAGCTTGTAGGGAATTCAACCAACTGGCGGCGCCAAGAGTACAAGGTCGGCCCGGGTTGGGTATTTGTCCCCAGCGTGCCAATTCAGCTGGATGTCGGCGAGTGTGCGTCCTCGCCGAGTCGACGGGCCTCTTCTCAGAGTGACGTCGTTAAACTACGCGTCCGGGGTTACGTTAACCGCGGCGCCACCGTGTCAGGCCCATTCTTTAGTGGGGGCACGGACAACATTCCCAGAGTCTGCGGCCGCAGACACCTGGAGGGAGAGAGAAGGAGAGAGGAGAGACGGAACCTGGTAGTGGGTGCTCGTCGAGGCGAACTCACCACTGTCTCGGCTGGGCCGAACCGCACGGGGACCTATCCCTGCGCAAGGCCAACAGCGCCGACCTTGACTCGGCGCATTGTTGTGAGTATTGCGTTGGAAGACTAACAGATTTGTGTGTTTTCCTATACCACACCATGCACTGGCGCAACCGCCTGGGCTGCTCCGTGGTCGGGAACAGGCGATACTTTCGTGTGCGCCAGACGCCATCTAACTGCTTCCCCGGATCCTTACTCCATGTGGAAATGTGTGGAAAACAGCAGGCCAAACTGCGGAGCGAGTGGGCCGTCACGAACGAGTTCGACTGGGTCCGCAACGGGAACCAGGAACGCAACCTCGGTAGGTCGTGTGGAGGTTCCAAGCTCTTGAAAGCTCTGGCGTCAAAGGCCTGTTCCACAAGTTCGCGACGGCGGGGAGCCAGCTTGGCCATGAGAGGCCGGTACTCACTGCAATGTCCTCGTAACACCTGCGCCATTAACGCTGTCAACACAGCGACGGTAGCGTCAATGGCGCACGTGTTCAGCTGATGTAGCAGATCAGGTAGCTCGTCCCTAGATATTGTCTTCATGTGCTGCAATGCTTTCCACACGATCTCCTTCCACCGAAAGACTGCCGTGAGCCTTTTCTCCAAGCAATGGGTTGCGTCTTGGACGTGAACAAATATGAGAACACGTAGTTGCTGACGCGCGTCTTGAACCCTCTGTCGAAGCCAGGTCCAACGAGCACTACGGCGCTGGCGCTTGTTGGTGCCGAGCGTGTCATCCGGAGGTCTCCGCCGCGTACTTGACGCTGGAGACGCCATGAGTAGGAGAGAGGAAAATGAAGACTGATAGAACACTATAGTGTCGAGGCCTGCCAACCGCAAGCATCCACAACTTTTTCTTCTACAGAACCATTCAGAAGCAACTTATTGTTCATTTCTCCTCTCGCTTTAAAATTTGAACCACCCACCTGGCCGAGTACGCCACCTATATAGTCGTTCGCCCGTTAGCCAAAGTAAACGTAAGGCCTAGTCTTGGACGTAGGCTGGCAGGGTGTCTGTTGCCGGGGGCCGAAACTACAGACCCACCTCCCACTTGCTGGTGGTGAACTCTGCGGGGTTTGCGTGGTTCAGCTTGTTGTGGTCTACGGTGACGATGTAGGACTGAGTGTGGTCGTGGGTGGACATCTTCACCGGCTTTGGTTGATGTGGTGATTGAACTGTTGGGCGCAAAAGGCAAATTGATGAGTAGCTAGAGACCACGAACCAATTGCTTTCTCATAAACTGATAATCATAATCAATTTGTTGTGTCGATAATCATGCAAATCCTTGTGATGGATCACTTTCTGCTAAGGGTCTGTGAGAAAACCACACCTCATCGTTGCGGTGAGTTATCTTATCCACGACTAGAAGTACATAGATGTAGTGGCGTGCCGAACGCTCAGTTATTGTACGCTGGCAGTGTGTCTGGAGGTCCGAAGCCGCAGCTTCCAGGCTTGTAGCTCTTGACGTGTGTAGCCATCTGCGCCAACACGCAGCAAGTGCAGCAACAGGCGGCGCAGTAGTCTCCGAGCCAGCTTCCTTCGATCTGATAGCGCTCGCGGATTTTCCCGCGCGTCTGGCAGATCCAGATGGCGAGTACGATGGCGCCGATCCCCACGAAGGCGGTGAGGACGAGCAGCAGGATGAAGGCAAGGATCGTGATGCCGTAGCCTTTAGAGGTGCCCAGTCGCGTCGTGATCTGGGCAAACGACACGCAGGGGCAGAAGTAGACCATGCAGCAGTTGGGGATCACGTCCCCGAAGCAGCCGCAAAGTCCGCACCCCATTTGCCGACGGTGATGCCGTCGTTGGTGGTCTTGGGCTCTTCCACTTGGATCGCGTAGGGCTGTTCGTCGGCCATCGCTGCGTCGCTGAGGCGTGTTTTCGGGTGTCGTTGAACTGGCGAGTTAAGAAGTGAGGAGGAAGTGGGCGCTGCATATAAATGTCAGAAGTAATGCTATCGCTGCCAGCGAGTTGGCTGCACCCGAATTGCCGCTGGGTACATATCGAAACTTGAGTCGATACAAAATATCCTGTATAAATGTATTGAGATATCACTTACAAACCGCTTACACAAAGCAGTCAAAATCCGATACACTTCAACTTGTTATATCTGGAAACAATAGTGCGCAATCGTTGTGTACATATTTTTTTCCTTGTTGTTGGAAAGCGGCGGAATTTTCAAAGCAAAAATGAGAGCTCGGTCGTGCTGTCGACTGATATCCTACGGGCTTTAGACTGGCGCCAGCAAGCCTCTTGGGTTAATGTGTGAACCCAACGTAAGGCCTAGTCTTGGACGTAGGCTGGCAGGGTGTCTGCTGCCGGAGGGCCGAAACTACAGCTCCCTGGCGTGTAACTCTTCACCTGCGTCGCCGTCTGCGCAAGTGCGCAACAAGGGCACCAGAGCGACGTCCAACAGTCCCCGAACCAGTTGCCTTGGAGCCCGAGCTGATCTCGCGCCTGCGCACGTAGTTGCCAAACGATAATGGCAAAGAGCACGTAGAAGACTCCAGTAAGAATGAGGTAGATGTACCACGTCTCATTCTCGCCCCAGTGATTATACTTGTACTTGATATAGCCCCACACCACCGAATCGCTCGAGAAAATGACTGCAACCTGGTTAATGAAAAGCGCCAGCATCACATACTGTGCCACGACGACGAGAAGCGCCGGAACGAGCGCAAACCAGTACGGCGTCAATCTGAACTTCGCCGACATCTTCTCCATGATCTCCAGCTTGGACGCTGTCTGGGCGACGGACACGCATGGCAAGAACGTGACCATCGCGCAGTTGGGAACGAGATCGTTGAAGCAGCCAAACAAGCCCACATCCCAGTCCCCGCTCCGTGCTCTTTGATTCGGGTTGCCTGCATTGTCGACATGTGCTGCGTACGGAGTGCCATCGGGGTCTGCAGATCGATTGGATTTGATATAGTGTTCGTCCATGGTTGAGGTGTCGCTACAACTTGCAAGTACGTCCTACTGCGAGCATTCGCAAATGCTGCGGCGCTAGCACGGCGCGGTAAGGCTCTTTCAAGCGGTGCCAGCCATTATGTCGTTTCTGGCTGCTATGTATTCATCGGGGTACCACTATCGAGCGATATACATCTTGCAAGACTCCTGCCAGCCACAGGCGGTGGCTTCTTGAGACCACGGACCAGCTTAGTTGTTGCTGGACAAACGTTGAAGGCACTGATCAATCGAGTAAATTCACAATTCATTTCTGATGGGGAAAACAACGGCACACAATCGACACTACTGCAGCTCATCCTTGCAGCTGCTCGCCTTCTACGAGGTGTAAGGAGGCAACGTGTCCGCCACCGGACGGAAGTCACAGCTACCGGGCGTGTAGCTCTTCACGTGAGTCGCCATTTGCGCAAGGGCACAGCACGAGCAGCACAGCGAAGCGAAGAAGTCCGTGCGGGAGCTTCCAGGGATCTCGAATCTCTCGCGGGTCTTGGTACGCAGGTGGCAAACGAACAGAGCGAATACGACGCGGATAATCACGGAAATGCCGCGATAAATGATAACGGCAGCACCCCGTCGTTGCTGGAGTAGGTGTACGTCGTCTGCCCGTTGGCTCCGTAACTGGTTTCGACCGTGGCGCTATTGGTACTAACGGTAGACGCGAGGCCGTAAAGCACAAACTCCGCGATCACCACCACGAGACACGCGATGAGAGCGGTCGAGAAAGTCGTCACTCCGAGCCGCGCCGAAATCTGCGCCATCGAGACGCACGAGCAGCACGTGACCATGAAGCAGTTGGGCATGAGGTCTGTGAAGCAGTCCCAGAAGCCGACGGCCCATTGACCACGGGTGAGTTCATCTTCGGACTCGAGATCTTTCGCCGCTGGGACGTCCGCGTGAACCGCGTATTGCACTTCAGCGGGCTTCGAAGGCGTGTCGGAGGTGAATGTCTGAGGTTGGGACATCTTGTACGCAGGTGCGAGAGCTTGGACGGCGGGGTTTCGGGGCCGTAGGAAATTGCGAAGTGATTCAATCCTGAAACCACGTCGGATATGATCTCTCGTTTCGAGGCGTACAACCACGGTATTGAGATGCTACACACTCAAAACGATCGTCTATTGCGTACAGGGGTGTATAGAGCGCAAGGAGTCGATTGCATATGTTACTTAACCTTCGCCATGTCCATCTGGTGTCGTCCTTACCACCAAAATTGCGAATGAAATTGCGCTCAACTTTCGAAGAGGGATCGTCAGCTGCAACATCGCATCATAGAGCACTCGTTAATAACGACTATAGGACGACGAGGGAGGAAACACTTGCCAGTGTCAGGTCCGTGTCATGGGCAAGTAAAGAGGTTTTTCAGGTGATTTCTATATTTTATTGCGACGTTTCGATATAGAGAATTAGAGGTTTGCTGCAGCGAAACTGCTTGGTAACTACGTCTGACCTGCTTGGTATGCACGTAGCACATCAGGTGAACTGAAGCTGCAGTCTCCAGGTTTGTAGCTCTTGATGTGGGTCGCGATCTGTGCCATCGCGCAGCAGGAGCAGCAGCAGGACGCCCAGCAATCTCCACAGGTGCCTCCAGGAATGTGAAACAGTCTGCGCGTTGTCTGGCGCAGGTGCCACACGTACACGAAGATCGTGGCGCGAACGATGGTATTTATCCAGGACCGGATGGAGCTGTTGTCAGTGCTTTCGTCAATGCCGCTCGGGGCCGTCAGGAACCAGTAAATTGGTGAACTGCTTGAACCGGGATAGAGGATTGCACTGACCTGGGCTAGAATCAGCACGAAGAAGATCGCCAGCGTGGGCTTGTACCGAGCCACGCCAAGGCGCGTCGAGATCTGAGCCAGCGGAACGCACGGGCAGAACGTCACCATCACACAGTTGGGCACCATGCTGTCGCAGCAGCCCCAGAAGTCGGCCGACCATGCGCCGACTATGATGCCTTGCTCGTTGGCTCCAACGCGCTGAGTTTGCGCAACTGGAGTCGGTGGCACTTCCCCATAGTACTCCACATCCACAACCTGAACGGGGGTGGCGTAAGCGGTGGGGTAGACAGGAGTCACTGGTATTGACGGTTTGCGGACGTCTGCCATGATGTTAACAAGTTGCGAAGTAAGAAGGAGCTCGAGGGTGGACAACTCCAGGTAAGATACGAGGAATCGGCTAAGGCTATTTTGAACAGAATCAGAGTGGAAGCAGGGAGTGAACTGTCACGTTGAGGTGTATTCATTAAACGAAGCTGGGACTGCTTGTGCACGAATAGATCTGGGCTTTAAACGGCATAAGCCTTGCCCGGGTACGCTTGGAGCGTGTCTGGAGCGCCAAATGCGCAGTTGCCTGGCTGGTAGCAGCGCACGTGGGTCCTCAGCTGAGCAACCGTGCAGCACGAACAGAACCACGAACTGAGGCAGTCCGACGCCATGTTGCCTGGCAGTTGGAAGCGCGAGCGCGTCTTGGCGCGAAGTTGCCAGACGTAGAGGAAGAGCATCACTTGTATGAACAGAGTGGCCACCACGAAGGTGCCGTTGAGGACGCCGTCCGACGAGTCGTGGTGGTGCTGCCAGCGGTAGTTGTAGCTCTCGCTGTCTGCCAAGTCGTCTCCGTCCGAGGTCCAGATGAGCGTGAACACGGCGATCTCAAGCGCCGCCACCATCAGCAGCAGCCCCAGCACAGTCCTGTACGAGGCGACCCCCAGCCGAGTCGACAGTTGCGCCAGCGCCACACAAGGGCAGAAGGTCACCATGAAACAGTTGGGCACGCAGTTGTCGAAGCAGTCGAAGAGACCGGCGGCCCAAGCGCCAGTGGCGATGCCGTCGCCAGCCGTCACTTCGACGGTCCGTGGAGTGTCGAGTTCGATCGCGCCCAGTGGGGACGGGAGGTGGTTCACTCTGTTGGTGGGTTCGCCTGGGGTGCCCACCTCTGTGAACTGCGCTCGAGCGGACTGCGGGTCCAAGTTCTGCATGGCGTCTGTTGGGTGGTACAGTTTCGTAGCGAGTCTGTTGGTTGGAGCGAGGAAATCGGCAAGTGGTGAAGCGTCAAGGCCAATAGTATCCGCAAACTCGTCGAGTCTCACGCATCGGCGGTTCGAACGCTGAAGATCAATCTCAAATTTCTGACGTCGGAATACATTCAGCCGGTCACTTGATGTTTGTATGCTGACGACCTTTGGCTTCACCCTGGCCCTGAACCCAGATTGCTTCAATGACCAGAAAACGGTCTACTGAACAGCTCCGGCAGAGACTCAGGACTGGTCCATCGTTAGCGTCAAACTTTGCATTAATCCATGTACTCTACCAACCAATTAATCTCTGGTGCTTTCACTGGTAGGCGAAACCAGAATTGCCGCCTTCGAATCCTTGCCTCGTTGCGCTGCTGTTCTGTGTAGAGCTACTTGAGACGTTTGCATCGCTGTGGTATGCGGGCGAATGGAGCGTCTCAGCCGAACCAGGCACAGCTGCGGCTCCACCGTCGAAGAGTCCGTCGTTCAGAGCCATCCGGACTGGCGGTTTCCGCTTGTACGTGTAACCAATGAATTTGTTAAACGTCAGAGGCTTGCCATCCGGGCCGAAAGCTTGAGGCAATTCCCCTTCAGTACCTTGCCCTGTTGCACCATTCGCTGCATTGCCACGTCCAGCTCCATTGATCCCACCCATTGGTGCTGCTGGGGGCACGTGACCCATTGCAGCGGCCGCTGCTGGGGTGGTGCAGGTAGCTCACACGGCTCCGTGAACTCGTCGAAGTTCGACGTGATTTGCCGAACGAGTTCCTGGTACTGCAGTCCACACTGGTCAGGGTCATTCACCTGCAGTTGGTTGAGCACGTAGTCGAACTGGGGTCCACCTCCAGGCGGGATGTACGGCGCTCGGATCGAACGCAGCGTGGTCCAGTCAACGCCATTGAACCACGGGTGGCGCTTGATTTCCTCTACTGAACCTGTCCCCAATCGATTCTCCGAGTTGCAAACGAGTCGTCGGATGAAATCCATGCACTGCGGACTCAGTCGCGCCTTGGCCTCGGGTGGGAACCCAAACGACTGCTTCCAGTTGACGATCTTGCGGCAGGTCTGCACAGGCTCGTCCGCGTAGAACGGAGGATAGCCCACCAGACACTCGTATAGAATCACGCCCATGGACCACCAGTCGCACTCCTTGCCATATCCTTTCTGTGCCAACACCTCCGGAGCAATGTAATCCGGTGTCCCCACTGTGCTAAAGGCCACCTGGCGATTTCGAGAGAACGGTCGGCTGCGTGAAGAGTCCACACTGTCACCACCACCTCCTCCATTGGTAGCTGCAGCCGTCGCCGCTGCAGCCGCTTGGGTCGGATCCATGGCATGCTGCGAGACCGGTAGCAAGTCCACCCTCGAGTCCATTTTCTTGCAGAGCCCCAGGTCCGTCAGCTTGAGATGTCCGTGGGCATCCAGCAGAACATTGTCCGGCTTCATGTCTCGATGGATATACCCTAGATCGTGCACCGACTGGATGGCCAACACCATTTCTGCTGCGTAGAACCTCGTGGTGGCTTCATTGAGCGTGTCTTCCTTCATGAGTAGCCCCATGAGGTCTCCTCCCGGCAGATACTCCATCACCATGTACAGTCTGTGGTCATCCTGGAAGGAATAGTGGAGCGTCACGAGCCAGTTGTTGTCGTTGTCGGCGCTGGCCAGAATGTCCCTCTCGGCCTTGACGTGGCCCACCTGGTTCTTGAGCACCATGGCGCTCTTTTCCAGCGACTTGAGCGCGAAGATCTCGCCGCTGTCTCTCTTGCGCACCAGGCGAACCTCCCCAAAGGCGCCTCGTCCGATCACCGCAAGCGGCTGGAAATCCCCACAGCCAGTCGCTTGCGCTGGTGCCGCAGACTCTGCAGCTCCTTGGAGCGAAGTTCCTGTCGGTACTGCTCCTTCTTGCGCTCCGTCAGTCGCAGCGCCGCCATCTGCTGCTCCAACGTGTTGCGTCGCTCCCTGCTCTCCTCCCGCTCGCGCTTCATGGTGGCGTATTTCTGCTCCAGATAGGCCTTGGTGGCCTTGGCCTTCTCCCGCGTCGAGTTCGAGATCATCACTGCAGCGGTAAAAAGAGAAAATGTATGGGGACGGCAGAAAACTCGCTCTGATAAGGTATGGCATACAAATTTCAAATCAAAACGAGAAATATATTCGGAGCACTGTTGCGCGCACGCACTGCATACGAAGTCTCACGAACGGCAGCGATACTTTAGTGCTAGCTCCTCCTAATTGCTCGTAAAGTAAAGGCTATCTTTGATGCATGACGACTGCAGTCAATATGGCTGCCAGACAGCGAGAAACTGTGAGTTTCTCGCTGTTTTTTGAAACGGCTACGAATTGGATGGCTACATCTTTTACCAGATGTAGCCATTTCAAATAACCTATGTAACAGCATGCTATGCTCTAGGACAGGCCATCGAACCCCTATCCAGCAACCGAATTGAGCCATTCTCCCTCTCAGACGTGCGCCAGGGCCGTTTAGCTGGTCCCGTCGCCGTTCTCCGCGTCCGCACGGCGCCGTAGCGTCCCACACGACTCCAGCACCACCCTCAGCTGACTCTCCATCGTCTGGCGGTCCCTCCACGCTAGTGTGGCCGTCTGAAACCTCGTGCAAAGCCCATGATCAGGAGCGCAACGTCGCCAGGTCCTGCGCCGGGCAAATCTCGAGCCAAACAGCGCTCTAAGAAGACTTTTGCAGACGCTGACGACGCTGATGACTTTGGAAATAAACAGAAGGCGAAGTACAGGTGAGTTTCGTGGCTTCTCCGCTCCATTTTGATGAGGTTGTGACCTTTTGACGCTCACTTTTGTGTCTCCTTGTTAGACGTGCCGCTCAAAAGAGACGTGAAGATGTTGTGGCTGCTGTAGACGAAGAGGATGAACACCAGACTTACCATGAGATGAGGGAGTTGCCACTAGGTCCTGAAAATCTTCATCTGATGCAACACCTGTACCAAGGACAACGATACGACGCTGAGACGAGACTGTTGCCGGACATTGAAGGACTCAAGACTCTTACGGCCCATGAAGCCCAGACTGACATCAAGAGCATTCAACAACAACTGGCAGCCTTCGAAGCGCGGTCAGGGATTAAGCTGCTCGACCGCCCTTCTGCGATTGGAGATGAAGGCCACCGCCGATTGGTGCTGGTGGATGAAAACGACAGCGACGAGGACGTGGCACCGTTGGGCGGCATGCTGAAAAACCGTCGCTCTCGTTCGAATGGAGTGATTACGCCCGAAGAAATTGTGGAGACACTTCCTGCTGCTAGGCGAGCTGTACGGATCACACAACGGGAATTGCAAGAGATGAAAATTGAGCGCGAGGACTTGGAAAGAGAATTTATGAAACATCGATGCACATTGGTGTGGCAGGTAGGCGAGATGAAGCGAATGCAAAAGCAGAACGCTCGTGTGACACGGGCTCTGAGTCGAGATGTTATTGAGAAGGCAAAAGATCTTGAATCCAGTCGACGTCGCAATAGTGCCTTACAGGATATTATGAACGAGCTCGAAGCAAGAGGCAATAATGTGTTGCGTTTGACCCGTGAAAAAGTCGACTTGAAGCAATGCTGGAAGAACGAGACATTGAACTACCGGAGATCGATGAAGTATGCGCCGGCGATCGTGTAAAATGCGCCCCTTTTGGACAGGGTCGAGTGATAGATTTGCGTTTGGATGCACGACAACTTGTGGTGCAGCTGGACTTTGGCGCTCGAGCATACGTTCAGGAAGACAACGTCGAGGTGCTGCCGTCCGATGTTTCATACACAGAAATGGAAGAGCAACTCAAGCAGCGGTTCTTTGAGAAGATCGGGGCGCTTGTTCATCCTAACGGTAAATTACGTATGCTGAGTGGCGCAGTTGACTATACTCATATAGACAGCGACGACGAGGATAACTCTGACGATGATAGTGATGAAGAATCGTTGTCAGAGGAAGATTCAGAAGACTCTAGACCTGCAGTCGACGTGAGCCAACGTAAACCCAAAAAAGGCGGCTCATCATGACAGCATCACCAGGCTCGACCAGCAAGAAGCCCAGGAATCGTCGCGTAATCGAGTTCCCAGCCTCCACAATCCCTATCACGCCGTACGAAACAGGACTTTTAATCAGTCCATTAAGTGAACTCCCCGAACGTGTCGCTGCCGTTGGGCCTGGTGCCCTCCAGTGGCTTCCATCGTATCTACCCAAAAACATGGACGAATGGGAGAAAGAGCGTCTTTCCTCTCTTCAAATGAAGGGAGAGATTGAACGCCTCCGTTTCCAGCTTCAAAGAGCAGAAGGTAAGCCAATGTGCAGATACATCTGCTTGATCGATTTATATAAGCCTAAAGTCGTTATGTTCTATGTGCAGCTGAGAAGCAGGATGCGCAGGAAATTGCTAGCGACCAACTTGAGTCCATCAACCAGCTCGTATCGCAGGTATGATATGTGTCGATTGCTTTTGCGTACTGTGTTAGTAGCTCACGCTCAGTGGTTGCGAATTTTACAGCTGGACAAACTACGAGACAAGATTGATCGTGCAAGTACGTCGACGAACTCCAAATCAGCAAGCGAAAATACATGCACAAACTGCGGTAACCACAGCAAGAGCAATTCAAAGTCTCAAAGAACGAACCATCACGGCAGGGTCAATAACAAAAAGGATACTACCTTGAAGCGGACACGAGATGACAGTACGTAATCTTTTCTCCGTGGTTCCACAGGTGCAGTACATTTATGGTCTCATTTCTTTGTAGGCGGTGACGAAGTATCTGACACAAACAGCAAAAGCTCAAAGGCCGATGATGATCATTCGCATAGTGAATACAAAAGGTCAACAAGGCGAAAGCACAGTGAGACGAGCGGCGCCGATGAAGCTGGTGAAGAATCGAGTGATGCTGCACCAACACAATCAACGAAGACGGCGAAGACGGCGAAGACGACAAAACGTTCTCTTCGACCGCGGCGGAAAGCTACCACGGCTTCTCCAAAGCGTTGAGGTGGGCCGGTGTTTTTGCAAAAAATAGTTTGACTAGCCATACCGGTCAGCCTGGAAATAGTCGTGCAGTAAAGCATTTTTTTGTTTAGAATGTACCAACATGCACACAATGGAAGTTGCAGGGGAAATGCATCTGTAGGAGTTCGGAACAATGGCGGGAAGAAGCGAAAAATCAGCGGACTGTTATCGCTCACATAACCACGCAGCACGAGTTGGTCTTCTTCGCCTGTTTGTAGAAGACCTTGGACTGACTGCTGAGATCCTGAGACTTGGAAACAAGATCGTCCAGCTTCTCGCCACGCTCCAACACGTTGTCGATCGTCTTCGACAACACGGCGGTAGTCTCGTCTAGCTCCTTCTGGATCGCCGAGATCTTGTCGGCCTTGGACGGGTCCTGGTATTCGGCCAGTGCCGTCGTCACTGCTGCAAACTCCTGTGGGGAACCCGACTGCGTCTTCCAGCTGCCACTGCAGAGTCACAACGACGCAATGCTCGTTTAGTCTCCATGTGATCACAGCAAACCAGCAGAGCAATGTACATACCCCGTCGACTTGTCGTATTCATCGATGAGCTTGTTCAGCAGTGCGAATGCCACGCGTGGTGGATACTCCTGATCACAGACCACGATACCCGACAGACCGTCGCGACGCACGTACACGTGGCAGTTGTACTCTGTACAGTAAAAATCAGCGAGTAATCCAATTAGCCTGGCTTGAACTCTGGCTGCAACATTGTAATACATACCTTCATGCTGGATAGATTGCCGCTGTCCAGGCTCCGTGCGCTTAATGAACGTGCGACTGAAGAAGTTGATCATCTCCCGAACGCTGCACAGCGTAAAGACAAATCATGTAAACAAGAAGCCACTCACACAAAATCACAGAGATGGCGACGCACCCTGAGCGCTGGAAGTAGCCGAAGGAAGAGACCTCGAACGCCGCCGAGAGGATCGTGGGGTCCTGGCCCTGGCCATCCTGACGCAGCAACTCTGTCCATTTCAACAAAAAGAATCAGATTTAGCAAACTTGTTTAATTATGACCCATAGACTTCATAGAGGCCACTGAAGAGAGATAAACTACGAGGGGGAGACGCAGAGAGATGGACAACGCACCGATAGCGACGATCTTCATGACGTATGGACAGAAGCGAAGGGCGTCGAGTTCTTATGTGGTTCAGTCGGCGATTTTGGCTGTGTTCACGCTGTCGTTTATTTTCTCTCTGGTAGAGGCGTAAGGACGGGCCAATCGATTAGACAAAGACAAAATTCTGGGGAGCTACGACAAGATTTCGAGTTCCTGTCCAATCAGATCTACGAAAGAGCAAAAACACTGAAAACTAGCCACTCAAAAGAGATATTCAATGTGCTATTTATAGAAGCAGGTATTTTGACATACAATCTCCAGAAGTCATGTCATGCAATTCGATAGGGTATAAGATTTTATCGTGTGTATGTTGGGAGCGTCCGATTGGTAGAAACCCTCCATACAAAACTAGTATGACCTGCCTCCGCATTATTGCTCAGGATGAGCGGACGACCGTATGCGCGTAATCCGCGCGCTCCGTGCTCGGGCCCACGGGACCTAGAAGCGATCCTGCCGCACACGTTCCGTCTGGAGGCGCCTCTGCGACTGAATGACGCCAAACACCAAGCCATTCGCAGGTGTGTTCAGCGAAATATTAGCCTTTGGAAGCAGGACTTGAAATCGTAGTTTTCTCACTCTAACATGCGTAATTACCTTTATTTTCCAGTGCGATTCGACGGCGTTGCATGCAAAAAAACTGGAAAAAGATGATCAGCATCCGCCACAGGAGACTGGAGGAGGAAGTCGCGGTCGAAGGGAAAGAGAGCGAGCCTAAAACAACTTCTGTGGACATGAACAGCGACAAGGAGAGGGAAAACACTGAGATATCAACACAGCAACAAGAAGCACAAGAGCAGGAGATCGCTGTTGATGGAACGAAGAAGCAGCTGGAGGTGAGATGAAGAACTCTGCAGGGTGTACAGTCAGAAAGATACTTATTTGCGAATGTTTTAGGAGCTGGAGCTGAAGTTGCAAGGTTTAACGGATCAGAAGCACGCCAAATTTCAGATGCTGAAGGACATTTTAGTTGAGGAGGCAAGATCCAAAATGTCGAGTGGGAGTGCGGCGGTTGGAAGTGGCCCTAAGAAGCGCCGTGTGGAGTTTAAAGACGGGAACACGACGCCCAGTCCGGCGAAATTGCAGTCTCCATCGAAGTTGGAACCAAGCCATATCGGCAGTCCAGTGGCTGCAGCGGGCTCTGCCGAGTAGCTGCCACCTGGTGAGATTTGGGATGGAAGCGTTGTCATGATATATATGTTTGTGCTTGCTCGTCACCTCCATTAGTTGTGCTTTCTTTTCTTCTGTCAATATGCAGGCAGCATTCTAGATGTGTCGTGCTGGGCTGTGACGGTTGAAGGTCTGTCGAAAATACCTAACGACATATCCTACCCAGACAGCGCCCTTTCAAAGCACACCGTTCAGTGAGCTTTCTATCGCCATGTTTCGGCGCCATCGTGTTGGAGATGAGTCTGGTGCAGAGGACGTGTCTGAAGCAAATGTGGATACGAACGACGGTAAAAGTGCGGAGTTGTCTCTTGCTGCTCCCACTGCATCGAGGTCAATAGCCTCGGATACACACGCGTCGTCCGTAATAACGGACCACACATCGGAGATACGGGCAGATGAAAGTATCAAGCGGATTGCCAGGAACCCGGTGTCGTTTGGAAGTCTAGCAGAAGCACTGGCGTACGTGATATTTCTCGTCTTTTTCGTTTTAGCGACCACAGTCGTCGAGGAGAATACGCAGGCGTTCTATTTCGCAAATCGGCTCAAGACGGCACTTGTAGACCAATCTTTCACAGTTCCGGCCGTGGCTACTACCTCCATGACGACGACTAGTGCCAGCACTCTCCTACCAACCAGCTTTACTGCAATTCGAGATCAAGCGCAGATGTGGGCGTTTTTGCAGGGTCCTTTCGCCGATGTGGTTTTCGGGAGCGGTGGTGATGGTACGAGTGCAACCGCGTCAGCCGAAGCTGGAAATGTGATGACAAGCTCAAATCGCCTGCTGGGTGGTGTTCGTCTGAGGACGTTACGAGTGAAAGCTGGATCGTGTCCTTCACTCAGCCAGGTTCCCGAGTACGAATCCATTGTTCCATACTGCTACGGGAAGTTTACCTCCGCCGCAGAGGAAAAGCAAGGATACGGCCATATACTCAACAGCGCAAGCATTATAGCATCCGTCAGCTACGCGACGGCTAGGGCCTATTTCACTGACTTAGAAGCGAGTGGCGTTACGAAGTCTTACACTAATCTACAGACGTGTTATTCAGACTGCGATCGGTCGTGCGGCGAGCACTTTGGAGTGGACAGATTTCGATACAGCTCGCAATGCACAACACAATGCAGTGTGCAGTGCACGTGCATTTATGAGGAACCTGTAGGAATCCGTCTGTGTGAAGATCCAAATCCGAATGGCGAAGGAGGGGCTATCCCCACTTCGGTGTACGCGTATAACTGGAGCAGTGCAAAGGAAACAGAGGCACTAGCAGTTCGTGGATATACGGATGTGTCCTTCCCAGGCTCTGGATATGTTGTGGATCTTGGATTAAATGGGTCACTCTCTCGCAGGAAGTTGGCAGACCTGAAGGCAGATAGGTATTTGGACTTGCCTACACGAGCGTTAATTGTAGATTTTACCGTCTACAATGCGTACCTGCAACTCTTCAACATAGTAGAGCTTGTGGTGGAGTTTCCTGCCTCTGGAGGCGCCTTTGTACAGCTATCAGACGCTGTTCTGCGCCTCTTTCGCTACTCATCGTTGAGCACGCCACGAATTGTGCTGGAAGCTTTCCTGGTGCTGTTCATCTTAATCCAATGGTGGCGCATGATGAAGGCTATGTATCACAAAGGAGTGGCGGGCTTCTTGAAAGCTTCACTATGGAATGCTCTAACAGCATTACACCTTGTAGCATTTGCAGTAGCCATTGGAGTGAGGCTGTACACTATTGATGTTGCGTATGGTACGATGAGTGGAAAAGCGTCGAAGGTGATCACTTCGGCAACGTTAGAGCAAATACCCAGCTTTCAAGGACTGGCAACTATCCTGTATGTCGAGAGTGCTGTTGAGAGTGTCAATGCAGCGTTGGTTTGGATCAAGTTACTCCAGTACACGACAGTTTCTAAACGAATGAGCCTACTGCTTCGTATGTTGGGGCGTGCAGCTCGTGATTTGGCCTGGTTTTTCATATGCTTTCTGGTGTGTATTTGTGCCTTTGCACAGATCGGATTCCTCTTATTCGGATTGGATGTGCGTGGCTTCAGTACGCTTGGTGCAGCTATTGTGACTTTGTTACAGGCTGTGGCGGGAGAACTAGATTATGCTGGCATGGCTGATTCACATCGCGTGGCTGGTCCAATGTTCTACATTTTGTACTATTTGCTGCTACTGCTCGTTTTAGTGAATGTGTTCCTTGCAATTCTCAACGATGCGTACATGCAGACAATAACTGAGCAAGAAGAGGAGGATGAAGAATTGGCAACAGCTGCGGCTACTCCCGTCATGGGTTGGGACGAATCTGGGGATGTTGTTGATGCCAATGCGGAAATTACTCCAGCTCAAGAACGTGCATTCCAAGCTGCTCGACGTGAGGCAGAACAACTCCGAAAGTACCCGTTCTCGAAGGGCGTGCCAACGGCTACGAAGTTGATTATCGCTGATGTTAAACGCGTGATTGCGGAGATACGCAACGGAAAGAACGGTGTTAACTTCACGAAAGTTGACCCATTAATTATGTTGCCTTCGAGAACTGCCAGACAATGGCCTTCTCCAAGCGAAACTCCATCTCGCAAGCTGACGCGACATGTGAGACGGCAGGTAGCTAGTGAATTGCTAGAGGCAGAGGATCGACTACGAGTGAGCCGGCGTGTAGAGCTACAGCAGTCACAGATCGACAGCTTACAACATACAGTTGACGAAGATGTGGCAATGCGACTTGAAGCTCTAGCGGAAAGTAACCGGCTCAAGACCCAGCGTATGCGTGACTTGGAAAAGATGCTGGGCTCGATTGAAAAGTTATGCCAGCAGCTCGTGAGTGACACGGCGTGCCTACGCGTTGAGAGCGATGACGAGAGCGACAAAACTAGGCCTTCGTCTCGCATCAACTCTGTAACATTAGCCAGGTCATCGCGTACCTCATCCCCAGTAGTTGGTGGTCAGCGGAGATCGTCAGGAAGGCAGCGTAGCCTATCGTCAGCCATCTTGGCAAACCGACAGAAGGAGGCAGCGCGCAAAAGTGCAAACGAAGAAATCGAGGAAATCACGCTTTAGACACTCGGTACGTGCATTGAGGTTTTGCTTCGCTTAAGTTCGTGCCTGCTTATCAATTAACAGTCATGAGTCACGAGTCATGACTCATTGTGAACGCTGAAGACAGGATTTAAGGATGAAATTCCAATCATTTTGTTGCTACCATTAGGAATTTGTTGGTGATACTATACGCTGAGGAGATCGTGTATCATCGGATTTGGTGACAGAGGGAGCCGTCCGAGAATCCGAAGCAGAAATTGGCGTTGTCACTGGCATAGAGGTTGACCCCACAGGTGGCTGATGGAACGAATGAGTTTGAACGGTATGAGGACCTACTGGACGCCTTCGTATAGCCACGCTGCCACTTGTTGAGGTAATTGTATGGTGGGAGGACGGTTCTGTTGGTGGCGGTGCGATTGCATGACGGTGCGCGTCTGTGGAAAGTCGACGTGCGCTCGATTGAGGCGCGGAGGGTTGTAACTCTCTTCTTGGTGGATGAACAGGTTGCACTAGTGGACGAAGGGCTACCATGCCATTGCTGACTGTCACGCGCGTGTTGCCGTGCGATTTCCGTGCTGACAAAATCCCCGAGTGGCGGTGATCGCGTCGCAGATTAGGGGCCACAGGGAAAAACGAAGATCCTGTGGGCGTTCCAGACCCATTCAGTATCACCAAGTTGCGTCCACCTCGCACCGAACTAGGGCGGTGAGGCGCTCCAACGCCACCACCAGGATATTGAAATACATCTGTGTGGGCTGAAGGTGTGACGGCGCGACGATCATCTCCATGTTGTGAATGCGGCGTGTGGTGATGTGGAACTGACCTTCGCCGAGGGCTATCAAGTGGTTTTTCATGTGTTGGGTTCTGATGCTGAGGTTCTCCGGTAACCCTTGAGTTTTTACGGTGAGAGGATATGGATCCTGCGCCATTACTGTGAACATTGCTCCCACTGGCTCGAATTGATGTTTGATCCTGGCGTTTCACTTCACTAACCACGGAAGCAGCACTGCTGGGATCTCGACGGGTAGGACGTTCTGCGGAGCCCGACACCACTGCAACATTGTTATTTGACAACAAGATAGATGGGATGCGATTCTTCATGGTCCTTTGGAGTTTGCCGTCCAGAAGGAAATACGATGCTGTGAAGCGGTTGAATGCTTTCCTGGACAACGATCCTTGTACTTCAACCTTAGGTAACCCCAATGCTTCCAACTGATTTAAGATAAGCTTATGTCGCGCTTTCACCTCGTCAGATTTCGTGCTCTCGGGTGTTTCGAATTCCCCCATGTCAGGCATTGCCACATCGACAAGCCAAGGGTGTTGACGAATTTTGTTCACATCGTAGCGTTTTTCGGGGTCCGTCTCGAGGATGTGGCGAATGAGATCCTGTACATTCGGCGATAAGAAGGTCGGCATCTTGTAATTGGCGCTGAGGATCTTCTTGTACAATAGGTTTGTGTTGCTGTCTTCAAACGGGAGAAACCCGCAAACCATGGCAAAGAGTACGACGCCTAAACTCCACATGTCTGCAATGGGTCCATGATATAACCTTCCCTGGATCATTTCAGGTGCAGCGTAACACGGCGAACCGCAGGCAGTGCGCAGAAGACGGCCACCGTCGTGTGTGTTGCTCAGTCCAAAATCTACGATCTTCACTAGGAGTGACGTAGATACTGGCTGATCTAGATGCTGTTGTTGTCGATGGTGGATAGACTGCAACAGCAAGTTCTCGGGCTTCAAGTCACGGTGGGTAACCTCATTTGCGTGCAAGTATGCGAGTCCGTCGACAATCTGTCGGAAGAGGAAGGCTGCTTCAGGCTCCCGAATGCGGTGGTGTGCGACGATGTACTCGAACATCTCACCACCATCGATGTGCTCCATGATGAGAAAAATCCGCTCGGGTGAATCGATCACTTCATACAGCTGAATGACATTCTGGTGGCGATTGCGCTTTAAGATTTTGATCTCTCGGGCCACGCGCTCCACGTCTGCTACTTGGATAATGCGCTTTTTCTCCAGAATTTTGATAGCCACCTTCTCGCCTGTGAGTAAATGCAGCCCAAGCCTCACTTTGCCAAAAGTGCCTTTGCCGATGGTCTCCCCAGTACGTACTCGCCAATGACATCTCCATTATTGTCTCCTCCAGTAATAACAGTTGACCCACTGATTTTTGATGGTGCAGAGGAAGACGTCGATGACGAGGACGTCGTGGATTTCGCTACTGGTTCTGGCACTCGTTGCTGCTGCGACTTTGTTGGTTGCTCTGGCTGCTGGCTCGCCGCTGTGTCTTGCTGCTGTTGCTGTTGTTGCTTTTGTCTTGGTGACGTTTTTCAGGAACCGCAGCTTTTCGACCTGGAGACTCTGGCGCAGGGGGTAGAGAGGGGTTCATGACCGCGACCGTGGCCTTGGTGTGTGCTGTGTGCGCTGTCATCACCGCTCGCGGCTCCGCGTTGTGTTGCTTGTTGCAATGTTGAGATTGACCGGACGTTTGCTACGCGGAGTTCACCCTTGCGTTCATCTGCCAGCGACACTCGATGCAAGAAACACCGCAATTGACCCGAAACTATTGGCCACTAAACCTCAGAAGCCAAAAATGAATCCCAACCACCGTCTCCTATTTATATCAGGCAAAATGTGACTCGCGATATGGCATTTAACCCTCTTCCAGACCGACATCGTGAAGGTCGAATAGCTCGATGAATGATTTTAACACGCATAACTGGGTGAACAGTTAAACTCGAAGTACTTTGAAGTCGATTGGTAGTCATTATGGTGCTTTTGGTAGTCATTTAGATACCGAAAGATGCTTGGCAAGCTGCTGTCCCCAGGCAGATCCTGGCTCTTACGCGGCTCTGCTGGTGTTGCGCTGACTGCAACAGGACTGAGTCTCCTCTGTGGCAATAGAAATGCTCGGTCGGAATCTCGTCGACCGGCTGGGAACCCCATGATGTTCGTTCGAAACCCAGGTAAAGATGCAACAATAGTTAAAAAAGTATTTTTTAACCATAAGTTTGTTTTGTTTAATGACAGACGAGTTTGCTCGCAAGTGGAAAAAGTTTTCCACCGACCGTTTAGATAAACTCGTGGTGATTGCTGACTTTGATTATACACTCACTCCAGCGTACAAACCTACAGGTTGAGTGACATTCAAAGTGAAAGTATTAACACATTTGCTGACTTTAGGTATATTTTTTCCCACAGATGATCAGGCGCTGAGCACCCACAAACTTATCATGGCGAGTGAGGCGTTGGGTCCTGATGCTGAGACTGTTGCCAATGAGATCTTCAACAAGTATTACCCCATTGAACAATCTGGCAAACTCTCCAAAGAAGAAAAACTTCCTTATATGATTGAATGGTAAGTGACATAGTGTTAACCTTTTATCACAATTGTAAAAACATCGAATGCGTGTACATGTAGGTGGACGACGACGCATGGGCTCATGATCAAGCACGGAGTGACCAAGAAATCCATCGAGGAGGCGGTCGAGGCGAGCGACATGGAGCTTCGCGAAGGGTTCATGGAAATCTTCAGTCTTTTGGCGCGTGAAAATGTGCCAACTCTGATCTTTTCTGCGGGGCTGTACGACGTCATTCACGCTGTGTTGAACAAAGAATACGCCAAAACCCCAGCCAAAATCCCTCCGAAGAACGTGCATGTGGTTTCTAACATGATGCGGTTCGACGAGAGTGGGAAGGTTGTCGATTTTGATGGCACGGTGCGTGACGTGTGCGCTGTTGTATGTTTATTACAAGCACATTAATTGTATCCTGTTTGTGTTGGTCTTCTGTGTTGCTAAATAGCTGATTCATAGCTTAAACAAGAATGCGAGTGCGTTGGCCGAGACCGAATTCTGGAAGCAGTGTCAACTGGAAAAGCGACACAACATCTTACTGTTAGGAGATTCGCTGGGTGATGCCAATATGGCCGACGGACTAGACTTCCAGGAGGACGAGATAGTTCGTATCGGATTTCTCAACGATGGATCGGAAGAGAAACTGGATCTGTACCTGCAACACTTTGACGTAGTGCTGACAAACGACTCGAGCTTGCTTCCAGTGGAGCTCTTGCTGCACCAGATCCAGATGTAGGCAATCATGGGTGTGAAGCTCACAGCAAACTAATTTTGGTGGGCTGTTCCTTCATATCGACACTCAACCAAATTATCACCAACTTGATGACCAAGACCTGACCTGAAGCACAACACCGTGAAGTAATTCCACGTATGTATTTCGGGAAGCTTTGATGGAATTCGGACTCGAAGCCTTCAAGTCCGAATTCCGGAACAGACTCCTGTTTCTCTCTCACCATCACAAAGCTTTCTGCGATCCCGCTCTCGTCTTGACTATGGAGTGGACAGGATAGGGCAGTACGATGGGAACAGTAAACCATTGGTTTTTCAGCATAATCTGCAATTCTGCCCAGCGATGAGCGTCACTTCGGCTTTCTCTTTGTTCCAGGACCAGCTTTCGATTGTAACGAGATTCAAAGCAGCATGAAGCTGACACGGGTACTCGCGTTTGCCTCGACGTTAGTGGTCGCTGTGAATGGCTACTCTTTCTCTGAGACCCTCGATAATGAGCCTGAAAAGAAAGAGAGCACTGGCCTAACAGTCAACGAGGAGAGTCGCATTTACGGTGGAAAAGAAGTTGACGTTGACGACTATCCGTTTGCGGTGAACCTTCGCATGGACTTCTTCGATGAATCTTTCTGCGGCGGAGCGCTGATTGACCCGGAGTGGATCCTTACTGCTGGACATTGCATCAAGACGGACGAGTTCGACATCATTGCCGTTCTCGGATCGCAAGAGCGCGCAGGCACTGCAGGAGAGCAGATCAAGGTGGTCGAGGGTTACCGCCACCCCCAGTATAACAAGACGAAACACCTGTACGATATTGGTTTGCTCAAGTTGGCGAAGCCCTCCACTCACGAGACTGTGCCTATATGCGCGAGAGATGGATCAGATAACGAGGTCGGTACGGTTGCGACGATCGTCGGCTGGGGTTTGACGGAAAATCGTACTCAGAGTGATACACTCTTGGGAGTTAATGTCGAGATTATCACTAACGCCCAATGCAACAAGCAATACGATACCACAAAAAGAAGAACCGCATCACTGAGGGCATGCTGTGTGCCGGTAAGGGTGATGGAAAGGATTCGTGCAACGGAGACTCTGGTGGTCCGCTTGTCGCGAATGATATTTTGGTGGGTATTGCCAGCTGGGGCCGCAAATGCGGTGCTCGCCCAGGAGTCTACACGCGACTCACGTATGTGATGGACTACATTAAAGACATCTTGAACGGCGGCGACGGTAGCAAATTTGCAGCCTCCTCCTCGGGGTCTGGTTCGTCTTCTCTTCTCGAGGGTGGATCGACAGCGTCTGCCAGCAACGATGCGTCTGCTACGGGGTCATCGGCGACGAGCTCGGAATCGGGTTCGACATCTACGTCAAGTGCCAGCACTTCCAACTCGGACGCCTCGACTTCTGCCTCGGACTCTGGATCGGTATTTTCGTCAAGCGCTAGCGCTTCCAATGCTGACTACTCATCGAGTGACGCATCGACTTCCGTGAGCTCCGACTCGGACTCGGGTTCTGCATCCTCTACATCGGCCTCTAGCGCTGAAAGCCTGTCAACTGACGCCTCCAACTCTGCCTCCTCCGCCAGTGAGACTTCCTCGTCAATGAGCTCCAATTCCGAGTCGACGAGCTCATCAGGCTCTAACTTTGACTCGGCGATGCAGTTCACTAAGCAGGAGTCTATCGATGACGTTACGCAGCAGTCCACTGAAGATGTTACACAGCAGTCGACTCTACCTTCCAAGACGTCAATCGAAACGGAGACCCCAGCGACCAAGTCTCCTTCAAAGAAAAGAAGCAAAACGATTCTACTATTGGACGATGAGATCTGAGCGGTCATGGTAGTAACGAGCAGTGTGGCGGCGTGACGGTGCGCTGCAATGATGTTAGCGGCTAGAGATGTAATGCTACAACTGTAGTCCAGTTGCTGTACATGTGAACAGGTTTTACGTCTTTGACTGCTACCGTACTAGACTTTACCATGGACACTAGCTTTCATCGCTAATGCTGTGGTGGTTGTGATGATTGTACCAGTGCAAACATCAGCAAATAATTGCATTAGCGGATGAAGCAATACGTTTCCACCAGTATCAACGACGAGAACGGTGGGTCGGCATGATTGAGAGATGACCTTGAAGTTGCTCGTAGCATCTGACTGTACCGTCGAACAATTCACCGCACTACAACCTAGCTGCCAAAAGCAGAGGAAGCGAAAATGTTATTGAGAACGGTGGAATAATGATAGTGCTGCTGCGAGATCGTGGAAAAGAAATAATTCAGTTGCGCCAGGTTGACAGACGATGGTGTTAACACGAACATGTACATCTAAACAAGAAGATTATTGCTTGCTTACTGCGCCGCGCATCCTCGTTGGTCAAGCCTATGCAGTAGTTTCAGTCTGCGTCGTCTTTGGGCTCTTCGTCGCACCAGTTTTGGTCTCCCCACTCACTTTGGTTGCGGTTGAGGGGGCTTGGTAATCAGGATAATATCATCGGTCGACTTGTCCTTCTTAGACTGCGTCACTGTGTCAGTGCTGGATCCTGACGAGCTTGCGGAGTCCGAACTGACGCTAGCCGTGTTTTTGGTGCCACTTGCCGAGTCCTCAGACTTGTCTGCGCTGGAAGTTTTACCTGTCGATGACGAATCGCTGGAACTCGAAGGAGTTGCCGGGCCCGAGCTCGAAGCTGTCGTAGACGCAGACGCTGACGCATCGGAGCTACCAGAATCGGGCGACCCCACTTCCGGCAGCGAGGAAGAACCAGACGATGAAGAGGCTTTCGCAAAACTGCTGCCGTCACCGCCGCTCACGATGTCCTGAATATAGTCCATCACGTAAGTGAGTCGCGTGTACACGCCAGCGTGCTTGCCGCATTTACCACCCCAGCTAGCAATGCCGACAAGGATGCCATCAGCGACAAGAGGGCCACCAGAGTCGCCGTTGCACGAGTCCTTGCCGTTGCCGTGACCCGCGCACATCATACCTTCCTTGATGCGATTTCTGTATTGCTTGTTGCATTCTGCGTTCGAGATGATCTCGATGTCCACGCCCAGAAGGTTATCACTTTGGATGCCTTTTTCGGTCTTGCCCCATCCGACGATCGTCGCCATCGTGCCGACCTTGTTGTCCGATCCGTCCGGCGCACAAATCGTCGCCGTCTCTTGCTTGGACTTCTTGGCTAACTTGAGCAAACCGATATCGTACAAATGCCGCTTCTTGTGGTACAGCGGGTGACGGAAGCCCTCGACCACCTTGATGTGCTCTCCATCCTTGCCTTCACGTGCCTTCGACCCGAGCACAGCGGTGATGTCGTATTCGTCCGTTCGAATGCAGTGTCCGGCAGTCAGGACCCATTCGGGCGTGATCAACGCTCCACCGCAGAACGAGGCGTCTAAGGCGTCGATGCGCAGATTGACAGCGAACGGGAACTTTTTGATGTCCACTTCTGTTCCGCCGTAGATGCGGCTCTCTTCGTTAACTGTGAGGCCCGTGCTTTCTTCCACCTCGTCGTCTGTCGTCGCTAGGTTGTCCGAAAACGAGTAGCCGTTGGAGAGTGCAGCCAACGTCGAGGCGAAGGTGAAAACTGCAGCAAGCTTCATCCTCGACAACTACAGTTTGGTGCAGGCGACGCTTTCAGTGTGATCGATTCAAGCAGCGATTGAAAAAGCCAGAGTGCGCAATTGTAAGCCTAAGCCCCGCCGACTATCTCACTCAATTTTGCCATTCCCATCTTCGACTCGATCATGGCCATAGGCAGGTCGAGGGCGGAGAATGCTCTTGATGGTGAGTGATACAGTACAAACTCCAAGTGCTGCCTCCACTGCACAGCGTGGTTTCCAGAAACACCTGTGAACTGCGAATTGTTACGGCGGTGGACGAGCATTACCGCACCTCGAACCGATGCAGCGTAGACAGTGTAGTTCAATATCTGGTACCGGTGGTAGAACTTCACAGAGTGGAGTCCACATTGATACTTGTTAGCAGCAAGTCCGTCTTCCTTGTTGAGCCCATGTTTGTTTCTCGAACGGCGTGTCGTGAGTCACCAACATGAGCCATGAGCCATGGCCGACGCTGCTGAAGCATGCAGCCAGAGCCTGGACGGCCTTGCAGGTCTTTGCTGGTGATTGGCTCTCGAACCAGTCGACCACTGAACGTACCTTGTTGGCAACGATGTCCTGGCACCGACTCCTTCGCGCTCGCCCTGCCCTCCTGCCTCTCTGCTCGGCCACAGGGATCTCCTTCTTGGCGTCTCGCTCCGTGTCTCGTTGCTATAGTGCTGATGCGCCGGCCCCCGAGCCCTCGATCCACGCGCACTCGTACACTGACGGCCATCAACGCCGAGCCCCTCGTATGATCATCGGAGACCCTGGTGCGAAACGTCCACATGGACCTTTACAGTAGTAGATGAAAGTAAGACGTCTGACTGCTGTGGCCATTGCGTTTGCAGATGAATTCGCTCGTAAAGTGAAAAAATCACCAAGGACGGCCCTGATCAGCTGCTGGTGATCGCCGATTTTGACCGAACGCTGACTCCGTACTACAAGCAGAGGAGCGACCCCAAGGCGCCTCTGGAGCAAGAAAGCAGCAGTCACGGATTGTTGATGACTAGCAAAGTGCTTGAGCCCCAAGTGTGTGCTGGTGAGCAAGAGCTCTTTGCACGCTTTTACCCGGTTGAGATGTCTCCGACACTGTCAGCGGAAGAAAAACTGCCTTTCATGGAGCAGTGGTGGAACAGTGCGCACGCGTTGCTGGTCAAGTACAAACTGACCGAAGATCAGGTGAAGGAGGCCGTAGCTCTCGGTTCTTTGAGCTACCGCCAGGGCTTCCACCCGCTGTTCAAACTGCTGCAGGACCGACAAGTCCCGACGCTCATCTTCTCCGCTGGACTCTACGACGTCATCCACGCTGCGTTGGAACGAGAGTTTGCTGCTGAATCCAAGCGAAGCGGAGGCGAGTCTGTTCCCAAGAAGGGATTCACGCCCAGCAACGTGCATGTGGTGTCCAACATGATGCGTTTCAACGCCCAGGGGTCATCGAAGCCTTCGATGGGGCTCTGATCCATTCCCTAAACAAGACCGCGCGTGTGCTTCTGGACTCGCCATTCTGGCAGAAGTGTCAGCTGGAGAAGCGTCGCAATGTGCTGCTGCTTGGGGACTCGCGGGGCGACGCCCGCATGGCGGAAGGACTGAAGACCGAGGAGATAATCCGTGTCGGATATCTCAGCGTTCACGTCGACGCGTCACTGGACGAGTATCTCGACCTCTTTGACGTTGTCATCATTAACGACGGCACTCTGTTTCCCGTCGAAATGCTCGTTGATCAGATTACAAAAGGTGCAGCTACCGTGCAGTGATACGTCCACAGCACACTAAGGGCATGAACACATAAGGAATGCTGAGCTTTAGCTTACATTAAGCAACTGTTATTATTGTACGCATGTCACATGCGTACAATAAAAGAGTACTTAACCAGATAAAGTGCGCGCAGCCATATTACGTACTTAGCGACCCCTCAAAGATCCTCCCTCAAAAGCAAAGTGAACATGTCGGCGAATCTGGACGCTCTGGACAAGGAGGCACAGGTGCTGCGTGCAGCTGTAGATGGCAACCGCGTGGACGAGGCGACAAAACAGCTCTCCCAGCTCAAGGTACGTGCAAGTCTGGTGTCTTCAAACGCAGTAGAACCCAAGATTCATCATTTTAAACGCCGCGACTCTCTTTTCTGCTCTGTAGATCGCACTTACGACGCTCCCAGCGCTGCCTCCGTGCGGAATCGACTCCCCAACTGCCAAGCAAGAGCTGGAGCTGGCTCGTACGCTCCCTTTGCACTGTTTATTGGCCTTTACACCTCAGTAGAAGTGTTACTAAAGCGAGATGTTGCTGTAGGTCACGTCCTGGAGAGCGCCACATTGCTGAGCATTCTTCGTGAAGACATGACTGCCTTTGAACGCAGTATGATCCAGCTTAAGGTCTACTACAACAGCGGCCTGCAGCCGTCGCCGCTTCACTACCCGATCCTGGGCACGAGACTGCTGCAGCTGCTGGTCGAGAATCGCATGGCTGAATTTCACAATGAACTGGAGCTGCTGCCGGAGCAGAGTCGCCAGGACCAAAACATTGCCTTCGCCGTTAAGTTGGAGCAGTATTTGATGGAAGGAACGTACAACAAGGTGCTGGAAGCTCGCACCAACGTCCCTAATCCGTTCTTCCGGTTCTTCCTATCGCAGCTGCTGCAGACTGTGCGGGAGAACATCGCGGACTGTGCGGAAGTGGCCTATCAGTGCTTGACCCTGGCAGATGCACAGCAAATGCTCATCTTTGACTCAGCTCTTGAGCTCAGCACCTACATCCAAGAAGAGAAGCCAGAGTGGGCCGTGCGCGAAGGACGTGTGTGGTTTAAGGCGCCCGAGAAATCTCTTGGTGCCTCGGACATCCCATCTTTGAGATTAGTTGGCGAGACGCTTGCGTACGCTACGGAGCTTGACCGTATCGTATAAGCAGGGCATGCACGCGACCAGGACAGCAGAGGACTTACAATACGAAAGGATCTCAGCGATTGAGAGAATGACAACGTGCTTTTGCCGCAAAGAGCGGGTTCAATTATTCACGAGCGACCTATGGAATTTGGTTAACCACTTCATTATCATAACGCATCTGTTTGCTGGAAGATGAAGCAACTCTTTAGCACAGGTATACTTGACTCGGGCTCCACTTCTCCACTTGTACAATCACTCGTTGCAATCTTGCAGACCTTACTGATAAATGTATTGTTTGGCAAGTTTAGTATCACGACGCTTCTTGGATGACGACGGCCCAGCACCGAGCACTTTGTCCAGCCACAATGCTGTCTTGGCAGGAAGCGTAGACCGTGCTTCCCAAACTGGCAGCTCCTGGTTGATCCACTGGAGCATGTAAATAACCTCCCTCGTCCCCGTCGTCACATTCATCACCACCTTACGCTCGTGATAAGTCTTGATCTGGTATTGGCACGCACGCTTGGCGCGCTCACGCTCCCGAAACATCTCAATGAGTCGCTGGGGGATGTTCTCGTCTGGTTCCCACGTAAGCTCGTCATAGCCATCCCATTTGACGAGATATAAATCAGCTTCTTTTGGGCGCCTAACTCCCGCCGACAGTAGAGCTCTGCCCTCCTTGACACAAAGAATTGCCTCGACGACATACACGTCCTCTTCATTCAGGTCAAATAGATCGTTGTCTTCGTCTGTAGAAGATTCGTGATCGTCATCAGGCTCAGTCTCCTTGGTCTCCTCCTCTTCTTCCTCCTCTTCTTCACTATCATCCAAAACGATAGCAGAATGTGAAGAATTACCTGGCGTAGCTGTCTTGTCATAAGACAAATACTTGGTGTCGGCATCCCCTAAGACGACTTTGTCTGCTCTGATCTTGGCCACGACTGCATCGAGGTGGTCCTTCGAACTCGTCGTCGATACGCTAACTGCTGATTTCTCTTCTTCCTCCTCCGCATGCTTCTTTTGTTTTTTAGATGGTCGCCCCCGTGCCCGCGTTTTGGCTTTTTCTCCACGAGGTGGACTATCATATAGTTCTGGCATGAACTCAGCTTCGTCAGAATCCGAGTAACCTCCGCCATACTCCATCTCTTCTTCTTCCTCATCATCTTCCTTATTCTCCTTTGCAAGACGCTGTTTTCCCTTCCGTTTGCGACGACGCTCCGCCTCCAGCGCTTCATCTAGTGACTCCAATGAGCGTTTCCGACTCAATGAAGGCTTGGTCGTCTTGGACGCTCGTGCCATCTTGGCAAGTAGCTTCATGAGATCGGACGACGCGCCTCCGTCCTTGCCGTTATCCACCTCCAGCCACTTGACGATGGCATTGTATTTGTTAGTGCCGTACACCAAATTTTCACACAACGGCTGCTTGCGCAGCTTCTTCAGCAAAAAGGCATCGTATGAGTCCAACGATACTTCCGGAGCAGCAGTCACAGGGCTATGGACCGTCCTCTCAGTCTTGACGACACGCGGAGACTTTACCTTCTTCCTTTCTGTCTTTACGACTCTTGGAGAGTTCCTGCCGCTATTGGGAGACACTGCCGGCGACTTCTTGCTGCTCTTTTGGACCTTCTTCTGCTTGATCTTTTCCTTGGGTGTCTTCTGCTTCTTCACAGGCTCTTCCTGCTGCTTTGCGTCCTTCTTTTTCTTCTTCTTCTTCTCTTTGTCTGTCTGTTTGCGGTTCTGCAGCATCACTTTCCTCTTCTCAAAGGACGAAGAGATCTGGGACCAAGTCTTGGACAGCGATTGCGTCTCTGTTTGCAGCTTGAGAGACTCTGGAAGCGGCGGCGCGTCCAGTAAGAGCTTGGCCATCACGTGGTCCAGACCCAAGTGCATCTTCGTGTACAGGTCCTGTCTCTTGGGGCGCACAGGCGGGTCCTGCGCCATGGCGGATCGATGGAGCAACGTCTTGGCTAGAGAATGAGCGGGGCTGTAGGCTGGTAGCGCCTCTAGAGACGGAGATCTGGCGAGCTCAGCAACGGGATCCTTCCGCTGGCTGTGGTAGTATGGGCAAATTGGCAAACAGACTCCGCATTGATTGGTAAAATGATAGTGTTTATTTACCAATATAACGGCATACTGAAACTTCGTGAACTGTGAGGTTCTACAATTTTTAGAACGACAATTGTAGCTGATACCGAGACGAGCATTAGGCCTTGGCCGTGTGAATGTTGCAGATCCGCCCTTCGTCGTCGAAGGAGAAGGTGGACTTGACCGAGATGGGGATGAATAAAATCTTGACGACGCCGCGCACCACGACGTGCTCGTCGTCGCCGTCCTCGATGGCCGCCGGCTCCCACGAGCCTTCGATCTTGGTCTTCTCCAGATACTTTTGGAACTCTTCCTTGCCCTTGTAGCTGCCGTCTCGCTGGCTGTAGAATTGAATGTCGTCGCTCACGAGCTGCAGCGTCGCCTTGGTGTCCTTCGCGAGGCGCAGCGCCACGTACTTCTTCACAGTGTCCACGTGCTCCTGAGTTACGGTCGACCCGGCGCCCATGATTTTGTTAAACAGTAAGGCTGGCACACACTAGAGCGAGTTATGAAATGAGAGGCCGCTTCACGCCAACTTGGCGCTGGAATGCGCTTGGCGTGAAGAGCAGACCAGGTTGGACCGACAACTCTCGCCTTAACTTCAAGACCGAGAGATTACACGCCGACCATTCCTGTTTAGTCCGAAAGACTCAGGTGCAAACTCGACTGGATTAAGAATCTATCAAGCACCGCGCCACAACACGTTGGAATTGAACAGTGCAGTTTTGCACCAATGGAGTCGGCACATCGGCACGTCTGGCAAATGCAATCAAGTGCGGCGACATCTGCGTCTTCGTCGGTGGGATGCGGTAGCGAGGCACGAACAAAGCCCATTGTGATCGAGTAATAAAGCTCAAGGACAGCTCGGTGTTGATTGGCTGATTTAAAGTACAGTTCTAGTCTCGTTTTTCGCATCCATACCCACTTCGGCCAAGATGTCGAGCGCACGAGCTGACGTGGCCACGCCGCTGCCTTCTCTGCAGGTGTCGGAGCTCGAGGTCGTGGACCTGGACAGCCAGTCGGACACTTGCTCCACCGCCTCCAGCTTCAGCGTGCGCGTGGGCAACGACGACGGCCTCAAGAGCACGAAGCACGCCAAAGCTCTCGACAGCCCCGAGCTGCTGCACGAACACGCGGACACCTCGCTGCATTTGACGTCGTACGGACACAGAGCAATATAAAACCATATTCTGTAGGCGTTGCGCTAACGTTTTGTTGCTATTGACAGCGATGCCAAGACGTTCGTGAACACGTGCATTGCGTTCCTGGGCTCGGGGTGCTGGGGCTTCCTTACGCGTTCCGGAAATGCGGCATTTTGGTGAGTTTTTGGCGTTTATTGGTGACGATTTTAGCTTTTTTCTCATAGGTTTTTTTTTTGTGCTGTAGATTGGACTGGTGACGCTGGTGGGCGTAGCTGCTGTGAGCACCTATGCCATGCTGCTGGTGGTGCAGTGCAAGTACAAACTCAAGCAGCAGGGCAAGAACATCACCAAGTATGGAGAAATCGGGTTCTTTGCGATCGGTCATGCCGGCTCTGCAATCGTCAACACGGCACTCGTGATCTCGCAGACAGGATTCTGCATCGCTTGTAAGGATGCTATTCTTTTACTCTGCATTGAGATAAGCGATTTGGCTGATGTATTCTTGTGTCAAATTTTCCAGACTTGATCTTCATTGCTACCAATGCACACAAATTCCTGGAAGTGTCCAAACAACTCGTCGTGTCGGTCTGTGTGCCGCCTCTGATTGGATTTTCGCTGCTCAAACACATGAGGGAGCTGGCTTATGTTGCAGTGCTTGCAGATATCATGTGCATTCTTGGGCTCCTGGTGGTTCTTAATATTGACCTCTCATATATGGAGTTGGATCACGACAACCTCGAGACGGTGGGCTTTGTGTCGAGTATTCCGTTCTTCTTTGGTGTAGCGAGCTATTGCTTTGAAGGCGTGGGCATGGCGCTACCTCTGGAGAACGCAATGCAGAACAAGAGAAATTTTCTGCCAATTCTTGTGTCCACAGTCGTGATCATCACGTCCCTGTACGCCACATTCGGCATTTGCGGGTACCTTGCCTTTGGGAACGAAACCAATGCTGTCATCACCCTCAACTTTGAAGGCAGTGACGGTTTGGCCACGATTGTCAAGATCTTCTTGTGCTTGGGCCTGTTCTTCACGTACCCAGTAATGCTCTTCCCTCTATTCGAGGTTCTGCAACCAATGTTGGCATGTGGTAACACGCAGGAGCCCCCTCAGCGTACTGAAAAGAAAAACATTCTTCTGCGGGCTGGAGTCGTGCTGTTCACTGCTGCAATTGCTGCCTATGTGCCAGGTAAGGTTCTCCTTAGCAGTGCACTATTGTTGTGTTCGAACTAACGTTTGCCTTGTTTTGCATTCAGATTTTGGTCGCTTCATTTCGTTCATCGGTTCTACGTGCTGCTCGCTGTTGGCATTTATCCTTCCGGCACTTTTCCACCTACGTCTCTTTCGAGACGAGCCGGCCACATTCGGAACGAGAGTGCACCAACTGTTTCTCTACGCGATGATGGTGTTGGGCTTTGCAATGCTTGGCGCCGGTATTGTTGAGGCAGTCGATAGTGTATTCTAGACCATGGTATCGTTTACAAACGATTTTGGGGTGAGTGTTGTACTTGTGCATATAAAAATCGCTGACGCTTCTGAAACAGAAAAATGAAATACGTAGATTATTCCTGAGCTAATGGTCCTTACTTCATCATTATTTGCTATCTCAGCACTCTACCGCCAGCAGACAATTATGTTCCCAGCGCTTGGTGTAATACTCATTTAATCGGCGTCCATGATCGCGCCATGTATTCCAAGCCATCTTCCCAGTTTGATCCAGGTCAGGAAACAAGTCCACGTGCATGTCATGATCGGTATTGGCATTGTGAAGCAACTCCGAATTCGAGTAGCGGTCATAACGCAAACGATCATGACCGCGCACCACCGACATCTTCCGACTCGGGTTGTTGCTGTACACGACACGCTCCCCGAAGGTGGCATTGCGCTTGAGAGACCGTCCGATACCGTTCTGCAAAAATCCTCCATCAGGCACGCCGGTGATATCCGCAAGCGTGTTCAGGATATCATACTGCTCTACAGCGTCCTCTATCATGAGTCCGACAGCGTCACTGAGGCGTCCTTCAGCGATAATTGACCCTGCCACGCGTGTCGCCGATGTATCTCGAGCCTCCGGCCAATCTTCTCCAAATTCAGGTGCCTGGCCGTGATCCCCACGATTACAACGACGGTGTCGTTGAGAACCTTTCATCTGCCATACGGTCCAGGAACTTCCCCAACTCCATGTCCGTGAAATATCGCATTTCGAGATAATCTTTGATGAAGTCTGCGTGCTTTTCTCCTTCATAGAGTGCGGAGAAATCAGGCTTATCGGCATCAGCGTACCATTTTGGTCGAGCCTTGAATGGTGTGTGGCTAGAGATGGTATAATGCGTAAGGAAGATCGGCTTCTTGGCCTCTCCGTTTTCATCTCGGACGTTCTGCTCTGTTGTTTTGTTCACGAGCAGATCGCCAAGGAGTTGGAAGCTCAGATCGTCGTGCACACCCCAGTTGAAGCCACGCTGATCGTCCCCGTACCAATCATCAGTAGAAATGCCGAGATCGCTTTCCGCCAACTCCATCATCTCATCACGACTCCACACAGTCTCGAAACCATGGGACGGGAGGAATGTATCCCAGTCATCGTAGTCCGTCTTGCACCCAGTAGTGAAGAACGGTTCATATCCCTTTGCACTAAAAAGTTGGGGAAGACCGGCAAGCTCGACATTTTCCTTCCCCCTGTCATCCCGGAGTTTGCGACGCTATCGTATGGAAGCTGAGCGAACAACAAACTCTCAACAGATCGGCTTGTCCGCCAGCTTGACCACATATTGTTGAACGCCACACCCCGCTTCGCCCACTTGTCAAAATTGGGCGTGACGGTGATGTTGGATCCCTTGAACAGGTTTGATGGATCGTCATCTCCGACGAGGTAGTGCGAGTCGTGGAACCGGAACGACTCGACCACGATCAGCACAACGTTAGGCGGGTTGTCATCCGAAACATTAACGTCGAATGCCAAGTCGCCGCGGAAACCGGTCGTCCTTCTGTAGAGCGAGTCATCCTGAAACAGCGTGTACTCCTCCGTGGCCGAATGAATATACGTTTGAGCAGACGCAATACTACTGTCAGCAACCGAAGGTGCGAAGCCTTGTGTCGTGACGCCCAAAGCCTCGACGAAAAACTCATTGATTGTCGTGTTTAGCGCCGTATACGCCACAAGCGATGAACACGCACAGGAGATCGCGAGCACAATAGCGGGGATAACCACAAGGGCAACCAGAAGGATAGCGACCAGAATACAAAGGTGTAAGACGGTCTCTCGTTTGATTCGGGGTCTCCTTGAGGTCAACACCACGTTGCTGGTCACTTCGCTAAAGCTCGTACTCTTGGGTGTTGTTGCTCCTGTAAAATCAGCAGTCTCGTCAAGCTCCAAGACCACCTCGATTCCATCCTTGTCAACGTTGTCAGACGTTTGGCAGTCACTTTTGACTTTAGTTTCTTCGCTGTAGCGCATAGTGATCAAACGAAGCACCACATCAGCAGGACTCCATCGCGTCAAATCGGACCACCGCGCCCAAGTACGAACAGCAGCGAAGAACGTGGCGACAAGTACGATAGCAGCGACATTCACATAAGCCTGGTTTAGCTCCGACTCGGATATTGCGGCAGCGCTGGCGTTGTCCTTTTCGTGGATCGCCATGGTGACCAACTCAAACGTAAAGCGCATATCTCGTAGGCGCACAAGGAGTAAGTCGGCCACAAAAGGCCCCATCATGACGATGAAAAGGAGCCACGACAACACAAATGTGGCGACGCCCCCAACGATCCGCACGACTAGACTTGTCCGCTTGTCAGCAGCTTCACCGTTCGCATCTCTGCGTTGAGTGACCCAGTCACTGATAGCTCGCTTCAGCGTGTCAAACAGCCAGAGACCAAACACGAAGTAGGTGGTGCATACAAAGTCTTCCAGGAACCCGAGGCCTAGAGCACCAGCTTCCACACTTGGCGTGCAGTCCTTGCGCGTCCCGTACATCGTGATCAGGTCTTGCAGTGTCGCCACTCGATAGATGAAGAAGAGCAGGAGCACCACAGTGTAGACGAACAGCCACCCGAGCCAGGGGCGATTCCGATTCCAGAAGTCAGCATTTCGAATGCGATGCACCATTTCAACAGGTTTACCCCACCGCCTTCTGGACTTGGTCTCCGATCCGTCACGACATTCCTCCAGGACAACCATCTCGTTGTACATGGTCAACGGTGCTGGCAAATTGGGCAGTGACGACTCGCGACGAGAAAGTCATTGAACCGTAGAGTGTAGACGCAGTGGAATACTTTTCTGGCCCCAACTGCAGTCGTATCCGCCTTTCACGACTGCACGAACAGTTAACTGTTTCACAACCACGGAAAACCAGCAAGTGTACTGCGGGTACTACAACTGCATGTATCATCGCACCAGTCAAGAAAAAAGAATTCGAGTCAGCTTTGATATGGGCACCAACGGAGCGTCAGAAACGTTCCGCTTGCCGCAACTTGAAGCGTGCTGACTCAGCAGCATTGCTTACTCATGCCAGTTTTCACTCGGGTATAGTAGAACGTATTCCGAATTCCTTGGTACCACCGCAAGTTTAATCCTTTAATCTCCGAGTCGTTCCGAACAAAGTAATTTGTTCAAGGCACTCTCACTGTTCGATTGGATCGTGGTCAACGGCGTCGCGTAGAGGCCAGATATCAAGTGCACAACGTAGCGCCGTAGCGTCAGTACTGGTTGGGTTTGTCGCGGAGTAGCTAATGTTGATCACTCGCGGACGGCAAAGTTGACATGTGCTGATCCAGAGCTCACGGTTTCGACACGCGCGAATTAATTTGGTGCTGAAGAGAGCTCTTCGGAGACTATTGTCACGTTGTTGTTGCTAGACACCAAGGCCTGTCCTTCGTCGTGCAGTCGTTGCGTCGACTTGCCTGAATTTGCCTGGCAGAGTTCGTGCTGGGCACAGAATCTGCTGGCATCTGATGTGATGCTTGTAGGTTGTCGCTCTCTGCAGCTGACGTCCAGTTGAGTCTGGTCGTCATCGCTTCCAAGAAAGCGTCTATGACGCCAGAAGAAACTACTTCAACGGGATCAACTACCGCCCGATCCGCTTCCGGGATGTCGGACCATAATTAATCTTGCTTCCAAGAGCTCGCAGCGGTGATGAAGACTGAAATGGCTGTCCTCGAAGAAAACCGACCATTGCCAGAGACCCCCACAGCACACCGACCACTAAGTCCCAGCGAGGTGCTTCAACGAGAAATCGCGCAAAATCGACCATGGCTCGGATGGGCTTTCGTGTACGCGTTCGTTCTTTTGTTTTGCTCCATTTACCGAAGCGCGACGCTCGCGGCATTGATCGACATACACGATACCGAGAACAAGTCCACAGTTGGCGTGAAATTCGCAGTGCTGGGTCTTGGACTGATGGAGGACTTTGTCTGTGCTACATATCTCGTTTGCCTATTGTGGCTGGCTGAGGTGTTAGTCCAAGCGTGTGTGAAATATTTGGCGAAAGCTCCGAACTCGTCCAAGAACGCGAAAACGAAGCAGATTGTGTCCAAGTCCAGCACTTTCGCGATATCGTGGCTGCTTTTCACGTTGACAGTGGGGCCCTTCGTGACCGATTTACTGTTTGTGCGGATACGTGCAGTGCGTTTCCCATTGCAAGATGGTGCTGCTGATGCTCTAACAAGCAGCGAAATGAACCAGATTTACGTCACGATCGCGATCACGGTTATTGCTGCGACACTCTTCGCAGTTGTTCGAGCGTGGATGCCCTGGGCTAAATTTACGCGGTGGAACCCAACTCACCCTGTGATTTCGTTGTTTGTTTCTCCTTTGAACGAGGCAAATACACATTCGACCCAAGCGAGAACCATCGAGGAAGGCGCTGGGGATGTGACACTGGAGATGGAGGTCGCAAGCCGAAAGTCTGAGACTACTACGCCTAACAACATGAACTTTTACGACTTGTCGGCTGACGCTCCGACGAGCTCGACTTCCAGTATTCGAGCCCAGGCCGAAAAAGATCTGCTATATCGGCGGGGTATCCAAGCCGCTGTTGCTTTGACTGCCTTGGTGTTCTTGCCGCTGATCATAGTAGCAATAAATAGTGCGTGCTCAGCTCTTGTGGCCTACGCAGCACTAAATGCGACACTGAACGAGCTATTCGGCCACGCCTTTGGCGATACGTCGCAAAGCTTCGCAACTGACGGCAGCACACCTTGGGTCGATACGTACATTCACAGTGCCACGGAGAACTATACACTGCTTCAAGATGACTCTCTCTATCGTCGGACTGAAAGTTTTCATGGTGATCTTGCCTTCGACATCAACGTCACTGACGACAATCCTCCAAACGTCCTGCTCGTCGTCGTTGAGTCTTTCCGCTTTCACGATTCCCACTATCTTGTCGGTGACGAAGACCCATCATATCTCTTCAAAGGGGCCAACCTCACTGTTACGCCGAATTTCGATAAGTGGGCGAAGCGTGGGGTGGCATTTCCAAATCTATGGTCGAGTTGGCGCACAAGCCGCTCAGTGGAGAGTTTGCTATACGCGCAGCTCCCATACGATGACGTGGAAGATTCAGGCATGACTGGAGGCAAAGTGGATGTCGAACTTGCTGGCTTGCCGCAGTTCTTCAAGAGCAAAGGGTACGAGCCATTTTTTACAACTGGTTGTCAGACAGAATACGATGACTGGAATGCATTTCTCCCAGCCCATGGCTTCGATACTGTGTGGAGTCGAGATGAGATGATGAAGCTGGCGGAGAGCGACCTCGGAATCACAAGTGATGAATGGTACGGCGAAGAGCAAAGAGGTTTGTACTGGGGTGTGCACGACGACCTCAGTTTCCAACTCCTCGGCGATCTTCTTGTCAACAAAACGAAGGAACAGAGCGACCGAGTTGCTCAAGGAGAGAACAAGAAGCCACTTTTCCTCACACACTACACCATTTCCAGTCACATTCCATTCCAAGAACGGCCGAAATGGTACGCTGACGCCGACAAACCCGATTTCTCTTCGCTTTACGAAGGAGAGGAGTATGCAGATCTCATCAAAAACTACCTCGAGATGCGATACTTCACGGACGTGGAGCTCGGGAAGTTCATGGATCGCATGGAAGCAGAAGGCATTCTTAACGACACCATCGTAGTTATTGTTGGTGATCACGGTCAAGCACCAGAATACGGGTATGATAAACCTGAAGCTCGAGATTTATCAGCCACCCGCGTTGCAGGTGCTTTGGTCGCCGAGGGTAGACTGGGGGAGTTCGTTGGGCTGCGAATTGATGATGCTGTTGAGCATTACGATATGTTGAATACGCTAGCAGACATCACGGGTGTGCCTGAAGAAGGGTTCCTTCAAAATGGCGTCGGGCGCTCCCTTAAACGTCACGTCACGTTTGGAGAGCGCGTGGTATTCAGCAACAATCCGAGTCGCAATATGTCGGTCGTGCGTGGCAATGAACGTCTGCAGTACGATCGTTTGTCGGGTACTGTGTTGCTTCACAACACCTACACCGATCACGATATGGAGCGGGATCTTTTCTCCGGCCGTAGCTCTGAAGAACAGGCGAGTTGGCTAGCATGGAGAAACAACGGTCGATGGCTAAACAAGTATTACACCGATCGTTGGGACAAAAACTGCCTGCTTGACTCCGAATGCTGAGATAGCGATATATTTGGTAAATGTTATGCTGTAGTTACCTTACCCACAGCAACATTTTAATGCATGATCTTGTTGTGGCTGTCAAAAACGCGGTCCGCAGACTACAAAGCACGCGTGCTAATGACATGGCCGATTTCTCGATAATTACGCCGGGCTGCATATCACCTAGGACTGCATCTACGACCCGATAATGATTTGTTTGGCTGTATCTAGGACGCTCTTAGCACGTAGCCGATAGAAGACATTTCTTCTCCCACCGCTCTTTGTAGTACGCAGCGAGCCGCCGACCGTTATCTCGCCACGTGATCCAGTTCGCTTGTTCTTCCGGCGTGAGATCAGGAAACAAATCGGTGGCCATATCGTGGTCAGCACGAGTATCGTGAAGCAACACGGACCGAGCACAGCGATCGTACCGCAAGCGTTCTGTCCCTCGAATCACCGCCATCTTCCGGCTTGGGTTGTTGCTGTACACCACCCTATCACCAAACTTGACTTTGCGTTTGAGTGAACGACCCACTCCGTCCTGCAGAAAGCCCTCATCAGACACGCCAACAATATCTGCCAACGTGTTGAGCAAGTCGTATTGTTCTGTGGCATCCCGGATATTCAGCCCAACGGCATCACCGAGCCGGCCCTCGGCGACAAGAGCACCCGCAACGTGAGTGACCGAAACATCTCGTGCCTCTGGAATATAATTTCCAGCCTCTGGTGCCTGACCGTGATCCCCAACGATAACCACAACTGTGTCGTTCAACACCCCTGCATCGGACATGCGATCCATGAACTTCCCCAGCTCCATGTCCGAGAAGTACCGCATCTCGAGGTAGTTCTTGACGCCCACTGCATTGTCTTCGCCGTCATAAAGCGCCGAAAAATCAGGCTTTTCGGCTTGGGCGTACCATGCCGGTCGCTCCTCGTACGACACGTGACTGGAAATCGTGTAGTGCGTGAGGAAGAGAGGTTGCTTGGGTTCCCCATTGGCCACCCGATTGCCCTGTTCCTTTGTCTTGTTCATCATTAGGTCGCCCAGAAGTTGAAAACTCACGTCGTCGTGGACTCCCCAGTAAAGCTCTCGTTGTTCGCTTCCTTTCCACTGATCATGAGTGATTCCCAAATCGCTCTCCGCCAACTTCTTCATCTCATCACGACCCCACACGGTTTCGAAGCCATGTGAAGGCAGGAAAGTGTCCCAGTCGTCGTAGTCTGTCTTGCACCCCGTCGTGAAGAACGACTCGTATCCTTTCCCCTTGAAGAACTGCGGTAGTCCATCAAGCTGGAAGTGTTGCTTGCCTCCGCTCATTCCCGAGTCGGCGACACTATCGTACGGGACCTGGCCGAACAGTAAACTCTCCACGGATCGACTAGTTCGCCAGCTTGACCACATATTGTTGAACGCCACACCCCGCTTCGCCCACTTGTCAAAATTGGGCGTGACGGTGATATTGGATCCCTTGAACAGGTTTGATGGATCGTCATCTCCGACGAGGTAGTGCGAGTCGTGAAACCGAAATGACTCGACCACGATCAGCACAACGTTAGGCGGATTGTCATCAGCAATCTTGACGTCGAATGCTAGATCGCCGCGGAACCCCGTCGTACGTCGATAAAGCGAATCCTCTTGGAACAGCGTGTACTCCTCCGTGGCCGAATGAATATACGTTTTAGCCGACGCAATGGTGCCATCCGATACCAACGGCACGAAGCCTTGAGACGTGACATACAATGCATGTACAAACAACTCGTTGATCGTCGCGTTCAATGCAGCGTACGCCACCAATGCGGAGCAAGCTTGACTGATTGCCAGTACGATGGCAGGCAAGATAACCAGAGCCAATACGACGACCACAGCTTGCACGTGTCGACTATATGTCTGCATCTGTTTCTGGTACAACTTGGCTCCAACCTCTACCGTTGCATTACCTCCAGCTCCTTCCTCTAATTTGGTTTCTCGGTTCTCTCCTCCTGGAGATTTCGCGACTTGTTCGTATTTTGGACTTTTGTCAAGTCAAAATACTTTGCTGCCAACTGAGTTCCTGCCTGTGTGGGACTCCACCGAGAGAGATCTGCCCACTCTGCTGACGCCCGCACTGCTGCAAACAAAGTGGCAGTTGCCATCGTCATGGACACAATCACATAAGCCTCGTTGATTTCTGTGCTAGAGACTTCCATGGCGCTGGCATTGTTCTGTTCGTGGATCGCCATGGCCACGAGGTCGAAATTGAACCGCACGTCTCGAATCCGCACGAGTAACAGATCCGCCACAAAAGGGATCGCCATGGCCATGAACAGGAGCCAGGAGACTGCGAACGTGCCAGCTTTCGCCGCTCGAGACTTTGGCAATGGGTTCACCAGTGACCCGTTGGGTTTCTGCACGTCTGCGATCGTTTCCTCTGGCTCGGGCTCTTGTGCCGTGGGCTGCAAGAGCCCGTCGACGACCCACAAAGTGAAGGCCAGGAATGTCGCACAGACCGAGTCCTGCAACAGGCCGAGGCCCAAGGCAGCGAGTTCCACGTCCAGCGTACAGTCCTTTTCCGTGCCGTACATTTTGATCAAGGGCCTGAGCGTCGCCACGCGGTTCGTGGAGAAGAAGAGCAGCACGACGACGTAGACGAAGGCCCAGCCGAGCCACGCGCGACGTTGCTGCGGCCCCATCGCGCTGCTGTCGACTGGTCCGATTCGTGAATGAGACGGAAATCATGTGGCGCTTTTTACCGTTCGTAGAATCGGAATTGACACTGGGATAAAGTATGGCTCACTGTATCCAGTGATCGACGAATAAGCCGAAACGATGGCTTACCGTCGATCGTAATTGCCAAAGAGTGCGCATGTTATGTGGCCTTTCACTCAAATAGGAAAACATTTGCTGCCATTTGGCAGCCAGTCGATCTCCTGCATATGCTTCTTTTGGCGTAGCGCACTGGTTCTGTGCGTGATAGAGGGACGCTCCTCTTTGATTTCACTGTAGTTGTAATCATTTCCCAATGTGTGTGCCGTAATCGAGAATTCAGCATGAAGAGATCAGCTCAGTCTGAGCGCGGCCACCTCCAACGGTTTTGGCCCCAGCAGAACATGACTGCCCCTGCCCGAAGACCTGGCACCATCAGCTACACGACTCTATCGATGCCACAGCAGTCCAATTCTCGACCTCAGTGCGAGCAAACGCCAGTGAATGTGAAAACAGGGAAGAGGAATGTGTACCCACGACTGGAATGTCACGTATCCAGCAGGAATGTGGAATTGCAACTTGCCGACGCTGATAGCTTCGTCCAGACAAGATGCATAAGGCAGTGGGAACGTCAGCTCTAGTTAAAGGCTTTGCCTTCTGAGACGACTAAAATGCAATCATCCGCCATTGCGAAAATGAGGACACTGGTTGTAGCTACAGCCATGGGAAATCTATTCATTATGAGGCAGTTGATGAAAGCAAAAGGTATTCTCGACTCTTGCTGCTGAGCTGCGTCACCGAGTGTTCTACTACAGCCATTATTCGCAGGTCGCAGCTAGTAGACACTTGCCCTCCCATCGCTTCTTGTAGTACGCCGTGACTTGACGTCCTTGGTCACGCAATTCCAACCATTGATTCTGCTTCTCAGTCGTGAGTTCTGGGAACAGGTCGTTCTTCATGTCGTGGTCAGTGTACGCGTTGTGTAGCAAGACTGGGCTCGTGCTTCGGTCGTACCGTAGTCGCTCATGCCCGCGCACAATCGAGTTTTTCACGTTGGGATTGTTACTGTACACCACGCGCTCCCCGAATGTGACGTTGCGCTTGAGCGACCGACCGACGCCATCCTGGTAGAATCCGTCATTCGGCACTCCAGTGATATCGGCCAGCGTATTGAGCATGTCGTACTGCTCGACGGCATCCTCAATTTTCAGTCCAGCGTATTCACCTAGTCGACCTTCAGCGATGAGAGCACCAGCCACTCGTGTACACGACAAATCGCGCAACTGTGGGGTGTCATTGCCAAGTTCGGGTGCTTGACCATGGTCCCCGACAATGAGAACAATCGTGTCATTAAGAATGCCTTCAGTCTCCATTCGATCCATAAACTTTCCCAACTCCATGTCCGTGAAGTATCGAATTTCCGCGTACGCCTTGACGTTGTCAGCATAGTCTTCGTCTTCGTACAGTGCAGAGAAATCAGGCTTTTCGTCATCAGCGTACCATGTGGGTCGAGCCTGATAGCTGACGTGGCTGGAAATGGTATAGTGTGTTAGGAACAACGGTTGCTTGCTCTCGCCCGCAGCCACTCGATCGGCTTGATCCTTTGTCTTGTTAATCAACAAGTCACCGAGAAGCGCGAAACTCACGTCGTCGTGCACACCCCAGTTGAACTCGCGACGAGCTTGTCCTTTCCAATCTCCTTTGGAAATACCCAAGTCGCTCTGTGCTAGCTTTTTGAACTCATCTCTCCCCCATAGCGTATCAAAGCCATGAGCCGGGAGGAATATGCCCCATTCGTCGTACACGGTCTGGCACCCTGTCGTGAAAAAGGTCTCGTATCCTTTCGCTTTGAAAAACTGCGGCATACCGGCAAGTTCTACGTCTTCCCTGCCGCCCTTCATGTCTGTCATCTCCGTGGAATCGTACGGAATCTGTCCGTAAATTAAACTCGCAACGGAGCGGCTGGTCTTCCAGCTGGACCACAAGTTCGGGAATGCAATTCCGCGCTTCGCCCACTTGTCGAAGTTAGGAACAACAGTACCGTTCCAACCCTTGAAGAGGTTGGACGGGTCTTCGTTCCCTACCAAGTAGTGGGAGTCATGAAAGCGGAATGATTCCACTGCGATTACCACAACATTCGGCGGGTTCGTATCGTCCACAGTCACATTGAACGCCAGGTCTCCTTGAAACCCTGTGGTTTTACGGAAAAGCGAATCGCCTGCAGATAGCTCGTAGTTTTCAGTCTTGTGGATGTATGCACTCGCTCTCTCGATCTTGCCGTTCGCAACCACGGGCATAAATCCATCTTCTGTGACGCGCAAAGCGCGCATGAAGAGCTCATTGAGCGTTGTGTTCATGCCCACATTTGCTACAAGTGGCGAACAAGCCTGACTTGTTGCCAAGACGATCACTGGTAAGATCACCAGAGCAAGAACAGCGATCACAAGCTGCAAGGCTCGGAGGGGCCAGTCAACGCTTTTTAGCCAAAATGTTACACGCTCCATTACTGTCCCCTGAGAGGAAGTAGCATTAGTTGCGGTTGGTTCGTCGGCCGTGATAGGTCTGGGGACGATGCAGCTTACTCGCTTGGGTGTCACCGTCTGTGCATACTGAATAGGCTTGCCACTTTCCAGCAATCTCTCTTTATCATCATCGCAACTGTCGCTCGCTTCCGGGTCTTCCTTCGGTGTCCACAATTCTTCGTCCTTCTTAGACCGGAAGGGAAGGCTCACGATATTCAACACTGTACGGGCTGGGTTCCACCGCATCAAATCGGCCCAAGACGTCCACGTGCGCACAGCAGCGAATAGCGCAGAGATGAGGAAGAGGATGGCGCCTGCCAAGTAAGCCTCGCGGTACTCCGAGTTCGAAATAGAGATGCTGCTGATCATGTCTCTCTCGTCAATTGCCATTGCAACAATCTCAAAAGTAAAGCGCATACTGCGCAGTCGGACAAGCAATATGTCAGCGGCGAAGGGGATCGTCATGGCCAAGAACAGCAGAAAAGAGGTCACGAACGTCACGACACGGCGTACAATTTGTTGCCGCTTCCACTTGACAAACGTCTGGATTGTCATACTATCAGTCGCTGATGAACCAACTCCAAGTGTTCGGCTCAAGACGAAGTCGATAAGCCACAGCGCAGCGACAAGGAAAGTTGCACATACCAGATCTTCCAGCATTCCGAGACCCAATGCACTGAGCTTCAGGCCAGCCGTCCTATCTTCCTCAGCGCCGTACATCTTGATGAGCGCCGATAGCCCCACGCAGCGATAAACGAAGAAGAAAAGCAGCACCACGACGTACACGAAGACCCATCCGAGCCATGGATACGACCACAATTTGGAATACTGCACGAGCTGCAGCAATTCACGAGGCTTGAGCCAGATTCGGGCAGCTCGATCCTCTTTCGGCGCTGAGGAAGAGATTTTGTCCCGTATGGGCGGCTCGACGGTCACAGCTGCAACTGCAGGGGAAGAAGCGCAGGTCCTCATCATCTTGGCGTTGCAAGTGCTATTGCTGAGGTGGAGAATTGAAGAATGAAGCACGAGGTCGAGTTCCTTCTCGTTCGCTGACAAGCTGGCAGCACCAGAAAAGGTCGCGATTCGCTCTCTTGATTTCGTCGCGCTTTCGTAGGAAGATCGCCGTCAATTGACGGGTCATGGCAAGCCGTGGGTTCTTACGTGGTGGCAACGTCGTATCGACCTGACGCTGAGGGTTCCGATTCTCCTGATCAATATTTTGCTGTCCGCATGTCGATATCTTCCGCCTTGATGTTCGTAGAAGCTGGAGGGTGTACAACGTGACTACCGCCTGACACGTGAGCCGGAGCCACCGATTCTGAAAGAGCCGCTTCAAGTCAGCATAGTCTTGAGGATTGTATGACACTTACCAACACTGAGGTGAAGGCAGTCAGCCAATCAGCGCTAAATCGACAGGAACTTCAACTTGGTCGATGTCGTGTTCGGCGACTCACAACCTGCAAACAATAAATTTGCTCACATGGTCTGGAGCTTGGACTGCCCGCAAACGGGGACCCAGAACGCATTAGCGGCGGTTTATGATGCACAAAAATGTAGATCGCAGTCAACAGCGATTTTTCGCCCACACGAAGCATCAAAGCTGTCATGCTCCAATGCCAATGTATTGAGCTTGGGCTCTCGTCGCCGCCGTACGCGCAGACGCCCAGTATCTCTACACGAAGCACGCGCTACAGCGCAGAGCCACTGGTTGCGCTACTCGTCCTCAGCACTGCATGTGCCCACACAGCCGACGACGACGACTGTCCACCATTGAAGATATAAACCACCAACAGACTCCGTCAGCAAATGTCGCTCTCTGCTCCAACTCGTAGTCCTTTGTGCATGTCCATCGAAAGAGTAGCCCCTCTGTCGGCCATGGTCCACCCTACAGAAAGATGGCTAAAAATATCAGATGAGGCTGCATACTCAGCTCAAGTGGTTTGACTTGGTGGATTTTCGTTAGGAGCCCACTTTCGCCGCAAATAGTCCTCGATGTTAGGTCGAGACGAGTCGCATCCTGACTCGCAGAGTCGAATGCCAGCCGAGTCGACGCCAATGGATCAATCGACTAAAGAGAGCTCCAGCTCCAGTCCCAGCACTGTACTGGGAGTCAGCGCCACAACGGCTTCGAGCGCCCATTCTCCCGGGACCAAGTGATCTCGTGGATCGGCCACTCGCTCTCCGCGCTCTGCTTCTACGTGGGGGCTGCAGGAGTCTACGTTTGCACCGGCAAAGGTGGCGTGGAGGAGGAAAACACAAACAGCAACATCACCACATTGGTAACAGTTCACTAACTTTATTTTGTTGGTAGAAATTCAAGTTGACAAAAATGTATCCATGTATCCATGCTGCAGACTTTGGTCGCCGCTGCAGTGCACGCGATCGACTCATTGCTGCTCATAACGTCCTGGAAATCCTGTGAGACGATCGACCCAGCAGCACCAGTAGAAGATTCATTACCGAATGGCTGGATCGGAGTCAGATTGAATGGGCCGCGGTGGGAGAAGACTCGATATTGCGCTTTGTGCCGGAAGCCTGTGCCTGGCCTGGACCACCACTGCACCTGGTAGGACTCTGCTTCTTGAATGGTCGAGTGGTGTGCGGCTACTTACTGCAGTTTTTGGCATGGTCGGTTGTTGTGCAGGCTCCAGACTTGTATCGGCAAGAACAATTATGCGCAGTTCTTCACAGTGGCAATTACGGGCACGGTGCAGTTCGTGCTCCAAGTCGTGTATGCGGGTTTTACGTTGCTGTGGCTGAATTCTCACCCGCTGGATGATGCCGGCGACTTTGGTTACGTGGTAGAAGGCTGCCTGATCACGTGCCTGGTGATCTCCGTGCCCTGCATGTTCATGTACTTCGTCCTGGTGGGGTTCCACCTGTGGCTCATGCACTTGGGCTACGGCACTTACGAGTGGATGTTGCGTCGCCGAAAAGAGCAACGTGTAAAGTTGGATGCCAAGAAGGACAAGAAAAAGCAGAATACTTCGAATGAGAGGGGCGACTCGGGCGACTCGACCGCGCGAGAATCAAGTAGTCACACAGTCATTGCAGTTGAAGAGCGAGAGCGAGAACTAACAGTGTTGTAGACTGTAGGCCTGGCAAGTCTGACGAGAGGCATGACACAGCAAGCACATCAGTAGTTAGGATGAGGAGAGACTTCTCCATGATACAGTACAACAGAAACTGGCACCAGACCCTGAAAGCAACCAGCCAGCTATACATCAAACAGCACGAACAATTATCCACAACGACATCCGCCTCTATATTCCGCGTGCATTGCGCTTCTTACTGCTGCTGCTGCTGCTTGACCTGGGCGATGGCCTGCTCGATACGCGAATTGACGTTGGGCAGCAGACTGATGTGCTGATCCACGCAGCGACCCACACAGCTCTCCATTTCCTTCTGAGCACGAGCGATCTGCGCCTCGCTGGGGTTGCCGTTGGCAGGCAGAGAGTCCTGCGCTCGGTCCTGACAGTCCTGCACGCCCCTCTGGATGCGGTTCTGGAAGTTCTGCATCTCCTGCTGCATGAACTGGTTGATCTGCTGCGTGGGCATCTGGCAGCGCTCGACAGCCGCCGCCAATTGGTCCGACGACCAGCTCTTGTTCTCAAAGACCTTGGCGGCGCACAGGTAGCCGTCGCGCTGCATTATAGTAGACAATAGTTAATGGGTATAGCGCCATTTTCAGTAGTAGTCAACGATATAGTTTACCTGCATCCCGCGCAGGATGTTGCGGTCGAGGCGGTCGACCATTTTGGTCACGGCATCTTGGAGCTTACTGTCGGCCATTATTGACTGGTTCAAAATTGAGAGGAAGAGCAGGTCAGCGTCTTTAAAAACTATTTTTAAAATACTGTTTTTACAATCTCCGGCGTCACAATCTAAAACTCCCCAACGATGACTGAAGACGCGCCGACGGAGATCGAGTTGGGCGCTTTGTACGGCCGCTACCGCGCGTGGCGGAGTCCGTTCCCACCCCCATCGAATACTTCTATGTCTGATGGTTCTAACGCATCCTCTGCTGTCTCTTTAGCGGCTCTCGTTGTGCAGTTTGAAGCTTCAGCGCGCGAGGACTTCCGTGTGGGTTTCGCCGCTCCTGCTGTTGCTTCTGAGGACGAATCAGAGGACAATTCTGGTGCTGAGAGACGCAGAAAGGTCCACACTGAATGGGTGTATGAAGTGGCAGTCGGAACGAGTGGAAACACGGAGTTGGTGTGGCGCAAAAGCGCGTCTGGTCCCTCTCGGGAGGAAGATCTGACTCGGGTCTTTGCAGGGCGCACGTGCTCAGCCAACGACTTTGTCCCTTACTGGGCTGTAGTGGACTTGCAGTCAGGCTCTTTGGCTTTCGGAGTGGGGGCGCAAGTGGGTCAGGACGTGCTGGCCACGTGCCAAGACCCGAACTTTGTGCGAGTGACCCAAACTGCCTTCACGTCGTGGGATTCTCCAGTTTCTCTGCGTCAGATTCAAGTCCATGGTGTGTACGAAGGACAGACTGAGGCCCTGGCGGCTGCTAATGTGGCGGTGATGCCCCCTCCACGTGCTATGGTGCGTGCAGACCCTCTTGGGCAAGCAGATCTACTGACGGATGAGCAACGGCAACAGTACGAGGCGGAATATGCGGCTTCGAAAAGACGTGCTGAGAGATTTGGCGCACCATTTGCACCTCCAGATGTGAAAAGTTCCTGGATCCCCGAGAGATCCGCAAACTTCAGCGCACTGGTGCTATTGTGCCAGGCTTTGCCACGGGAATCGACGTGACAAGTCAGGAGGAGCAGAGCAAGCGCGAACAGCGCATGAAACGTTTTGATACGCCGCAATTTGCTGTGGAATACACTACCGAAGCGGCGAGAGCATTGGCTGATGGTATGACGCAGGAAGAATGGACAGAAAAGCAGCGCGATCAAGAGAGAATGCGTGCTCGCGCACAGAAGTTTGGGCTCTCGGCTGAAGAGGATCGATCGAAAGAAGCTCCTGTGGGACTCGCTCCGGCGTCTGCCAAGGTTGGCCGAGAACGCTGTGATGTCAAGCCTACTGCTGTGGCTGGAGCTGCGGTAGCATTTCGTGACGATTCGCTGCACGTGTACTCGCTAGATGAGCGGTTTCAGCAAGTTCGCACGAGCGATGTAATGGAATACTTCGTAGGCTATGGCCCGGCGTATGTGGAATGGATCAACGATAGCTCGTGCACCGTGGTCTTCCAAGACCATTTCACCGCTGGTCGTGCGCTAATCGCTCTAAGTCAGCAGCTGCCACCACAGACGCTGAAGCAAAGAAAGATCCGTCAAAGCCAGTTGAAGACGCGCCGGCATCGGGAGAAGATGTCGATATGGCAGACGCAGAGGCTACTGCTGACAATGATTCTGCTACGGCGATGGAAGATGATGATGCAGAGGAAGAGGTGCCAGACGTATCCTTCAACCGCTCAGAGTGGCGTCTAGGTAACGCTATTGGCAGCAATTCACAGCACCGTGACAAAAAGTGGCGAGTACTGCTGCGCAAGGCCACAGACGACGACTTCCCGCCCGAAAAGACTCCTAAGCAGGGTATGTATCACTCACGTGGAAGTCAACGCCAGCAATCCCGCGGGAGCCGCCGTCGCAACGACCGCGAGTATGGCTCGTCCTCACGATCGCGAGACAGCCGATCAAGGGCGCACCCGTACGGATTTCGAGAGGATCGCCGTGGTGGTGACTCATCAGGTGGTCGACGTCGACGGAACAGAAATGACGATCGAGACACCGGAAAGCCATCTAAGCTAATTCGTGTGAATGATGATGGTTCAATCAACATTGTGCGCGGCGAAAAACCTCAGCTGAAACATCCGCAGCAAACAAATCTGCTGAGTCAGAAACGACGGCAGAATAGGCTGCCTGCATACCGTGTTACCAGTCAGCTAGCTTGCAAGCGGTATCGTAGACAATGAAGAACCATAGATATGTGTCGATGTTCGGACCATAGTCATGACTGTCCATAAATTACCGCTAATGTTTGTCACCTGATCTTCATCTAATAGTCTTGCTGTACTTTGGCGCTAATAGCCTCCCGGCAATAGGGACACTCGCCGAAGATAGTGTGGAAAGACTGGCGTGACGTAGGCAACGCACGAAGCCAGTCAAAGAGGCACTTCGCGTGGAACGGTCGATTACAATTGGCGTTCTCGCACAACCGGTCTGGAATGCGGGAACCATCATCTGCGAGGGCAGTCCGCTGTTTCGACTCTTTTGTACTTTGCTCGCTTTCTTGATCTCCCTCATCTTCTTCCTCCAGTCGATAGGAATAGCAGATTCCGCATTCCACCTCGAACTCTTCTCGTTTTGTGGTTTTTGGTGAAGGAAGCTTTATCTCCAGTACGTCTTCCAAGTTGCTCTGTAGCGACCGCTTTTCATCCCACCGCCTGGCTGCATTACCACCCCAGCGTTCTCTCAATACACCCACACTTGCTTGATTACCAAAAAGCTCAGTTCTCCCAGCATCGCTGCTGGATGCGCTGGATCCACTTCGAACTGCACAGAGGCATGCCTCTCCAATGCTAACCTTCTTCTCCCAGTAGCTCTCGACGGGTGGTGGGGCTCCAATACACACGTAGCGGCATCCAGTGCGTCTAAGACGTCCCAAAACGTCTGGAACCTTGTCAGAAACCTCTCAAACTGCTGCAAAACTTCATCCAGCAGCGTCGTGTGGACAGAGTTTCTAGGTGGCCACTGCAGCTCCAGACCTTCTGGGGCGTCCACCAGACACTCAGACTTCGCCTGAAAGCCTGGAGCTTCATAGTCCAGTGGTAAAACAACACGCACAATGTGTTTCCGCCCTGCGTTATCCGCCGTCTCCAACTCCAGAGTCCGCAAGTCGTCGCTGAGATGTCGGAGGCGGTTCCAGCCCACACTGTCGAGCTCCGTCATGAGTCGGGCGTAGTAGTCTGCGCTGGGCAGTGCCTTCTGAGTGATGGTCGCGTTCCTGCAGCAAATGGCCACCAACTCTTCGAATTCCGACGCGAAGCCCGCGAGAGACGAAGCTTGCGCCAGTCGCAGCTTGAGAGTTGCTCGATGAGGCTTCAGACGCGTCGCCAGCGCCTGCTCCACGTCCAGCTGGGCTGACTCGAGAGATACGCGACCTGTCTTGCAGTCCCATTGGACGCCCAGCACTCGCACGGCGAACTCGTCGTTGTCCACTCGCACGTAGCCGCGGAAGGTCGAGCGCGCAGCATCTTCCGGCACAAAGTGCATCATTGGCCGAATAGAAACTGCATAGAAACGTTTCTAATCGCCACTCTGCCAGCCACAATAGAAACGGCCGCACGTTTCCAGCGCTAAAAAATGAGTGGGGTGTTGCTGTCGCTCGCGCGTCCGGCGGCTCGCGCTGCGCTGCTGCGTCCGCGTCGTGTGTTGGCGGACTCTCAGTGGGTCGCTGCGGGCGTCCGTAGCTTCGCGTCGGCCGACTCCAAGTGGGGCGTGACCAACGACCTCATCAAGGCGCGGGTCGTGAACGTCGTGGACGACTCTGGCAATATGCGGACGGACGTCCTGCTGCGTGAGGCGCTGCAGGAGGCGCGCAGTCAAGGGGTGGACCTGGTGCAGGTGTCGCCCAACGGCAAGCAGCCGACGGTGTGTCGTCTGTTCGACGCGAAGAAGCGCATCTACGACCTCAAGAAGGCCTCGAAGAAGGCAGCGAAGCAGCAGAAGACCAAGCCGGACAAGGAGGTGCTGGTCGGCGTCAAGATCGCGGTAAGAATTGCGGTAGCGAGGATGGTATGATGCCGATGGATTAATGAGCTTGTGGTTGGGGTTTTGATGCAGCCGAACGACCTGAAGATGAAGGTCGAGCAACTCAAGAGGTTCCTGAGCAAGGGCCACAAAGTGAAGGTGACCGTTAAGTTCGACCAGGCGCTGCATCTCAAGGACAGAGCGTTGGAGCAGTTGGAGAGCATCGAAGAGCTAGTTGACACTGAGATGGGGGCGACTTCTGGCCAGCCGAAGGGCCAATACGGCGGCGTCTACGTCTACTACTCGCCCGCGTGAGCAGATCAACAACTTCGCCTTCGTGGCGCGACTTTAAATGAGGAGGTGTTTGCTCCCACTGCGTCATGGATGCTGCACAGCTGAAATAGCTACCCTTGTAGCAACAAAAACAGCGCTTTGCGCAACGGAGCCTGCCTCGAAAGTATGTCAAAATCGTGATCGTCACGTCAGCTGGTGGGGAATTATCAATACGATTCGGTTAGTGCCTCAGTCCTTTCAGTCTTGCTTTTATCGCACTTTGGTCATGCATTGCATTGCAACGTGCACAAGTGGTAACCTCGCATACTACTTTTTGGCGGATCTGCTAACGAAGAGCATCCTAAGGTGCAGTGCGACGAGCGCAAAAGCAGTTGTCATGAACGGGTAACGATATCGCCACTTGAAAATCTAATTTATTTTAATAATGAATTGTTAAAAAACATGAGTTTAATTAATAGGAACAAAAATCAAAGACTCCCCTTCGTAAAAACGATCTTCATCTGCGTCGGATCTCCCAAGACGCTCTTGTTCCCTGCCTGCTACTGCGACCGACAGCACTGCCCACTCACTGAACGATGGCCGTCGACGAAGCCAAGGCGTCTGCGGACGAGACCAAGAAGACCCCAACCCTCAAGAAGCAGGCGAGCGTCGGCAACATCTCGGAGGAGATCGAGGACGATCTCAGCACGCTGCCGGACATGAAACTGTCCGAGTTACACTTCCTCCTGCAGCACCAGCACGCGCGTAACTCGACGCTGGACAGCACGGACGCGAGCGTAACCCAGAAGGTTACGGAGCTCATCAAGACGAACGACATGGCGCCGTTCTACCGTCAGCTCTGCCAGGAGTTCCAGTGGCCGGTGGACGCCGCTCTGGACGCCAAAATGAGCGACCGCAACGCCCACGAGCTGAGCCAATTGGACGAGCGACTGGCGGACGCGGAGCAAAATCTTGGAGACATTGAAGTGCTGGAGGCGCTTCTGGCCAAGGCCAGAATGTACTCGCGCATCGGCGACAAGGAGAAGGCTCTGGAGGCCTTCCAAGTGGCTGGAGAGAAGCCCCAGTCCATCAACCAGAAGATCCTAGTCACGCTGCATGTGATCCGCATCGGACTCTTCTTTTCCGACCTGGAATTGGTCGAGAAAAACATCAAAAAGGCCACAGAGTGCGTACTTGTTTTTTTCATGTTATTTAAAATGAGGTAGGTTGGGATAGACTGACAATGTTTCGCGTGTCGTTGCTGTAGGCTGATCGACGAAGGAGGAGATTGGGATCGTCGCAACCGCCTCAAAGTGTATGAAGGATGCTACCTGCTCATGGCCCGCGACTTTAAGCGCGCGTCAAAGCTGTTTCAGGAGTCGGTGGCCACTTTCACGGCAACGGAGCTGATGCCGTACAACACAATGGTGTTCTACTGTGTCATCACTTGTGTGCTCAACATGAACCGCGTGGACCTCAAGAAGAAGATCGTGGACTCGCCCGAGATCCTGGCGGTGATCAATGAAATTCCGTGCCTTGCAGAATTCCTCAATGGCATTTACGACTGCGATTACAAGAAGTTCTTCACCGCCATGGTGGACATCCAGCCGTATATTCTGCGTGACAAGTACCTGTCTATCCACTCACGCTTTTTGTACCGTGAGCTGCGTGTATTGGCCTATGCTCAGTTCTTGGAAGCATACCGTAGCGTCACGATTGGGTCCATGGCAGCAGCTTTCGGTGTGAGCGTCGAGTTTTTGGACACGGAACTTGCACGTTTCATCGCAGCTGGTCGACTGAACGCTAAGATTGACAAGGTTGCCGGTGTAATTGAAACCAATCGCCCAGATGCCAAGAACGCACAGTATCAGGACGCTATCAAGAAGGGTGACTTGTTGCTTAACCGTATCCAGAAACTTGCTCGAGTTATCAACGTCTAGGCTGCTGCTTTCTGGATCTGCATCTCACTCTTGCGCATGGCGCGCTGATCGATGTTAGATCAGTATAAGGACCAGCAGAGAATATGGAGACTGGAGCACTCCATTAACTTCAATGTTCACAGACCCACACAAGGGTAGTTGGAGATGTCATAACTAGTGTGTATGTGTTCTTTAGATCGTTGTGGTGGTGGTATGTGCGTGCAGGCGGCTATACAAAAGAGGTAAAAATGCATGACGTTAATTACCCGTTATAAAGAAGCCTTCGGCTAACGTCGCCGCGTAGCTGATGTTGTGTTCTCTTGCAGCACTCAGATTGACTTAAGTGAGCAGCTGTGGAAGTGTTTCGGTGTCTATCTTCATAGACATCTTATCGCCATAGTTTCGAATGACGGTGGTAGCTTCATGCTGCGTGAAATCTGTAACGAGACCGTCCAGTAACGAGGTAAGTTCTTCCACATCGATTTGGCGCTGTTGTTTCTGCTGAATACCGTCCATGCGGTCGAGTAGTGCTGATTTGTCGAGCTCGGCACGAACTTTCCGTAGTACTTCAAGCTTATCGGACCGGGCGAACTTGGCTGGTCGTGCCTCCATGTATTTTGCGCTGTATTCGTCCATCTCAAAGAGAATGAAGGTGCGGCCTGCTATACGAACACGAGCTCCCACGTAAAAGTCATCAAGACCAAGCCACGAGGGGCGGCCATCAGCTGCGAATACGACGGATCCATCCGGTCGGGTGCGCTTCACACGTGTTCGCTCAAGAAACTTCCCGCCTACGATGCCGGAGTTGCGTTGAACAAACTCAGCAATGGACACGCTTTGGTCCGACACGATAATAGAAACGACAAAGCGCCGGCCTATATCCTCGGGCAACGTAGTCTCGAAGCGTGCACGGAAGCGTAACACTTCCGTTGTGTCCAGTGATTCAATACTCTTGAGTGGTGCTTTCGGCAGCAAGTGATAACACGATTGAAGCGAGTCTTCCTCGGAGCCCAAGCCGTCGTGCTGAGGTGGCAGGGACACAGGTCGCGGAATAATTTCGTCCTTGACTGGGATCGCAGACGCGAGGGACATGGCATGCCCATTATACCAGTCGCGCGTGTGTTGATCCGCGTCAAGCAAAAGAATTCGTCGGCTGTAGACTTGCAAGTATTTACCGATGGCTAAATCTTCCCACGAGTAGTAGTTTTGCTGCGCAACAGGGGTGACGTCTTCTCCATCAGCTCCTTCGTCACAGACCGCAGCACAAGCTTGACGTGCCGGGTCTTTCGATAACTTCGTGCGGTTCAGCAGCTTCGGAAACGGATCGCATCCCGAGTTACGCTCGTAAGACTCAAGGATCTCGATCGTATTATCAGCCAGGAAGAAGTGCAGTGTGTACCGATGGCGGATGCCATACAGCTTCTCCGTGTCGTCCCAAATCGCAAAGAATCGCAATACGTCGCGATCGTGAGCCAAGAAACGGCGTAAGTGGTCGTTGGGTCGAGCAAATTTGCCAAGTGAAGCCTCCATGAAGTCTTTCATCGGATACTTCTTCTTGCCGTAGTTAGCATCTTGGTCTTGGCCAGTTTCCCGAGCCATGTGTGCTTGACGTAGCACTGTGTACGGGTCACGAGGCACTTCCTCATCCATTGGAATGTGAACTCCCCGTGAGGTGAGATAATCGCGCGTGAATGGGTCGGCGGAGATGAGATGGAACGTTCGTCCGTAGAAGGTTAGCTCTCGCCCGACGTTGAAATCGTGCATTGTGAAGAACTGCAAGTTGCCTCGATCGTCACTCTCAGGCATCGGGATGCGGTGTCGCTTGACGAAGTTGCCCTGCATCATGCCACTGTTCTCGATCTTGTTCTCCGTGATCTGCATCGTGTCGTCTTCGAGGTAGTACAGCACGTCACAACAGCGCACACGGTAATTTTCCAAGTTGCTCTCGTGCACCGCCTCAAGGAAGTAGGCTCCAAAGCGCAGCACCTTCTTGTCATTGGCGATAAACTGAGGGTTGAACGGGCGAGTGGCCGTGAGCACAGAGGCGTCCAGCAGCAGAGAGCCTCCTTTGTCACCCTGACGCTCCAGCTCATGCATGTAGAACGATGCAGGCTTGGCATTACCGAGGGCATGACCGCGGTTTTGGGTCTGTGTTGCCATGCCGGCGGAAGACCATCGGCACCACCTTCTCCTTCTCCAGGACGGATGCGCTCGGCATGCTTGTCGTGCAGATTCTGTCGTGGACTTTTGTTTTATCCCTCGTGCACAAAGCTATTCAAAAAGGTGGATTGTCTATTGATACTTTGCAGCTGAAATAGGCCTCATCTACTATTTTCGTCTACAAGTTGAAGCTGTGCTACAAATGGCTACATAACGGATGGAAGGTGCTGCCTTTCAAGCAACGCTAGCAGGTATTTATTTTGTGCACTGTTCTGATGCATCAGACCCGCATTCGAACGCTCGCAATGCTGCTGGTTGCACCTAACGGGGCTATTCGCCCCCACAGGTTCTCCACGCTCCCAGCGACGCTTCCTCTTTGGCTTTAGCTACTGCAGATGGAAAATCGCTGTGGGGAAATCCGTGCAGCGGAAATGCATACGGTTGAGCCCTCGAGATCCATCAAGCCCACCGCTCTAATGTCGGCTTTGGTGGTGCATGCAACACCACCTGCAGCTAGAAATGTTCCGACCTCCAGCAAGATCAGCTGACGGCGTAGATTTAATCATTTTGTTCCAGCGCTTGCTAGTGATTCGACCAGGAACGACGGTATTGTTTGCCGCATGGATCAGATAAAACCGACACCACTGTCCGAAGGTTAGATTGTCCTGGAAGCTCGTTATCTGGGTGAACGGGAAGACGAACAGCATCAGTTGACTTGCCTTTGTTGAGTACTTTAAAGTAATTCACAACGTGCCGCTGTTGTCCGTAGCGAGGAAGACTGGACGAATATACAGGACACAATGTCGTATTTCATGTTGATGGCCGCTTTCAAGTGGCCGACCGACGAATTCGAGTTGCTGATAAGGGGGAGTCCAACCAGCACAACGAAGAGGATCACCATGCTATTCGACGACGAGTCTTAAAGTCGACGACAGAACAGGAGCTTGTCTTACCTTGATAATTGTCCATCAATCAGATTTGCTTTCGGCAAGGTTTCCAGCTAAACTCAAGGAAAGATAGAGCAGCCAACTCACCGCGTAGTGCAGCTGTATTATGGAGTTTGCATACAGCAATGATAGCCACAGCGACTCAACTAGACTTGAACCTGCATCCAAATATTGTTGACCGCCTTGGCACCTGCTAGATCCTGTCTGTGTATCTAATCCTCGGGGCATCGCCGTCCACCAGGCGGTTCTCGTTCTCGAGCTTCTCAATCATCTGCAAGAACTCCTTCTCCTCGTTCACGCTCACCACCTTCGGCTCCATCTTGACAGACATCGTGCCCTTCTTGGCTGTGATGTGCTCCCGCACCGCCTCAATCGCTTCCTGCAGTTTCTGAATACCCTTCTGCTTGTCCAGCGTGCTGGTCGTCATCACGTACATGGGCGGCGCGATGAGTTTCACCTTGACGGGCACGTCTTCCGTGCCGACGTTCTGAGCAGCCTGCAGCGCCGACCGGATGGCCTCGATGCCCTCGTAGGTAAAGCACGTGACCTCAATGTCCGCTCGGACCTTGATGGGTTGTGGGGTTAGTCGACGACGGATCTGTGCCTTGAGTGCCGTGAGAATCTCCGGAGTGATCTCCAGTCCTTCGAAGACGGAGTCGTCCGTGATGCCCATCTTGAAGACGTCGTAGCAGTGCACGTACTCGACCTTCTTCTCGTCCTCGCTGTTGGGCTTCTCGATCTTGAACTTCTTGTAGAGCGGCCACGCCACCTTGGCGTACAGGTCCTCGATCTCCAGCTGGTTCTCCTGCGCCACTTGGCGCAGCACTCCGTGCACAGTCTTGGCCTTGTTGTAGCGCTCCTCGCACTTGGCGATGTCCTCGGGGACACGCGACGCTTGGACAGATCGATGTAGCCCTTCTCCTTGTCCACTCGCAGCACCATCACGACCTCGTTCTTGCCCACGCGGATGAGTTTGTTGATGGAGCGGATGCGGCGACGCGACAGCTCCGAGAGCAGAATCATTCCTTCGATGTTGTTGTACTCGAGCAGAGAGACGTACGCGCCCATCTCGGCGATGGAGCGCACGTTCACCATGACCAGCTCATCGATCTCCGGGAACTTTTGCTCGTAGAAGCGGCACTGCAGGTGCAGGATCTCCTGCGCCTGCGTCGTCTCCTCGCCTGGCACCACAGTCTCGGCCATTCTTTCCGTCGGGTCTTGCTGGGGAGGATTTAGGGAAGCCTGCTTGTGCCTCGGCCAACCACCACGCGATACTCAGAGGCCCACAAGAACGTTCTACGCCACGCGCCGATAAGTGCGGCATACGTACTTAGTAGAACGCGTACTTAACTATAGCCGCCGCCTTCACGCGACGAGAACCAGCTTGGACAAGTGCTGGATGAAGTAGTGCATGGGCCGCACGAAGTAGTCGGAGCCGCTCTCCGCCACGACGTCCACCTGGTGACGCAATTGTTCAGGTCCGACATGATGTCGTGCCGTAGTGCTGAGCTCGGAACGTCACTACCAATTGCCACACCTGGGAAATTGCAGCTTTCCGTGGCCAGAATGATTTTCCTCGTCCAGGAAGTGAGTGGCGTTCAGTACTCAACGCTATCCAAGCACCCGGAGCGGATGCCCATGGACTTTGGCCACAACCGCGAGGGCCGAAGTGATGTACAACCACTCGAGTGCTGCGTAGTACGTGGATGGCATAACTTTCCACTGGTACGACGATGAACGCTAAATGGACGGCGTGGAGTACCACGTGCATCTGAACGGCACACGCTGTGTCGACCCGAGCAGATTCGTGCTGGCGACTGAGGGATGCAATTGCCCCGACGTGGGGCCACCCGTGGAAGTAGCTGCGTTCGTGGTCTCGGAAGACCGTACAGTGTTTTGTGGTGATGTGGTGATGATGGAGAACACGGAGCCGGCTGATGTCGAGCTGAAAGGTGGAGGAATGGTGCTGGAGACGACGGTGTCGTCGGTGCGATCCGAACATTTATCTGGGACTAGGTGAAGGAGTTTTATCGTCGCCGTGGGCATGTCGTGCGATATCTTTTGATATCTTTCATACGCGGCGTGCCACACCTTTTGTTTGAGAAACAGCTTTTTGTGTGTTGAGAAACCGGAAGGAAGATTGGTAAGGGTGGAGATTTGTTTTTCACGAGTAAGCAAGATGAATTCCACGCGGCAAAATTGGATGGCAATGTGTAGCGATGGCTTCCACATTTACGACTCTTATGCTTTTCACTCGCACTGGCCGTGGACAAGGACGGCCGTCCTAGCAGAACGGCTTGACGATCACTAAGTGTTCGCTCAGCTCGATGCCTGCTCACGGCAGTAAAGAAATTGTGGTGGTGGCTTGGTGTTTCTCAGGACGCTGGCGGTGCTCACAGAGCATCCACATTCCACACACGCTGGGAGCTGTCGATGTATGGACAAAGTGAAATGAATCCAAGGCGTGCACATTTGCTGCAATTGGTTTTCTTTTAAATGGTTAATATCATGGAACGTGTTGACACTACATGATGATAGTGCGCAAGCTCTTCAGACAAAAGTCCAGGTCGATCGGATGGATAGTGCTGGGGCAAGTTGAAGCTCGACGATGTTGCTGATCCGATGATGACGGTGGTTGATGGTCGACATGGCGGAGTGTTCAGCATCAGCGCTAGCGGTCGGGGGAAGATGCCGTGATGGGGTCTTCAGTCAGCTGCGGGATACTCCCAGCCCGCCGATTCTCGCGCGTAGGCGGTGTAGCCGCGGTGATCATGCGCTGGGTAGAGACCGTAGAGTTTGTTCACCACCCAAGCGCCATCGTGGCCACATCGCCCGCGATCATCTCGTCCAGGCGGGCGGCGTACTCCACTTGGTGTTGTCCAGTCCCCTCGACCTTCGACAGGACGTGATGAACGGCGCACAGTTCGATCGCTTCAGGCCCTTGAATAGCTCGCTGGACAGCCACGCAAGCGGAATGGATCGGATAGTGGCGTTGCTCGCTCGGAGGACCGTCAGGATCGGAAACCTCGTGAATCGTTTGGCAAGCTTCGCGGACGTCTTTCGCTTGAGCTGCACCTGTCCAGGTCGGCTACATCGAGTGGCATACGACGGCGAATCTGCCAGGCTGCGGAGCAGTTCGCCAGTTGGTTGAGGGCCGTCCACTGCTCCGGCGTCAGCTTCTTGGCGGCTGGAGTACTTGTGGCGGCTGCTTCGGTCGAGTCCTCATCGTTCGAGGAGGTAATGTCTACGGCGCTGTCCTCGCGGGTGGCGGTGTCTTCGCTGGTGGTGTCTTCGCTGGCGATGCCATCCTGAGAACTCGTTTCCTCGTCGATCACGATGACGTAGTATTCCTCTGAAGCGCTTGGAGAGGCGGCAGGGAGCTGCTGGGCCTTTCCAGCGGGTTGGTAGTCGTCAAGGCGAAAGCCAACAAGGCGGGCAAGCTTGGCCAGCCAGCTACGCAGCTTGTACACGGCGGTGGAGACGAAAACGAACGTGGTTGTTTGGCGGTAAAGTCTTGAGTGTGGAGAGATCTTCTTTGGCTTCTTCGGCTTGAAAGTTTGAAAGGGAGAACCCGGCAGGCGTTCTCGACGGCCTTGCAGCATACGAATGGAGTGACATTTGTGCTGGAGAACATTTTGATGGGTTTTTATGGGTTGGCAGACAGACTTTCTGTATGGTACGTCGAAGTAACACTTGCACTTTTGCAAACTTGCCGCCCGTCGGCCGTGAATATGGCAAACAGCTCGGGCGCTGCTCCTGTCGACGCATCGCTGATGGGACTTGTGCAGTTCGACATATCATGGGCGTCGCTGACCGATGCGTTCGTTTGCCTCGCTAGCACCATCGTAGCAGTCGACTCTAATATACGCAAACTTCGCGACAAACACTTGTTTCTTTTTACGCACTAGCATCGCGTGCACCGTTCCTCTTGGTTTGATTGCAGCGGTGGCGGCGTGTTTACGTTATGGTAATAGTGTCTTCTAGACATCCATCCACTTAACACAGCAACTTGAGGTGATTCTGACCTGGTTATCACTGGTGTTATGCGCACCATCAAAGGAATGTGACTACGAGAGGAAGCGTTGTTTGGCAGCGTACAAGACGTGTGGAAAAAGATATGCCTACATGCCATCACGGTTGTGTGTCAGATACACCCAGCTTTATTCCCTTTCGCTATTGGTAGCCACCAATGTTTGTCTTCTCTACAAGGTCGATTCTTCTGTCATCCGCATTCGCTTATACTCGTTGTACTTCTTTGATGACCCTCGGACCTGCAACAATGTAGATTAGTGATACCATGTTTCCCACGTTACAGCTAATTGCAGTATTCAAACTTGACTGCAAAACACGTACCAAATCAGCCGGATATTTCGTGCCATTCTTAGCGATCTTGTCATTAAGAGCTGCAGGCAGATCTACATCACACTTATCGGCAAGTCGTACGAGGTAAATCAGCACATCGCTGATCTCCTCGCCTAGGTGCTCTTTATCCTTATCAGACCAATCTGTTGCGCACAAATTAGTCAAAAACTTCTAGGCAGAAATAAAAAACCACTATGGGGTCATCACTGTACCTGTCACTGTCTTGCACTCTCCTTTCCATTGGAAAATCTCGCATAGCTCACCGACTTCACCAGTCAACGCGAGGAGCAAATTACGGGGAGTGTGAAACTACGTAGATACGCGACAGGGAAAAGGCACAGGTCAGTCAGAAGCATTCATGCAAAGTACATCAAACAAAACTACAATACCTCATTCCAGTCACGCTCGTCAGCAAAGTCAGCAATTCGCTTGCGTAGTGACTCCAATGTCATGGTCTCCTCAAACTTAGAGAGCTGGTGAACACCATTTGAGCTGGCGGGTGGCATGCTGCTCGTAGCAACTGCTGTGACATCAGCTGTGGAAGTCGAGATGGCAGACGTTGGGAATACATCGCCCATGGGTGTGTCCATAGCACCATCCAAAAGTGTTTCGCTATTGCTAGAACTGAGCATGTCCGTGGCGTCAACCGATTGGGCTTGTGATTGCCCATGGCCATGCTGAGACTGGAGCATCGCTTGTGCCTGGGCCTTTAGAAGCGCCTGTGTCTGGGCATACTGATACGCCTGTGTTTGCGCCTCTGCTTGAGCGCGAGCTTCTGCTTCTGCATGAGCTTGGGCCTCTGCGTGGGCTTGAATCTGCTGGGCGTAGACTGCAGCAGCTGCCGCAGCCGACGTGTCGTGACTGGAAGCTGAAACCACGTGTCCAACATCGTGCATTTGCGTTGAGGTGGTGGTTGCCGTCTGGGTCTGCAGGGTCTCCACAGTCTCCTCCGCTCCTGTCACTTCTGCTCCGTTCCCTGCTGCCAACTCGTAGTCGGACTCGTGCAGGATCCCGCTCATGGCCTTCATCGAGTCCGGCCCAATCGGGTGGTTGTGCTTGTCGTGTATCCGCACTTTGACGCGGTACGTCGCGCCGTACTCGATCGCCGACGCGTAGAGGTGGAATGGGCAGCCAATATCTCTCAGTTTGTGCCTCAGACGCTTCCCACTGCCGCGAGAGCGGAACTTGATGCCGTGCGTGCACTTGAAGGTCTTGGACAGGAACTCCGCGATGTTCTTGCGGTCGTGGCGGCCCTTGGAGACCGTGCGGTTGTACACTTCGAAGGTCAGCGACGAGCGCTTTCGGATCGGATGGTAGGCAGCCGTCGCTCGCGCCACCGCCGCGTCGAACGCCGTCCAGTCGTCGTAGAACTCTTCGAACAGCGGAGACTCAGAGGCGGTCGCGTCCAAGCCGTCAGCGGCAGTGCCGTCCGCTGCCTTCATGTCCTCGAGCGCCTTCAGGTCCATCGTCCCCAAATTCTGAAATGGGTCATTTTATTCTAGTGGGATCAGAATCAGATCTGATAAATTGGGTTTGATCTGATGTTATTCCGCATTGCATCCGATGTATGGTGGCGGTCCACCTCGGGACGATATGACGCAGGTAATCCTCTGTACCTCTGCGTCTATGAGCTAATTTGTGTCTTAATACGTTGACTGATCTGTTCTGTGGGCGCTCTGACAGCTGCGGCAGGCGCTGGAGAAGCTGCAGCACGAGAAAGGAGAGGCCGACGGCATGCTGCAGATTCTAAACGCCAAACTGGACGACGCCAAGGAAGAAAACTTCGACCTGAGGGCTGAAATGGCCACTTTCCAGGCCGAGACGCGCTACCAGAGCGAGCAGAACGAGAAGACGCTGCAGGCCAAAGTGCAGGCGCTCGAGTCCCAGCTCGCCTTCCAGCGAGCGCAGCTCCAGAACGCAGAGAGAGCCAAGCTTCGAGCTTTGAAGGAGGCCGACGACCTGCAGCAGAAGCAGGAGAAGCAGTTGCTCGAGAGGAAGAAACTGGATGCGGAGAAGCGGCTGCTGGCGACCAAGCGCCGCAAGCAAGAGAGCTTTCTAGCTGCCAGTCAGTCCATGCTGTCGCAGTCTATGCTGTCCCAGCAGCAACAGCCACAAGCGGTGAGACCTCTAGCCACTCCAGTGACAGACACAGCGGTGCAGACAGAGCTAAAGATGGCGGACAAAGAATACGGCAGTCTCACCAAACTGAAAGAGGTGCCTGGGAAAACATGCGTGGTTTGCGTGAGATAATCCTATTTGGTGCTTACGTTGTTTGTTATGGCGCTGTCATTGCTACTACTAGGAGAATGCGAGCTTGGTATCGTCGTTGTTGACAAGTTTGTCGCGGGATTTATTAACGCTACTCAATGGCACAGCTCCAAGTGTCGTGAACAGTGACAAGAAGAAAAAGAGTGAGGAAGATGAGGACCGCACACAACCACATGGAAGCCATAGCTTTACCGCAAGCCAATATTTCCAGTCATCGTCGGGAGCGTCCTTGAGCGACTCCATGCACCAATCTTCTTCCGGTGGAGTCCCATTCTCGCAGAGCGTTTTTTCGCAGCTTGCAGAACGTACGTCTGCTCAAGCTCGGGCATCATTACTGAGTGCTACGATGGAGTCAAATGCCACGCAGATTTCGTTGGCAACAGACCGTGCGAGAGAGTTGTACGATGTGATTGGAAGAATGCTGGCCGGAGAGGTAACCGCGGTCGCGCTTGCTCCAGTGATCACGAAATACCTTGCGGGGCCTACAGATTTGAATTGCTCCGTGCTTTGTAGCGTGTTTCGTTTCATGTATTCTGTCATACACTACAGCGTGCGCTTTCAACAATTTCTCCTGGTGGGATCTTCTCCGGATTCTACAAGATCTACTTCAGGGACTCAGACAGGCTTTGGCGCCATGCGGCACCCTCGAATCTCGTTCCCCGGGTTACGATTCGCTTCACTTGATGACTACCTGTTGGCACAACGTGATTCTGATGCGGTAGAGCCGTCGACTGCGGAAACTGAAATGGACGAAATCCAGCTACGCTCCAAATTGATGAGCGCGCTCTGTCGAGTAATTAAGAATAACCTCAAGGAGGCAGCAGTTGTGAAGGATGGCCTGAGTGTGCTTTCGTGTTGGGTCAACCTTGGGTTTTCCCATCGGCCACCTTTGAGGCCAGACTTTAAGCCGTTGCTAACATCCAACATGATTTCGGCGATTTTGTTGACTCCGAAGGGCCCCTCAGATGTGAAAGCTCAAGCAATTGGGTTGCTCTCTGAGCTACTACGTATCCCCGATGTCTTCACGGAGGTCGAAGCTGAGCCAAAGAAGTCGTTGCTGTTTAATCGATGCGCAAAGATGCTAGTGTGCAATGGAAGAATGTCAACCTCTGAAGAGAAGGACCTGCGGATGCTTCAACATCAGGTTGTCAAGATGTTGATATCGATCATCACGTCACATCCGTCAGGCGGCTTTCGCTTCGTTTTGGAAAGCACACGTGGTCTACCCAGCGATTCCGATGGGCACCAAGCGATTACCTATTGTTTGGCAGAATTGCTTCACCAAGAGACCTTTCGCGCAAGGACTACGGGTGGGGCAAAGGCCGAAGCGTTTATGCGTGACCTGCCTCGCATTAATCTTGTTCGTGACGCTCTTGCACTTCTGGGCCTGCTTTCGCGGTATGTGGATGTACACAGAGAACTGGACGGGGATGATAAAGTGCAGACTTTTCTGGCGGTTTTGAGCTTTCTTAGCAATCTCGATGGTGCGCGATCGGACCAAATCAATGCGAATGCGCGAGCGTTAATAGCCACGATGAACTGACACCTTTTGACTAAACATGGCATTTTCAAGAAACTCTGCTGGGAAGTGGTGAAGCATCAGTCAATGTGATGGAATCCGATACCCGACGTGTTTTACGTTATTCTGTTCTCAGCAGTTACGAGTCGTTGCCATTATCTAAACGGCGCGGAGACTGTGTGCACCAGTAGAGAAAGATGAAGTGCGCAGGTCGGATGCTGCTCGTGTTGCTAATTGGGCTATGGATCAACGATGCACTAGCTGCCAACAGAAGTAAGTTTCGAACGCTTGCCCTAATTCTTAATAGCCTCCAGGATTCTAACATACCATTCTTTTTATTGAACATCTTGCAGCTTGTTTCGAGCTGCCGATCGTCATCGTGTCCCCTACCAAAGTGAAGCTACCTACGGAGACTTGTACCCAGGCTCGCTTTCCCGCACCCGACTGTATGAGAGATCGTGTCGATGCTAATATCGAGGTGATCGACAACAAGAACAGCACAATGAATTGTCTGGGCGGGAACAGAACGGCAATCTACCCTGCAAGTGTTCACTACCGGGGTCAGTCAAGTCTCCATTTCGGGAAGCATCAGATTGCTGTCGACCTGCAGAACGATGGCGAGCTGCTTGGATTTCCAGCTGACAGAACCTTCGTGCTCAATGGCCCCACAGTCGACGCCAGTTTAATGCGCAATCACCTAGCCCATTGGATGTTTCGCGGCACGGGCCGCTATTCCCCGCGGACTCGTCACATCGTTGTATTCGTTCGTGACCACCTGGATCCATCCGACTGGAGTCCTCGATATCGGGGCATTTACCTGGCTCTGGAAAAGATTTCATACACACCGAACCGTGTTGGGTTAGCGACGCTTAATAATGCGTGCACGACCAAGGAAGAACTGTCAGGAGGGTGGGCCTGGCAAAACAATCCTCTCAGTTACGGTGACTACTCGCCGAACGTTGTGCGCAACGAAGCTACAGGATTGTTCGGCTCAGGTGAAAGGCCAATTTTGACGTTCCCGGAGCCGAAGCAGCTGACGCAGACAATGCGCGACTACTTCGTTTCTCCCGAAACTGGTCCACTCTCACGGCTGTATCAATACCTTTACGACAATATGACGCATCCGGATGGGCTAGAAGACTTTATTGATATCGGCTCGTTCGTGGACTATTTCCTACATTCGGAACTTTCAGAAAACTCGGACGCCTACCGCCGCAGTGCCTTCTTTTTCAAAGACCGCGAGCAACCTATCAATGCAGGGCCTGTATGGGATCTCAATTTGGCTTATGGTCGTGGGGGTGTTAAAAGGACGTGGATGTACACGATACACACGCTCTGGAAGAGACTTTCGTGTAACTACAAATATGCGGCGCTTGTTCAACAGCGTTGGCGAAAACTACGCTCGACGGTGTGGAGCGACGATTCAATTCGCTCCTTCATCCAGACAAGTGCGGAACCATTGCGCCGCCAGCTGAACAATTGTGCTGACTGGAAAAGCGAGAATCTGCAATGCGCGAATGTGAATTTGAAAAGACCAGGGACACTTATGACGAAGAATTGAGTGACTTGCTGAACGCGGTTGTTGCTCGAGCCAAGTGGATGGACACGCATGTAGTTGAATTTTACAAGGCACTGGATGCCAAAACGTGTGTATCTGCCGGAAGTCTTCCTGCTTACAATTGCGCTGCAAACGGGAACGATAAGGGTTGTCTCGCCGACTCGAGCACGTATAGCAATGCTGTGGTGTTCCCAAAACCCCGACAGCCATTTGCTGGAAAGTTGTGCGATGCATCGAAGAATTCAAGCGCTGCTATTCAAGTGCTGGAGAGCCCATCCATTGACCCTTGTTGGCTTTCTGCAGGAGTGTATTTGACGGAGGGATCGATAACGCCTTTTTGCTCGGGTTACGGGGCCTGCCCCGAAGGACCAGGAGCTAAATGCACTTGCAATGCCGGACACCGCCCTCCCACTTGTGCACGTGTTGATGCTACTATCGTGCCTCGTCGAGGTGGCGATGTGGACAACAGCTCGGCCGTGAACGCAACGTTGCTACAGGAGTCCTCCAATGGGTCTAGCTACGACAAGTACCTTCGCTACCCGCTTTTCTTCTTGTGCTGTATTTCAGCAATAGTCGCAAGTGTGCTCGTGGTGGCAAGTCAGCGCCGCCGCCACCAGTGGACCTCCATCCGTGCCTGTCGTGAAGCTGAAGTCGCCCGCTCTCTTGTTGGAGCGGCGTCTAGTCTTCAAAGTCGAACCGGGTTAACGTACGGCACTTAACCCAGCCCAAGTATGTGGTTGCTACGCTGCTCCCGGCATCGAGAGCTTACCGCCACCTCTTCATAATAGCAATGAGTAGCAATCCAACAACGGTAAATTCACTGACTTCTCTGTGGCAACTAAGGAAATTTTCATTCCTTTTAGGTTTTTGAAAGAATCGAAAGCTAACAATTCCTGTTCTCCCTCTACTTGGCGTAAGGGCAATCAACACCGTTCATCTCAACATACACGGACTTAAGCTGCGTCCACGAATCGATGCCTGCGAGACCGTTCTCCCGACCAAGACCAGACTTCTTGTAGCCTCCCCACGGGGTCTCCACAGGCGCGAGGTTGTAGTTGTTGATCCACGTGGTACCGGCCTGTAGTTCACCAACCATGCGGTGCGCACGCGTGATGTCCTTGGTGAATACACCTGCGGAGAGACCGAAGACCGTGTCGTTGGCACGAGCTAGCACTTCTTCTTCAGTGTCGAATGGCAGGATGCACATAACCATGCCGAAAATCTCCTCACGCACGATGGTCATCTCGTCCTTGCAGTCAACAAAGATGGCTGGCGTTAGGAAAAAGCCGTCCTTGGTGGCCTCAGACGGCATGAATCGCTCACCACCGCCCTTGAGCAGCGTGGCGCCTTCAGCCACTCCCTTCTCAATGTAGCTCTGCACCAGCTTCATGTGCTTCTCGTGGATCATTGGTCCAATGTCAGTTGAAAGGTCCAACGGATCGCCGATGCGAAGTTTTAGCGTGCGTTCATGCACTCGCTGCACGAACTTGTCGAAAATTGACCGCTGCACGAACACACGGGTGCCGTTGGAGCACACCTGACCGGATGAGTACCAGTTGCCCATCATAGCGCCCGACACTGCCTCCTCCACGTCCGCATCGTCGAAGACGATCATAGGCGACTTGCCTCCTAGCTCCATCGTCACCTTCTTCAAGTCCTTCGCCGCTCCAGCGTAGACATTGCGTCCAGTTCCCACAGACCCCGTGAACGAAACCTTCGCAATCGCCGGGTGTTCCACCAGTGCCTGGCCGGTCTCGCCAGCTCCCAGCACCACATTGAAAACTCCTTCCGGCACTCCTGCTTCCATGTAGGCCTCAGCAAGTTTCAGCGCTGAGAGTGGTGTCTCCTCCGACGGTTTGAAGACCATCGAGTTGCCGAACGCCAGAGCTGGCGCCGACTTCCAGGCTGCGCTCTGCAGTGGGTAATTCCACGCGCCAATGCCGGCGGTGACGCCCAAGGGCTCGCGCTTCGTGTAGGCCCAGCTGCCTCCTGTGAGCTCCAAGTGCTGGCCGCCAATGGACGGAGCCACTCCTCCATAGTAATTCAAGCAGTCCGTGGCGCTCAGAATGTCCGTCACGGTCGTCTCAGCAATGGGGCGACCCGTGTCCAGTGTCTCCAGCCTGGCGATCTCGTCCGTCTGATTGGTCAAAATGTCGGCCGCTTTGCGCAGGATCTCTCCGCGTTGCGCCGGACTCAGTCGCTTCCAGTGCTGCTGGCCGGAGCGTCCTCCCTGCACTGCGTCGTCCACCTGCTGGGCGTCTGCGGCTTGGAACGAGGTCTCCGGCTTGCGGGTGCTGGCGTTCAGCAGAGTGAACTGCTGCGCGCTGGCGCTGGAGGGAGCGACGTACTTGCCGTTGATGAAGGACTTGACCACGCGTGCTGCCTTCATGGTAGAGCCAAAAGATAAGTGAGAGGCTGATAGGACGAGCGGCGAAAACTCTATTGAGACATAGTTTATGCTCTAGAAAAGGTTATGTACAGCACACAATTGTATTTCAGTCGTGATGCTGACACTCCGAAGGGCAAGAGTGGCGTTCGGCCGCTCTGGTGGCGGTGCATGCAGCCAGTCACCACCATCCAGACGCACAGTCTGTTTCTCCTCCGTCTTACGCAGCTCTGGGTCCGAATTGCGCCTCCAAACTCGTCGAATTGGCTCAGCTATTGCAGGTTTCTCGCCTAAATCCTGTTGTTTCAGTACTCTGCTGGCTGCAGGCGGTGCTTCTCGTCGTCCTGTGCCTCCTGCAACGTTTGATCCAGTACTGACACTGCCACCTTCCTATCAACTGCTGCTGGACGAAGTGCACTGCTTTGTGGGACTCAATGGCAGTGGGAAGTCGCGGTTCTTGGCTCGACTGCAGCAACATGTAGACCGCCAGCATGCTCAGGGAGAACTTCCGGCTTCCTGTCGCTTGGCGACGCTCAGTCTTGACGCCCATAGAGAGTTCGTAGCGGAGCATGGAGATCGAGTGGTGGCTGACGTGCTGGGCGGCGTCGGCTCACCAACAGCCAGAGACCTCATTGTGAGACTAGGATTGTTTCCCGTCTGGGAGCAGCGTGTACGCCACTTGTCGACTGGAGAAATGCGCAAGCTGCTGCTCGCAGTAGCGCTACTGGAGACCCCAAGAGCGTCGGTACTGATTCTGGACCAGCCGTTTGATGGACTTGATGTACGAGCGAGACGACAGCTCCGATGGATGCTAGGGCAGCTGACGAGAGGGTTTACGAGGCTTCTGGTGGAGACAACAGGCGCCAAGCATGAAGCATTTGCGTACAAGACACAGGTGCTGCTGGTCGCGAATCGATTGGAGCAGGTTTTTCCTGAGATCTTCTCACACACGGTGTTACTGAAACTAGGGGACGAGGAGGGGGACGTGGATATGGAGTTGGTGGGATGGCCAGCAGACAAGGAGGACAACGAACGCAATAAGGCTATGATGAAGCACTTGAAAGAGTTTTACGAAGCCGAGCACCAGAAACGTGCAACGATGGCAGACACAACTCTTGTTTCGCTTGTGAAGCAACTGTTTGAATGTCAAGAAAGCAGTGAGATCGACGACAAAAGTATCCCTGCTGTACAGCTGACCGACGTATCGATCTCGTATGACCACAAGCGAGTGTTGTTGGAGCATGTGGACTTTGTTCGACAGCGGAACGAGCATTGGGTGTTGCTGGGGCCCAATGGTTCTGGCAAGAGTTCTTTGATGCGTGTTTTGATGCGGACACCTGGCCACGGGCTCACTGAGGGCGAGGTGTTGGTTGGTGGACAGTGTATTCGCGCCCAGGATGCCCATGTATCATCGAGCGAACAGATTGGCACACATCTCAGGATCGAAGCCATATCTACTGACCAACATATTCAACTCCTACACAAAAGCCTCCAGCAAAGCAGTTCAGAAAACGCTAGCGCAACCGAGGAGGACCAAACTGCGTTCGATCTTATCATGGGTAATGCTGCAGATCCAGAGTCAGCGGAGCTTGCTATGCGTTTGTTGGTTCTCCCAGATGCAGTGAAGACGCGCAGTTTATCTCAGCTGTCACAAGGCGAACAGAAACTTGCTTTAATTGCTCGCGCCCTGGCTGCACGCCCGAAGCTACTGGTCCTAGATGAGATCACTCATGGACTAGACCCTTTCAATCGTGCACATGTTCTACGAGTGATCGAAGCCATTGGGCAACATGCTAGCCAACAGACGCATTTAGTGCTGATTACCCACCACGAGGAGGAGATTACCCCATGCTTTTCCGGGATCTTTGGGATCCGGGACAAGAAGCTCGTGGAGCGTCGGCGGCAGCAACAGACACAAGAAGAGTCGGCATAGTCAAGACCAAATAGACAAGTGTGCTCTTGCTGCAATCTTTGTTCGGTTCTTATCGAGCTAAGGGTCTGATGCACTAAAATGTGTACTCGGTGAAGGTCGTGAGTTCTTCGCGTCGCATTTGACTCGCTTTTCCTGTTTGAGAAGCCCCCGCAGATTTCGTCGTCGGAGAACTGCTGCCACTGAAAGCCAACGCTAGAAAGTCCACACCATCGCAAGCATTAGAAGCTCGGTGTGGTGGCGGGGTGGAAGTGATATGGTATCTTCATCTTCACGGAACTCAAACTCTGGAGCTGACGGCGGGTAAAGCGAAGTGGCAGGAGGAGGTAGTATGCGCGACATCTCTGCATGTGGAGCGAACAACACTGGGGTAGATTCAGCTTGTGATGAAGATGATGTACTTGATACCTCCACTATCGGCTTTCCAGGTACGAGTAATGTGGCCGAGACACTAGTGCCAGCAGCAGTTTTCACGTCGGGGGACAACGAAATGTGGCCAACACACATCTCACAGAAGGACTCGGTCATCCGGTTGAGGTATGTGCATTGACCACAGGTCCAGGTCCCTTCCTCGATGGCTTGTGTTGCTAGTCCGTTCTCAGCAGCGTCTTCGCTTGGGACAGACTCGCCTTCTACACATTCCTCGAATTCGACAGCGTGTGCTTCAACCACGGTGCTTCCGTTATATGAAGTTTGCTCCTCTCCGAGGTGCGTTAGTACTTCGGCAGCCAGCTCCACTCCATTTTCGTAATTTGGTGAGGTAGAGTCGGTAGTGCTGCTGTAGTAATAAGCATACTCGTCGGTGGGACTTGAATACTCGTATGGAGTTGAATCGTAGTGAGCGGCTATGTCTGCTGTATCGCCGCTGTGGTTGTAGGCATAGCTGCCGTCATAGGGTGTTGTCTCTGCTACTTCTGTAGAATTGTAGTCTGTTGAGCTGTACGTTGTTTCACCCCACTGCTGGCCCCCTTCACCTTCCGATGGCCGCACCGCCGCGTAGTAATCTTCGTAGCCATACGAACTCGAGGCATGCAGAGGTGAAGTAGTTTGATCTAGAACTTGTTGGATGGCAAGCTTTAGCCGTCCTGGTAGTTGGAGTCTGTAGAAACCACAGCTTATTCAATGTTCATCCAAACCAGAACGATAAATACCTACGAACACATACGCTTGCCATTCGACAGTCTCGTTCCGAGCGCTCCGTAGGTCACCTGCCGTCTGGAACCAATTCTTACTGCACCGTTAACGATAAAAAGCCATTCGAGCTTTAATCAGCCAATCTAAGTCCACCATGGCACAAGTCATCGCGTCTTACTTGGCAAGGTAGTCGCATATTTTTGGAGCTGCTCGTGATTCTGCGCTTTGCCGATCCGTTCTGCCGCCATATAGACGACAGTCGTCGTCGGCGTATCATCAGTCACGATCCAGGTCATCGCTTAGGCTAAAATGTGTCAGCCCAGCTTGCAATCGGCTTGGGTATAGTTTGTGAATTGACTAAGAATAGGAAGACAGTGACGTTGTCGATAGAGCAACCGCTACGTTGCCAATCTACAGGCACTGGAAGCATGCGGACAATCGCCTTGCGCTGCTAATTGGAAAGATGGCGGAGAAATGACTAACAGGAGCGACGCTACTGTAGTTAACTACACCACTTTTCAACCTTCAACTCGTACAACTCAGCATACTTTTTCGCCTTGTCGAACCTTCACTCGCGATCACAGCCAACATTTTGCAGCCAGTGTGATTTTCAGCGTCCATCTGCCTTGTGTAATCCTCGTAAAATTGGTTGGAATTGCACCATCGGCAGTAGCTGGGATCCGTTTGGCTGTTTGTTGAGAAATGACAGCCGATTACCAGGCACTATGAGTGAACTGCGCAGTGTAATTCAGTGTTGATTAGCTCGCCAAGAAAAAGATATTATCTGTATGCAATCACCGATCGAAAGCGATGAAGCTTGCTTCCTCCTGTCATCACACTACAAGTGTAAGCGATGAAGCACGTCGATCAGGATCTCGTCGGTGTCGATGCTGCCAATAGCCTCGCAGATTGTGACCCACGCCTTGAATAAGGATTTGGCCGCATCGTGCTCGCACTTGTGTCCCATGGCGTAGTTGAAAGACTCCACCGACGATAGGAACAACGTCGCTGAGGGGCCCAAGTGGGGTATCGGATTGTAAACGTGCAGGTTCTTCACTGCCAGCACTCTGGTTTTGCCGTTGTCCGATAAGTTGTGCCTCTGCGTGTAGGGATATCGTCCAACATTGGAAATGTTGGTGTCCGATGTTTGCGAGTGCCGAATGTTGAGTGCCTTTGCGAACGATGGATTCATCTTGGCGTGAATTCGCCGATCCAAGATAAATGTTGTCGCAGCCATCGTCAGAGTGTGGCGAAGATTTCTGTCGATCTCCGTCTTTGCTCGTCGTGCAAGATCCCAAAACCTCACGGTGTGGACGTCGACCCCTTGGTTGGCGAGCCAGCCTAGATCCGAGAATGCCACATACATGCCGACCTGGTCTTCTTCAGCGGGGAGAGGCACACGCTGGCGCATATTGTAGTCCAGATCTGCCATGATCTTGAACGGCTGCTCCGGGTCGAAAGAGGGTTGGCTTTTCGCGGCGTGGTAGAATGCCAGGACGATCGCGCCCACTAGAGCGCCAGCAAAGGTGACTCCCTCCTCCTTACATTTCGCCAGTGCCTGACGCATACAGAGCGGATCGCCTTGTGCGAACGACGCGGTTGTGGGGTTTGCAACGGGTGGCATCGTGAAGTCGTGCTGGTCGGCCCGAGCGGGTAGCACAGGGTTGAACTTCTGCATCTCGCTTTGATAGATCGTCTTACCTAGCAACGAGATGGCGCCTTTCATCAATGGCTTGGCCCACGCTACCTTGGACAACCACATTTGGTATACCGACGGGCGCAACGGAAACTCCTCCACAGAAGCCTCCTCCGATTGCTTCTCACCGACCTCTTGGTTGGCTAGGACAGCGATCCGTTCCAAGATGCAGTTCAGCACCACCATCCCAGAGTATCCGTCGGACATGTAGTGGTCCGAGAAGAGCATGAGCCGCGCTTGCTCCGCTTCCTCGTCGGTCCAAACCGTCAAGAAGAATGGGAATTGCGAGTACCGATCGAAGCCGGCATTGCACTCGTCCTCGGCGTATTTCTCCCAATCTTCGAACGCACCGTTGGTGTCGGTGATGCCGGTGGTGTTGGTGGTGGTGGTGAACTTCCGAATTCGTAGGAGGTTGTCGTTTGCAATGGTTTGGAGAGTTAACGGCGCTTGGATTTCGGCCATGAAGTCTTCATCCTTGACTTGTAGCGCTCGCATGCGTGGGTGCAAGTTGAAGGTTTGCACGAGGGCAGTGGGTAGGAATCGCAGGAGTGTGCCGATGTCTCCCGCTACGAGCATGGAGTGCACGATCTTCATAGAGACGTCGTCAACCGATGTGACCATCCGTTCGAATCCTCGGAGCGGAACCCGGTGCGGGTAGCTGATATGTTCGTTGCTGCTGGTCATTGTGGTGTGAACGGTGGATGCCAATTGCTTTGTGTGCTGTTGCGCTACACCATGTGAAGGAACTATTCGTACGTTGGTCTGTGAAGATGTTGTACACGATTTGAATCTACTCAAGCACTGTATACGGTAAAGTGCTCTATAGCAGTCGCAGGTATGTGTTGACGACGGTCAATGATCACGCTGCCCCAAACCTATCCTGTGTACTATTGTGCCGACATACATTCGCTTACCTACGATAGTTTGCATTGCACAGTTTCCAACGACTAAACCGCACCAACATAATTGTGTTGTTCGCACGTAGAGGACAGAGCCATTCAACTCCCGACCATCGATCGAGTTGGTTGTATAACCGGCTAAACCGCACAAGCGTATTCGTGTTGTGTAACATGCTAGCACTATTCACACATGGACGTTCACCCGCACGATTACACTTCACGTGATTAGGGCCACGCGCAGCAAGTTTCAATTCGGAAATCAAGCCTCACTAGCCGTATCCAGAGCTCTCTATCATGTTACTCAGTATCCGGCTGTTGATCCGCGTGTTCGATCATTTCTTCGGTCCGCTGATACGGCGTCCAAGGCGAAACTCAAACCCCGTTTCTCCTTGTTCCTGAGGCATGATCGACAGTTTTGGTGCACATCCGAAGCCATTTTTGGTTCACTCCCAACAGCGTGCGATTTATAGCGACGAAAACGGACGTCTTTGAGTTCCTCGCTCTCGACTTATAGCTACTTTTTTTATCAGGTGTACATGTAGCTTGCAGACACCAACGCAGTGATACCACGGTCATCATTTGTCCCCCAAAGAATATTCGTGTTGCGCACACGTAGACTGGATTGGACAAAGTCAATCAACTCTCATCGATCGGATTCATCGCCGGTTACAGGCGGACCTGTTGTCAGGCTGATGGTTTGTAGGCGCTTATGGCTGCCAGTCGGACGACATTTGGCTGACGTTCGCTTCTGTTTTGCAACGGTTTTTAATCCGATCTGCCATGCAAATTCGACTGCAAGTTCGCCACGGCCATTATTATCACATAGGCTGCATCGTGCCGCGGCCTCAAGACTACAGTACTAGGTAATGCACAGTATGTAGTGCTCGGCATTACATCGAGGCAACGAGCATCCACGTCCGACCAGTCTAGCAAACTGGCTAAGGCAGACTGAGCATAGAACTGCTGCTCTGCCAGTCGACTCTCTGCGCTAAAGTTCCATCAAGCCCAGTGTCCCAACTTTGAAGACTCTGCTCGGTCTTCTTGCCAAACGGTAGCTGAATGAGCTTATATCCACAGGAAGGCGGGCATTACTCTCCATTCCTCCATCTGCCTCCGACCGTTGTAAGAAAAAGAGGTGGTGCGTTCCGAAGGTCAATTCTACTTCATCGTCTGTGGACATCTTCGTGGTCCCACTTTAGAGCAGACGATCTTTGTAGTCAGTCGTGGCTTCAGAGTCGGCCGATTGGCTGACTGGAACTCCTTTTCCGATTTGCGTCAGTTGGGAATCGACCGCCAGGAGCGCAATTCTTAGTCTTCCATGGCGCTGGTCAAGAGCCGCTACCGAGTGCTGCGGCAGCTCTGCGAGACGCTCTACGGCGGCGTGTTCCTCTGCAGCGACGAGCGGCAGCAGTCGCGTCTCGTGGTGCTCAAGTGTGTGTCGCTCCTGCAGGCCATCAACCTGCTGGACATGCGCAAACCGGAGCTGCAATCGCCCGACGACCCGCGACAGGAAAAAGCCTTCGCTGCTCTCATGCGCGACGCAGTGGCGCCCCACCCGCACATTGTGCAGTATCTGGACGACTTCATCGAGGGCCAAACGCTCTACTTTGTGCTCGAGTACTGCGCCAACGGCGATCTGTACTCGAGTGTGAACCAGGGCCAGAACCGACGCTTGGACTGCACCGATGCGCTTAACGTCCTCCGACAAGTGGCCACGGGCGTGGCGTATCTGCACAGCCACAGCATCGCGCACCGAGATTTGTCCTTAGAGAACGTCATGCTGACTCAGGGGGAGTGTGCAAGATCGGCGACTTCGGCCTGTCCACCAGAACTGACCGATTGTGTTACGAGCGAGTGGGCAAAGAGTACTACATGGCTCCGGAGGTGGTCACGCCCTTGGCGGTGTACGACCCCAAGGCAGCCGACGTGTGGTCGCTAGGGATGATCCTGTTCATCCTAGTGACGGGCTCCCCGTTGGTCTCGCTGGCCTCAGAAGAGAACGAGGCGTTCTGCGCCTTCAGGAAAGTGGGCGTGCGGAAGGTCCTGGAGGCGTGGCACATGACGCCTCTGCTGTGGGAAAGCGTGGTTGAGCTGCTGGACGCCATGCTGCAGTGCGATCCGTCGAAGCGACTAACGATTGAGCAGGTGGTGAGACACAGAGCGTTCCGAGAGAGCGCGACAAGGTCAGCTGCGGAAGCTTGAAGGGCGAGGGTCGATGTGCTGTTTATTATTGTGTTAATTCGGATCAGTCGCTAAGCTAAGGAAGTAAGCTAAGGAAGTATTATGTGTTTGGTCGTTGTCGCTTGTCAAACCAAGAAGAGAAGTCTGCAGCTGTAGTTCCTACTGGCTTGCTTAAAGCGAATGCCACAGAAAAACCCGCGATTTCTGCAGCATTAATTAGTTTGCACAATTGATCACTTCAATGTCTCAGCCAATTAGAATTCGTGATCCACTTCAAAACGTGTTTATGCGTAAGCGTCAACAGACACTGTCGAGAATGCAAGTCACCTTGGCAAACTGAGGCAAATCGAAGACCAACGAGCCCTCAGACACACACACAGACGACTCCTTTGGCAGCCTCATTTCCCAAAACCACTTCTACAGCTAACGAACTTCATTAAGACCGCGCCATGCCTGCCAAACTCAGTTCTCCACAGCGAGTTCCGCTCCGAGGATTCGAACGGATGGTCACATCGGTTGACGGCGTCTCTATGAAGATCGTGCACTCCATGCTCGTAGCGGGAGACATCGGCACACTCCTGCGATTCCTACCCACTGCCCTCGTGCAAACCTTCAACTTGCACCCACGCATGCGAGCGCTACAAGTCAAGGATGAAGACTTCATGGCCGAAATCCAAGCGCCGTTAACTCTCCAAACCATTGCAAACGACAACCTCCTACGAATTCGGAAGTTCACCACCACCACCAACACCACCGGCATCACCGACACCAACGGTGCGTTCGAAGATTGGGAGAAATACGCCGAGGACGAGTGCAATGCCGGCTTCGATCGGTACTCGCAATTCCCATTCTTCTTGACGGTTTGGACCGACGAGGAAGCGGAGCAAGCGCGGCTCATGCTCTTCTCGGACCACTACATGTCCGACGGATACTCTGGGATGGTGGTGCTGAACTGCATCTTGGAACGGATCGCTGTCCTAGCCAACCAAGAGGTCGGTGAGAAGCAATCGGAGGAGGCTTCTGTGGAGGAGTTTCCGTTGCGCCCGTCGGTATACCAAATGTGGTTGTCCAAGGTAGCGTGGGCCAAGCCATTGATGAAAGGCGCCATCTCGTTGCTAGGTAAGACGATCTATCAAAGCGAGATGCAGAAGTTCAACCCTGTGCTACCCGCTCGGGCCGACCAGCACGACTTCACGATGCCACCCGTTGCAAACCCCACAACCGCGTCGTTCGCACAAGGCGATCCGCTCTGTATGCGTCAGGCACTGGCGAAATGTAAGGAGGAGGGAGTCACCTTTGCTGGCGCTCTAGTGGGCGCGATCGTCCTGGCATTCTACCACGCCGCGAAAAGCCAACCCTCTTTCGACCCGGAGCAGCCGTTCAAGATCATGGCAGATCTGGACTACAATATGCGCCAGCGTGTGCCTCTCCCCGCTGAAGAAGACCAGGTCGGCATGTATGTGGCATTCTCGGATCTAGGCTGGCTCGCCAACCAAGGGGTCGACGTCCACACCGTGAGGTTTTGGGATCTTGCACGACGAGCAAAGACGGAGATCGACAGAAATCTTCGCCACACTCTGACGATGGCTGCGACAACATTTATCTTGGATCGGCGAATTCACGCCAAGATGAATCCATCGTTCGCAAAGGCACTCAACATTCGGCACTCGCAAACATCGGACACCAACATTTCCAATGTTGGACGATATCCCTACACGCAGAGGCACAACTTATCGGACAACGGCAAAACCAGAGTGCTGGCAGTGAAGAACCTGCACGTTTACAATCCGATACCCCACTTGGGCCCCTCAGCGACGTTGTTCCTATCGTCGGTGGAGTCTTTCAACTACGCCATGGGACACAAGTGCGAGCACGATGCGGCCAAATCCTTATTCAAGGCGTGGGTCACAATCTGCGAGGCTATTGGCAGCATCGACACCGACGAGATCCTGATCGACGTGCTTCATCGCTTACACTTGTAGTGTGATGACAGGAGGAAGCAAGCTTCATCGCTTTCGATCGGTGATTGCATACAGATAATATCTTTTTCTTGGCGAGCTAATCAACACTGAATTACACTGCGCAGTTCACTCATAGTGCCTGGTAATCGGCTGCCATTTCATAACAACCACCTGGACTGCTGCTTTCCACCCTTATCTGACCCACGAAAATTCGCGTTGGCGTCTTCTCTTGCTGAGAGTTCTAGCGCGCCACTTAGTTGCATCCTCATCTCATTTCTGTCAGGAAGAAGCGAAAGTTTGAACCGAGGCTCCGCCTCGGTTAACAGCCTTGTCGAGGATACATCAACAAGTTTGTGGTTTGCTCCACGGATAAGGTCAAACTTAAGATTGATAACTGCAGAATAATTCTTTGAGTGTTACAGTCCTGAACGTCAACCACTTGCCATTTAACGTTGGATGGATGAAAGAATCGCTTGGTGATTTCTCCATCTTCGGCAGCGCAAGTCGATCGTTCTGGTTCGGATTGGTTCGATGGTGACGTCTTCTGTCTTTTAAGGTCCTACTCATCCAAGCGAGTCAATACGTCGCTGAGATTCTCGTCGGCTGCAATGGTTCCGACGCTCTCACACAATACCACGAGGGCTGAGAACAATGCATCGGCAATAACTGGGTCCACTTTGTGCGCCATTGAGTAGCTGAATCCGTTTACTGATGACACGAAAATCGTCGCAGACGGAGCAAGGTGCGGAAGTGCCTTGTACACATGCAAACTTTCGACAGCCAATACGCTTCGTGGAGTCGACAGCTTTTCTCCTCGACCAGATCTGGTAGAATTCATGTCACTATCGAGCGGCGCCATGGACTGACGGATTTTCTTGAACGTGAGCAGGCCCCGATGACTGTCAACCTCGGATTTCACTGTCAGCAAGTGCTGCATTTCGTACGGATAGTGTCCGACGTCAGCAACACCAACGTCGGCAGTGATCGAGTGAGCGACGCGAACGTTCTTGAGGAACGACTGATTCATCTGTGCATTCAGTTTCTGGTCCGCTGTAATGGTTGGTAGTGCCATATTCATCGTGTTCTTGAGGTTGGCGTCGATCTCTCGTGCGGCACGACCAGCAAGGTCCCAGAAGCGAGTCGTCAACATGTCCACGCCTTCCGTTGCCAGCCATTCGAGGTCAGTGGTGGCTTCGAACATGCCCACTGGAGTCTCTTCGACAGGGTGCGGCACGTGCTGACGCATGTTGTAGTCCACATCCATGACAATCCGGAAGGGATTGAAGCGTCCACGCTGCTCTTTGCCACTGCGTACACGATAGAACGCTAGTAGTACAGCCACGACCAAGACGCCTTTGAGTGGCACACACTCCTTCCTGCATCTAGCCAGCGCCTCACGCATACACCCGTGATCCCCGTCAGCGAACAGAGCACTGGTAGAGTTGGCTACTGGAGGAACTGCAAAGTCTTTCTGGTCGTTGCGAGCAGTCAATAGCGGTGTGAATTTTTGCACATTGCCACGGAACATTCGTCGCCCGAAGAGGGCGTTGGTGCCTTTCAGCAGTGGCTTGGCCCATGTGATTTTGCCTAGCCACATCCGATAGAGCGACGGCTGCAGCGGAAATTCCTTGACTTGCTGAGGTTGCGATTCGATCTGCTTCTGTCGGCCAGACGATTCCTGCTGCTGGAGTTGAGAGGCTTGTCTAGCGAGAAGAGCCACGTGCTCTAGAATGCAGTTGAGCACCACGAGACCCGAACACCCGTCGGACATGAAGAGGTCCGAGAAGAGCATGAGGCGGGCAATTCCTCTGCGTTTGGCCACCCACGCCACGAGGTAAAAGGGCAGTTGACAGTAGCGATCAAACCCTAAACTGCACTCCTTCTCCACGAACGTTTGCCAACTGGTGGGGGAGCCGTCGGCGTATTCTGCAGGTGATAGCGCTCGCACTGTCAGCAGATTGGCGACCATGTCTTGGGTGACGATGGACTGGATCTCCGCTGTGAAAGGCTGGCCTTTGACTTGCAGTGCTCGCATCCGAGGGTGCATATTGAAAGCATGAACGACAGCATCAGGTAGGAACCTCACTAGAGTCGACGTGTCACCTCGGACAAGCATCGAGTGTGCGATCTTCGTGGAGACACCGTCGGTGGTGACGGCCATACGCTCGACACCGCGTAGAGGTACGCGATTTCCTGCGCTTTCGACTTCGGTACTCATCGTCGAGTGGGTTTGGTACGAACGGACTGTTTGAGCGAGAGTTGATCGGGGTGCTAGCCTTCGTATTGGATAGTGCCGAGTAGACAGGTCTCAAGCGCGATGCGTTCGAAGGCCCTTATCCTCTTGATTGAGCCTTTCTAGATGGGACTTGCCATCAATGACTCATCATTGTCTTAGGGCCGCGGATGACTTATCGCCTTTCATCGCCGTCAAAGTGGCTTCATGTCCGACTCTGATTAGTCTTGTGGCATGACCGCGGACTGGTGCCATCAAAAATGATGGTTCCATTCCATGCACGTACAATCGCACTGCACTGATGTGGCTTTATGGAGTCGGTGGGCAATCGAATTCGACTCTCGACGGCAGCAACATCTCTTGACCACGATTCGCTCTCTTCACTTCCGGCTTGAATTTGGATCCAGTAGCGGCATTTCTTCCGCCGTTTGTCCACGCAATGCAAAAGGAGTTGGGATAGTCTCTGTTAACTTGATGTTGCCTTTGTTACGGCGCTACTCGATGGCACACAAATGTGAAAATGTCGTAAGTGAAGCTGTCTTCGAATCTTTCGTGGAGCTCTGCGAAGGCGTTGATAGTAATTAGCTCCGACAAAACACTCGTGAGTGTACTAAACCACATCAAGTTGCCACACGGGGCACGACTACTCGTTGATGTGTCCGTGGAGTGAGTATGTACACGATGTCCCAACTCCCACAAAGCACAATGGGGTCGACGTGAATTTCCTTGGCTCATCGTATCGTAAACGTAGTGATGTTTCACAGCGTGCCTGTGGGCAAAAACTCCACTTCATAAGCTGCATGAGCTTCTACAATCGTGTTGCTGTGCACTTACAGAGGAAGGCAGTTGTCGTCTCGGAGCAGGAATCCACGAGCAGCAACAAATTACGGCACCGATTTGCGCTTTTGCTGTAGAATTGGTTCGACTTGTGCAATTGCTTCGGCCATGGCCGTCAATGGCGACGTAAGCCTCAGCGCAGAGAAGCGGTGTGCCACGTACTTGGTTGACGTCTACGGTACTGCTCAAATGGCTGGCCACGTGGGCTCGAAAGCTCTCTTTGTGCTGTTGGCGTTCCAGGCGGACATTCGATTGTTTGTGGATGCGTCCGACGTGTGCAGTGTGAGACGCTCGTCGCGATGGCTGCGCAACTCAATGCCGGTCTCCAGTACTCGATCACCGCGGGCAATAGCCGCCGTGTTCCCGACCGACGATGAGCTCCACAACTTGGCGCATCGCCTTCAAACTCGATTGATTGCAGGCAGTCAAAGTAGAAGAAGGAAGAACCAAGTGCGACTAACCACGAGTCAAATCCGCCTATTGCTTCGTGATCTGCTGCTGGTGGCTTCGGGGCTGCGTGCGTCTTGCCTGGTGGACTGCTGCGCGCTGACCAGTGAACTGGCTGAGTTGCTACTGCAAAGTTTGTGCGTCGAGATCGAATCGCTTGATATTCATCACTTTGCAGTCGATCAGCTCCGTGCTGTGGTTCTGGACGGCAACGTCTTCTTCCTCAACGTCGAGACTTTCATGCGCGAGAAGATGTTAACGCTGGCGAATACGTCAAGGCAGCAGCTGTACGTTGACGTCAGTGCCAGTCTCTCTCTACCTCAAATCATCCGCAACGCTGCAAGACTCGAGGCGTTTAACGACTGGACCATCAATGTTTGCAACGATCTCCTGGCTACTACGTCGACGCTGGTGCTGGAGTGGCGTCGTCCTAAAGCATTCAATGCGACCGCACTCGCTGGCATTCTACTGTGCTACCCGTGCGTCTACGACATTTTCAAGGACGCAAACGACGACGATCTGGACGGATGGATCGAGCAGGAGAACTGTCTAGCGATGACTCCGCTGTTGGTTTTCCAGACCTCATTGCAGTGCGTCAAAGTCTTCTGACAAGAGTCAACTTGCAACTATTTCTAACATCTGCCTTTTATTTATCGACAGATGCGAGCACGAAAGAGTCACGTTGCAGGAATTCTCACTGCCCCAGCAGTTGCTCTCTGGCGTGGAGATTCCCGTTCTTCGAGCCTTGTGTCTGAGGCAATTGCACAGTGCAATCGCACGAAGTTCGTTCTCTATGGAGCCGCGCGTACAAATTACCACCCGGACGCTGCCTCGTGTAGCGTTGTAATATCATGAGTGCAGTTTCGTAAATATGTAAATCATTCAGTCCCGCTATAATTGAAGCACAGCGGAGCTTTCCATACAAATACAAAGTAATTTAGTTTTTGCAGCCTCTATTTTTGCGAAACAGGTGTAGGGTCTATCCATGTAATAAGCAGAACGCCACATCTAAAAGCGCCGTCAGTGTGTAACTGCTGCATTGTCGTCGCCATGGGTGCCAGCGCCTCCACGCCGCGGAAGCTTTTCCGTCCATGTACGTCGCTGTCTCTAGACAGTCCACTAGCACTCTGCATTGCAATTGCAATCTTGTTTTCTGTAGGGAAAAACAAGCTGCTGAATGTGGAGAAAGATCTGCTGACGTCTGATCTATTTGGCGGCATTTGTGCGCAGTTAACGCTGGCGAATTCACAGTCGCGTGGCTCACTTTCAAGGCGAGACGTGAAGTTTTAGCTATTAATTATTCCAGGAAAGAGTAACGCGAGTGTGCACCACAGGGAGATGCCGTCGAGGACGACGAGCAGCGTTTGGTCGCCAAGAAAGAGGGACTTCTGTCGTCCAAACTGCTGAGAGGACTCTTCGGCGGTGAGATTCGCTTTAGTTGACGTTTTCCTACGGAGAGGGCAATGGAGATCTGATCTATTGTTGGTACAGACGTGACGATGCAGTGCGTCAAGGACGTCCCAGGCGATTCTATCTCCAAAGAGGCTTTCATCTGCATTCTCGCACTCTGCTACGAGTGAGTTTTACGCTATTTTCTCATTTAGCTTGTCTGAGGTTGTGAGGATAACTTTTATTGCGAGCAGAGGCAACACGGAGGATCGCATCAGCTACATCTTCACCATGTACAATATCACCCTAACTGGCGAGAAGTACGTGAGACTAAAAGCTGAAGCGGTCTTGGAGTGGCAAAGGTTTGATCATAATGTTTGTATTGCAGCAATAACGAAGAAGGCCACGTCGCGGAAAAGGACTATCTCTACCTACTCAATTACCTCGAAGAGTATATGCCGCTACCTAAGCAGCTCTACGCTGCATTTGAGGAGTGTGTGATTCCGATGGGTGGCTTGCTGTCGAACTCGCAGTTTGTTGCATGGGTGCGCAAGTACCCGGATGTCATGCACGTAAGTTTTCTTTTGCTTTATTGAGTTAGCCTATTTCCTCACCATATTTTTGTGATGTTGTGGCGACGATAACAGTTCCTTGCTGTCCACCTTCCGCCCTCCCAACCGCCAATGAACCCTCTGACTATCCGTACAAATGAAGACGTTTTGGCTGGCAGGTAAGCCTGTGTTTGTCTAGCTTGTTGTAAATCGGATTCTGAACTCTGTGTGTTGTGTTTTGGTTGCAGTGACCCCTTAAACAACAGTCCGTCCTGTCGTAATGACTCGAACAGGAACTCTTTTGGCTCGTTTGATTTTATCGGTGGCGAAGACAGCGGGGATGAAGACTCTGATGGTCTATACGATTCAGACCAATTAACCGAGATGGAATTGTCTCAAAGTTCTTTCCGTGACAGCACGACATCTTTGGCTAGCAATGATGAACTCACAAGCATCTTGAAGGAGGCTGGAGCTGTGGTGCAGGACGATCGCACAAACGTTCGAGCTATGGGCCGTAGTCCCAATCGTGATCAAGGCGACCAACAGACTAGTACGGTGCCACTAACATCCCCTCCTAAAAACGTACGAGGCTCGTCTAACCCTGCTGTGGATGCGTCAACCCCGGCTTCCCGTCGAGTACAAACCCGATCCGGACATTCACGCTCGCGGGGTGTTCAGAAAATGGGGAGATATATGGGGAAAGCTGTCAATGGTGGCATCTCAAAAGTCGGACACGTTGGGCGAAGTATCCTCCACGTGGGCAAGTCGCAGGGGCATAACCAGAACAACGCTGTCGTTGCTTCCGACACGGGTAATGAAAGCGACCCGCAAGCAGCGGATTTACTAAACGCAGGATATTGGTTTTCGTCCGAATCGCAGAGTACGAAGAAATATGTATGCGGCTACCTGCACAAAATCAATGACAGCAAGTGGGGAAAGAAACGCTCATGGCACCGGCGGTGGTTTGTGCTTGACCGTCAACGTGGTGTGCTATCTTACTACCGTCACAACCCAGCCAACCATATTCCAACAACATCATCACAGGGTAACATTGTTCACATGGCAGATTCCCCTGCCCCACCCGGCAAAGGTTTGGCTGGATCTTCTAGCAACGAACCTCTTGAAACAAAAAGAAATCCTTTGACCCACCGGCACGACAACCATCAACGCCCAATAATACTTCTGGTGAGGAGGATGCTACTAGCAATGAAAATGCTGACCGAGTGTCCGAATTAGCGGCGGAAGCAAGAGAACCGGAGTCAGCTGTACCTAATGCTGTCATTGCTGAAGAGAGGCCTACAGAACCTGAAAAACAATACCTGCAGCAAGACCAGCAGCAAGACCAGCAGCAAATACAGTCACAGGAGCAGCAACAAGCCCTGTTGTACCTAAATGAGTCGCACCCGTGGTACCGAGGTGCAATGGACTTGAATATGGATAACGTGTCCTTACTCTTTGAGAGAACTCTGGCGAGGAATGCTCCGACCCGATACTTCTTCCAAGTCTCGACTTTGGCGCTGCATGAGATGGACTCGAAGCGGGGAGTCCAGTACAAGGTATGCTCGACAGTGTCTGGTTCGTTTATGGTTGGATGACTGAGAACATGTTGCTTGTGTATTGCCTGCTGATATTACTCTCCTTCAGTTGTGCGCTGACACAGAAGTGGACTTTGATCGTTGGACATCGGCAATTGCCGAGGTGGTAAACCGGAAAGACACCCAAAATGCGATGGCTAGTGGTGGCGCACCAGTCCTTACTCACCAGCAACTCTACCGGCAGCGTTTAATGGAACAACGCGCAGCTGCTCAAGCGGATCAAGCACGTGAGCATGAAAGTGCGCGTGACACGGATATCGAGAAACATAAAGATGATGCGGATCCTGAAAAGACTTCCCCATTTTATGGCGCTGAGAACGAGCAAGGGGAACAAGTAGCCAAAGCTAGTACTGATGTGTCCTCATCTCATTCAAAGCGAAAAGCTCCACCACGGATTGTAACGGAACTCCCCATTCCATCCAGCGGTGGGTTGCCTGTTCCGTCATGCTGGCACCTGCACATTCATGTGGATGGCTCGAAGCAGTGCCTTATTGTAGGCTTCATGCTGAATATTGTGGCTATCCGTTGCCTTGCAAGCGAGCACGTGATATGGAAAATAGTTGTCTGCATTGCAGTTACAGGCATCTTCATTTTCAACGTGTACAATCCACGGTCATTGCAGCGACCTATCCGAGGCGGCTTACGGGGCAGGATTTCAAGTGGCAACAATATTGATCCCTCCGTGCTCGGCACGGAATTGGCGCAGTGCCATGACCCGGATAATTGTTGTCTGCACAAGCTAGGAAACGCTTCCAGTAATGGTTGCTCCGATGGAGGAGAGGGGGATGCCAGTAGTGCTGAAGGCGCTGGGGACGTGCCACACCGGAAGTTCAGCGGTCAAAGCATGAGACGATTTGCGAAATTTTCGATGGGTAGCACAATGGTTCGATCGGACATGCAGCCCGACGGAAGGTCGAGCAACGTGGACCATTCCTGGAGCACTACTCGAGCGGAAACATTTTCTGTGCGAAGTGCCGACTACAAAAAGCTGCGGAGAAAAGAGGTATGACTTGTGACGACATTCGTTTCGGGCGTAGCATTGCTAATGCTGATTGATGCCTGTGAATTTCTTACTACTGCAGGCCTCACAACCTGCCCTCTTCGAGTTCCTTGGGGCAGATTTAGTGCGAACTGACAGCAAAGTTGATTTGATCTCCCAGCGCGTTGAATTCCCACCTGAGTATGAGAACGCCAAGCTGTTCATCATCAACGCTCAGGTAATTCTTACAGAATTGAGCCGGAAGTCGGCTACAGCTACTAATCGATTGTACTGCATGTGAATAGCTCCCGTCATATGGGCCGAGCGTTTGGGGGATGGCAGTTGCGATGGTCCTGGATACAGCTTAGCTCTCTACTGGATGATCCCAGACGACGTCTACGAGGTGAGTAGGCTGCGTTACACTGTGCTTCCGTTGTTACACTCATTGCTAAGCTCTTTGGCTGTTTTCTTCGCTAGGAATTACAGAATCCCACGACAACGACATTGCGCCTGCTAAAGCGATTCTTGGAAGCAGGTGATGATCGATCGCTGACGGATCGCTTCAAGGTGATCGCCCAGGTCACCAATCAAGATGAGTGTGGTATGACTGGCATGGCTAAGAAGTTGCTTGTGAGCCACAACGCAACGCCAGTGCTAACGCGACCTCAGCATCGCATCTACCACTTCCGCGAAGGCAGCACTGAGGTCGTTGTGGACGTCCACGCCTTCTCGTACATCGCACGGCGCGGCATTCATCTGCTGATAGACAAGACCTCGAAACTCGTGATCGACGTAGCCTTCGTGATCCAAGGCGAGACGGAAGACGAGCTGCCGGAGCAAGTTCTCGGTTGCTGCCGTCTCGACCATACGAGCGTGCAGAAGGCAGCAGAACTCCCATGATAGAATACCAAGTGTGCACAAAGCACGAATACGCGGGTCTCCGTTTGTACATTAGATACTACAGCATGCATTATCTTTACGAAATACAACGACACATTCGAACTGTTGACAGCTCGCTCGTGGGAATGGAGGAAAGGTCAGTAATCCTAGGTTATGCATCAACTTATTGGAAAAATCAGCCCCGAAAGATGGTTAACTGAAAAGGGATTCATCAATCCTTTCCTCCTCTCTCTACTACCTCAAACATGAAGGAGATCTAGTGATGGATATGGGAATGCTCGGAGTAAAATTCTCAACAACCAGGGCTACTACCCCCGGATTCAGAAACTCTAGTCTGAAAATGAAAAGTTGGATCATCACTGCATTCCTCGGACATAGAAACAATACACTTCATGTACAGCTACAACGTTCCTGGTATATGTTGACTCCCTGACGAAGCAAAAGTCGAAATGACCGACGAGAAACGGTTGCATCTTGCCTTTGACACCAGCCAGTCGTTCAATCATCCTATTTCAATGTGGTACACGTTATGTTCATCCTGCATGCAACCTAAATATTGTGGTAAACACTAATTTAAATACTGTATGTATTGCACATGAATTTCAGCTATACTGAAGTGCGGCACGCAATCTGAAGTGGCAAAAATAGGGCTTTAAATGGCTACACAATAGCAGTTTGCAAAATGCATCAAGGCTTCTCCGGTGGCTTCTTCCTCCCAGCGCAGCGCTCCGTCCACTGCAAGGGAGGATTCTTCTCGTCCGCCTCGCATAATGAAGGCAATAACCAGATTGAGCCGCCGCCAAGAAGATCACAAGCTCCAATTTCTCGAGAGCTTCGGCACAGACGATTTACTTCTAGTAGACCAGAGTTCAACGTGCCAAATGAAGAGGAGGCTGGCAAACAGTCAACAAAGGCAAAAACATCGATACGAGTCATCCGACCGCGCCACGAAAGGGTTAGTCTTGTCGACGCCGCAGATGTTATGAAGGCGGCAGCTCCTCTGACGTTTTGTGTGTCCTGCACCGTCGTTCAGTTGGCAGCCGCAAATTTGCGATTTTCCAGGCGCAAACAAGAGGAAGGAACAGCGCCAATAGCAATCAGATAATCTCTGGACAAATTGCGCCATCTAAACGTTTTCCGGATGTGAATTCCAAGTTTGAGGTAAAGCAGGCCGCAGTGGATGAAAACAGTTTTTTTGTTTCGGTTTTCAAAGACCTAGTTGATGACATTGTGTGCAGTTGGCCATGCAAGAGCTACACCAGATAAAGGACGAGTACAGATTGAAAGACCAGAGGTATGGCATGCTCTCTCTGCCTTTACTAATAACTACTGACGCATTTTTTCTAGGCAGAAATCGGCTCCAACACTGGTTTCAGCTAAAGGATTTACAAGGGATATTAAGCCATCACTAGAAACCAGTCGTGCTTGCGCACCAACTACAGCATTCAGTCAACAAGATGTAACTACCGCAGCTGCACAACACTCCAGCCTACACTCTCCCCGTCAGAAATTGCTAATCGCGGAAATGGTGATGCGGAAACTCTACAAGAAAAACCTGTCGACAGAACAGACACTGGTCCGACTAGAGCAGGAAAACGCCAGCCTGCGCACTAGAATTACTGAACTAGAGACGTATAAGACAGCAGAGAAGGGTCCTTGGGGGAACTATGATAACCAAACTGAAGACCCAGCGAAACATTTTTGTCAGACATGGCAAGCGTTGAAGCCGAAACACATGAAAAGATTTCGCCTCAAATCGTCCCCCAGCCAACTCGCGAGAGGATTGAGCGTCTAGACCAACAACAGCTCGATTACCTTCGTCATCTAGCTGCAGAGCAGGACAAGACAATCACTGCACTTCAGTCGCGCATTGAAAGTATGTCCCGGGATCACACTCAGGTTAAGCAGGAGTCTTCCAAGCTCGTGCGTAGTAAAAGCACACCGCGAGGACTGGTAAACAAGCTCCAGGAGAAATTGAATACTGCAGTAGCCGAATCCGAGCGACATAAATCCAACTACTGTAAGATGAAGGCAGACTTCCAGCGGCTCCTGAGCGTGAAAACCACAACATTATGTGAGAATCCGGCCGTGCTTTCGGCTGGTGCGCGCGAATTGCTACAGCTTATGCAACGCAAGATGGCTCAATTGGAACAAGAACACACGGCGAATGTATCACTCTATAACGAGCAGCTTTACGCAGTGGAGCAGCAAACCTGTGAGTCGTTTGCGCAAAAAAGATGCTAGAGCGCGAGATGGCGCGAATCGCACAAGACGTGCTGCAGCGAGATGAGCTTGACTTACAGATAGAGAAATGCATGGTTGGCGTTTTCGACCGATTGCATCAAGTGGAATCCGAAAATCTTCAACTCAAGGGTTCTAAGCCAACACACATCGTAACATCAGCTGCAAACAAATAAAACCAATCGTCCGATTAACCGGGAATAATGCACCTATCGATACGCTCAATTTACTTCTTCAACTCCGTTGTCCAAAGGAGCGGGTGCGACGACACAACTTCCACTTGCTCACACGAGTCATCGACATGATTAGAGCTACTGATGAGTCCGCCAAAGCCTGTCTCCATTCCTGGGGTCAGGTTCCATTTCAGCCCCGAAGTTGTAGCTTCCTTGCACGCCCCTGCGATCGGAATCAATCCACACGTGCGCGTTTCAAAGTGGAAGTTCGGTGTGATCACGTGCCGCACTTCTGGCATCAATAGTTGAACTGTGGTTTCATCTGAAAGCAACACCATTTGCTGGAAGCGGGCTCCCCACCTGAAGAGCCCGTTGACACTCTGCATTTCCTGATCGAATCGGCCGCCCATGGCGCCAAAAATCATCACCGAGAACCGTTCGTCCGTTCCGCTCGCCTTGCAATGCTCTTCCTGCACTTGGTGAATCAACTGCAAACACTTATCCAAGTCGTTTGTGTACTGGTCCGGATCGTGGAGCACCTTCGTGCCTTTGCACGTGTAGAACTCCTTGACGTCGTCACGCAGCGAGTCCAAGTCGCCTTTGATGTAGTCCGGCACCATCAGATCCTGCGCCTCCAGCTTCACCCCGCGGTCGTATAGGCGATTGGCCCCTCCATCCGCGCAGACTGTTAGCTGCGCATTGCTCCACATGTTCCAGAACAAGTCCGAGCCTCGAAGACCGACTCCGTTCTTCTTGACACGCCATGAATCGAATGGGGCGTTCAGCAGCAGCACCGCCAGACGAGGAACGAAGTCGCGATGGTCTTTCGGGTCCGTCCAGAACGCATTCGTGTGGTGTCGAACAGGTAGATTCGAGCTGTGCAATGTCGACTGGCTCATGGTTAGTGAGTGCCGGCAAGTTCGAAGCTGACGGCCTCGCACCAAACATCGGACACCAAGCGACATTTACCCAGATTGTGACCGGTACAGTACCGGTATGTCTAACTGTAAGGAAAAGTCCTCTGGCAGTGATTTGCATAGACCAGGAGGGCACTCTTGTGGACTGCAATGGAGACTCGCAAAAACAGTGAGTTATTCGCTGCCTACGAGAAACCGGAGCACTCGATGTGAGGTTTACAGTCGGTTGATGCAATGTTCTTCGGTCGCCAACCGACTGGTTTCGCCGTTGGTGGGTGGACTTGATACCAGTTTGACCAGCTCATGTGGAAAATGGCTCGGATGAACACGCTACTTCCAACTGGCTGGAGACAAAGCCAGATGTGGAGATAACGACTACTGTACTGCAGGTGCTGGACGGACAGTTCTCACAACTTTTGCACATGCAAAAACAAGGCCAAGAGAATCAGTCCATCGCATGCGCTTCACGATGGTGAGGAGACGTTCAATACACCAGCCCGGCTTAAAAATTTCGATGACTGTAAATGCCAAAGTAGTCTGCAGTGCCAACATGTTGCCTCCTCTTCAACATGTACTTCAACATTACTGTTCTAGTCCGTATAAGTCCGCCAGAGATAATCTCTACATATCCAAATGCATGAAATGTGCTCATACTTAAGTGCAGTGAAACCAGTGGTCTGCCCATCAGATACACAGATCAAGTCACTTTATTTCAAAATTTCAGAACCCGAAGTATTCTCAGCTTGCATTTGTAACGCGTTCTCTCTGTACCCTATCCTGTGGACAACCCAAATAGGGCTGCAGTGTGGAGGTCGGGAAGGCAGACAGCGCGGCACGTCGGACGCGTTTTCCGGTTTTCTACCAGCGGCAGCGAGCTCCCGACACCAGCAACACATAGGTACGAGGCCAAACCTGCTATTTACCGCTTTCCCGGTCCTTAGACGCGCTTTGGAGCTGTCGTAGTGTCAACCGACTGAATTCTCCTGGTACCCATCTTTTGTCGTTAATTTTTGAAGCTAATCGCTTGCTCTGCTGGTGCTTCTTTGGTCAGTTTGATTCAGCGCTGTGTCTTCTCTCTGGAGCTGGCTTCAGGCGTCTCTACGAGCTTCTGGAAGCCGAGGAACGCGCGTGTAATTTAAAGACGAGTATTGGTATTTTATTTCAAGACGAAGAGGAGAAGTTTACCGTCACAAAATGCAATTCTTCAAGCAACTGACGGACCCAGCGCTCAAGCGACTGTACAAGTTTGTGCTGAAGCGCATGATCGGCCGCTTCCTGGCTGTGGGGAGCTGGATCTGGACCAGTTGGACGTGCACTTGAGATCAGGGAGACTGGAGCTCTGCGACCTGCTGCTGAACGCCGACGTGCTAAACGCAGAGCTCTGTGAGGCCCAAGGCTTGCCTTTCAAGGTGAAAAAGGGTTATCTAGGCTCGGTGCGCGTCGCCATTTCGTACGCCAATATCATGAGCGAGAGCTGTTTGGTGGAGATTGACGACATTGAGATTATTTTGGTGCCATTAGATGCTTCTAGTAAGCAGGAGGAGACACATGTGCAGCAGGTGGGAGCTGATGGGAGATCATCTCCTACAGGAGAAATCTCTCCCAAGACAGAAACATCGACTGACAGTCCCGCAGCGAAGAAACGCACGATACCGGAACCCGTGGACGAAATTTCACAGGAAGGGCTCGACTTTGTGGCCAGCTGGATCGAACAGGTCACATCCAAGATTAAAATCACGTTGTCTAATATTTGTTTGCGACTGGAGACGGGCGAGCAGCACAATGGGCGCGATGTGGCGCTGCTGTGTAAGCTGCAATGGGCACAGTTTACTGATGAGTCTGCGTCTGAGGTACAGAGTGCCTACGGCCGCAATAGTCTCGACCACACGGCCAGCATGTACGGCTCCCAGACGACTGGTGGTGGAATGCAGTCCATGGCGGCTGGTGCACTGTTTGGCATTTCACAAAAGGGCATTAAATTCCGAGGGGTTAGCATGGACTTGCATTTGAGCAGTGACGAGGATGGCGAGGCTGATCGATGGACAGACCGACGGCGCACGGAATATAATGACATGGTACTGCACCCGTTTTTAGCTAGCAACCCGGGTAAGCAGTGCTATATTCAAGTGAAATTATCCCATTACGAGGCACTGGGATCACCCGCGATGGATGCAGACGTGTTCTTCCACTCAATCCGGATCGTGCTGCAACCCCAATATTTTCCTGAGTTAGCAACGCTAGTTGACGCGTTTTCGGCAGACCCTGCCAAACTGAACACGCATCGTACCAACAGTCGATATACATCTGAATCGATGTTTCAGTCAGTTTGTGATGACAACCCAGCTTGGATGGCTGCTGGAAGTGACGATGATGCTGATCAAGCTGCAGGGGCTCTCAACCTTTCGTTTAAGGAGTTCCAGCGCATAGAGCAGCTTCTTCTTCAATATCGCAATACGCAGGATGAACTACAGAAAACGGGGCGACGAAGGGAGTCTAGCGAAGTAGACACACCACCTTCACAGGGGTGCCCCCTTTTCAAAGTCGAAGGTTGTCGGCAGCCGAAAGTGTCGAAAGTATTGGTCTGTCAGACCTAGAAGATGACGACGATGGATTTTTGAATGTGAGACCGATCTTGCCAGTTCCATGGCACCAAATGCGGGCCTGGGAAAGTCAAGTATTCTCGGTCAGTCGATGTATGCGTCTGCACGATATGGCTTTGACGAAAATGAGATGGAAAGCAAACATGATGACCGAAGTCAGCTTTCATGGTCAACAACTGTAGCCCAGAATCGCGCAGCACGGCAAGTACTGTCACGAGTAAAGGTTCATTTGTTGGAGTGCGAATGTATCCTTCTGTATGATGACCTCCCTGACGACGATGACGACGGCGACTATGAGGAAGAGGAAACGCTGAGTGACCAGGAGGGTGGCGGTTCACTGACCGATAGCCGTTTCCTACGCGCACCTGTAAGGCCCACGAAGCCGTTACCGTCAGTGGACGGGCTAGAACGTCTGGAGCTTTCCTTTAAAGATATCGTATTTTCAAACTTAGCATACTCCCAGCACACGTTGCTAGCGATGACAGTTGGAGTATTCACGATTACGGAGAAAACGCTCCCGCGGATGTCACTAGATGCGGACGAGGAGGAAGCGGCAATGCTGTCGACGTGTGTTTTAAAATTTGCCGCCCACTCTCCAGTTACAGGGCGTAAGGTTAACTTGTCGGCAAATTTGTCTGCTCAAGTGCGAATTGAGTTTGAACCAAAAGCGGACGATAGCCCCCAGCTGTGATTGCATCCTTGGGAGTGCGTGTACATGCTCAACCGATTCTAGTGGAGTGGGATATGTACCTCCTTGATCGAGCACATCGTTTGTTGGCTCTTTTGGAAGCAGATTCATCTACTGCCAAACGAGAACCAGCTTCGTCACCACTCGATCTGTCTGATACTAAGGAATTCACGAAGAAGCTGGACATAACGACGGAGAGTATACAGGTGACACTGCGGTTTCCGATGGTTAATAGCGACCTCATTCGCTTTGGCTCTTCATCAAAGCGCGGTTTGTGCGAAGATCGACTTCTGATGACACTTGAAGGCGTAATAATGGCCTCAAACTCTACGCATTCAGGTGACAACTATAGCGAGGCAGACACACCAATGCCTCCCCATTATAGAAAAGGGACTGCGCTGCCCTGGCTGGCGGAATTTGCCTTATCATTTAACAACGCGAAGGTGGCCTTGCTAACTCCCGAAAACGGCAACCAGCGGAGTTTGAAGCTAGATGAGGCTGTCCTTGTTACAGCCAGTAGTGATGAGCGCACAGGGGACGTTTGCACACTCCGGTTACGCCTTCAAACCCCGTCCCGTGAAGATATGAAAAATGCAGTTATGAGTAAGCAAAACCTCTCCCAAGATGCCATCCAGAGTCCCGATCGCGCATCCATTGATAGCGCACCTGATGATATGAGTGGGGATGACAACGATGGTGGAAGGGTCGGGTTAAACGGCTGGAACTTGGATGCTTTGGGCCGTGCTGAGGCCTACGAGGCTGCTGCAGCTGCTGCTGCTTTATACTCAGTGGAGATTGGTCTCCCTTGTGCAAATGCAGTGCTGTTCAAGTCGTCCCTAGCCCGTTTAATGGTGCTTTTTGATGCACTATTGATGATTAACCCTATCGATGTCGACAGTTATAACCAGATGCTTGCGGCTGCAGCACTACGGAATCGCTTGATGCCGAGCTACATGACTTTAAACCTCACGTTAGGTGAAGGCACTGTCCGCATTTGTGATCATGTTGAACTGCCATCCTCTCAAACTCGGAGCTCAGTACCTAACGGAGGACCAGAGAAGGTGGCATGCTCTCCGGAACTTGAGAAGGTATTGTTTACCTATCATTTTGTATTCGAGACCTTAAGAATCTTCCAGGTTTCCCAGTGGATGGGTCAACTGGCTTCTCGCGTTCATGTCTTAGCACAGAACACTACTCTTCTGGAAGAAGATGGCCGTACAAATGCAGTGGTTCCGATCATATATAGAACACCATTCGGTGCATCGAAAGCACCCATATTTTTTATGGGTGTTGACATTGCTGATCAGACGAACGAAATGCGTGAGATGAAAGTAGAGTTAAATCTTTCACATCTCAGTCTACGGTACGACGTCCGCTCGAAGTGGTTATTTCAGATGCTGGATATGCTCTTGATGGACTACCCCATACCGATTATCCCACTGGATTCAGCGACCATGTCCGATGAAGAGAGTGGGGAAATCTTCAATATCGTGAAGCGTGGAGGGGACTACGAGGCAGTACCGTTAGCAGTCCCTCCAAAGACTGTATTCACGAAGCTCTTCGTCAATTTTTATGATGTGATCGTTGATTACGCGCCGGCGACCTTATCATCTCGAGTGATTCTCGTCTTGGGCAAGATTAGCGTATCTTCAAACGTTGTTACGGGAGCTGTCATGCAAGGCTACAAAATATCGGCTGGCGACTTGGAGCTATTTCTGACACAAACACGGGCCAGCTATGACGAGATCGATGAAGTCATCTTGGGAAATGACCTCTTCCTACGTCATAAACCCAACAGCACGAGCAAGAAAGTGCTCAAGTTTGCGGACACTTATCGAAGGAGCAGTGGTAGTTTGGATGCTACGTATCCATCGTTGCTGACATTTTTGGAAAAATTTGGGTTTTTGCAGATCGTGACGATGGATTTTGTTGATGTATTCCTGCGTGTACTGGTGCCACCTTCAACTTCTACATCTCGAGGCCAGCCTGAGAGCAATGCTGCATCCCCGTCGACGTCACCAGAGATGTCAGTGGAGTTAAATCTGGGCACAGCAAATATTTACGCGTGCTTTGATTCCTTCAACACATTGCTCGAGCTGTTGTCTGTGTGGACAGAACAACTTGCGATTGAGCAGGAACCACGCGACTCCACTGCTTATGTGGGACTTGACGGATTGGCTGATCCATCAAGTGTGTCAGTCGTGACAAATTTGAGTCCTGCCCCCACAAGTCGCTTGCGGGCTATGGGGGTGCCTACTCCTGACGCGTTAAATCTTAACTCTGCGAGTGAACGGGCATCTATACGCGGCATAAGAGATTTTTCAAACACTGCAAGTATCCATAGTTCTAATGGGGAGAATAGTGGTGTTGGTGACAATTCTAGTCGATCCATCAACATTCTCGAGCAGATCGACGAAGATGCCTTCGGCGGCGGTAAAAAGATCTTCCCAGGAAAAACTGTTGCCACCGATACAGAAGCTCGCTTGTTGCGCACGAGGTTGGATGCTATTCAAAGAGAGAAGGACCGTGTGGTGCACGGGCTCGAACGTGACGATGAACTCTCTGCATCGGATCTACGTCTGAGGTATCAACAAGAAGAACGACGAAAATCCGCCAAGCCGATTCGCATAAATGAGCTGGTTATCGAGGACTATTACTCTGAGTCTCAGCCGTTTGATGAGCATGTGGACGAATCCCCTGGCGCGTTTTTAATGGAACCTGATAGCCGTGGTTTACAGGAAAATACTGCCGGAGAGGATCCTTGGTTTACCTCACATGATGCAGATTCGCTGAGTGGGTCGCAATCTTCACCTGATAAAGCAATATTGTTCGGCGAACAGTCTGCGCGATGGCTTGCCCCTGATAGAGTTACAAATAGCTTTGACGAGGGCGAAGATGCGGGTGTGAGCGAAATGTCCGTGGATGACTTTCCCTGTTTGAGCCAGTGGAAGACAAGCCTGCAGTTCCGTTATCGGTGTCGCCAGGCACCAAGGAATCGGTTAATCTTGAGCAAATTGACTTGAGTACCAGCGAGGACAATTCGGATGCTCGTGAGCACGAAGAGGAGGACGACGATTTTAATGCGAATCATTTCCCTATGGGTGCATTCCCAGCAGCATCTAAAAACTGGTGGGGTATGCAAAACAGGCTAGATGATGTTGAGCTCAGTGATCTACAAACAGAAGAGACCGAATCGTCATTTTCGCATGGGATGGACTTTTGGAAGACAAAAGTACGAGTGAGATTGTCGAGGTAGGGGTCGAGTCGGCATGCAAGGCGAACAGTAACAACGTGTATCCGACAGCGTTGTCGATGTCGATTATTGATACTGGGGAGGACGAAGGCAAGGAGATCGAACTGGATTTCACTCTTGATAGTGATTTACAATCGAGGTTCAACCGCCTCCTTGAAATGGAAACGAACAGCAGTCATGAAGTTGATGAGCTCGTGGATGATAACGACGAACTCGAGGATAGTAATGATGAGCTCGAGCAAGGGAAGAGTTTGGAAGCCTACAGGCAGCCTCAGACAGAGGTGCCGCGTCATACACGCTCAGTGACATCGTCACCGCGTTCCGTTCCCATGCGGCAGGCATCATTTTCGTCAACCACTAGCCATCATGGTGCCTCCTCCTCGTCTTACGGTATGTCGACTGTGTCTCCACCTGACCAGCCAACGGCTCGCTGGTTTTACGATGACCAGCGATCTGATGATGGTGGTCCTCCCATGACTGGCCCGCCATCGCGAATATATCCTCATCATGTGGAAATTCCGATTGGAGGCTCTGCAACCTCGCTGTCGTTTGGAGAGAAGGAGTGCAAAGATGCCATCCGATTGATTGAGCGAGAGAATGCCGCTCGGAAGGTGGTGGCAACCGCGCCGATAGTTGTCCAGCATGTGCTATTACGTAATTTTAACATTTGCATGCGGTTTTTCGGCGGGTGTGACTGGACACGCGATGCCAGCGACGCTGTGAAGTTGCATCCCTCTAGAGACACTTCTGGCGAAGAGTCACTAGCAAAACCACCACAGGACGGAGCTACTGCAAAAAGGAAAAGCTCCTGGATGCTTTGCTGGACAACTATGTTCCTTCGGATGGTGGCGATCTCTTTGGTTCGTCAAACGACTCGCCATTATTTACCAGTTCGCGAAGCGCGCCAACAACAACATCCTTCTTGAAGCGTGATCCCAGCACACGAACATCGAGAGCTGTATCAAGTGATAGTGCCCCTACTTCTCGCAAACGATCGCTAAAGAAGAGTGGTCGCAAGACCGAAGAAATGCTTGAGTTGGTCGTCACACGCATTCAGCTGCGTCTTGACGTGTTCAATAACGAGGAGTCACAGAGCCTCGCATCTCACACCGTACTGGCGCTGGGCGATATGGAGCTACTAGACTACATTTCGACGTCTCAGATCCGTAAGATTATCTGCTATTGGAAGTCTGAGGCAACACACCCACGCGAAAGCGGTAGTTCTATGGTTCGGCTGCAGTTGATAACTGTGCGCCCTGGGCCTAATTTATGCGAGGAACACCGCCTCAAGGCCCGTCTGCTCCCACTACGTATTAATCTCGACCAAGAAGTGGTCAAGTTCCTACGGCAATTTGTGCCGATTGAGGAAGCTCCTGCTCCAACGAAGCGCTCTTCGCACAAACAAATTGGCCTGATGACAGAAGACGACGATGATGAAGTCGGTGTCACAATGCACGATGGTGCTATGGAGATGACACCACTTGGAGGTAGCGCTCCAGTGGTGGATACGATCGCGAACGTTGGAGCATGGTTTTTCCAAAGCGTTGATATCAAGCCATGCAAAATTAAGATTGACTACCGGCCAAACCACGTGGACTACGCGGCGCTGCGTGCTGGTGACTACTTGGAGGTAATCAATCTCTTTGTATTGGAAGGAATGGAGCTAGTGCTTCGTCGCGTACAGATGAGCGGCCTCGATGGTTGGACTGCGTTAGGTGAACACGTTCTAATCTCATGGGTACAGGACATTTCACGGCGCCAAATTCACAAATGTGTTGCGAGTGTATCAATGCCACCGTTACGTCCGTTCGTGAACATTGGTGCCGGCGCGGCCGACTTGATTTTACTTCCAATGGAGCACTACGGACGTGACCGGCGGCTTGTGCGCGGCCTGAAGAAGGGTGCATCCAGCTTCCTTAAGTCAGTGACGATTGAGACGCTGAATACGGCTTCCAAGGTCGCACAAGGTACTCAGGCTTTGCTGGAACACGCGGATGATGTGGTATCCTCGTCTTCAGCTCTTCGTCGCAAGCAGCTTAAGTACCGACAAGCCGGGAGTCGTATTGCACGCAACTCGCGGCGCATGGGTGGTGGTGGTATCCGTAACGCGCAGGATGCGGGTGGAGGTATTGGTGGTCGTCAGTACTTGGCCCAGCAGCCGGCTAGCGCCGCTGAGGGCTTTGGACAGGCGTACGATTCGCTAGCACGAGAGTTACACGTGGCAGCTAAGACCATTGTGGCTGTGCCGCTCGTGGAGTACAAGAAGACGGGGTCTCAGGGCTACGTCCGTTCGGTTATCCGCGCCGTCCCGGTAGCGGTCCTTCGTCCCATGATTGGTGCCTCCGAGGCCGTGGCAAAGGCGCTCATCGGCGTGCGCAACGCTGTGGATCCGGAGCTCAAGGAGGACATTGAGAACAAGTTCAAGGATTTTCGAGCCATTTGAGTTGCTGCCGGTTTTGACGTGGCAAGCAAAGTAAGTTAAGACGAGGGAGAGCCTGTTGGTGATGCGTGTGCAGGTTCCTCCAATCGATCCACCAATTCATTTAAAGTTATTTTTCAGACAAAAGTTGTTCATGTTGAAGTGGACTGTTTTTAGTAAATATGCATACTTTTTTTTCTGGTGGTCTCTGTTTTCTCAGTCTTTTACAATATTGCATACAAACATCAAGTGTCAAGGGGAGCGCTTAGGAGCCGCACATAACAACCTCCAGTCCATTTCAAGAGCTCAATTATGGTGATGGCAAGTGGTCGTCAGGCGGCGGCACTCGTTGGCGGACGTCTCGTGCAGCGCCAGACGCTGCTCCGGACGCAGCAGACGCAGACGCGTTCGTTCTACACGGTGTTCGAGAAGTACCTGGAGGCGTACAAGCGCTACGGCTGGAAGGGTTCGCTCTGGAAACTCTACAACCCTGGTGACGTCAAGTTCGGACGCTTCGTGGGGGAGGACGAGAACGGCTTCAAGTACTACGAAGACCCGACGGAAGTGTACGGCCAGCACCGCTGGACGGAGTACAAGGTGGACTCGTGGGACGAGGTGGAAGGCACGCTCATCCCCCGCAATGGCACCTTTGGATGCACCACCTGACGGACTCTTTGCCTGGAGAGGGCGGTCAGGATCCTGCCAATTGGGAGAAGGTGGCCATCTGCAAACAATCGGACGCACCTTTCTCCAACCACTTGGGCGAGCACGTGCCGTACTACCCCAACAAGACGCTCTACCGCTCCCGTGGCTACAACGTGGGCAGTCTGGCCACCAACGCCGACGAACCGGACCAGTACTACCTGCAGCGCAACCACTTGCGTCGCAACCGCCAGCGCAAGGCTCACTACTTTGAAGATGTGGACTACAACAACCCCGACGCGGAGGGAGAATCTCGCTCCGAGTCGTTGCGTCCGGCCAACATCAACTAAGGACAAGAATTGCTGCTGACTAAAACAAGTGAAGAAGAGAGGAAGGACGGGGATGTTGACTACTCGACGTGTGTAGCATGGTAACTAACCGACTGTGGTGTGAACACCCTGTAATGGTCAATTGAATTCGCGCCGGTCTGTCGTCAGCAGTTTATTTCCTTCCTTTATTGCGCGGAGACTTGACTTGACGACATGCAAGCTAGTCACTGAACGCTAAAGCGCAAACTCCCGCTTCCTTTATTAACTACTTCAGCACTCGGTCGTGCTCTCTCGCCTTCTTATTAAGCAGCCGAAGAAACTTTGCTGCGCTCGTCACTCGACAATAACATTCACCGCAAGCACTGCCCAATACATACAACCGAAGATCAAGTCTCGTTCCTCTGTTTCGTCTAAATGGCGATCTCGCTGGTACCGTCCGTTGTCTCCAGGTTGAGTGCGATAAGCGAGCCAGAGCGTTGGGTATTGCCACTATCCGTCGACTCCGACGACGCACGCTCTGACGTCATATCTTCTCCATAGTCGCTGCTCTCAGCACTGGACATGGATTGCAGCAAAGGCATTACGCCCAAGCTTGGAGCCGCAGAGCGTTGAGACGCAGTCGCGTCTGAGGATGCTATCGACGAAGACATGTTCTCTCCTGATAACTTGGGGATCGTGTCGTACACGGAGCCTGATCGTTTGGGGCGGCCCTCGGAAGGAGAGTCAGGGCCCATACTCATGTCGGACGCCGCAGATGCGGCGGAAGCACGAATCGGGACCGCGCTGTTCCGGATCGGGACTGCACTATTCCGGATTGGAACTCCAGCCATGTGCCTCTCTGAGTCAGGTCCCATGCTGATGTCCATTTCATTCTGCGGCCCTCCGGTCTGTGTGAAGTCAGCGCTGTGCGTCTCCATGTCCACGTGCCCCTTTGCGTTCGTAGCCGTCACCAGCTCCGTGTACTCGTCCGCCGCAGACAACGTGCGGCCGCTCGGTACGCGGGAAAGTTTCGTGTTACCGCCACGTCCGCTCGCTGCTGAGCCTGCCAACTGGGTAAGACGGAATGCTGTGCTGCCGGCACTCCGTCCGTTGGCGTTAGCGTTGCCGTTCTCTCCGTCACTTGAAGAGCGGTACTGGTACGAGTAGCTGGCCATCTTGCGGCTACTGAAGGTCGGGCTCACTCCGCCCACAGTATTGAACACACTTCCGTCACTGCTGGCAAGCGAGGGGTTGTAAGGATTACTGGAGGCACTCGATCGTGCAGACGACGCGTAGCTCACGTCGAAGCCCTTGCTGAAGCCCAAATGTTCTCCAGGAGGAAGCTCAATGGACATCTCGGGCATTCCCAGCTCGCGTTGGTCCGGTGCGAATCCTCGACCTGCAGGGACCGTCAGACACGTCGCCCCTGCTGGAGGGGAGGGCGTCGGCTCTGTCTCCTTCTGAGTGCGGCGTCTCCTCCTCGATCGGAGGAACAGCAGCGTCGCCACTACGAGCGCCAAGACTCCGATAGCGATGCCAATAGAGAGCCCTGCTCCGCCACCGCCTCCATCTCCGCTGTCCGCCTGCTGACCTGTCACTGTTTCCTTCGAGCCTGAAGACTGGGACGTCGCTGGGCTTGGAGTCGCCGGGCTCGGAGTCGCTGGGCTTGGAGTCGTGGACGGAGTCGAGACTTTCGACACTGTTGACGGGGTGGACGGACTGTCCGCCGTCGAGTCTGAGCCTGAAGAAGCCGAAGCAGAGGAGCCGGAGTCCGACGCAGGGGAAGAGGAGGCAGAGCCAGCAGAGTTGGAGCTCGACTTGGACTTGACCGAGTTCAGGAGGCTGTTGACCAAATCGTCCGTCGAAACGGCCTCCACCGAGCGCATTGTGAGTCAATTGAACTGTCGGTCTTCCCTCCTGTCGGGTCCTTCACTTCTCGATTACTTTACGTTTTCCCCTACTGCTTCTGGCGTCGTCCGCCTGCTTTCCTGATTGCCAATGGCCCAAACGGCCTCTACCGAGTTGTACGCAAGGAGCTCCTCCCGATCTGGCGGACACCGCGGCCCAAATTATGTCGCCCGGCTGCTGACTCGATGGCCAGAGCGGCCATACAAAGCGCCATATTGCTCGTGTCACACACGCGACAAAGACGGAGCGGAGCGGACCGGCTCCTCGCCTTTGTCGGTCGCCGATACAACTCGGCCAGTGCGGGGCCCTACTACGATCGGCTGGCTTTGATTGACGCTCTGTGCGATTGTATTGGGACTCTGCAGCTACAATCGATGGATCGTCGACTGCACTTTTGTATGATCGCTCAGTGGAGACCGACGACCGCCAGGCAGCCGCTACGGTGGCAAGATGGCGCCGGAGTCTCCGCAAACACACATGGTTCGAAGCCATTTCTCCAGCCGAGCGACGCCGCTCCTTCTGACTAGAAATCCACTGTGCCGCGAGAAATCAGCGCGCCGTCAAGTCTCAGTCACGATCACGCAGCTCTGGTCGGCACCTCGTGAACTCTCGTCCGACCAGGGGCGCTGGGGCCCACAAGTCTTTGAGTCAGCTGCAACTTGCACCGCAGCGTCGTTGGTTGCAAGATTGCCTCGTACCAACTGCTATCGCAATGCACTGCAGAGCTGAAGGAGCTGAAGGACTTGCCGCTGATCTTCCGGTGGGTGCAAACGTGCTGCTTCGATTTGAGCAGCCGTGCTCTCTGCGGCCGGCAATTATTTCGTAGTCGGCGATCCGATTGATCCCGACAGGTGTCACCGCTCCTGGAGAACCTGCAGCAGATAGACGCACAGGATTCGACTCACTCGACCAGACGTCTGGTGCACAACTTCACCACGGCGAGAACTCGTGCTGATGTTCAAGATGATGCTACGTAGTATGAATTGATGCCGACTCGCTACATTTTTCGGGAGTTCCACCTACTTAACTATGCGCTTTGGAAGCTCAAGCGACCTATAGGTCTGTTTGCGAACCAAAAGGCGGGCGTGTTCGACACTACCATAGCGCACCGGTGTATACTCGTTCAAGTGCAGGCGTCGACGACGTCGAGCGCGCTCCTTGACCCACCAAGCGCCCAGGATCAGCGCCACGCAACCTGCAGCGGCAGCAACTATTGCAACCACATTGATCAGCGGCGAGCTACTACTGCGGGTGTCACCCGTCTCACTCGAATAAGTGACCGCAGTATCTCCGCTAGCAGTTGCTGTTGACGACACTTTCGAGATCGTGGCTTTAGCGGGCTTAGCAGCAGTGGCCTGTTGTTGAGCGTAGTGCTCGTTCTCGGCGTCGATGCGTCGGCACGAAGGGTGCTCGACAGCTATTCCAACAGAGCAATTGCAGACAGCACCAGGGCCTTCAGAGCATTTACCGTAGCCGCTGCAGTACGTCGTGAGTGTTTTGTCCTTGACACCCTTCTGCTGCGGGTACACGTAGCTGCCGGCAGACAACCAGCAGTGATCGACCGAGGGTTGTTCATATGTCGAGAGCGCCATCGAGTCCCGTTCCTCGCCATTCTCCTTGCCTGAGACGATTTCCTGGCATGATGGACCAGAGTACGGCTTGCGCACAGGCGGGAATTGAACGGCGTTGTAGTACTTCTCCCCATTCGAGAGACAGCCGTCGTCGTTACCGTCCAGTCCACAGTTATACTTGGGAATCTCACCCACACCAGAGCACGTCTGAACATCCAACTTTTTGTATAGCGTTTCAATGCGTTCATCCATCCAACGCGCACGAGCCAGCACAGATTGTTCCAGGTCCGCAATTTGCTCCGCATACGTCCCATTGCAAGTCTTCAAGTCCACAACAGCGCACTGTACGACATCAGAGCGCCAGTTACCACCACGGCATTTGGATAGCTGACGGTGCACAGGTGCCGCGCTTGCGTCGATGAACTTGGCAACCGAGTCGTCGCTCCAGACACCAAAGACCGGGTCATCTGCTTTTTGTAAGTTGGTGCCGCGTAGAGTCTTCCAACGCTGAATGACGTACGACGTGAGTTGCGAGTTGCACATAAGACGCTTCCAGTACGTGTACTGCGGGTAGATCCAATCCTTGAAGTTGCGGCGAGCACCATTGCCGTACGCGAGGTTCATATCCCACACCGGTCCAGCATTAATCGGCTGATCACGGTCTTTAAAGAAGAAGGTACTGCGTCGGTAGGCGTCGACGTTGAGCGACATCTCCGTGTGCAGCAGATAGTCGGCGAAAGATCCGAGATCAAGATGCTTTTCGAGCTCTTTCGGAGTGGTCATGTTGTTCCAGAGTGTGCGGTACATTTGTGGCAAGAATCCCATGTCGGTGTTCACGAAGTAGTCGCGCATCTGTTGAGATAGCGATGAACCGCTAGGATGCGCCAACACGGGGCGCTCGCCCATGCCAAACTCGTTCTGGTACTGGTCGATGACCATGTTGGGCGAGTACGAGCCATAAGTCGGCGGGTCGTTCGACCACGCCCACCCTCCATTCATCACGGACGGATCACGAGCGGCGCATTCCGTATTCATCGGCGCCAGGTTGACGTGGTTCTTGTCGTAGCTCATCTTTTCCAAGAGTAGGAAGATACCCGAATACTGTGGCTTCTCCTGATCCGGATTGGTGCGCATGTAGACAACTGCATGGCGAGTTTGCACCGCGTAGCGACCCGTGGAGCGGTACAACCACTGTGCCAAGTGGTTGCGCAGCAGCGTACAGTCCAGGAAAGGTCCGTTCATGACGAACTTCGAGCTCTCCGGCATGCCGAGGAAGGACGTTTTCTCCGAGAACTTGACGTTGAACTGGTGCTTCGCGAAGAAGAGACTGGTTTGGCCTCGGTAGTTGGCCTTCGTCTGCTCGTAGACAGCAGTGCGTTTGCCATTGACGCAGTTGAGTTCACCGACGGCGTTGTCGATGACCTCAACGCGTGTCTGCACAGCTTCCTTCAGACAATCTGGTGCTGGGTAGCGCAACTGGTTGCAAGTTGGGTCAGGGAAGCTCCGGTCCACAGCCGAGACGATCACCACGGGCATCTCGTAGCATTCTAGAGGGTGACAATACCGGCACATCAGTATCTGAATATCCAGAGCTTAAAGGTTATGACGCGTACCAAGACTCTGCGCAGTTGGCTGTTCCGCTAGAGCAGACTGCAGCGACGCAAGCAGTGCCAAGATTGAGAGGATCCTCATCGTTGCGGAAGTCGGTTGAGGTCCGGTCTGGTCAGGAGATTTGAGGGGTTTGCAGCGAATTGCGAACTGATGAGAGCTGAAGGATATCGGAGACATCCGTTACGAAGAGAGCACAACGGTTACAGCAGAAATGGCGTTGCGGCCACCAAGCGAACTGGCAAACTCAGCGCTAGAAGGAAAAACGGTTCGCCGTGATAGCGTCGCTGAGGAATCTTGGATTCATTAGTTGCAGATCGGGCGCCTAGGCGTGTCGATCTCCGTGTTGAACTGACTGATCGTGCAAGTACTGGCTTAATGTCATTTTGCTGTCATCTGAAGGCCACCAACTTTCCTCGCCAATATGCAAAGCAGTATTGCAGGAAGAGAGCGATGTTCATAGCGACACGAGAAACCAGATCAGAGAAACCACACACGCAATTCATCAATAACGGCAAAACGGAAAAGTTGGTGCTTCGTGCACATGTAGCCATGTCGAAATTGTAGCCATATCAACTGTAGCCATTTTGAGGGCAAGCGATTGGTGGAAAAAGTGACGAGCTCCTACACAGTATGGCGCGTCAAGGGCGCCGACAAGAGCAGCTCGCGCTGCTGGGGCATCTGAACGACTGCGTTGGGACTGCAGCGCGTCGGGTCTTCCAGCAACAACTCACCGCCTCTCAGTTGCTGCAGCAGCCGCAGAATGAGCTCCAGAAGCTTCTCCCCGAGCTCTGCAGCTTTGTCCATCGCCTGCTGCCTCCCGATAGTGGCGATTCCGTCGCTGCCCCGTCCTCTGCGCTTGTGCGGAGGGTCTTCAGTCATCCAGACGCCCAGTGGCTAAGTCGCAGCGCCAGACAGAGCGGCGTTACGGCTCTCATGTGCCAGCAACTGGTCAGATTGACTCATCGAGTCACCAATAATTGCAATAATATTGGTTCCGACAACTTGTATTGGTCGGCTCCAGAGATGGTTGTGCAGGTTCTGCTCGATGCGCTGCTACTGCCGTGCGCCCAGAGGTTCGACAGAGCTCCAGAGGCCTGCAAATGGCGCCCGACGCAGCAGAAGCCAAGGTTTCATGCTATGCCGTGCTTTTTAGTGTGGTCGGCCTTACTGCCATTCGTAGCGCAATTGGGAATTCGACACCCAGTTGTGTTCCAGAGAGTATTGCTGACCCATCGGACGGTGCAGCAAAGGCATCGTTCAAATTGTGATTTTGCACACATTTCTGGGCTCTGGAGGCTGCTGGACGAGATGAGTTCAGCGGTTAAAGGAGAAGCTCAAGAGGTTACTGCTGTGATGACCGCCTTGCTGCAATTCACGGCGAGTGAGAAGCTTTTACTTGGATCGACACGTGCTAAGGAAGAGAAGAAGGTGTTAGACGCACAACTTGATGATCAGTTGCTGGACAAGTTTTTCACAGGAATGCAAGAGTTTTCGCTCAAGTGTTGGCGTGGTAGCGCGATAATCAAGCCAGCACTGCTGAATGCGGTTCTGGAGGCACTCCTTGTATCTTCTAACAACGATGAAGTTTCTGCTATTGCGCCTCGTGTTACATTATTCGCTGGTGTGGGAAGTATTTTCGTGAACGGGTTGGCAGCGGATCTTGTTTCACAGCTAATCGAACGGCTCAAAGGAAGACCAAGCGGAGGAGTAGAAAATCATGGTCCACTTCTGGATTTCACGGTTGGATTTTGCGCTCACTTAGATCTGGTACCACTACCAGCAGTGCTCGAGCTGCTGGATATGTTGATGGAGCGCTATAAGATAGCGTTGCAGAGTTCTGAATATCATTGTGCTCAAGAACGACAGCGGCTTAAACTTGTCTTGTACGTGATTTACGTGACGCTGCACCGTTATAGAGCTGTCGATAGCTTGCGCCAAGAAGTAAGTTCCAAGTCAGTCGCGCTAATGGCGATCCTCAATCAATTCCAAACGCGCTGGTGCAGTGACATTACTTTTGGTGATTTTTACATCGCTGCGCCTGTGCACTGGACTGCTGTCGTTTGGAAACATTGGATTTTTCTGTCGGATGAGGAAGTACAAGTGTTTGTCTCCGAAGCTCTTGAAAGAGATATGGCGAATGATCGGATTGCGGCATGGCAAATGTTGGAATCAGAGCTGCCTTTCGGACCGGCAAGGACCCCGTCATTTCCTCGTATGAACACCTTACTACGGCCCCACTTGGCACCATCGATGCCTCTTGAAGATCCTGACGAAGAACGCGCACTTACGATTCGGACGAAAAACGCCGGCAAACGGCGATTTCCAGTACCGAGGTGGATCCAGAGCAACTTGAGCGCTCATTTGACGTTTTGCTTTTGCCTGACGTGATGGAGCGAGTGTGCTCGTTTATGAGCGCAAAACGACTCTGTCGAATGGCACTCGTGTGTCGCGCGTTCGCAGAACTAAGTCACCGTGCCACGCTGTGGCGGCCTCTGTATCTGCGACTTGGACTCTCTAGTGGTAAGAAACTTGTTGCTTCGCGGGTTGTCTGTCACCACGGTGAAAACTATGAGCACGATTGGCGCCAGTTGTATCAAGAGCGGTGGCAAGCTCTACGGAAACTGCGTCGCCTCCAGCGACGACCACTCGAGTCTGAACAGTCCAGCCAGCTGGATGAATATGAAGGCACCGACATCAGCATGGTCGCCAATGCGAAGCCATACGCTCCTCGGATCTGCTCTCACTGCAGCTGCGACCGATTACTGAAGTCTGCGTCTGACTTTGAAGCTCATCTAGCCCAGCATGAGGAGTTCACTTGTCCCAATGTATCGTGTCGAGCGTCATTTACTGCTGCTGCCAAGTACAAGCAGCACATTCGACAGCAGCATCCAGACACTCGGACCCATGCTCTTTCAAAATCTGAACAGGCTCGTGCTGTCCAGACCCGACTGCTTTGTGGGTTTGAAGGTTGTACAAAGAGCTACACGTCGGCCAAATGGCTGGCAACGCACCGACAGCGGAATGGCCACAATAATGCAAGTCCAGCGTAGTGCTACTAGAGAAAATAATGTACGTTGAAGTTGTTCCCCCTAAGCCTACGCCAAATAACTGTTTTCACACTCGATTACGTGCACCACACCATTGCGTTGTACTTGGTTCCACTATACCGCTCGTCTACTTTCGCCTTGGTCACTCTCTCTTCATCCATCTATCGCCCAGTCGTGACTCGATGGCACAGGCCGGGGACAGCGACAGCGGCATGCCCATGCCCACGCTGGCGGCGTTGGCTCTGTCCGGCAACGACGACAAGACGGCGGCGCTGGTGGCCACGTGCTCCTTCATGCTGTCGGTGGCTCTGGGGCTTCGTCTGCTGGCGCTGTACGTGGCTCGCAGTCGACGGCGCAAGCGTCTTCGGGTCTTCCCTCCGCTTGGGCTCTCGCTGCCTGTTCCAGTCGCGCTCCACGCTCTGGACGTGAGTGTCTACGTCGTGCTTTGGTACGCTGTGAGTATCGGCATGACGCTGTTCAACAAGTGGTTCCTGCGGGTCTGGGCAGGCGGCGGCTATCCGTTCGCGACCACCATGACGTGCATCAATATGTTCGTCAAGTGCCTCCTGTCGCGAGTCATCGACCGCTGCTTCAGTGGCAGTTGCAGTGGCAATGAAGGAGGCGGAACTATGCTGGCGTTGCCTTCCAATGTCTACTGGAGGCTGGCAGTCCCCATTGGCCTCTGCACAGCTCTAGACATCATGCTGTCGAACCTGTCACTCTTCTACATCACAGTGACGTTCTACACCATTGTGAAATCTGGAGGCAACGTGTGGAATTTGCTCTTTTCGATCTGCCTGGGCCACCAACGACCGTCCTGGCCACTGTTTACAGTCATCGTGTTGATCTCGTCGGGCATCGGATTGGCCAGCTACGGGTCGGCGCAGTTTGTGCTGTACGGATTCCTCCTGGTGCTCTCGGCCTCGATCATTGGGACGCTTCGATGGGTGTTGACTCAATCGCTGCTGCAGACGATGGAGGATAGCAACCGATCTCCGAGGAACAAGGTCTTGGCGGTGGTGTATTACGTATCACCGGCTAGTGCACTTGGACTGCTTCCAATTGCTATATTTTCAGAAGCCAGTGACTACGCTACGTCGAGGTTTTTGCTCGACTCACAGCTGCTGCTGATGTCGCTCGTGTTCATTTTCATCAGCGGTTGTTTAGCCTTCGTGCTGATTTTTATCGAGATCTTGCTTGTGAAGAAAACATCGGCACTGTCGCTCGGTATTGCTGGAAGCTTCAAGGATGTCACGCAGGTTTTGCTCGCAGTCTTCATCTTCGGCGATCAGCTAATTGCTGTGAATGTTTTTGGTCTCGTCGTGGCTACATGCGGCATGCTTTTCTACACGTTCATTAAGCACTCAGCGACAGAAGGCGACGCCGGCAAACAGAAAGGCTACTCGCGTGTTCCCTCGACACATTCGGACTTGGAGGACGGATGTGACCTCCAATCTTTAGGAAACCATGGTAACAACCAGCTTGATACTATCCCCGAATTCCACATGAAGGACGAAAGGAAGATGTCAGCAACCGGGTCAAAGGCACTCACCTCTGTTTCTGGAGTTGAGCTTGTACGACGAGAAAGCAAGGAATATTTCAATTCGCCGGGCATGGCTTCTCACGTGTGACGTGAACATGAACCCCTTGTATCAATACCACCTCATGTGCGCAGATTGTCGGCGCAAACTACCCAGTAGCAGCAGTTTTTGTTCTCATTTGATAAAATAGACTTAGCAACTCACGGATGCAGAAGCTTGCAAAAACCGTTGAGCACCAGCCAGTTGATCTAGAGTGTTTTTGTTGCGTCCGCGCATCACCGGAAGCTGCTGACTCACTCAAGCAAGTGTGGGATATATTCGCGAAGACGGCCGTCACGACAAGCAGTAAAAACGCGTCCAGTTTGACTAGCAAGCGCCACCCCACGAACAGCATCGTATTGCGGGCCTGTAAGCTCTGTGCAAATGCGCGGCGCACCACCAAGATCATTCCAGTTGCAACAACCACCGTCACCGTGAGAGGTCCAAACGCTTCCAGAAAACTTTGCATCTTTAGTTGAGGGTGCCTGCACAGCGATGCTATGAATCGGCGATGAACTCCGCGACACCGCATGAAGTGGCGAGCTGATAAACGGTCAGCGTTTAGTTCACAAACACAAGAGAAAAACATACACAACTTTGCCACGACTTCATACCTTGTCTGCCGTAAGTCCCACATAGTTAGAAGCCCGTCTTCGCTTCCAGTAAACAGCAACGGCAACGACGAGTCTGCAGTGGTGCAAACACATGAGATAATAGCTCCACCAAGTCCGTCAACGTTTAGCACCTACATGCAAGCGTTATAGCATGAGTATCTTTTGCGCCACAGGTATTGGACATATCTGAATCTAACAATCGTGGCAAAACGTACCGCGCCACGAGCACGAATATCCACACCCAGCGTTTCGCCATTATCAAGACCCGCAAAGATCACCTTGCCCTCTGTTTCTGCTTCATTATTATCGCTATGTGATGGGTAATCGCCTTCTGCCAGCAACTGTGCGGTATCATCCAGCACTGACAGACAATGTACGGGGCTCTGATCATCATTGGCCCACTTTGCAACAGCATCTTGAGTGCCACAATTCCACAGCTGGATGAGTCCATCAGTTCCACATGCTACAACAACAACAACAACAACAACAACAACAAAACATCCCAGATATCGTTATCGTTTGCATCAACAATACCATTGCAATTGCAGTCGTCTCGCTTACAGAGTACGTTGCGTCCTTTGCCCACAATCGCCACATCTTCAATGCCGCTTAGATGTCCTTTAAGTACCGCCGCACAGCGTCCAGTTACACTCCAAATCCGCAGTGTAAGGTCCAGCGACCCAGTCAGCACGACCTGTGAGCTGGGGAAGAAGCGAGCACTGGTGACGTCCGCTACGTGGCCTTTAAGAGGCAGCATGTGCCCTCGGTTCTGGCTGTCCCACAGCATACAAACGCCATCAGAGCCTCCAACCACAACGTACCGCTCATCCTTCGATACGTCTATAGCGTGCAGCTGCAGGAGTGGAGCGGAGGGCGCTCCAGGCGTCTCTGCAGAGTCTGCAACGGGCACATCCACAGTCTCGGAGGCAGCTTGGAAGACCGTTCGGACCTGCTTCTCTGATCCTTCGGAAGTCGTCACCGCTGCTTGGACGTCGATCCACGAGTCTCCCCGCGCTTTAATCTGCCCCAAATGCTGAGCGGTGGCGCTCTGGGAGTCTGTAAGCGGCACTTGGAATTGAACACTGGGACGAGAGTGCACCACAGCCGTTGGACGGGCGTCCTGAGCCAATTCCTGGTCGGTTGACGATGAAATCTCGACAGTGCGTTCGTACACGTCTAGCCAACAGGATTCTCCATCCACAGACCAGTCGGGCTGGATCTGCATGTACACCTGCGCGTCCGCCAACAGCATCTCTGTAGCATCGGTCGGCTTCATTGATTTGATCACTTATTGTCGGACGCAGCGCTGAGAACTACTTACGTCCACTAAGGTATAGTGGACGCAAGAGTGTACACCAACAGCCGCGATCTTGGCGTCATTGGCCAACGAAGCCGAGCAATGCTGTCCGCAGCTCCATCTCTATCGCCTCCTTCCAAGTCGATGGCTGCTAAACTCAAGTCTGGCGGTGTCGCCATGTATCTGCTGCGATCCGTCGACTGGAGGAGTCTGAGGGCGGATCCGGAGGACGAGAAACTCGAGCCAGAAGACTGTCAAGTCGACAATTGCGTCAAGGACAGTAAGAACAGTGGGGACGCAACGGAAATAGTGGAGACGGAGCTTGAAGCAGCGAAAACCCCAGAGGAAATCGAAGCTGAACCGACCGCTTCCGTTGACGATCGTTCTGAAGCAGCTCCCCAAGCCAAAGCCAATACTTTCCAAGTGTCTTATCAATATCTTCCTGATGCAGACGCTTCTGTGGGGGACGAATCTACCAGCAGCTTACATATCGATGGCGACCTTCATCGTAGCTCACTGCAGTATTCAGACGTGCTATTGCAGACGGATGAGCATGGGATTGGCATCAATGTGGGGGTTGGTACACTTGGAGAGGGTGAGGGAGATGGCAAAGTTCTGGTGGTGCAGTCATTTCGAAGACGGAACGAGTTTGATGTGGGACCGGCAGAAGCGTGTGGGAAAATTCAAGTGGGTGATATATTGCACGCTGTTGACGGAGAAGGAGTGAGCTCGCTGCTACAATTGCGAGCAAAGTTGACAGGAAGACTCGGGACGCCGAGGAAATTCGTACTGCTACGGTTTCTTCGTCCACTAAAGGACCCGCGGGATTTAACCTCAGCACCGTGCGTTTTCAATCCACGAACCGTGAGAGAATGCAACGTTCATGCAGACCAACTACCCTTGTCGGTGACAGGGGCTCTGTTGCGCAACAATCCCGATGTCGCAGTGCTTGTTCGGCAACTGGCCATGGCAAACCAATTGCTCCAAGATCAATTGGTGGCAAACAAGCTGAAACTTGAAGAGCAAAGAATTCAGCTGGATCAACTGCATGCACTCTACGCGCGAACACAAGCTGAGAGTCTCCCGTTATTCTCGCTATCAAAGTCTATTCGTCCATTTTCTCGACGCTCCAACGCTTCCACTGCCAACGACATCGGCACAGAGAAATCGATCCCTTCCAAAATCCAGATTGAAGTTATGGACGCTGTGAACGCCGAGTATGATCGCTTGCGGCAGGAATTTCAGCAACAACTCGTGCATGATAAGCGCGAGCTGGAAATGAAATATGCAGAAAGGTCCCAGAGATTGCACGAAGCAACGGAAAAGAAAGTGGAAATGCTGGAGGCTGGGTTTCAGCAAGCACTGCAATATCACGCTATCCACTTGCAGTGTTGCTGCCACCATAGCACGTCAACGACGACGCGGATAATTTCAGGTATGAGATCGCAAAAAGTTGGTGGAAGTGAGTTCGCACCAGGCGAGACTGCTGCAATTTCCGACGACGAAATCACGGCAAACTGTGAGAATGAAGATATGGCGTCCAATAAACTACAGCAGGTACTAGATGTATTAACCAAATACGAGACGATGAGGCATGCTCGGACAGTAAAACTTCAGGAGCTCAGGTTTTGTGGAAACGAGGGCATTCGGACTGAGAACAACAGTGAAATTTAAACAGAGTTCACAAATTGAGGTGGTTATGCTGGCATGAGCAATAATGCGCAGCTCAAAGACGGACAAGGGTATGTATTGTAGTTCGCGTCATTCCTCTGTGTACGCCTGCAAGATCCGATCAACCTCGTCAGCCATCTCCATCGCGGTTGGTCTCTTCTTCGGATCGTCATCCCAGCCCCGAATGATAAGATTTTGCATTGCCTGAGGGTAATCGCTCATGAACTCAACAGGAGGCCGTAAACCCTTTGGAATTCCCACGCTTCATCCATGGGATTCATTAGGTAAGGCCTCCGTCTGGACTTCATCGCCCACATCACCAACGATAAGCCGTAGATGTCAATCTTCTCGTCTAGCGGCAATTGTTTCATCTCTTCTGGGGAATGCCATCTGCTTTTGCCAGTGTATGGAAGGTGGAAGGTGCACTTCTCGCTTGTCGCCGTGCTATTCACCCTGCGTGGACCCGCATACATAGCGTAGTTAAAGTCGTTCAACCGCAGGACGTCATCGTCACCGATCAGAAACTGGTCACATTTTATATCGCCGTGCGCAATTGGGCCTCCAGGCACATTGTGGACTTGCACCAAGCTTCGAGCAGCATCACGGGCCATTTCCAGCGCGCGTCTAACGGAGATTGGGTCGCTTGTGTCGTGTAGCAACATATCGAGATTGGTTGGGATGTACTCCAGCGCAATAGTCAAATTGCACCATCCAACTAAGCCAACAATGTTTGGATCGTTGCGAATCGGGAAAATGGCCGCAGCCTCCTTCACATGACGGTACAGAACGTCGCTTTGTGAAAGCATATAGTCCCTGACTCGTTTTACAACAACGTCACGTCCTACATCATCCATGAACCGTTAGAATACGTCAAAAACATGAGTTTCTATCCCATAGTATCCGTACCATTCCAGGTGGCCTTGTAAGCTTTTCGCCACAGCCCCGAACCAATGAACTCCCCAGTCTCCAACATATCAATATTGTCACAATTAATCTCCAGCTCGTCGGGCTTGAACCGATCCACTATTGCTGAGAAATCGCAGCCACTCTGGAGGGGAAACATGCAGGTTAAAATCATCTTCTACTACTAATATCAAACAAAACCTTAGACGGCACTCCTCACCTCATCTCGATATGCTTCCGACTGAAACCAGTATGGGTTAGGAGTGCTTTGACTGGCGAGGATGTCGTCAGTCGGGAATGCACTGGGTACCTCACTTGGTAGATCACTTGGCAACTCAGACGGCATCTCAGTCGGCGTTTCACTTGATAATTCGCTCGGTAATTCGGTCTTCTCGTTATCTCGTAGGTTACTGGCCGCATTACTTGAGTTTTCTCCCTTGTGGGAGCTGCTATCAGAGTCACTGGACAACTCAGTAGAGAGCACATCAGAAATGCTACTGCTCGACGCAGCCAACACAACACTCCCCGCATCACTCGCCTCTCCGCTCGACATGTCGCTCGGCAACTCGACAGTTTGTGCAGCAGCTACATCACTGCCAGACGATTCGCTCGACGCTTGTTTGGGAACGTCGTTCAGTGTCTCGATCGTCTGAGAGCCACTGCCCGATCCACTCGACAAGTCGCTGGTCGGCTCAATCCTTTGAGCGATAGGAACTGGAGCGACCTCGTCTCGAAGCATCGCGGCGCTCTGTTGCTGACTCACCGTCAGATCTTCCGACCGAATCAACTGCGACGTTGTTGACACATTCCAGACCAAATAGCACACGGACAGCAGAGCCAGCGCCTTGACCGCCGGCACGAACCGAGTGTGCCATCCAGGACTACGCGGCAAGTGCTGCATCTCTTGGCTCGAACCCAGCAAGTTTCTATATGCCAGTGCTGAACGCGTCTTGATCCGTCCAGCAGCCAGTTGAGCTGAAAGGTCATGAAACGCCGGATCCATGGATCGTCCGGGGCCAACTCAGTGTCTCTTTCCTTGAGCTGTATTTCTACGAAGTAGTGACAAACATGCAGCGGACAAACAGTGAGAAGAGGGCTATCTCAATGAATCAAAACACTATACCATACTCGGTACTTCTTCAGGACGCTGGCGATCCCACGCGATAACGCTGCTCTTTCACGCTTCGCTTGACCTGTTGCCTTGCGTTGAGCACCACGCGCCTGTCATGCGCTACAGCTTTTCGTAGAGAAACCAGGAAGCGTTTCGCTGCATATAAACTCTTTAGAGTTGTGAAGCCTCCTCCTGCGCCTCAGAAAACTTGTCTGTAGCTCATCCTTCTGCGACGTTGCGTTGCGGACCTGTTCTCGAGCTGCCATCTCGTCCTTCATATTCTGCATTACACCCCTCCGCGTTGCTTGGCGACGTGCACTTCCAGAAGTTCGAGCTCACACTTGGTGAGCATAAGGACAAACTCATAGGATTTGTCTTCAACGTCTCCCCACAGGTCGCGCGCGTAGATCAATAGCTCGCTTACGCTTCGAGGAAGTTAATGATCCGACGCAGTCGCTCTGAAGTCGAGGACCAGCTCCTTCATGAGTGACCCGGCAACGCCTTGTGCTGCTTGCGATAGCCAACCACCATGCTCCGCAGCAAGATCGTGCCATCGGGGTCTGAGTGCACGATCGGGCCATATCGAGTCATATTCGTAAGTCGTGTCTGGATTCACCTTTTCCGCCTCCCAACCTTGCCCGTGCGCTCGCAGTCGGTTCTGCCATTTTTGACACACCCCTGTCAAATGTAGCTGCAAACTCGACGTACTGTAGTTCATAAGGAGATTTTGTCCGGGTCGCTGATGGGCTGCTTGAAGTTAACCACCTTCGCAATGGACTTACCAGGCCCCGGCTACGGCATGTTTGTCGTCTTGCGAGCATCGGACACAGGTCGATCCTCGTTCCTTGGACAAACACCAACACTTCCTCGAAGAGGTTGATGAACTGGTCAAAGATATCGTGACTTGGGATTTCCAGGACACGTGGACAATCTGAGCATCTCTCCAGCTTATGTTTGGTGAGTACATGTAGCACGGACCAAACAGCTTTCATCCGAAGCCCAACATCCAATTTTGCTGTAGTTTTGTGTCTGTAGTTCTTCCAGCCTAGGGTGGCAATCATCTTCAGTGGCGACCACGCTTCCTCCAGCACGCAATCTCCATAACGAAGCTTGCAAGATCTACGGAGGCTACGCGCTGGCAAATCTCGATCAATATCGACTTGTGCGGCGATTAAACTCTTCAACGACCGTGTAGACTCCGTACCGGCGTCATTGGACAAAAGACCACGCTGCTGGTCTTCGCTCGACAACGCTTTCTCGGGGCCAGGTAGCGCAGTCTTCGTTCCTCCTTCCTCTGGATTGCGCTGAGTCCCACGATACAGATGACGTTCAAAAAAGTGGATGAAGGCGACGAAACATCAGACGCGAACGTGCCACGATTTGTACTTGGCTTCAACATGTCGGCCGCAACGTCTACAGTGCGCAACCAGCTCTCAGGTGCTTTTCGCTCGTCCGCCATGCACTTGGCCGTTGTGTTCTGTCGTCAATGCTGCCCCAAGCCAGGAGAAGTGGTGGAATCGGAGGACCTCGGCCTCGCTCTTGCGCTGGGTCTTCGCCGCTGCTACCGTCTGGTTGCTGCATGCGAGGACCCAAGCTCCAAGGACTGCTGCCAATCTCCGCCTCAAGAGTGAATGTTCAAGTTGCAAACTTGGATAGAAACGCAGTGGGTTAGCCAATCAGAGGGCAGATCTCGCTACTTTCAAATTCTCTTCACAGACTTGAGCTGCTCTGAGGCATGGAGGCGTCGACTCCGCGTCTGCGCCCGGACCACTACTGGAAGTACAGCCGCTCGTCCGTGGGGCTCTCGCGTCTGCTGCTGGAGCGGGAAGTGCGCGGCAACTCGCGCGTGATCGACGCCGCCTGCCAGAGCCACGGCAGTTTGGTGCGGCGTCTGCAGTGCGAGACGACGCTGGAGGGCCACGAGGGCTGCGTCAACACGCTGCAGTGGAGCGAGAATGGGCAACTGCTAGCGTCCGGCTCGGACGACCACAAGATCCTGGTCTGGGACTACAACACCCACAAGTTGCGGCACGAGATCGAGTCCGGCCACCAGCTCAACATCTTCGCCGTCTGCTTCGTGCCGGGCACAGACAACAACGTGTTGGCCTCCGGAGCGATGGACAACGACGTGCGGATCCACTACGCGCCGTTCCGAGAAGACTCGTCCAAGCTGTTCCGCGTCCACCAGGACCGCGTCAAGGACATCGGCAGCAGCTGGGCCGTGCCCAAAGTATTCTGGACCGCAGCGGAGGACGGACTCGTGTACCAATTCGACCTTCGAGCTCTCCCGAGAACCAGCGGCAGGTGCGAGACCCCAGACACCTCCGGGGTGCTGATCAATTTGGGCAAAGACAGGAAGGGCCGAGTGCTGAGAGGCATGGGGATGACAACCCACCCGTTGGACCCCAACAAGGTCGTTCTAGCCTGTGGGGATTTTTACACGAGATTGTACGACCGACGGATGCTGCGAGTCCAGCAACAAATCTCCACAGCGAGAAGTGCAGGAGCGACGGTCCCAGCAGAGGTTTTTGCACCGCCACATTTGCACCTGGATGCTCTTTGTGACAGGAAGGCGCAGCTCTCGCACGATAAATCCCACGGAACCAGCATCCGCTTCAGCAGCGACGGAACTGAAATCCTTGCGAATTACCACAATGATCATATTTATCTGTTTAAGGTCGGCTCGAACGACGCAGTGGTGTTTGAAACGAACCAGGTGAGCGAGTCTTCAGTTGAACAGCCTGCGTGGCACAATGGAGCACGCATGGACGAACCAGATCTGCCTCTGAGTTTAAGTGCCGATGAAGTAAGGGCATTAGGTACTCAAGGAAAAGAAGCGCTGGCTGAGAAAGAGTACACTCGTGCACTGAAGTTACTCAATCAGGCTTGCGGTGCAGCTGGTCTGAGTGAACTGCCTGTGCCACTTCAACAAGATCTGCACCACGATTGCGCGAAGGCGTATCTGGGAAGACGTTGGAACGCGGACAGTTATTTGTCTGCTGTCCACTGTAAATTGGCGCTGGAACTTGTCCCCAATGACCGCGACGTGGAGCTCACATACATTAATGCGCTCGATGCTGGGAAACGGCACCCACAAGCGAAATGGCAGGCGATCCGGTATAAGGCAAAGCATCCCGACCACGAGACAGATGTGATCCCATTTTTGAATAGCCAGGCATCAAACAACCGCGGGAGTGCTACACGTAGCAACTTCCGTTTATCGCGTTCATCCGACGAAGACAATTCGAGTGACAGTGATGAGGAAGACTCTCATGGCGAGCACGATAGCGACGACGACAATTTGCCTAATGATGATGACGGTTTCTGGAAGGGCAATCCTGTCACCGATGTGCAGGTCAATTGCGACGTGCTTCGACGATACATTGGGTATTGCAATGTGCAGACGGATATCAAGGAGGCTGCCTTCTTTGGCAAGAACGACGCCTACATCATTGCTGGGAGTGACGATGGCCGTGCTCTTGTCTGGGATAAGGCGACTGGAGAGTTGGTCAATGCGATCGAAGCTGATGCCGACATCGTGAACTGCGTCCAGCCGCATCCATTTGATGCCTGTATTGCAACCAGCGGCATTGAAAATGTGATTCGTCTGTGGTCTCCGACTAGCGGGAAGGAGAATACTCCGACGAAAGCTCAACTGGAGGACATTCTGACGCGGAACCAGAGCCAAATGGACGATGTCGCTGAGTCGTTCGGGGTGCAATGCACAACATGATTCGTCTCGTGTTCCAGGCTGGAGGAGAGAACCAGGCCATCCAAGAGTGCGCGACAAGCTGAAGCAAGTTCCGTGCATGTGTTAGCAGATTTAATTAATTTTATTATCCAATCAGTACGCATCAGTCTCCAGAAACTCAATGCTGCGATCAGCGCGTCTTCCCCATGGCGCTCGCTGGCACGCCATGTCCTCGTGGAAGCGCCGCGTTGTGCCGGTGCTTAAAGTGTTCACAGTGCTCTCAGTCGTTGGTTATTTCTTCTGGAACGTGTCGACTATCGCCCAATTGATGGGCTCAGGGGAGCCAGCGCTTCGGTCGGAAGGTCCTCAGGGCGTCGCCAAGAGCCTTCGAGACGCTTTCGCCAACGTTTTAGGGGCCCAAGCCAGCCAAGATTCCTGGTGGCTAAGACCCGAGACGTATCGAAAAGAGGTGAATGCTGTGAAAGAAAGATTAATACTGCACAGAACTAACTTTTGTCGGCAGAATGGCTGCGACTTCTCTGCAGCTGTGGCGCTGTTCAAGCCGGAAGAGCTGGAGCTTAACTGCAACAATATGGACCAATTGGAGACGGGAGAATTTATCGGCAAAGGGTTCTGGAGAGAGGTGTTCAAGACCAAGTGGAACGGTAGCACTTGGAATTATTTGCTGACACTTTGACGGACCCTTGACAATTATCTTGGTGAATGTCTACAGGACGAGACGTTGCAGTGAAGCGGGTGAAAGAGGAGTTGTTGAGTCGTCCAGACATTATCCCTCGCCACGTTGAGGAGTGCGCCGCTATTTTCTCAATTCGCAACGAGCCAAATATCGTTGGGTTGGTCGGCTGGTGCAAAACGACGGTCGTGGTCGACTACATCCCGCATCAACTAGACACGCTGCTGTTTGAGTCGGACGAAAAATTTCAGTTCGACGTGCTCTGGAACTCGCGCGAGATGCAGCTAGCGGCGTCGCTCAGCTGCACAATGCGCCGGGAGGACCGTTCGTTCACGCTGATCTTCAAGCCCGCCAATTTCTGATTGACACTAACGGCAAACTACAGCTCAACGACTTCAACCGAGTCAAGTACACTGGGCCTCGCTTGGTTGGTGGAGTACCAACCACTGAAATGTGCACGTTTGAAACAGCGGTGGCCAAGGGCAAGTGGCGGAGTCCAGAGGAGTATAGACATGTAGCTCTGGATGAGAAGCTCGATGTCTACAGCTTGTCGCTGGTCCTGTGGGCGCTACGGGCTCGTGTGAAGCCCTTTCGGATGCTTGAGCGAGAGGAAGTGTACGTGAAGGTGCCAGAAGGATTGCGGCCTCCGCTGTCGGCCATGAGTGATTATCCTCAGTCAATGCAAGACCTTATCGTCAGAGGCTGGGACAACGACCCGAAGAATCGACCGACCTCGAAGGAAATGGCAGATGAGATAGAACGCATATTGCACAAGTACGACGAAGGAAATCAATACTAGTAGAACTCGGCTTGTTATGATGACAGTGAAATTCACCAACTTAAATTCTAGGGCAGCTGCTCGGACACAGTGGGTCTTCCTCGAACTCGCTGAGCCACCACTGAAAGATGTGGTTCTCAACTCGGCAGTAGCTCACTACAGCCCTAGGGCCCACTTGAGCGCGGCACACAGGGCAGCGGAATTGGAACAAAAGCCACTCGAAGATGCACTTGCGGTGGAACAAGTGCTGGCACGGAAACTTAACGGGCGAAAGTTCGCTGCGATGGCAAGTAGTATCACCTGTTTCGACCACATCGCCGAGACAAATCACGCATTGAGTCAACTCGATTGAGTCTATCGTGGACGTATCCGAGCTAACGCTGCCGCTCAATTGCAATTGGCGGGAAATGAACAGTGTGCACTGGTAGTTGTCGACAAACACCTGAAGTAGTGACCGCTTGTCGGCATCACTCTGTACAGCTAGGAAGTCGAATAGGTGGCGTGGCAAATTTTGTCGCAAGTGGAGGCACTTTGTGGCGCTGCCGGGGAGGAGAATGCAGCGAAGCAAGTATGAGACCACAGTTGTAAACTTTCTCTTGCGGTCGGCTATAGAGCGCTCTGTGCGGGACAGTATCGAGAGACGCTTTCGTGGGAAGCAGGTCCAGAGAAATTCGCGAATTGCGCCGCACGAACCGGAACACTTGCTGTCTTTGCACGTCCACTGACCCTCGACTTTCTTGATGAAAGATGCAAATTCCGAGTAGCGGTATGCCACTTTCCATGACCGGTTGGTCGTCACACTGGACACAGTGCAGCAGTACAGCACGAAGTTCTTCTCGACAGTAGCGGATAACACACAAAACTGGAGCGGCAGGCGTTGGCGGACCGATACGCGCAGCATTTTGACAGCAGGGGCGGTGAGGAGCGGGGCTTCGTGTTCTTGCGGAAGGCGAATGAGCGCGCCGTAGTTTATCATCGATCTGCTCAGACGGCAAATGTGAGAATGCTGCAATTGGACTTCGGTTGTCGCATGACTTCGTGGGTGCCTGAAAATATTTGGATAGTTAAGTCGACACTAGCAAATGCAGGTGGCAACGTCGAGCACGGTATCTGCTAGCTCGCAATTGCAATGCAATGTTCGTTAATGCCATCACAATTATAATATACAGCAAGGTCAAGCAAGGCCCGGCCGTTGTCGTGAAAATCACATATCCAGCAGCTAACATGTGAGTCATCTTCAAACTTGTCCACCGACGTCCTTTGCCGGCAGTCAGAGCAGCGGATCTATCGATTTTTAAGAGACTGCAGACCGCTGCATTTTTCCGGTTGGTACATTGCATTCCTTGGCTTATCAGGGCTAGAGCGCGATAGGGGTGATTTAACGTAGACGACTTACACCAACGAAAGCAAGTCGTTCATCGGTGTACAACTACAGTTCTTAATCGTTTACCCTGCCGTCGGATGAAGTGGGTTCTCATCAAAGTCGCCGAGCCACCATTGCACGTGATCTTTTGGGCGGCAATAGTTGGTCACAGCATCTGAGCAAACTCGGACGCGGCACACTGGGCAGTGAAACTCAAAGAGGAGCCACTCGAAAACGCACTCCCGATGGAATAAATGCTTGCATGGGAGCACGACTGAAGGAATCTCGGTACATGGACCATCACATTCATGATCGTGGTCAAATTCAACGTCATCCAAGCAGATCGCACACTGAGTGGAATCTGATGCAGAATCCACAGTCGAAGCATTCGAGTGGAAACTTTCCAAAAGGCTGGACTCGATCGTCTCGTTGACCGTCGTCTGGTAGTAATCGACGAATATCTGCAACAGTGAACGTCGATCGGCATCACATTCCACACCGAGGAACTCAAACAGATTACTGGCGAGTTTCTGGCGGGCATGGAAGCACTGCATGGTGCTGCCAGGGAGTAAGACACACCGAAGCAGATGCATGAGAAGGTTCTCAAATTTGCTCTTGCGGTCAGCAACAGCGGCCGGCTTGGTAGACATCACTGAGAGACGTTTCTTGGGGAAGCATGCGGCGACATACTCACGCACAGCCTGGCACGAACCAGTGCACTTGGGGTCATGGCACGTCCACAGCTCCTCTAGTCTCGATCGAAAGTCGACGAACTCCGAGTAGCGGTAGGAGACACTCCACGTATTGTTGGTGGACAAGCTGGTCAAGGTGCACTTGTACACGACATGATTAGCCTCTATCGTAGCAGACGACACGTGTACGAGCAGTGGCAGCTCCTGCGGTAAATGTTGGCGAAGCATCTTGAGCGAGTACGTCTTGCAGCGTCTGCGCTTCTTGGTTGCGTCGACGCCACCAACGAGTCGTGGGGCGGGAATAAACGCCGAGAAGTTCATCACCATTCAATGGAAGCAACCCTGCGATTCAAAGCTTTTACTTTTGCGTGTCAGCTTGAAAAATGAAGCACGAGGGCGGTGACTCCGGGCGAGCGAGGCCTTGCATCCGTTTCTCTCGTGCCAATGAATGCAAAGGCGATCGACCGGCCTGTTTGACCACACGATCCGTTGATCGCAGGTCGATTCGATGGTGACGAACTGTCTCCGGAGGCTGGTTGGAGCGGCAAAAGCTGAAGGCGTTCGTAGTAATCAAGCGGGTGTGAATGAGACAGACTGACTGCTGCACTCCAAGCAGCGTTCCCTGCCGGTAATGCACCGAAAACTGTACAGAGACCCAATCATTATGGAGAGAGGACATTCAATTGGCTGAGGGATGCGAGTCATCGCTGGATGGTTGTCATGGTCGCATAGGACTCACAAGCACAAGGCATAGAAATGGATCGTGGGTCGGCATCCGCCACTTTTGTAGTCGCGATGCCGTCATGCATCCTGGTACATGTACTGTAGTGATAACTCGACGCAGACAGCGAAGTGCTCACTTTCTGAAGTTTGGGATGCGCTGTAATCAGGCTGCCTGGTGGACGGATCTTGTCGTGCATCGCTCAAACCATCCGTGATGACATGTTGGATGGACGAAATGCCATCGCAATGATTGCTATTCGCTCAGAGCAGTCTCCAACCAATCGGTTGGACACACATCTGCCACTCGCCAGGCCTTACGTCGCAACGTTTCCGGCGATCGTCGCTTGATCATGTTCAACCGAGGAATCCAAATGTATTGTACACGCAGCAATGGCGTAATGGAATGTCAAATTGGTCCCTGCCTGAGATTTCCTGTAAGCATGCAGTCCAGCGTTCTACAGCATAGCTACCTATCGATACAGTAGTAATTCAGCAACAGATTTGTAGCTCCGCGTCAACATAATTTGTAGACGCTTGTGGTTAACCACTCCGGAAAATGTCGTTAAATTATATGGCTTTAACATAGGAACGAGCCAAATCGTGTCCACGTGTGCCTTCGGGTGGCACGAGGATAGTCAGTGAACACTGACATTAGCCGAGGGAGCAGTAAGAAATTGCTAAGGCTAAATTATGTTTGCTATCTAGTGTTTAAAGTATATCTGCTTACTCCTCCTCGCGCTCAAGCGGATTCTCCTTAAAGTTACCCAGCCACCACTGCTCCTGCTTCTTAGGGCAGGCGTAGTTTGTTAAGGCGGCCGGACCGACCTGTGCACGGCACATAGGGCAGTGGTATTGGAAAGTAAGCCACTCGAAGATGCACTCCCGATGGAAAGCATGCTTGCAAGGAAGCGTCACCAGACCCTGGGGGCCTTCACAATGACCTCCCTCAACGTCTTCCAGACAGACCATGCACTGGGCGGTCTCCACTGTGGGCACCGCTGATTTCTCCTCAGCCTCCAGTTCCATTTGAGCCAAGTTTGGGGTGGTGGCCGACTTCTTCATCGAGCTCATCTTCTTCATACCCGAGTCCTGGTGTTCCAGTGAGGACAGACCCGTGTGACTTGCCGACTTCTTCATGCCACCTTGGTGGTTGTCCACGTACACTTGCAAAAGTGTGCGCTTATCGGTATCGTCCTCAATACCGAGAAACTGGAACAGAGCAGGCGGCAGGTGCTGACGGACGTGGAAGCACTTCATGGTACTACCAGGAAGAAGCACCGACCGGAGAAGGTGGATGAGAATATTCTTGAACTTGGTCTTGCGGTCCTCCACAGTGACGGACCACGTCGACATGAGGCCGGGCGTCTTCTTGGGGAAGCAAGCCTCAATTAAGTCGCGAAGTGATTGACACGACCCCGAGCACTTTTCGTCGTGGCACGTCCACACCTCCTCGACCTGGTTGCGGAAGGCCAGGAACTCGGAGTAGCGGTAGGACGCATGCCACCTGTGCTGGGTCGACACGCTGGACGTCGTGATGTTGTACACAGCGTAGCCCTCTTCCTTCTTGGTGGCACTCACGTCGAGATGCAGAGGCAACTCAGTGCCAGCGCATTGACGAAGCATCTTGAGCGTGTAAGTCTTGGAGTTGGGGCGCTCCGGAGCACGCGGAGCCGGCTTCTCATGAGGCTGAGGGACGAAGAAGCCGTTCATGTTGGTTGGATAGATTGGTCTCCAGTAGTAGACTTGACCAGTAGGTGGCAAATTGCAGAATGATTGACCTCCGCTGCCTGTGGCGTGGGGTCTTGCCGAGATTTTTGGTGGCAGGGGACACTCCGCGGCTTCGTCTCTCGCAGATTCGTTTGCTCTGCGACGACTGTCACATGCGAACCAAGCACCAAAGTGACGTATGTGAAATCAAACCGTGCAAAAAGTCGTCCACCTATCAGAGCCCCAAGAGGACAAATCCGAGGCGAGTGGTTGGCTAGAGGCTGCGCGTCACTACGGCGACGTGTTTTTCGGCGATCGTCTGCTTTTGACCGACAGATCAGGCCGCTTGGGTGGCACGATTTGCTACGAGGAGTCCGAGCTTGTGGCGTAGAAAACTCGAGAAATACGTGGATCCTGCGGCTTGGACTGCCAAGGCTAGAGGTCATTCATGAACGATGAATATGGGCGTGATCCCGACTTGCCGGCTTCACAAAGGACTGATGTCGTCTCCATTGTCGGAGCTAGTATGTACATACTATGTAGCACTGCCCGACGAGCTCTTTTGTACGAGTGCGGGGTCGAATACTCCCGACATGCCAAATCCATGCACGCGAGTGAATGGGTGCGTGCCCATTGCGTGCTGCGCGATCGTGGCCATGCGAAAGGTAAATGAATCTTGAGTGCGTCCGTCTCCGCCGTACGTGCCAAATATCCACGTTTCTAGGACACTCTAGGACGCTGTGCATTCCCGAAGCAGATTCGGCTGTACGACACGTTTTGCTCGTCACTCCGCTCGCATGATACGAGTGGCGTGACGAGCAAAACAGAAGCCGTCATGAAATTTGAAAATCAGCTACAGGTTGGTGGCGTCACGCGAGGATTGGCGTGGACAAGTTGCGAATGCGTGCAGGCTGCTAGCTGACAGACCAGACAACCTTAGGTACGGCCAAATCGGTCTCTGTAGTGGGAACGCTGAAGGTTGATCTGAGCGTTGGTGCGCACTGATCAATGATCGCCGCCTCACGAGCGCTGTAGTCATGGTCTATGCATAACACTGGTTGCGCATTGCATCAGCTTGCACCTATCACATGCAAAATCTCCCGGCGATCTCGATCGTGTCTTTCCGGCGGTCAAATAGGAGATTGTTTCCATTAGTTTTATCCAACTCAATACTTTACGCTGAGCTATCACTGTTAGCTGTTGTCTGGTCCAGTGGGTTTTGCTTAAAGTCGCCAAGCCACCACTGCACTTGGTTCTTCGGACGACAATAATTAGTCGTGGCCTCAGGCCCCACTTGGGCACGACACACGGGACACTGATACTGAAACAGTAACCACTCAAAAACGCATTCTCGATGGAAGCAGTGCGAGCACTGAAGAGAAATAGGTGAGCTATTGCTGACGCCGATTTCATGGGCGGTATCCAGCGAGACATGGTCTAGGCAGATCATACACAGTTCTGAGTTCGACACGCCACAAGGGGATATTTTTAACGCCAGCGACGACAAGTCCGGGGTTGTCGACGACTTCTTGAGCTTGCTTTGGTGCTCCAGCATTGACAGATCCGTGGTCGTCGCAGACTTCTTCATACCGGGTTGGCTGACATCAACGAAAATCTGAAGCAGTGAACGTTTGTCCGCGTCGTTCTTGACACCAAGGAACTCAAAGAGGTTGCGTGGCAAATTCTGGCGCGCATGGAAGCATTTCATAGCACTGCCAGTAAGCAGCACACAGCGCAGCAGATACACGAGGACGTCCTCCAGCTTTGTTTTCCGATGAGCAATTGCTCCAGTCCATGTCGACATGATTGCGGGGCGTTTCTTAGGGAAGAAGGCGGCAATGACATCGCGGATGGCCTGGCACGAACCGCTGCAGTCCTTCTCCTGGCATGTCCACTGCTTCTCGACTTTGTTGCGGAAAGCAAGGAATTCCGAATACCGGTAGGACACACCCCACGCGTTTTTGGTGGTCACGCTGGAGATGGTGCAGTTGTAGACGACATAGTCCTCCTTCTTGGTGGTCGACGCTACGCTAGCACGGAGGGGTAGTTCTTGTCGAACACAGCTGCTGAGAGTTTTCAGCGTGTAGTTCTTGCAATTGCCGCGTTTCTCGAGCGCTGCGACTCGAGGATCGCGTGTGGCGCTGGCATTAGGCTCAGGAACAAAGTAAGAGTTCATGGCTTGTTCTTTAGCCGCGAAACGGAAGATCGGGTAGGTATCTGACTTGCAGCCAGCAAGTTGTGAAATGAACGACTGGCTGAAGTGCAGAGGTGCTACAAGATAAAAAGCAAGATAAACGCGAAGCAGATTGCACGAGCCCGGCCAGGTCACTTGCCAGATCTTACCCAGTCGGCCGATCACAACAAAAATAAGCGAATTTTTGTGCCCACCACCGCCAACAGCAAACAATCGCGTAGCAGTGAGACAGATGGCCATCCCCGCTCGAGTCCTGGTGACGCGGCATAAATGGTTTGCCAATCGTTGCCCAGTAGAGACCCAAGCGATTGCTTGATTGGGCCGAAGGTGTGTGTCATCAGCTGGGTGCTTTGGCGATCGACCATCTTTGTGTTGTCGTAGTGGTGCTGCGACTACGACTGCTCACCAAGCACCAAAGAGGAACATCTGCCATCCAGAACTGTGGCGAATCGCGTCATCTACGTCCACGTGGAAGACATAGATGCGCTGTATGACCCTAGTAGATGGTGCCATTTGGGTGATTCTTTGCCGATATGCCTGAATCTGCTAAACAGTGCACTGTTTCCAATCGCTGGCTGGTTCTTTCCATCAAAAGATGATATCCGCGACAGATACGCACGTGTTCTTCGCAGGGGTGTCGGCATCGTGGCGCCACTGCGCACGTTGCATCTTAGATTCACAAGCATACCATGCCGTCGAAGAGCAAGAACGCCAATCGGAGCCGCCCGTTTCCGACCAACCGCATTTTCTGCCTCATCTCAGCGGGATGATGAGCCATTTCTGAAGTTGTCCCGGCGCTGTACAATCTTTATGTGGTACACTGTACCATCGGCTCTAGTGACGTGCGGAATGGTGTCTTTTTAACGCGCCCTCATGTTACAGAGGTATGCTGAGTCTGGAGAGCCCATTTACAGCAGATAGAAACAGGAAAGTTAGTGCGTGAGGGAATTGAGCGTTCTCTACCAAAGATTTTTTTATCATTGTCGTTGGTCTGGAGCTGTCGTCGCAACAAGCAGGAATGTGTTTGATGGTCTTCAAGCACTGTAGTGGTGGATTCACACATGTTCGACACTGAACCCTTCCTCTAACTTTCCTCCAGATTGCACGGCTCAAATCCGTTGAGTATCTAGCACAGGACGATACCAATTTTGCTGCCTTCCATACGCGGACAGCGCCAGTTGTACAGGTAGTACATGAGGTCGCCGTCGCCAGGCCCGAACTTGAGCTCCTTGAGAAACTCCATGTTATCCATGAGGCTAAGCGCGTTGAAGACATCAAAGTCGTCCTTCTTGGCCATGATCAGCGTGTCGTTCATGAGCTCCACCAGAGGCACCGAAGTGGCCACGTTGTAGAACGAGTAGGCAGCGTTTAGCTTGTCGTGCTTATCGTGACCGATGACGGTAGACGGTAGGTGGTAGAAGCTCGTGAAATCCGTGATCTTGCGTGTGTCGGGGTTTTCGACCACGTACGAGTTGATCACACCTTCACGAGGCAGGATCCAGTGCGCCACGTCGTTCTCGTCAAACTGCTGCACCAAATCGAACTTGGCGAGATACGACTTGAGCAGGGTCGTAACCTGAGCTACATCCTTCTTCTGCATGGGACGAAAGCCCGGCACTGACGTCGTTTCCGGCAGTTTGAACATCTTGATGGTCCTGGTCATGGTCATCCGCGGTGCCAGTCTCGAGAAGCCCACTTCAATGAGTTTTTGGGGTTCAGCGAGCGGTGGAAGTAGCGACATTGAGACACAGGCATGGGGAGCACCACGCCAGCCGTGTACACTGCCTGCCAGATGTTGCGGAGGTTCACACGACGCGTAATCTCTTTAATAAGCACAGGGGCCAGTCGCTTGGTGCGCAGTTTCTTGTGTACACAAAGGAAATTGATCTCCGCCATGGGCATGAGGGTCTCGTAGACTCTGGTGGTGACTGGGATGCCGCTGATGAAGGCCATGAGTTTGTTGGTCTTCTGGTTGCGCACTCCGACGTGCCAGTCCTTGTGGAAGTCTGGGGAGTTAAGGCCCACATTAAAAAGTCAATGGAGTAATCAAATCGAAACATATTGTCGTCGTCCTCGACGTAGTTCTGAGTGAGCAGATCGTAGACTTCCTTGGCTTCTTGGGGGTTGGTGAGGTCGATCTCACTCCACTCAAAGCCCGGCGGCATGTTGTACGGCTCCTGACGGACATCCTCCACTGTCTTGGGCGGGTCGATGGCTCCGTGTTCGCGCGGGAACTCGTTGATAGCGGGGACTGGCTGCGTCTTCCAGAACTTAAAGTCCTTCTGCACTGCGACGGCGTTTCTGTCGGCCTGAGTCTGGCGGTTGGTGGCCAGATTCAGCTGCTTCAAGACCTCCAGGAACTCTTCCTGCTCCTCGACTGTCACCAGCTCCAGCTTCTCGTCCGGTTTGTCGCTCGATGGGGCTCCACTCATGCTGATGCCTGTCACTTGGTGCGTATCAACGGATCTTGGAGACTGGCGGTAGGGGAATAAAGTGAAATGGTGTGGTGGACACAACACAAATAAACCAAGTGGGTACATTTTTGATCCGGTGGTCTAAATTCAATGAGCGACCAAAACGCTGCGCTTGACGACTGTAAAGACTCGACTGCAGAGGAGCAGCAAGACTTTTGCGACTGCTGCAGCAGCTGAACGTGGTGCAATCAGAGCAGCAACGGCAGCTGCTGCAGCAGGAGCATCGATTCTGGGGCACCCAGCCAGTTCCTAAATTTGGAGCCACAGAATTGAGCGTCTCAGATGGCCACGAGGGACCAATTGAGACCAAATCGGTGGACCAAGTTCGGCAGGAGGCGTATCACATGCCGCCAGGTTTCAAATGGACCGAAATCGACATAAACGACGCAGTTGAAGTCTCGGAAGTGTACGAGCTTTTGACGCGCAACTACGTGGAGGACGACGACAGCACGTTCCGTTTCGACTATTCGGCGGACTTTTTGCAATGGGCTTTGACGCCTCCAGGCTTTTTGAAACGCTGGCACATTGGGGTACGCAGCACCCAGAACAACAAGCTGATGGCATTTATCAGCGGCATCCCAGTCAAGACCAGAGTGTATGCTCAAACTCTGGCCATGGCGGAGATCAACTTTTGTGTGTCCACAAAAGACTCCGTTCGAAGAGATTGGCGCCGGTATTGATCAAAGAAATCACTCGACGAGTGAATTTGTGCAACATTTGGCAAGCCGTTTACACGGCAGGAGTGGTGCTGCCTATGCCTGTGGCCCAGTGTCGGTACTTCCATCGGTCTCTGAACCCCAAAAACTCATTGAAGTTGGCTTTTCACCCTTACCTCCAACGATGACGTTAGCACAGACGATTAAGGCGTTGAAGGTACCGTCTCAGACTACCACACCAGGATTCCGACCGATGGAGAGGACAGACGTTCCTCAAGTTGCAAGACTGCTGAAGGAATATTTGTGCAAATTCCAGCTTGCAGTGGACTATGACGAGAAGGAAGTCGCGCATTGGATGGTGCCTCGGTTTGGGGTAGTGAGCGCGTACGTTGTGGAGAATGCAGAGAGCCACGACATTACGGATGTGTGCAGCTTCTACCACTTGCCATCGACCATTATCGGTGACGACAAACACAAAAAGTTATACGCTGCTTATTCCTTTTACAATGTGGCCACGTCGATCTCGCTCACACAACTGCTCCAGGATGCACTGGTGATGGCCAAGCAGGAGAACTTAGACGTGTTTAATGCACTGGACATCATGGAGAATGCTGAGATGTTGCAGCCTTTGAAGTTCGGCCCTGGCAGCGGCGAACTGCAGTATTATCTATACAACTGGCGTTGCTCACGAATGACTAGCGACCGTGTCGGCCTTGTGTTGTGCTAAGCGTGCGAACTGAACGGGTTAAGCTGCAGCCGCCGATATAATCGGTAGCTTGAAACTGATTTAAGGACGCAACTATATAACATGAGGTATGATTCAGGCTATTAATCACGTGGATAATGGGTTGCCTAAGTGTTCATTGACATTAATCGTGCAATGCGAAAACTTTGCGCAGTATTGGATTTGACTACCTGTGAGATTAAACTTGTCCGTTGAGTATTTCTTGTAAATGGTGTTCATTGCAAGTCGCTATCAATCTCTTTGCAACGGAAGCTACTTTAAACATTAATTCGCGATTGCCAACGTACTACGCTAGAGCGGGAAGTATCAGCTAACTCATGGATCTGCAGCATGAGGAAACTAAGTTGCTTTTCGCGAGGCTAAAGGACGTTCGTTTCCCGGATGAGATCGCTGGGCTGGTCCATATTCTCGAGGAAATCGACGAGCTACTGATGTCTCCTACAGAAGCTTTAGCCAAAGCTGTTAAAGCCGGAAAGCTGGAGTGGCTGGCATTCCTATTGGACACGTTTGAGTTCGACCCATTAAATTCAGTTGCGAGCGCTGCAGCGAACGGCCAACGTGACTCAGTAGTATTCCTTTTATCGCAGGCTGGTGATCACGAAAATCCTGGTGACAGTGAGGAATCTCTAAGCAACGATGACGAAGACTCTGAGAGCGATGATGACGAAGACTCTGAGAGCGATGATGACGACTCCAGCGAGGATGGGAGGTTAGACGACAGAACGCGGAGGGTCATAGAGGAAGCTACTACTATGGCTGCCTCGAATGGCCACATTGCTGTTGTGGAATTTCTTTTGTTTAAGATTGCTGGTGGTCGTGAAGATGACGTATATGCTACAATGTGGAGGGCCCTCGATGAAGCTGCAGCGAATGGGCACCTCAGCCTTGTGCAATTTGCAATAGAGCATGCGACGCAATGGGGCTATGCTGCCATATACTCAGCGGCTACCTCGTCGGACGCACTCTCCCGTGCGATTTCTGGTGGACACGACCACGTGACGAAGTTTTTGCTGGATCAACCTCACTTTCGCTGGAAGATGAAAAGCGCATTTGAGCTAGCGATCGCTAACGAGCGACAAGAAATTGTGGAGTGGATTTACGCAGTGTACTCGCAGTTTGTTGACGGAGGGAACTTGCTCGTTGACTTGATACGCGATGACCAAATGAATGCCGTGGAGTATTTGCTACGAATCCTACCTCATATAATTGATCAAGCCTTCCGGACTGCGAACATCGCTCTCGTCAAATTCCTGTACACTAACTACAACATCTCTGCTGAATCGATCAGAACAGCTTTCCGGAGCGCTGCTTTGTGTGGAATCGTTGATGGGGTGAACTACTGTCCGAGCGAAGACCAGCAAGAAATTGTCAAGTTCTTATCCAAGTCAGAAAGTATCGCGCCCCGGGACATCAGAACGACTTTTGCGAGTGCCTCGAGCTACCAATTGTGCGAAATTGTTCGCTGCCTGAGAGACGATCGCCGCGTGCCTTCACAAATGGTCGTCAGAACTTTTAAAGGAGCGATAAAATGCGGAGATCTTGACATGGTGATGGCTTCGTACGGTGAGCAGCGCATTCCTGCTGAGATTTTACGCGAAGCCATCAATAATGCCAGCAGCAAGGGCAATATCGATATCGTGGAGTTTCTGTTCGAGAACACGGCAACGCCAGACAATATAAAGCAAGAGGCTATGGTGAGTGCAGCTGGGCACAATCAGCTTGAGGTTGTTCAGCTCATGTGCAATGATGGAGATTGGCCACGTGAAGTCTTGAATGAAGCACTAAATGTGACGAGTGACAGCAAGCTTAAGGAGTACTTGCAGGCAAAAGTGAACACAACATGAAGACGTCTGGATTAGGTGGTGAGAATGATGCATCTTCAGTTCCAACTTTTTTGCAGTACAACTCGCCAATACAACTCGTGGAGTGGTCTATTAGTTAACATCATATTGAGTGCAACTTGGCTGATGTCGGGCATGTTTTTGACTTATTTCTCGAAAGCATGTGCCAAATACAGTTGCTGGGTTGCGGTCGGTGCGTCGGCATCTGCGTAGCTGAACGAACCAAAAGGGTTGCTGTGAATTGTGTCGTCCAACATAATACAGAGTATGTTTCTCTTGTAGGCGCATTCATTCTTCGTACCTATCGATCAGTCTGGATACCGTCATCCGAGTGAAGTTGTGTTCGTCTTCATGTTCCACGAGTACATGTGATCGAGTGCATCCGAAGACCGATAGGGTTTGTCTAAGAAGACTAAACGATCAAGGACCAATCTTGCCACTTCTTCCACATTGGCGAGCTGCATATCATTTTTCGCGCTTACGACTCTGCCCACATGAGCCGAGTAATCTTGTCCAAGTAGCCGCGCTTGCTCCCAGAAGCAAGGAACGAAAAATCTGTCTGGGTTTGGGATAATCTCAATTAGTGCTGTTCGTGGTTGGGCAAAGCGAGCGTTGTAAAACGCTGCACCATGAGGACCAATCATCATTTTCACTCGGTCTCTCATGAACGATGCGACTTCCGTCAGACCAGCGAAATCGCTGTGCCGAAAGTACTCCAGTTTCTCTGAACGTCCTTCCCTCTTGAGCATTGCTGCGACAGCACCAAATAGTTTGTCTTCGTTCAAAAGTTTGCGTCCACCATTGTGAGCTTCGCCGCCTTTTGTTCTGGAGAGGAATAGGATCACGTTTCGGTCATACTCGGTCTTGGGCGCAGGCAGCGCTTGCAAAATATTCTCAGTGATGCGCTGCGTTGTGTAAGGATGAATCAACGGAGCCCGACACGAAAACACGAGGTGTTTTGCCGTCACCGCTACGTTGTGGAGGTGGCGTCCTACCATCAACTTGTACACGTCGTTCACAATTTCATCGCGCGGTTTTTTTCCTGAGACCATCACCGTGTCAGCTTTCTTCTTTGTTGGGACTGCCAGTTGTGCCTGACTCCAAACCACAGCAACACGATCGATAAAGTGCTGGAACGACCACGAATCTGGACTGGTGGCGACGATCAAAGTGTCGATGCTAGATTCATTTGCGATGCTGCTCTCGTTAGCCTCGTGCACAAATGAGGTGTGAGATACAGCGCTCCCCATGCAGCTTTCATCCGACCACACGTCTGGCGGAGGGTCTCCTCGAAACACTGCGTCGCTGAACACCATGTTCTGCCCCTGGAATGCCGGATAATAAGCCCATTTCTTGTCTTCCGAGACGCGCATGCGCTCGAGATGAAGTCCTTGCGACAACCACTTCTCCTGCATGGATGTGCTGAAAAATTTGGCAGTCGGAGACGAAACGCAGGGTACAGAAGCTCTTGCGCCTCTACTAAATTCGTTTTGTGCGCCTCCTTGATGCAAGGTGCTGCCAGTTTGTCCATGCCGTGCATGCACTTGGACATGATCAAGGGTGCCCATTGTTCGTATGAGTCGGAGCGCGCCAAGTCGTCTAGATGGAGAAGTTCGCTGTCGGTAGCTGCAGTTTTATTTCGTCGTTGATGGACGAGGGTGTGGAGATCAAACCGTTGGCTTTCGAGTAGCGTTGGAGCTGGCACGACTCCCCGCAGAGACCGATCACTGGGAAGCATCGACCACATCGAGATGAACATGAGCACCGAGACCACGACGGGGCCACCGATCAGGAACCGAATCCATCGAGGAGTTCGATTTGACTGGAGCTGCCTCTCCTCCTCCTGCTGCTGCTGTGGTGGCATCATGGGCACGAGGTCAGCACACCGTATGTCAAACGTTGAAAGCTTCTGACTGACCTACCTGGCTTCCTCTATGGCTAACCAGGCTACTAATCCACATCGCACGATGCTATCCCCTCGATCTGCGATGTCCTTACACATGCTGGAACAGTGATGATGGTTCACCCATGTGTTCCATGAGTGAGCCATCATCAGCAGCAACCATGTGCCGCGAATAAACACCAGGCATTGAGTAAGGGTCCCCTGCAGTTTGCCGTCACCAGTGCTTGAATCCCATCGAGTGTTTTATCAGCAAAACAGCAGATGTCCTGGCGGTAGTCGACTATTGTATTGTACTGCTCTATCGAGTAAAGTGATTACCCTTTGATATCTAGGATGTTGCTTCTCGTCTGGGCTTTCAGTCAGAGCAGATTGGTCTTGTTACGAGGTAAGCCTGAACGCATGATATGAAGATGCCACACAATACGTTCATATAAGGAGTTGGAGTTAAAGCAAGATTCTGTTCTGGACCAGGCGGCTTTCGCGCCATAATGCCATCCATGACAAGACATCAAATTCTGGCCCGCTTCGACTGTCCTCGTTCAAGATATCCAGGGCCAGTAGTCGGATTCGCAAGTGCAAGACTGGCCTCGCTGTTGCACAAAATGGCAGAGATCCGCTGGAGCTCTGTCTTCAGCGCGTCGGTGTCCAGCACCTGCCGATACTCGCCCCCATCTCCACAGCCACGCGCTTGAGCACTGCCAAATCCATCCGTCCAAAACCCACGACGAAACTCTTCACGTCATACTTGGCGTAGGACAAGCGGGTGTGCTTTGCGATTGTCATGGCCAGCTCGATGTCGCACGGTCGGCCATCCGAAAAGAAAATCAACACGACCTGGAATTCCTCAAACTTGTTGCGCGACAAGACTTCGTTTGCAGCTCGTAGTCCTTCGGTGAAACGGGTGCCCCCGCCAGAATAAGGCAAGACCATCTGCAACGTATCACCCAGCGGCTGTGCTTCACATCGAATGTAGCTCCGATGGTCAAACGTAATATACGAGACCAAGTCGTTTGCACCCCCATCTTGGTGGCGATTCAGGACAAACTCATTGCATGCGCACAGCAAATTCTGCCACGGTTGTCCGCTCATTGAACCAGAGCTGTCCAGCACGAAAATATTGTGAAACTTGCCCGTATCCACAGCATGTACGCACTCGAACTTGTGGCCGTCAACGTAAGCAAACCCGTCGCCGCTCATCTCAGGCTTCAGTTCTGGCTGGTGCCAAGCGTCCAAAACGCAGTGCGAAGGTACCTTACCTTCGTCTTCGTGCTCCGGTGCATTGCACTTGAACGGACATTTTGCAAATAGGGCTCGCTCCTCTTCAGTACACGGGTCCTCCCACCCGATAGTAGCCCAGAACTGAACGTGCAACAATTCGTCCATGCCTTTGTCCGGTGGAGGGTAGAGCTCGTCAACGCAGTGGCGACGGCGGTCCTTGCTGGCGACCGCAGTGCAATTCTTACCATTTCTGCTGTCACAGGGCAGGTAGTGGGTATGGCCGCGGCCGATCTTCGTACAAAACAGGTTGCACATTTCAGCAGTTCCGCGCTCACCAACGCGGTACTTGCGATCCTCGATATCGATGTCATTACTCTTGGCCATAAAATAAGTCTGGCGCATATTTCCGTGGGAAGTGGTGTGTAGCCCCATGTGACCAAATTCCTTGTTGCAGTAGTAGTCGCAGCTTGGGCATCGCACTGCACAGTAGTGAATTGCTTCCTGCCGCTGCTCCTCGTCTTCAGTGCCGTTTTCTCTACCTTGCGGGGCGCAGGAATGTTCAAGATCACCGTGATCCTGGCTACCGCATGGTAAAATTTGCGCACACTGCTTCTTACAACCATTCATCTCTTGGAATACGTATTCAAATGTTCCGCGCGCGCCATTGTAGGTCCGGGACGATTTTTTCAAGTGAACCTTTGCTCGCAGATGCCATCGATACTGCATACCTCAGCACAAGCGTGAGATCCAAGGCACATATGCGTGACAGTCGTCATAGAATCGTTATCAGGCATGTCCACGTCCTCGTCAAAAGCTTCGTGCAATCCGTTCTCCTTTGCAAAAGCACAAGATTCAATCATTTGGCCATGAAAGTGGTTCTTGACCCCGCAGTTCGACTTGCATCCGTTCATTAAACACGGCTGGAGACATTGCATCTCAGCGCACTTGTGGACAGTGTGTTCACGTTGGATGTCAAGCAAACAAGTAGCCACGCAAGTCGACGCAGAGCAGGCAACGCCACAAACGTGCATCAGGACGGAGCAGCGATGGTCACCGAAATGATCAGCCAGTAGGGAGCAATTGTGGTCGCAGTTCGGGGCTAGCAAAAGAACACGGTTGTCCACAGGTGTGTTCCCCTTTCTCGCATTCGCATTTCCCTTCATGGCCTGCACCTCGAGAACACGATGGAATTCCAGGCGAGTTATCTTCATCGCGACATTCAGCGTATTCACAGATACCACAGCAAGCATGATCCGTAGCACAGTCGTGGCCAATATTTGCCGCATGCGTAACTGAGTGCATACATCCGAGATGACAGGAAGCGCATTTGTGTTGGCAGCGCGACAACCAAAGCGCGAGAGGGTCTACATAGCGTTTCTCCAGTTGTGTGCTCACATCAGGCATACGACCATCCAGGAAGCCACGCAGCCAACGTGACGCTTTCACCTTGCGTCGGCATACAACGAAAGTTAAATAGTCGTCATAAGATTTGTGGTCATCGGCAGTGAGTTTGGAATTGCCGTAAACTTTGTTTTGTAGAGCCAAAACTGCTGAAACTGCACCACAAGAGTCTTTTGTATTGTGCCGAACTTCTTGTTCTGGGGGTCAGTCACATCAAACCCCACATCAAATGCGTCATCTCTAACGTTGTCGAGGTTCACCTGCTCATTCAAGGTTGTCCACTTCGGCGCAAAGTAAGGATATTCCTGACACACCTCCTTCAACGTGATCACCAATTTCTCTCGACTGCCAAACTCCAGTACATCTTCCTTCAGGTGCGACGGAATAATTGCCTCTGCCAACAGTGGGCGAGGAACTTGGCATCCAGTCCGAAGGATACCCGGGAGCCTCTGCTCCACGTCCGCAATCAACAAATTATGGGTGCTCTTATCCATACTGGTCCAGTCTAAGATTGAGATTTTCGCTAAAACAATCCGAAGACAATCCAGAAAGGCTTTACCAGTCGAGAACCCTGCTACCACGTCCTCTGATGGAGCAATTATATCACGCAACGTCTTGGCAGCATCATTTTCCATGCTTTGATAGTACTCTACTGTTCCAAATGGTGGCGAGCAGTTGACTTCCAGCTTTCCAGAGTACATTTCGGTCAAGAAATTCTGATCTCGATTAGCCTCGAAGATCCCATCGAGCTTAGTCACAAGCTCGTCAATGACACCTTGCTGGTCATTCATGTTGACATCCTTGACGCTCATGTACAAAAGTCCTCGAAACAACCGCGTATCATTTTTGATCAGCTGAACACCCTTCTGGAAGCGCGAGAACAGACCGTCAATGTCCTTGTCGAATCTACTTTCCATACGAAAGACCGTGAACAAAGATACGGATGCGTTAAGCACCGATAGGAAAATATCTTCCTGTTCGGAGCGTTCGAACGAACCCAAACCTTCAAAATCTAGCACCACAAGAAGCATGTCGGGGGACAAAACGCGGAGGGACATCCATGCACCATCCGTACAACGTGAACCTGAAATTGCAAACGAGGTCCCAGTGAGATGGTTGAGGAAGTAGCTTTTCCTGTAGATTGCTTTCCCATGGAGGTCACGACGGAACACCGCCCACCCCAAGACTCAAGGAAAGGTGATAACAAACCAAATCGCAGAGACTGCGCGATTTCAGATGCTTCAGTCGTTGCCGAGTCATTTTGTTCACTCAAATTGCTGGTGGCATTTTCTCCGTCTCGCATTACTTTAAGCATATTGTCTTCTGCACGGCAAATCTGAACGGGCAAAAATGAGATGATGGTCGTCAAGACACGCCGCATTGCTTTAGGCCGAAAAGAATTATTGGCATTTTGACACGACACGTTTTCCTCTAGGTTCAATCCAAAGAGGGGCTTGTTTAGTCGCAGAAGATCGACCATCACGCTATGGAAATAGCCTTTGGCAACAGCGAATAAATCTCCCGTGGCAGGATAACTACAATCATCGATAGATTCGACCACAACGACCTCCAACGCGAAACCAAACGAATCTCCTCGATTTGCATCGTTCTCGATCAGACTCCGCACAGAAAACTTCTCGAAGACATGGTAAAAACTCTTAGCCAGTGCTTAGCGGTGTCGCTCTTGGTTTGTCCCTCACTTTGAAGGCAGCGTAGGGGTCTACTTTTCGCATCTTTGCCACCACCCCAAGATCGCTGGATGCGATAAGCATCGCTCGAACTGTTACTTTTAACTCAGTTGTTGCCACCGTACCACGCCATACGTCAAAAATGTAAATCACATCCCCCATGGAGTACACTGCAAGGTTTTCCGAGGTAACATCGCTACATAATATTACAGCGGGCAGTTTGTGATGGTCTTCACTGGAAACGGAGCAGACAGCTAGACGTTCGCCTTGTTCAATACTTGCGCGACCGACAACAAGTTCGTCTGCAAAGCTTAGAAGACCACTCACCCACGTTGCATTTCTAGCCATGCTATCGGTGTCACCTAATGAAAGTTTTTGGATGTTTGGTGACTTCTTGTATCGTATGACTGCATGTCCCCGTTCACATCCACGACACATAGAGATCTCTCCGTTAGAATCATGTCGACCAGGGGTGGAGCTAGACGAAATACCGCATCCATGTCAACTCTGTGTGTCGGCGCTATACTTGTAAACGTCTCATTGAACCGGCAAATAGCGACTGACCCAAAGCATTCAGTGTTCCCCTCAAACGTAAAAGCCACTCGGCGATCGTGAGCTCGAACAGAGCAGAACGAGCACAGGCGCGGGAAAATTCGTACAACCGCTTGCTTAGCTGCTTTGTGCTGTTCCGAAGACAAAAATTCAGGTGTGAACTGAATGCGGCGGACGATTGTACGATTGTCGTTCACTAGAATGGCAACCAGCTTACATTGTTTTACACTTGCCAGCGCCAAGAGTTCAAAGCCGGCCTCAAATTCTATGACCCCCATTAGGGATGCCTGGACACTGTTGACACCGTTCAACTGGTACACGTAGATGACTTTGCTGGGCTCCTTTTCTACTTTCTCCACCCAGTTAACTTTGATAGCAGCAGCATCGGAAGTAAGAGTCAGCCTATTAAAGTTGGCACTAGGTAGCTGATCGTCACAGCTCGCCAGGTGCTTACGTAGATTGCGAAAAGCAGTATCCTTTATGTTTTCCTGCTGTTCGTAAAGTAGAGTCTTCAGTTTGTTTTCACATTGGTCATATTTTTCTTCTCGCGTAGCAACGCAAAGCGTTGGTATGGCATCATTAATCAAATCCACCCAGATTCTCTGCAACCTTGCTTGGCGCTGCTTCATTGCATAACAAAAGCCGCGATGAAACTCACTTTTCCGATTCACCAACCAATTGAAGGCATTCCTCGCAGTATCCTCCATTATGTGAAGAATATTACCACCGCCGTTAGAATCAATTGGTGTGTCGCTGTTCACAACAGTATCTAGCACTTCGTCGAATGCGGAGCGTCGCCGCATGAACACGTTGTTCAAAAGCATCATGTTGGTTTGAAGCCGCTCGGGCATATAGAACAATGTTCGCGCAAGGCCGTCCAATTGGCGTAAGACGCCATAGTCTCCAAAATGTTGCTGTAGCTTATTGTATTTCTCGAATGCTCTATCCATCCGTGACGAGTTTGTTGGGTTGCGAACAGCAAATAACACATCAGCATCTCGGACCATGCTGCTCACGGTTTGGTGAGTAGCACGAAATACATCATCATCAATTTGCGCTTTAGTCTCCTCCAGTATTTTGTAGATGTTCTTCTCTGACTCATGCAGCTTCGCGCATGGATAGCTGTCAAACATAGCAAGCACACGATCACGCATTCCTGGTGGGCAATACTGTCCAGGAGGGAGCTGAATGACATATCGCGCATGTTTTTCCGAAATCCATTCCTCGAATGTATCTGACGACACTATGTCAGTATGCTCATGCCACTCCTTTGTTGATGGTATTCTGCTCTCAACTGCTACGGCTGGAAACACCCCAGCAATAAAGTCAAGACTCTTGATTTCATCGGCGTGAGGTATCGACGTTGAACTGGATACGCCACAAGTAATACTGTCACTTTGCTCAACTTGCTTCTGAACCCGGAAGGCAACGGAAAAGGAATTTTGTCGGTTGTTCGTGCTGGTAGTCGCAACATTAACTTCACCCTGGATGCGTTGAAAATCTTCTCGTGACAAACAACACGTGATACTGGAGCTTAAAGACAGCAAAAAGCGAAGCATGAGCGTGGGGATGTCTCGAATGCACTCAGGCCCGAACAATCCGCTATCCAGCCATGTAAACACAACAAACTGGCAACACCTACCACCTCCGTTGGTCCTTTCAATGCAATAGACGCCTTGGTCTCTGGGGCATAAATCAATTCCGTGGTCGGCATCCAGGAGCCCCATTCGTGAGAGTTGGGCCTTCACTTGATCCTGCTTCCCGAACAAACAGCCAACATCCAGCTGATCTTCGCCTTCAAGGCTGAGATCAGGCCCAGCGAATATCTTCTCCCGAATGAAACGCGCAAAATCGTCGTCATAGTCACTGGAGTTGAACAACCCAAACTCGAACTTGTGCATGCGCGAGGTATCACGCTCGTCGGATGTGGCCATTCCTAGTGAGTAACACAGACGCAACACGTCAACTTCATCAACGACTGCTTTCAGGACTTTGGCGTCAGCTTGCATTTCGTGCTTCAAAAACAAGAGACGGAATCGTTTGGTCGCTCCACTGTCATTCTGCTGGTCTGCCTTGAGAGCCATTCTTGGTTTAACCTTCGCCCTTCGTCAGATTGCTGGCCAGTTGGAAAATGAGTGAACTCGGTAGCATTTGATTTGCACGCGCCAATTGCCAAGTTAGTTAGCTTCGCTACATTCAAATGAACGTTGTCCTCCCCATCGCAGACGCATTTGGCAAATCCGCTTGGTTGTATTCAAATTCAAGCAGCAGCTATAAGACAGTTGAAAACAATATCGCCGTCATTCAAGCCTCGTCGCGGGCACTCTCCCATATCAAGGCAAACTAAAGCCAACCTCAGTTGTATCCTGCATTCAGCCCCACAATACCAGAGGTCGCCACGGTAGAGCAGTGCCCGAAGCTCTCAGAATGCTGTTTGATTTTGTGCGATGAGTCGTAATCGACACTACTGACGCGTTCTCCAAGACGCTACAGCTTATTTGGCCAGCCGAAGCCCAGTTGACAGTAGATTCATTGTGCGAATCTTGCCAGCTCCAATATCTATTGCAAGTAGAATGACAAGGTCATATCAAGATGTTTTTTTCAATCACCATTCATCAGGTCAATGTCAGGACTCTATCGAGTAGCTGAGCATCAAAGAAGCTTCAGCGTTGTGTCACTTGTAGACCCAACTGGCGCACCACTAAGATTTCTCTTAGCTTCGAACGGCAGGCAGTACTGACCTGCAGCGTCCACTCAATTTGATCCAACAGGCCTAAGACTGCGCGCTACTTCTAACTCTCCACAGGCTTGGACATGCCACCCTTGGGCCCTCGAATCCTCGTCCGCATGTCCAACTGGCCGCGTTTGCACTCGAAATACGCCACTCGGAACTCCTATCAATACACCCATCAGTCAGACTCTGTCGCCTCTTGGCGTCTGCTGGACGCACCTTGCACTCGTACGAGTACGCGCGTTCGTGCAGACACTGCTTCAACGTGCGCGTGCCGTCGGCCATACACTCCTGCTCCATCATGCAGTCCCGCAGCGCTTCCGCCGCGTCACGACACGCCTTCCCCATCGTGTGTCGACGATCGACCGCAGTTTTGACTGGATTTCAGTATTGACTTCCGTCTTGTCAGTATGCGCATATCGGATATGCCCATTTTAGCCTTCTAGAATCGGGCACAGTAGCGTCGTATCTTTCAGTTGACTTTTGTCCAGAATGCTTCCACGTGTCCGCAGTTTGCTGCTGCCGATTGTGCTGCTTTGGAGCGTCTTGAGTGCGTCGGTGCTGGCCGATTACGGCCCTAAAGACTCGGTGGTGGTCCTCACGGACAAGAACTTTGAGAAGGAAGTGCTGCAGAGTCCGGACTATTGGCTCGTCGAGTTCTACGCTCCTTGGTACAGAACTCCAGCGATCAATCGTTAGCTATAATTAATTAATAATGATCTGATCATGGCAGGTGTGGCCACTGCAAGAATCTCGAGCCAGAGTACAAGGCGGCGGCCAAGAAACTCAAGAAAAATGTACGCAATTGAGCTAAAGGAGTCCGTGGAAAGACTTTTTAAAGAAAGTTATTATGACTTTTGCTCACAGGCTCGCTTGGGCGCAGTAGACGCCACAGTGCACCAGGCGCTGGCTCAAAAGTACCAGATCAAGGGCTTCCCAACCATCAAAGAGTTTGGCGCCAAGAAGAAGCGACCGCGTGACTACCAGGGCGGACGCACGTCCAGAGACATTGTGCAGTACGTCAAGAACTCCGCAGAAGCCAAGAAACTCGGAGTCGGGGGCGCCAACGTCCCGACGCTCGAGTACGCAAAGGTCCACACGTTTCTGAACAAAAAGACCTGCCGTCGGCCATTTTCTTTGGTACTCCAAAGAAGGGCAAGAAAGGTGGAGCAGGTAAGACGCCAAAGTGGCTGGGCGCTGTGGCTGAGTCGTTCACTGAAGGCACCAAGAAGAAGAAGAAACAGCTCACAGTGCAACTTGCGTTTGTCCCCGGCAATGACGACAAGATCGCAAGCCATCTCGGACTTACTGAAGATCAGCTGCCAGCGGTCATCTACGTCTACCCAGAGAGCCAAAAGTACGTCGTGTCGGATGTGAGCCCGTTGAACGAGGCTGCTGCCAAGAAGTTTATTGGTGACGCGCTCGCAAACACTGAGACGGCCCAGAACGACGAGACGCTGCCTTCAGTTCCGCAATTCCCATCGCCTGAAGTTGCCAAGAAGAAGCCGGCAGTCGCTCTGAAAGAGTTGGATGCGAAGAGCATCCGCAAATGCGTCGCTAAGCGGGGGCAAATGTGCGTTGTGGTGGCCAAGGAAGACAGCGAATTAGTGCGCTCGTTGGCCAAGAAGTACCGTCGCGATCCTTTCACTTTCCTGTCGACCAAATCTGGCACCCAGGCTTTCAAGGCGCTGTCTGAATTTGTTGAAGAGGGAGCGAAGGAAAACCCAGAGGTGATTGTCGTCAAACCTGGACGCAAGGTCAAGTACTCGGGTACGTTTGGCGAGAGCTCGCTGTTGTGGTGTTATCACTCATCTCATTATTATTGTTGTTACTGTTGCTGTTGCCAGCTCTTTCTGGCACAAACGATGAAAACGTCATCTCGGAGTTCTTGGATAAGCTCTTGGATGGCTCGAGCTCGTTTTCGGAGCCAAGCGGCGACCTCGAGGCCCTCGAAGCCGCACTTTCGGTGGGATCAGAAGCTGCTGCTACGCATGAAGAGCTGTAGGTTGTAGATGCAGATAGCTGTCCTGGCTTGCTTTGTTTTAACAACCGTTCATCTGCCGGAGACTCTTCGCAGAAGATCAATGAACAACAAAAATGGTGATATCAGCAGATACCTCTTCATTTACTTACTGTGTCGTCCTGCTCCACTAACTGTCCGGAAGCACGACCATCTATTGAGAGATTGAACCGGACCGCTTGATGCGCAGTAGCGAGCCGACCTCCTCGTTCATGGCTTTGTAGGCTGGAATGGTGTCAGCGCGCTCGCAGTAGGCGTTCTTGGGCAGCACGTAGGCGAAGCAGCGTACGAGGTCTTCAGGGTCGTGTTTCTCCTCAGCAAGAGACATCGACGCTGCCAGTTCCTGCTTGCCGGTGGCTTTCTCTCTCACACTCTCAGGCAAAGCGTCAACTCCACGGAATTGACGACGGATAAGATGGGGCACAAGGTCGGCCTTGATGCTGGCGATGTACTTCTTCTCCTGTAGCAGATCCAGCACCCAATGGGAGAAAATGTAGAAGTGGGCGTCGTACAGATCCGAGTGCAGCACGAAGTTGCTGCGTCTCTTGAGCAGACTCTTGGCCACGTACAAGTCCTCGTTCATGTGCACAGCTTGTGACACGAGCACGACGCGGTTCTCCTCGTCCCGCTGGCCTTCGACGAGCGCGATGCAGTCGGTCATGTCCTTGTCGCGTCGAGGCTTTTCTCCCTTGGCTTTGCGCGCAGTTTCTTCTTGTTTCAGGAGCATCGTGACGCTGGCGTCGTTGATGCGGTGGAAGTCCGCCACATTGTGCAGCACCACGTCCGTCACGAGGTCTCCGGCCAGCACGATGAAGTCCCTCTTGATCTTGTCGGCCACTTGTCGCAGCGCGTCGGCCGTCTCCGTGTTGTCCGCCACCTCGCAGAGCTCGACGTGGAGTTTGCCGTCGAATTCGCGGGTCAAATAGTCCTGGATGGGCGGCAGGAGGTCGGGGATCGTCAGCACCAGCACCTCCGTGAAGCCCGAGGTCTCCAGCAGATGCAGCTGGTACCACAGCAGGGGCTTGTGGTTCGCAGGCAGCAGCGCCTTGGGCGTCTCCTCCGTCAGAGGGTACAGACGAATGCCTCGGCCGCCGGCCAAGATGATGGCTTGGAACTCGGCCATGCTGTCGCTAAAGTACTGGGAATTTGTATGGATGGCAGCGAGACGACATAAAGCTACGAATTAGCTGGACAGCGACGAATTAGGTAAGAATTAATGCGCGGCCTTTCAAGATCGATTCGTGCAGGAGACGGATATGAGCGACTCGGATGAGGTGCGACTGCTATTGGAGGAGACTTCTCTATTGATCTGACAGCGTCAGTAATCCATTTTGTTACTGCAGGAGAAGGTTCTTCTGGACGATGAGGTGCTGCAGTGGACTTGTGTTGATGCGATAGAGGAGATTGACGCTTGCGACTCTGCAGAGTATGGACGAGGTGCACGAGGTGGAGGACGCTCTGCGGGCGAGGTGCGTCCAATGGTTTGTATGGGTACATTTGTGTCCGATACTTCCGGATTAGAGTTGTTGGTTGTTGACTGCGTTGTGCTCCTGTTGGTTGGTGCAGTGTGGACACAAGTGCGTCTTTTTCGCCCATGAAGAAACGGCGTACGTTTGTTTGGACTTCTCCACTTTTGCACACGTTCTAATACCTTTTTATAGTTGCAGCTGGCGGTGATTGGAGCAGTGGAAGCGGCAGCGAAGACGCAAAAGACGAAGATTCGAGCAGCGACGACGATGATGGATGTGGAGATTTCTCTGAGCGACTAGGACCAAGACACGGTGAGGTTGCTATGGGTGGATTTGAAGCTGTCACTTATACACGAGAGGAAGCGAGCTCTGACGAGGACTCGGACGAACCACCGGAAATTCCAGGCAGTCCAATCGCTCAGGTACGACAAGAGTTAACACTGATTGCGAAGGTCTTTGTTTGTGCTTACATATTGATGTAGAAACTACAAGTAGGTGCCATTGGTGGATCGAATGTTGGAGCTACCAGCAGTAGTGGGCACTCACCGCTCCGATCCGATTTAAGAACTGATGGTAGGTTTGGTGGAGAAGAGGAGGATGAATACGAAGTCAAGGAGGTAGAGCAACCACGAGCAGCCGAATTCCACGCCTCGAGTTCTTCCGAAGATGAGGACGAACTAGGGAGTGACCGCGTCAGCAGTCGCAATCAGAATCGCTTTCAACTACAAAATGATCAGGCCGGGATTAGTCGCCCCAAGACAGCCGCAAAAGACCTCGAAAAGTATCGGGATGTCGTGCCTAACGATTTTTTCCAACAATTTCGGGGTGCAAGCAGTTCTGTCGTCGGCGCCAAAGTTTTATCTGCACCTTCCCCCGACGACAGACCAGATAACATCAGCAAGAAGATTTCACGGGAATCAAACGGTGGTCATGAAGTTGATACACGTGGGAGTACTCATCAATCGAAGTATGTCGTGAACGTGCCTGAAGAGGTGGAGAACTTATTCAGCGTGAGTGGAACCATTTCATACATATCAAAGGATATGCGGAGTATCTGGGTATCTTTCTTTGTAAACGATTTTGAATTGTCATTGCTGACGCTGTGGATAGCTGACAGATGCCTACACACCAGAAGATATTGAGCTTGAAACGCGACTGGAGCCTTTCCTACCTGAGTTTATTCCATCAGTTGGTCTACCTTTCGACGGAATTCAGGTTTGACGCTTTTGTTACGATACGTGCCTACATTTTCAAGCTTTCTTTTACATGCTTTTGTTGCTGTTGCATTTCGGTTAGATCCCACGGCCAGATGGCAAAGAGGACAACGTGGGTGTTGAAGTGTTGCATGAACCGTCAGGTCAAACCAATGTGGCCGAATTGGAGCTATTGATGCAGGTGAACATGGACAAGCAGCACAAGCTCCGCAGCAAACAGGATGTCGTGCGAAGTATCGAGCGCTCGGCGCACCGACCTCAAGAGATCGACCAATGGATTGCTAGCGTTGCAAAGGTGCAGTACGCGAAGCCGATGGCGCAAGTGAGTTACAAGAAGTCCATGCCGCCGATTCCCAAGCTGATGGAGTATTGGCCCGAAGAGTTCGAGAATTATTTAGCATCTCGCGGCAGAGCAATCCCTGTGCTGTCCGAGTTGGACGTGAACCTCAAGGAGATGGTGAAACTTGTATGCGTGATGCTGGATATCCCTGTCTACGAAGGCAACTACACCCAGTGCTTGCATTTACTATTTTCTCTCTACCTTGAAATCGAAACCTATGAACGAGACGCTCAGCGCCATCGAGGTTCACAACGATAGCCCACGTACTGCCGTTCTATCCCTCACAATGTTTTACACTGTGAAATTTTCACAGTGACTTTGCAGGAACAGAGCAGGCTGTATCGCTTTATGAATCCGCAAAAGTCCCTGGCCATGGGCGACTCGGGCGATCGGGATTGGTGACCCGATCCAACTTGTTGCACGTGGAGATATCGGAAGAAAAGAACGGCGTCTCTGTCTAAAAGCAAAAAGTGTTAGTCCACGAGCGTGGCTAAAGGCGAGTGTGTGCGCGTGGCCTCACCGTCGGGCACTGGAAATTGAGCACGTAAGGGCATTTCCTCACGACGTCCTCGCAAATCGACAGACAAGTGCGGTGACGACCCGTGGAACCTTCAACGCAAGAAGAAGTTGCCACCGCTTTTAAAGTGGTGCTCGTCGAGGTCGAAGAGGTAGCAGCGGACATCATCGTAGATGAAAAATCGCACTGCTGCGTGTGGTATTGCAGCACGTTGCCTTGGTTCGGCGTGGCTGTCTGCGAGCCGCACTTCTGGAACTTGATGCTGCAGATCCAGTACTTGTAGGCGTCTCGGCAGTCGTCGCAGCCGTAAACGCTGTACTTTGCGTGACACCCGAAGCGTTGAAGCACGATGTCTACGTTTCGGTAGTAGAACTCAGCTTTGGTATCGAAGAGTGCTCCGGTCGGATCGTCGGCGTCGACCACAGCCGTGTAGTCCACCATGGAGCAGAAGGACAGCGAACCTTTGGCGATATTCCGACACACTGGGTTTGTCGGTTCTTCCCCTTCGGCCGAGACACTTGCAGCATCGAACCACGTGAGACAAACGGCCGACACCAGCACGAGTGCAAGAAGGCGACGCCCAAAAGGCTTCTGCATGTTGCAGCTGAAATCCTGTGGAGAAGGAGGTATATTAATGGCAGGGTGGCTGCCCTTGAAACTGCTGCTCTAGTGGGGCCGGATTATAGTATCGCTTAAATCGCACGATATGCTTGCTATTGCCGATATCTTGTGAGTCCTGGGGTGCGGTCTCCGTTCACTTTCCGGTAGTGCGCGCGTAGCAGCATGCCGATGATGAAGAAGAGTGGGTACAGTATTGTGTACACGAAGCGGACGAGCATCGTGTCGCGAAAGTCCCGGAAGCGTTGCTTGGACGGCTGCAGCACTCTTGACATGACCATTGCTGATTTCCTCGTGCGGTAATTGAGGGACTCGTCGACAAAATGGGAATGACAGTACCGGTAGTAGGTAGACATGTCCTGGTCGTTGCACACAGCCACTAAATGTATTTTGACTGGATTTGCCGGTGCAGTATCGAGTGATAAATTATGATACGCCCCATCACGTACACCACAACTGGTGCTGCTGCATTGCACCACGGGCCAGGAGAGGCACAGCAATAAACCTCCTTCAGCTCGCACAACTGGAGAGGTTTCCTTCTCGGTGTGCTCTCTACAACGAATGGGTCATGATTGTGAGTGGTCGATTGCCGCGGCTGAAGACCACCGAGCTGGTAAAATCATTTCGCGTGTAGAAAACGCTATCATGTGGTAATGGAGTCGTTGACCAAAGGGTCATCGCCGCAAAGCAATGCTGTTGCGTTCCCACAGGCGAGAAACTCCAGATTTATCGTATTGTGGCGCGGCTGGATCCACGATACCGTCAGATTTGCTCCCATGCAGCCGGTGACTCATATACACATGTGCGCCCTTGAAATCGATGTGATTGCCTCCACGCTGCGGTCTGAAAAGCAACCCAGTACTCTCATGCTGCCGACACGCTTGCGTAAAACACGAAGGCCACGGTCATAACAGAGCTCCAGCGGATACTGCAACACTCTGTGTAGGACAGCTCGCGCGTTGATAAACTCGCCTCTACGGGGTGTCCAAACCAACGACCAAGGGCGGACGATGCCTCGATGCATCCTTTCAGCCGGTGTTTCGCTATTCTGCGGGTGCAGGCGAGAGGATCTGAAGCCACCTGTCGTGCAGATATCGTCCATCTGGACAGCCAGAACGCGTTTAGGGCCGCCGTTGTGTGACTGGATAAAGGCCGAACAGCAGGCGGCGCCGATCGCCATGCGAGCTCCGTAAAGTCCGGCCGCCACCGTCAAAACTGGAACTGTCCTATGCTGAACTGTTGATCGGGCATCCGATCGGACTTGTCACTGCCTCTCCAGTCTTCATTTCGCCGCCAGACCAGGACAGTGACTATCGGATACTAACCCCAACACAGCGATGCTTTCGACCGTTCAGATCGCCGTCGTTGCGGCCGTGATGGCGCACTCAGTCGCCGCCTACTCGAGCTACATGGAGCTCATCCCCAATGGTGAAGAGATCGGCAAAACGCTAGGCCACACCGACTCAGGCTACACCGACTTTGGCACACTCTTCTCCGACGAAGGCACCGAATGGTCCAAGGTGTGCTCCCAGACGTGGCCCGGCGGCTCGGTGACGTGTGGTGAGGCGCTGGGCGACCCGTGCTGCACCTGGAAGGACGGTGAACCGGATTTCAAGCTCACGGAGCCCAACACCGACGGCACCAAGTGCGCCTCAGGAGGTGGTGGCTCCGCGGCTGGCAGCGCCGCTGCAACAAGCACTGCTGCTAGCACCGCTGCCAGCACCGCCAGCAGCGCGGCCACGACCACCGACACGGAGACTAGTGGTACCACTGAGGAGGAAACAGCTGCAGGAAACACCACAACCAGTGCCATTGGGGACTCGTCCGAGTACTGCGAGTAATCAGTTGCTGGACTCGAATCTACTAGACGGCGGATGGATCGTCCGCCACTGTGTCCTTTCTTGCAGGTTGTATGGGCGGAGTGTTATCGGACAGCGAGACTATTTGGCGTTGTTCGGGAAAACTCATGGCTAGACCAGTTGCGCTGATGACACATCTACGTTCCTAGTTGTGGCAAGTCGACAGCGATATCGAATTGAGTTGCCCGCCCTCTTCGGTGTGTGTTTCTAACAAGTATAATGAGTTTGCTTTCTTGTCGTGCTCCTATCTGTCCGTAGCGCCATCCTGATACATTCGCCACACTCGTTGACATTATATTTTTCTCGGTGGCATGAAAGCGCTGTGGCGATGCAAGTTGGTAACTTTCCTATCCGAACGAAGGGCGTTTACGGCCAGTTGAATCCTTGCGCGTGTGCATGTACTTCGTAGTGGTACATCACTTCGCCGAAATGCTGCGATCCCGTGAAATTCGAAGCAAAGCCTTCTCGTGACAAGACAATCGGTAGCCTTCTCCAGGCGGAATATCGCCTCATGGGCATACCTTTTCCAGACCAACCTGCAATCCAGGCGTCTCTCATGGCAATGCCACCTCGGAAGCGCACTTCGACCATCATCATGATGGCGTGGTCATGCCCTGAACGCTGTGAGATCATGCCTCGAAAGTACGCCATGCTTCTAGAATCCCATCCGCTTTCAAGACAACACGAGCGCAGATCATTACATACGTCTACAATACAAAAGTCCTCTCGATTGCGGCGCGGATCCCCATCCCGAGATGATCCCGATCCCACACATACAATTCTTTGGAGGGACCAACGATGTGCATCGTCACTACTTCGCGCTGCAAGCATTCACTTTGTAATTTGAACGACTATTCACATCGTTTCGCAGAAGTATGGTGGCTTTCAACTTCGTTCGCCTTGCAGCTCTCGCCGCGCTGGCCGTGTGCATCTCCACGACGAATGCTGAGGTCTCGACGCGTGCCCTTGCCCAGACAGCGTCGTCCGCTTCTTCCAAAATTCCATCGTCTATCGAGGACGTTGTCGGTACGGTGAAGCCGTACACTAGCGACAAGGACGCCGGTAACGATGACGCTGATGGCGGCGAAGAGAGCTCTAAAACTAAAGACAACTCGGCTTCCTCCAAAACGGAAAACAAGAAGGAGAGCAACTCCAGTTCAGACTCCTCTAAAACTAAAACCAAGGAGAAAAGTAGCGCTGTGACTTCATCGGACGACAACAAACAATCAGGCGCCACGACGCCGTCTGCAGATAGCAAGACGGAAAACAGTTCCTCGTCGGAGAAGAAGAAGGAAGAGAGCAAGGATTCTACGAAGGCCGATAAGAAAAAGCCAAGGATGAAGACGAAGATGATGTTAACCAGGCGGCTAAACAAACGAAGGCTCAACGAGAAGCAGCAAAGGAGGCGCGTCACAAGGCGCAAGCAGAACGCAAGGCGAAGCGTGCGGAGGAGAAGAAGCAGTGGCGTAAGATTAAAGCCCAACAAAAGGAAGTGCGGAAGGCAGCCAAAGCCAGGGGGCCTAGCGTGGCCCAGTCTGCTGCCGGTTCAAGTCCCGGAAATGCGACCGAGAGCTCTCAAAAGTGATCGTTTAGGCTACATCTGTTATGGAAGTGCTGCGTGAGTGAAGCAGCACATGTATGGAAAGAGAAGTAGCGTAAAGGAGGTGGCCAATGCGACTTGCTTCAGTGCTTAACTTGATCGCAGTGTTACAAAAGACCTGTTCCGGATGCATGGTATTCGCGACCTAGAATATGTTTCGCAATAGCGATTCGTGACTTCAATTCACAGCTCCCGCTGTTCTGCTGTGAGTATTGCCGAGCCAAGCAAGCTGTAGGAGACGTAGTCTGCAACTATCATTCCGTTACTGGTGCATTCCAGTCTTAAAGACCGATGGCATTTATCGAGGCACTTGTATTTCCACGTCCATACGAATCGCTTTACCTTGCATGTACTAGCTCTTCCTGCTCTCTATTTAATGACGGAAACGGTAGATGTTGCCACCAATTCCACCTTCCCTCGCCGGCGTGTCATGCTTGACAGTACACCCTACCGATGTTTCAGGGCGATCAGTCGCGAGCTCTTGAGTTGCAAGTGGAGCATTCGTGATTGGAGCACTAGTAGGAACCTCAGTAGACACAGCGGCTGATGGGGCATCCGCCAAGGCAGGTGCATCCGTCGTCGTCGAGCTGCCTGCCGTAGAAGCAGCGCTGGAGGCAGCAGTCGAAGCGGCAGTTGATGCTGCCGACGCGCATACCGTCGCCTTGCCGGGGGTCGTCGTGAATGCCGTCACCGTGAAGTCCGGTGTGCCACCCTTCGTCCACGTGCAGCACGGGTCGCCGAAAGCGGCACCGTTGGTCATGGAAGCGCCGGGGAAGGTGGCCTTGCAGAATTCCGCCGACCACGAGTGTCCAGCGTCAGCGAAAGCCGTGGCGAAGTCCGTGTACTGGGAGCTGTCCTTGTCCGGGTGTCCTAGATCCTGTGCGAAGGAGCTCCCGTTCGGGAGTTCATCAAGGTACTTGGCCAGGCCCATGGCGGAGTCGCATGTAACGGCGATGATGAGAGCTGTGGCGGTGAAAGCGACGAAGGACTTCATTGTGGCAGTGGGGAATGGGTTGTTATTGGTTGCTCTTGTGCACTATGTGTGGCAATTGAGGGAATGGCTAACTAACAACTAAACGGTCCATGTTATCTTGAGCTCTTCAGGCCGCAGTTCTAGCATCTCGCTGTACGTTGCCTTCGGCTGGTCGAAAAGCTCCTTCAGATCGCGATCTGTCTTGAACAAGATTTGCTGTCCGGTACGTGCAGCAAGGCTGAACAGAACAACGTATCCGCCGCAAGAAGATCAACGGAATCCAGCGCCGTCTCAAGTCGTCGTCAAACAATTAGCGGTACCAAAGGTTAGAGCGGTTCGACAGGCTGCCAGACAGCTCGTGGCTTGCTCAATCAGTCCAGGGAACTTGCTGGCGTTGAAGTGACGCATTTCGGTGGCAACAGCTGGCTCAATGGCACCGCATTCACGTTTGACAGTTTTTGGCGCGACAATTCCGTCGATGCCAGGCAAAGGCATGGCCGCAGCAACGGCAACAAAGTCACGACGACATCATCGAGTGTCTGCAGTTAACGCACTGTGTCTGTGCATCGTAGGCGTCCAACAGCCGCACCCAGTCGACTAATGTCATAACCACCAGAATGGTCGGAGCGTCAGTCGACAGGCTGGCCAGATGCCATGGCGGAACGAAGCCATCAGCTGGCGGATTCCGTTGGTCCGTCCAGAGGCAACATCAAGTCAAATTCATGTCAGCGCTGCCTCCGACCTCCACATGGCGAGAGAATCATCCATCCAACCTTTACGGCTCCATGCAACTCAGTCGAACCGTCAGAATTGTGCGAGCAGTTCAAGGACCTGATGGTGCCGATCGCCAGAACCATCCGTAGGTACCTCAGACAGTCTGCGTGTGATCGGAATCGCCCTCTCTTATGCCGCAAGTTGTTCGCAACGATCCCGGTCCGCAAGAGTTCATTCCCCAATTTGACTTGCATACCGCACAAGAGCAACCAATAACAACCCATTCCCCACTGCCACAATGAAGTCCTTCGTCGCTTTCACCGCCACAGCTCTCATCATCGCCGTTACATGCGACTCCGCCATGGGCCTGGCCAAGTACCTTGATGAACTCCCGAACGGGAGCTCCTTCGCACAGGATCTAGGACACCCGGACAAGGACAGCTCCCAGTACACGGACTTCGCCACGGCTTTCGCTGACGCTGGACACTCGTGGTCGGCGGAATTCTGCAAGGCCACCTTCCCCGGCGCTTCCATGACCAACGGTGCCGCTTTCGGCGACCCGTGCTGCACGTGGACGAAGGGTGGCACACCGGACTTCACGGTGACGGCATTCACGACGACCCCCGGCAAGGCGACGGTATGCGCGTCGGCAGCATCAACTGCCGCTTCGACTGCTGCCTCCAGCGCTGCTTCTACGGCAGGCAGCTCGACGACGACGGATGCACCTGCCTCGACGGATGCTCCTGCAAGTACCGACGCTCCGTCCACGACAACTGCTCCAGCGCCGGTGACCCCGTCCTCTGGAGGCTGCGGAGCCAAGCCTCCTGCCAAGAGTGGCATGCGCTTCCGTCATTAAACGGCCATTGCTCCTGCACTCAAGAGTTCTCGTAGAGAGGACCCTCCATAAATGTCTAGTTTTGTCTGCTTTCAAAGGAAGAGTAACAGTATTGAGTATATGTGCTTGTCCTCATCGCTCAACTTTTACCAGTTGACTATAATGGGCACAATCGTTGCAGCCTACACAACAGTAAATGACAAGCTTAGAACGTGCGATAGAAGCGATAAAGAATTGTTTCTTAAGAGCTTGAAAAGAGATCAACCTACTCCAGGTAGATGTCATAACAGACCAAAAGGTTTTCGTTCTATTACAGCATCGTTTGGCGACAGCACTACATCCATGGTTCTCAAATCTTTGAGCAGGCAAATACGACACCTCTGGCCGTTTAATGACGGAAACGGTTGCGAGCTGCGCAGCCGCCACCCGTGGCCGGCGGGGTCCATCCCGTAGAAGGCGTCGAAGGAGTGCTCCAGCTGTTCGACCCGCCAGTGCTGGTTGAGGGTGTGGTAGGAGCAGGAGTCGTCGGTGGGGAAAATTGACTGGTTGACGAACTGTCCGACGTGCCCGCCGAGCTGTCTGTCGAGGTCTCGGTGTCGGTCGAGCTCTCTGTGTCTCCAGAGCTCTCGGTTCCCGAACCGGCCGGGGTCTCAGCACCAGAAGACTCGGTTCCCGAACCGGCCGGGGTCTCAGCTCCAGATGACTCGGTTCCCGATCCGGCCGGGGTCTCAGCACCAGATCCGGCCGGGGTCTCAGCACCAGAACCAGCAGGAGTCTCAGCACCAGAACCACCCGCAGCGCTGCCGCCGCCGCCGCCCGAGGCGCACACCGTCGCCTTGCCGGGGGTCGTCGTGAATGCCGTCACCGTGAAGTCCGGGGTACCACCCTTCGTCCACGTGCAGCACGGGTCGCCGAAAGCTTCGCCGTTCGTCATCGAAGCACCGGGGAACGTGGCCTTGCAGAAGTCCGCCGACCACGTGTGGTCCGCGGCGCCGAAAGCCGTGCCGAACTTGGTGAACTGTGAGCTGTCGCCGTCCGGGTGGCCGAGTGCCTGTTCGAACGAGCTGCCGTTCGGGATCTCCTCAAGGTAGGACTTCATGCCCACGGCAGAGTTCATCGTGGTGGCCACGATCAGGGCGGTAGCAGCAAAGGCAGCGCACGTCTTCATTGTATGAAAAAGCTGGAGAGAACTGTTTAGACTGAGGAGCTGTTTCTTGGTGGGATGCAAATTGCAGAATGAGAAAGAGGTTGGCTCGTCGTTTTGCTGCCCGAGCAGGAAACGGGAGAACGACGTCGTCAGTCCGATGGTATTCTTGCGATGGGCGTTTAAGTCTTGGTTCAAAGCCCAAAGAGCAACACAAGATGGGACTTCAAAAAGCTGGGGGTTGCGATTTTCAGCCTGTCCAGCGACGGGGTCTTGTATCAAGACTCTTGTATACTGTACCACTGCAACTACCGTTCAAAATACTGTTTTGGTGGTGATGCAGTGGAACCTGCAGCCAGCCGTACGAAGAATTGTTAATCGATGCAGACATTATATGGTCGTTCTCGTGGCAATGGCCGCGTAATGTCCACTAGGCGTAGTGTGCATTACTATAAAATTTCCTACAACTGTATTGATTTCGTAGTCTCTCAGCAAATTGGCTGGCATGTATGTATGGACGGGCTCTGATAGGTAGGATCCAAGGTTTCCTCCCCATACATATGTATACAGCTCCTGTATATGTGCTGGCTGTCGCCGATCCCAGCTGCGGAGTCGGAAGACAGTGCTCCATTCCGTTGGTCCTTTGTTCTTGAGTGGTGTTGTCCCTTCGAGCGCCAAGTGACGGAGCAGCACCGTCAGAATTCCGTGGGTCAAACCAGCAGCACTGTAGAGGTGACCATGAAACAAATCGCAAAATCTCTGGAAAGACTCGTCGTGTCGGCCTGAAGTTTCGTCCGTTGAGCGGAAATGGTCTTGGAGTATGTTGGTCGTCGGAGCTTATTCGTCAGTAGGCAAGGTCGGGTAGCACTCCCTGGATTGATCGCAGAAACCCAAATATGCGTTTGGCAGCAACCGGTCCCTCAGGCTTCACTCTATATAATCGAGTCGTATTGTGCTGAGTCCTGGAGGATGCCTTTTGCGCACATACGGCTCCGGCACTTTTGCGAAAAACTGTTAACAACGCATCATAACAACGAAGTATAGTTATTGACGGCCTGGCAGATCCTCTGTTCGTCTCACTTCACCGCGACAGCACGGTGTTGTAAAGACACCTTTACATACTTCACCAAGCTGTATGAACACCTCCGATTGGCAATACAGTAGGGTAGAAAGGTGTATGTAAAGAGAGCAAAACGTCGACCTTGGGTGGGGAAATGCCAGCATTTACCTACCTCCGTTCGTCGCGATCATCTGGTTGACTTGGAAAGTCGGTGGATTCGATCTTCCGCAATTTGGTTTTACGTCGTCAGTACCTGAAACTTCAAGGCGAATATACGATGCTGACCTAGCAGCAGCTCTGAGATGATCCTCACAGTAAACGACTCAAGAGAATCTGTCAAAGCGCAGAATGTTACGCAATACGCTCAAACGAGTACATTGTTCTACGACCAAATACGTGCACTGGTTGTGACTGCGTGCAATCGCGACATGGTGCTTTTCTCAACACTCAAGCGCGCAAAACCATCTTCGAGGCCGTAGCCGTGGAGGGCTTGGCCCGGCAACCGCCGGTCGTCGTCGAGTCATCCGTCGAAGGGGCAGTCGTTGTGGCAGGCACATCCGTTGTCGATGTGTCTATCGTGGAGGACGAAGTGGTGGACGCGGCCGTTGGTGCTGCTATGGTAGCAGCCGGGGCATCCGTGGTGTCGGTAGACGCACTGGAAGTGGCCGACGAAGTCGTGGAGGCGTCTGAAGACGAAGTCATGGATGCAGTCGTCGAAGAAGGCGTCGACGAAGACGCACATACGGTGGCCGTGGTGGGGTCCGTCGTGAATGCCGTCACCGTGAAGTCCGGGGTATCTCCTGAGACCACGTGCAGCACGGGTCGCCAAATGCAGCGCCGTTGGTCATTGTCGACCCCGGGAATGTATCGGCGCAGAAAGCGGCGGTCCAGGAGAGCCCGACAGCCTCGAAGGCCGTGGCAAAATCGGTGAACTGTGAACTGTCGTTATCCGGGTGGCCGAGTTCCTGGGAGAATAGCGATCCGTTGGGGATGTAGGCGAGATAAGCTTTCATGGCGGAAGTGGACTCGGCCATGATAGCAGTACCGAGAGCAGCGATGGAGAGGGCAGTGGAAGTCTTCATGTTGTAAAATGAAGAACGGTGTCGGCACTAGAAGGCGAATGGAAAAGTGAGGCTGCACTGCAGTGATCGGCCCTTTGAAGTATTTGCTAGACTCTGTTGGAGTGCTATCGATTCGATAGTATCGAACGTGGTGCTTCGTGCAAGCATATTGGGGGTAGGATAGTTAAGGATGCGTGTATCGATATGGGATGCAGAACCTATCTACCTGTGGTGGTTGCCGCACTCTACCTAGGTACCTTGCTATGGTACAAACACTGCAGACAGCGAAGTCCTGAGCACGCCATGCCCTGAGCCGGGTCTCGTGTTCACGATTAACTTGTCACGATTGACGATTCCTCCTCGCCAGCTGCTGCATCAAGATGTGATTAATCGCAACCGCATAAGCTTGGTGTTTGTATGGAAGGACATGGAGCACGAATCTCGTTGGTGCAGCAGTATTGCTTCGTTTGTTGCGAGCACCGCAAAACGTAGTGATCGTCACCGTAATTCCACCGAGTTCTGGTGGTGCAGGTCCAAACCTGTGACTAAGAGCAACCGTAAAGAACGCAATAGCCGAGCTAACTGTTATACAGACTGGAGCTACCGGTAGTCGACGTTTGTATCTCAGGTGGAAGTACCAGCAGTTCGAGCCATATGCTCCCTGAGCTCAGCACGTAGTACAGTAGTAATCGCTGGGCAACTTGGATATCCATGTAGTAGAAATTCGACTGGGTAGCTCGTGACTGTCAAAGCGTGACTTCGGAACCGATCACCATTCAGGAAACAAGTACAACAATCTCCGGTTGCCGCCGCCGACCAAGTGAGTGCACGACGTAACTCAGCTGAAAAAGACAATCTTTTACCATTGATGTATTGTGCACAACTTCCAGAATACCGACAGCTCTCATTTGCATTCACTGGATACATGTAGCATGGTTCATTTCCAACTCTCCCAATTCTTCCAAACTCGTAAAAAAATACCTCCATCAAACAGCACGTCTTTGAAAAAAAAACTTATCTGATGTGTATTCATCGCCACTTTCTTAGTATGCCACATAAACCTTTGCTTTGCCGGCCATTATTTCCTAGCAACGGAACGCCTACCGGGTAATGGGGCAGGTGACAAAAGCTAATACTGTCACTCATGCGAGTGCGATAACAAGTTGGTCTGTAGAGACTCCTCGAATGAATGACGGAACCGGGCATACGCCACGGGTAGCACACTCACGTCGCGCTTGAGGAAACTGTCTTGGATCCAGAACTGAACTACATTCAGGAAAGTCGGACACACGATCATCACAAGAACCAGTTCAGCAAATGGATATCCCCGAAGGGAGTGGAATAACAGCTCGCCAATGAGTCCTATCGGCGTCGCTCCTGCAATCATCACGGATACGACGATGGCTTTCGAGATCACGATGATAACCAACCATGCTATCAGCTGCAATGTCCATACGCGGTACGACGGTGGGTTGCCATAGTCCCCGCTTTCCTGGATATTGATCCAATTCATTGAGAATGCCAGCTCTTGTTGCAACCGGAGAAACGCGAGGTTCACGACCATGCCAAACGTGCAGTCGCTGAGGAAGTTGAGGAAGTACCACGCGCACTCGTCCGTCACGGGCGGCATCTGCACTGAAACCAATAGATTGATGAAATGGCCAGCTGTTGCGCCGATGGTCTGCTTGCCGACGTCCATGGTCCAGATCTGCAGCGGTCGTCGGGGCCGCTCGACGTGTCGCTTGTACCAGAGAGTCCCGATGGCAATCACACCAAGCAACGCTTGGATGGCGTACGACGCCGCGTTGGAGAATAGCTTGCACTGCTCCACATCATCCGCTGCGAGCTCCGGCAGCACCATGGTCTCTCGATAATATTTATCCCCAGATCTAAGGATCGCGCCTCTTGATTGATGATCAAGAGTTTTCACGACTCGTCGCAGCTAATCAATGACGTTGCATTTCACATCGCTAGGCTTTATTTTGATTGCTATACAGCCGCTTTTCAGGTAGACTTGCGGCCTCCCTTCTCGTTTGTTCTATGTTGGATTTGGTTCAAGATCTGGAGAGAGCGTCGCGACGTGCCTGCACCAGCGGACGGCGGCGTCTTCTTCTTGAGAAGCATGGGGCGTGCGTTTGGTGTTGATGTCTGCTGCCGCTGACCGCCCACTGAGCGCGTCTTCAGCCAGTTTACCGTCTTGTTTGAGCCCGAAACGTTTGCCTCAGTGAAGCTCTTTGACGAAAACAGCCGCGACTTTGGTCCGGAAGGACGATGCTTTGGCCCTGATGGGGTGTCGCGCTTGTGTGCTCTCGAGGCACTAGACGACGGGGGCTTTCGAGAGACCTCTGGGGACATGAAGGTCGAGTCAGTGCTGGATACCGCTCCAGTAGGCTTCAACGGAAAGAGACCGTTTTCAGTAGTCTCGAAATGCTCAAGGTCGTCTAGGTGCTCGTAGATCTCGCGAAACGTTGGTCGAACCCCCATGCCGTGCATCGTAAGAAAAGACTGTAGTACGGACCCAATCGCGCTTTAGCTGCCTCTGGTACTTGCGTTACTGTAACATCCTGCAATGCCTTGTGAAGACTGCGAGTCTCCACATATTCTTTCGGCACAATTTCGCCAACTAGTAGCCGGTACAAGATCTCCCTCCCAAAGGCTCCAACGTCACAGTTCTTGTGGAAGCTGAAAGAGCTGTCGAGTATCTTAGGCTCGTCAGATGGTAGTTTGATACGACCGAAGTCCGACAATTTAATATCTGGTTCCCAGCTTTTCTCGTAGCCTTCAGGAGGTGTTCGTAAAAGGATGTTACGGCACGCCAAGTCACCATGAGCAACATTTATCTCATCATGTAGAGTCATCATGGGCAAGCAGATCTGTTTCAGCATTGCCTTCGTGTCTTCAAACGATAAGGTGTAGCGACGGTGTTTCGAACCTCCCGAGTTCATGCCATACCTCCTTAAGTAATCGCTTAGCTTGCAATCCATAACTTCCAGTGCGATGCATGTATGCTCAATACCATCGCAGAGGCCAAGACACTGTAAAAATCCCTTCACGTGGCGCACTCGGCGTAAATAGTGCAGCTCAAGAGCACTGCGGTGCTTTGCTTCTTCTACGGGAAATCCTTCGTGAGGCTTGGCACGCTTGAGAGCCACTTTCTGTCCGTTAATCACTGCAGCGGTTACCTTTCCATCAGTTCCTTCGCCGTAGACACCACCTGTGTACTCCACGTCCGTCTCGCAATTAAATAGGCCAACGTCGCCAATAACGGATGTACTTGTGAAAGCGCAGGAAGATATGTCCGAGCGAGCTACTGAGTTATCACCCTCAGCGAGCGAGGCCATACTGTTGCAACTCTCTTGGGACAAAGGAGCAACCTTCTCGTCTTGAGTTAATGCAAGACTCACCGAGTCTTGAGACAGGTACACTGCCTCCTGCGAGTGTGCGCTTTGTTCATATATTTCATCCGCAACGACGTGATGTTGATGTTCATTGGTTACACCATCGTTCTCCTCCGTTATTGCACCATCTAATGTGTCGGAGGCAGCCGGAACGATAACTGCCACTGATGGAGTCTCCAATTCTTGCGTTGGATCATACTCTAACTCCTCTGTCTGGCTAAGCTGAATGGAGCAGGATGCGACAGTGGTGGGACTCTGAAATGTTGGTCGTCGCGATTGTGGACTCTGGAAGCTCATCAGGCGTCGAGCCTGAGGACTCTGAAAGTTAATTGGCCGCCGTGTTTGGGTTGGTACAACAGGTGATGACATTCGAGATGGTGCGTGTGCCTTCACCGGTGTAGGGGCATCAAGACGCATCTGCAGTTTCTCGTTAGTCTTCAAGTTCTTTTCCAGTTTTTCAGAGCTAATGCTCGGTTCTCTGGCCGCGGCGCTCGTTCAGGAGAAAATGATATCATGCGTTTCCGCGTTGATGCCGACGAGCTGCTCTGTGCAATGCCTCGCGCCACATTTTTCTTGGGCTTACTCGCCGCAGCTGCTGGGGCGCGCTCTTCTCAGGTGTCGGCTCGATTACCGAGGTCTGAAGTTTTGTTTGGGCTGCAACCTCGAGGGGCGAATAAACGGACACCCGGTCCGGAGAGAACTGTTCCTGCTCAGCTTGCTTTGCTGCTGAGGAGCCCTTGGCATCCTCCTTCTCCTGTGATCTATTCTCTATCGGCGAAGCCTGTTCCGCATTCAATGCCTGCTTCATCTGCGCTGTCGTCTCCACAGTCGCTTGCACCAACTCCTTCTCAGCGGACGAAGCATCCGGCTCACTCTGTCCTACTGGAAAATCGACCTTTGCTTCTTCCTGCGTGCATTCTTCCTGTGCAGGAGAAGTCTCGCCAATTCTTGATGTTTGGTCCTTTGTCTTCTCGCTTGTCTGCGCAGGATACGCTGTCTGTGTCTCCCTGTCTTCGTTTGAAGACGCCTCCTCTAAACTGTCTCCATCTTCATCGTCTGCCTCTGATTCTTCCTCCTCTTCTGCGTCCATCGCTTCTTCGATCTCCATTGCTTCGTCCTTCTCCACGTCAGCACTCCAACTCTCTTTCTCCCTCGCGATCTCAGCAGCAGCCACCACCCCGTGGATGTACTCGCGCTTCTTGCGTCGCAGATACCTGCTATCCCCGGAGTAAGACGACGACGCGAACAGAGACACGTCAACCGCAGCCATCTTGGCTCTAGATTTGGTCCTTCTGGCGCGCTGTTCCTTCGGTTTAGGAGCAGATTCAGACGCGACACGAGGCTTCGACAGCTCTCGGTCCTTCCCTGACGCGAGCGCTTGCGCTGCTCTCGGTCCTCGCTCAGTTCTAGGCGAGCGACGGCGCGAGTGCGACGCCGCGACGGAGTGGTCTCATTGGCGGTCGCTGTCCTCATCAGAGTCCTAGAGAGAGACAAGAGGTGAATGCGGAAAGCGCGCGCAATTTCGTGACGAAGTAGTCGATAGTTTAATCAAGACAAACGTCCTCCATAGTTAAAGCAAGGCGAACGTCTTCGAGAGTTGGTTGGTACCGAATTTTGGGAACCGTAGCCATCCTTTAAGAGCCATCAGAATCTCCATGGCAGCGACCAACGGTGATGTGGCGCTCTCGTTCAGCGCCGACATGTACAAGAAGCTGTTTCCGGCGGAGTACATGCGCAAGTGTCTGGCCAGCAAAGTGCGGCCTGATTCGCGCACCATCGAGGCCTCTCGCGCCGTGCAGCTGCAGACGAACGTGATCCAGACGGCGGCCAGCTCCAGCCTCGTGAAGCTCGGCAATACGTCGGTCCTGTCAGCGATTAAACTGGCGGTGGGGACACCTGCAGTTGCTACACCTGACCAAGGGGAGATTGGTGCGTGATGGTCGGATGTGCTCTGTTTATTTGGCGTCTCTCACTGCTTTTTTGTTTTTGTCTGTAGCTGTCCAGGTGCATTTGTCTCCGCTGTGCTCGAAGCGATTCACGGTCGGCCGCCCGTCGGAAGAGTCACAGAGTATTGACAGTCAGCTCACGAGAATTCTCGTCGGGTGAGGCAATTCGTCAGTTGTGAAGTGGTGGTAATTTGGCGCTGGTGGAGAGTAACGTTGTGGTGTATTGTCAGATCTCGCGTTGTGGAGATGGAGAACCTCAGTATTGTCAAGGGCCAGTCGGCGTGGAAACTCATGGTGGACGTCTACTGCATCGACCACGATGGCAACGTGCTGGATGCGGCGCTCACGTCCATCATGGCGGCGCTCAAGACCTTGCAGCTACCGGCAGTGTCCATCAATGAAGCGGACAACGTGGTGTCCATCCTTCCAGGTATGTCAAATTGACGCAGCCGTTGTTGTTGTTGGCAATGCGATGATCTCTTACTAACAAGCTATGTCCGATACAGACGGAGACAAGACGCCGTTGCGTATGGAGCACTTTGCGTACGCCACAACATTCGCTGTGGTCGACGACACGGTGCTGATTGACCCGACGAGCGAGGAGGAAGACCTCGCCAGCGCCGTGTTCAGTCTTACGTACAGTACAAGCGGCCAGCTCTGTGGTGTGCACAAGGCAGGTGGCGCGATTGTGGCCGCGAGCGTGATGCAGCAGTGCATGCTGCTCGCCAAGGACAACACCACGACACGAGCTAAACTCGTTTCGGCGTAAAAGTGCGTGTAGCCACTTACAAAAGGATGGCTACAGTTCACACAACTGGTATAAGAACATATTTCATCTACAAGAACATTCAAGATTGGGTTATGTCCATTATTTTGTCCTGGGTTTTGTCCCGAGTTTTGTCCTTCGACAAAAGATTTGAGCTTCAACGGCAGGCAGTCCCAGGGGCTGGAGGCCGTGTGTGTGTACACAGGTGGACGAAGCCCTCGCTGGGATTACTGTAGATGAACGAGAACACACCGCTGTGGCAGTCGCCGGCGTCTTCCGTGGCGTCCGTGGCCGGTTCTACCGTCCGTGAAGGGCCCGCCACCTCCAGACGAGTCTTTCTGCCTCAGCTGACGCCGAAAATGATTCGCGTCGTGACGGTCGTGGGGATCCTGGTGGCGATGGCCATCTACATCGGCAGTGCAACGCTGTCATCAACGGTACAAGCTGGTTTTGACGCAACTGCAACGCTGCGAGAGGAGGCTGCGGCTCGCATGACAGCGAGTCGAACGGACAGTGTGGTGGACGACTCCGTGACGTTCCTGCCAGGTTTCGGCGCTCCTCTGGAGAAGCAGGTGCGGCTTTCATTCGGAAAAAGTGTCCAGCTCCATGGACTACTTCCTCCACTGTTCTGGTTGTTCGCTTTGGTCTGCGTGGTTGTTGTGGTGGTGATGAGGTTGAGACTTATTGACGACGCTTGCTTGGACTATTATGTGTGGTATGTGAACAGTACGCTGGCCTGGTCCGAGTAAACAGCGAGAATGCAGGGAAGCTATTCTACTGGTTCTTCGAGACGCGTGCTCCCATGCAGATCGACGACCGGACGCCCTTGTTGCTGTGGCTCAATGGCGGACCTGGGGCTTCGTCCATGACGGGACTACTTGCGGAAATGGGGCCGTATCGTATCACAAAGAGCGCAAACTCATCCCGCACGTACATTCGTGGACGAGTGTTGGGCATATGCTATTCTTCGACCAGCCTGTGGGGACAGGCTACTCGTATGTGCGGGACGAGGTGGGCCACGTGAATTCGCAAGAAGAGGTGGCGGAGCAGCTCTATCGAGGTCTCCAGGGGTTCTTCAGGCGCCACCCAGAGTACAAGCACAACCCGCTGTACATTTGTGGTGAGTCCTACGCCGGCAAGTACGTACCATCGGTCTCTCACTATATCCACGTGATGAACAGCAAATCGCGCGAAGACGGCGAGGTGGCTATTAATCTCGCTGGTGTGGCTATCGGGAACGGGGATATGTGGCCAGTGTTGCAAACCCGCTCCGTGCCAGATTTTGCAATTGCTCTGGGCCTCATTGACTCGCAGCAATACGAAGACGCGAACGCCCAAATCAGCGTATGTGAGGAGCTGCACCGTCAAGGCCGCGACGTGGAAGCCTTCCGAGTATGTCACTCCGTCACGCAGAGAATTTACGAGGCTGCGGGGAATCCGTTTATTTATGACATCCGTAAATCGGTCAACACTTTCACAGACGTGAGTAGGATGTTGTCAAACTACTTTAACGACGACACTGTGCGCCGGGCTTTGAACGTGCCCCCGGAACACCGTGGACATCGGTGGATGGATCGACCTATGGAACATCCCCAGCTGCACCAGCACTGGTGCGCCATTTGCTGCAGGACGAAATGTTAGACGTGCCCATAGATGTGTTTCGCGATCTGCTGGACAGCTACAAATTTTTGTTCTATGCTGGCAACATGGATGGCTCACTATGCAACAACTTGGGTGTGGGGCGCATCATTGACCGACTTGCCTGGACCGACACGGCGAAATATCGCGTGGCGAAGCGTCAGCCTTGGGTCGTGGATAGCCAAGTAGCCGGGCTAGTCAAGTCTGCGGGGAATATGAGCTACGTGGTGGTGCTGAATGCAGGTCACCTAGTACCTGTGGACCAACCAGAGGCCTCGTTGGACATGATCCGGCGTTTTGTTAACAACGAGAGCTTCGTCTCGCCAACGCCGTAGTCCGCTCATGTGGTAAATGTGCAGCAGGGATGCTGACAGCACTTAGAAAACGCCACAACCCGAGCTTTCTCGCCAGGACTCTGTCATTGGGTTGTAGATACCATCCATCCACGCAGCATACGCGTAAATAAAGGAGACACATTTTGTTTTGAATTGAAAATGTAGGTTGGATCCAAACGACGATAGTCTTCATTTTCAATTGCTAACGACGACAGTCGGGAGGGAGCTATGGTATGTGCTGGGCATTTTCTCCTTTAGACGACGACCATCCACTCACGGATCGAGTAGGACGTCACCAGGTCGTTGAGGACATAAGGGTCGGCCTTGGCAAAGTCCTCCACGAGTTTCTTGTCCTCCACATTGAAGATGAAGACGCCAGCGTCCGCAGGGTCCACGAGAGCGCCGCCCATGACCACATGGCCGTCCTTCTTGGCGTCCACAGCGCGCTCCAAGTGCTCAGCTCGGAAGGGGCCGCGACGGTCCAAGATGTCGCCCACGTATTCGTATCGGAGGATGTAAAACTTCTTGTCGGGGGCTGCAGTCGACATGGGGCGGATGAGGCGCGAGGCGAAGAGAGACGACGACGGGCGAATGCAGCGAGCTAGCATGGCAAGATTTGTAAGGGTTTTCCGAGGCCAATTTTTTTGTCGAGGACGACAAAAAAGTTGGCCGTTTTGATATAGACGTGGCCAAAGCTGATCTGAGTACATTTGACGCACAACGTATTTTAATACCGCTGCGCCTTGCACTTTACGCCTATTGATGTTTTGGCCGCAGCGAGGTTGCTACAGCAAGCCAGTGACAAGCTGGAGAAGCAACAGCTTGCGTCCTCTCCAGAAGTGGCACTGCCATCGTGGTTAGCAGAGTTTGACCGCCGGACTCATGACTGGGTACGTCTCTAACAACGCCAAACTCCAGTCGTTGTCGTACCATTTTCAGCTGCAAAATATTTCGCAGTTTTTCTGCCTACCGATCGCAAATGGAACAAGAACTACGAAAACATTCAAGAATCTTCTCTCCTGACTACCCGGAGGCGCCCATTTTGCGAGCGGCAATTATGGCGCAGCATGTGATGGTATATAAGCACAATTCGTACACTGTGTACGGTGCCATGAAGTCGCCTACCAACTTTTTCAAGCTTGTCCGGCGCCAGGATAAGCAGGTGCTCTCCACCTAATTTGGATGGTATTTCTCAGAGAATTTGCGCCAAGGGACGCAGCCAGCTAAAGCTAAATAATGCAGCATGGCGTCAACGGTGTCGCCTGGGTATCTATCGCTCTCATCGTCACTCTCCACGCAGTATGGGTCAACGCCAGTGGACTCGCAGACGACTGGTATGCGTCAACGCGCTGCAATGAAGGCTCGTCGTCCTCCGCATGCCGCAACTACGAACGCTGCAAGGCCACATACCGCTGCGCGCGAGCGGATGAAGATTATGAGATCAAGTCTGCCAAGTTAACCAGCTACACTCGGCAATTCAGTGGTGGGGAACGCGCGCAAGTTCCACTTATGAACGACTTTGAAGACTGGAAGTCCGGCACCCATCGCTGGCGATTTAAACAACCAGAGAATGGCAGCAGCTACGGAGATAGTGCACTGGAACCAAAAGAGCGGCTCGGATTTGACACTTTCGACTTCTCAGTGATCGGGTCTCTGGAACTCGCGGCAGGCCATCTAGTTTTTGACACAGACCGTGCTGAGCTTCGTGGCGATGTACAGTTGGATGGCGCTGTGGCGACCACGCTCGGCGGAACCTCAGTTGCCGTGTTTAATTTTATGACCGTGTACCTTGGCGCTGGCGTCAAAGTTCGCTTACAAGGCAGTCGTGCTGTAGCGATTTTGAGTCGCAGCAGTTCCATTGTGGATACTGAACTACGCGTTCGACCCGGCACACTGGGCGGATTTCCAGGAGGTGGCTTTATTGGGACCGGCATGCGTGTTCCTGGCGTTAACAACAATCAAAATGGGCCTGGCAGCTCCAGCGTTCGAGTTTATGTGAAGACGCTGTCAACGTGGGGCAAACACGTACCCGAAGTCCAAGAAATTCAGACGTTGGCTGCTTCCGGCCAGAAAATCCAAGGCTATTTCATTCTCCGCTATCCGAGTACCCATAGCGCTGGCTTGAGTACCGCGACGATACCGTATGATGCCAGCGCTCTGGATGTTCGACGTGCACTCGAAACAGCTTTCCCAGATATCGGAGATTTGAGCGTCCAGCGTGATGATACGTCCGAGCAAGTGCCTGAGATTGGTCGCATGTGGCGCTTGACTTTCCTGTCGGCAGTGGGAAATGTGCCGCAACTACAGGCACAAAGCTTCCTCTCGGGGTTGAATTCAAAAGTTGTCACACGCACAATTGTCGATGGAAATCAACTCTCAGGCAAGTTTCGATTGCGATTCCTAAATGCTGCAACTCGCTGGCTGGCTCACAATGTTACGGCTGATCTCCTTCGTAGCGCAATGCTAGAGGATCTCCCAGGATTGATGAATGCCCGTGTATCGCGCACTGATGCAGGGAGTAGATGCTTACAAGGGTCCACGCTTCCGGACCAAACTGCTGGCGCGTCCATTGACCCTGTTAATGCAAATGTTGATCAAGGGCTTTATCGGCCATCAGAGTGGTTCGTACCTGAGCATGACTTTGTTGACGTCTCTGACAGCACGAAGAGCTTTCCCGCTAAGCGCTGCCGTGCAGGTCGTGGTGTTGCTGACGGCTTCGTGTGGAAATTGCAATTCTGGACTCGCAACGGGAATATTGCGTCAATGAGCCCAACATCTAGCACCATGACTGATGTAGCAGCGCCTGTAAGTCTGGATGTCGATTACTCAGTGCTTCAAGGACTTGGTGCAATGGCTGAAGTTGTTGACTCGCAGTGTTTTTCGCTTGCATTTGGCGGGGCTGGAGCTTCCTTTGCGGGGCCTGGTGGATCTGGTTACAGTGTTGACTTGCCGTGGATGGCTCCCAGTTATGCCGACAAGTTCATTACGGACCTTCTAGGAGGAAGTGGTGGCGCTGGTGGTGGGCATCAGCCTATCGATGTCTTTCCAGTAGGGAAACCCACCTTAGGAGGGGCTGGTGCCGGTGCGATCTTGCTGTCGGCAATCAATGACATCGTTCTCGGTCCAAACGCGGCCATTTCAGCAAACGGAGGAAATGGGGGATCAGCATTCACTCCTGGCGGTGGTGGTTCTGGTGGCTCGATCCTGCTCGTTAGTGGGGCTTCTGTGTCCCATCATGGTGTTCTAGAAGCTGCAGGTGGGCACGGGGGTTATGATACGGCCCCTGGAGGTATAGTAGGAGGGGTGGTGGAAGCGGCGGTCGAATTGCCATTTACGCGCAGAGCTACTCATCATGGGGTGACGGAAGTTTACAAGTGAGTGGTGGGGCGTCATCTGACACGAAGAGAAATGGAGGCCACGGGTCCGTTTATATTAAAGTTCAAACCGAGCTGGCCATGCGTGTTGACGCTTCAATGGGTGCTGCAGCCACCTCCAAATCGCTACTTGTGCATGGAAGCGAAGGGTACAATCGTGGATCATCACACTTACCATTGGCTGCCCATCAAGTATCTCGTAATGGACCTCATTTTGCTTTCACCGAGAATAGCCAGCCGACTCGCATCTCATATTTTGTTCGAGTCGGCAACCTCGAGTTTGGTACGCTCGATACGAATCGTGGGGCCATCTTTGGAATTCACAGGAATGATAGTGTTCATGACAGTGATGAACTGATGCTCGCAATTGCGCTGGTGGACGGGAATTTTGTCCACGAGGCCAATACGTTCCAGTGGCCACGACAGATTCTTCAGAGAAAAGTGCAGACTGACCGGTGGTATAAGCTAGATGTGGCGCTCGATTGGAAGGCAAATTCATACTCTATTCGCCTCAATGACGTGCTGAAGGTGAGTGGTAACACGTTTCGGGGAGCGGGGGTAAGTGCTCTGAGTCTGAACAACTTCCATGCCATGTCAACGTGGTGGGACGAGATTTATGTGGGCAACGATTATTTAATGGGTTTCGTCTGTCCTTGGATAAAACACGTTACGGATGTGGCAGCAGCTGATGCTGGTGGAGAAAATGAAGGCGCTGTACTTACGACCAAGCGTGTGTGGCGCGAACTCTGGTCGGTGTCATTCCAGAAACCAACGACCACAACGTATCACCCGATGGTTCGGCATGAATCTCATTTATCGCAGCAGGAGATATACTCGCACGACAACGGAGGAATAATTCCTTTTGATGGCGCACCCCATCGAGCATTCTTGGATGACTTGCGTGAACAAGAGAGTGAAGTTTCTGATAGCAGTAGCTACGAGGAGCAACAGGCAGCGATTCTTACAGGAAACGGAGGCGAAGAAGTAATCTCAAATGCTGAGCTACTGACTCTCGAAGGTCTACCACTTGACAGTTCTATAACGGAGCCCTTGGAAACAGGTATCAGCTGGGAAGCAATGGCAGGCACCACCAGTGCCAGCACGCCATCGCCTGACTCTGATGTGCCTTCGCATCCAACCATTTACTGGTATTCGGAAGTATTTGATGTGGAAACAGGCAAGGGGGTATTGGTGCGTGTTCCACTATCGATTTCAACGAGTGGCGTAACGAAGGCATAATGATCGATTTTTAAATCTTAGTGACCCGTTTGGAGACCGTCAAACTGCTTCTGGGGGCTGTTTGCTGATCGTCCGAAAGTGATATTCAATCGCGGCACCAAGCACTTCGTTATGTGGATGCATGTGGATAATGCCTCATTGTCTTCGCTCAACACCATGGGCCTTACCGGTGTAGCTAGCAGTGAGTACCCGAACGGTCCGTTTTCGTTCACCCACAGCCTATACCCAGACGCAGCACCTTTGGAGGCACCTGGTGGCCAGAGTATCAACGAGACGCACGACCAGACCATAGCTGTCATTCCGTCACCCAATGGGCACGCTATTCAAGATGCTGCATATTTTGTGCGAACATACTATAAGACCGTCGAGTACTGGTTACCTCGCTCCGTCATGGATCCACTCTGGCAGAGTGTGCAGAAACCCAGTGCAACTGCGTATGGCAACACTACCACAGATTTTGGACTAAGTTACCACCGTGCGTTTTATCACCTTGGTTACGATGACCCCACTGACATTTATCTACAGCGCTGGCGCATGGAGGACACGCCCTGGAAAGTAATATGCTGCTCACTTACGAACGTGAGCAGCTGTGTATCTGTCACGAAAGTACCGCAGCAACAAGAGGACGTCTGCCCGAAAGGGATGAAAAAGAAGGCAATTTTGGGTCAAGCACAGACCCAATCGGCCAACGACACAACACCGAGCATTGTAGAGACACGCTACAAAGATCCGAACGATGACGCCAACAGTGCTTTTGTACCGAGCACCTCTGTACCGGCGTACACGTCGTGGGGATTCCAAGTGCTTAATACGAAGACCTGGCGCGGCAATTACTTTGATGCCCTGAGCACGAATATCACACTGTTTATTTTCAAGCGCTATGCTGGCGAACGTCGACGTCTCGAAATTGAGAGAGACCCGACAATTCAGTACACATATCCCAACGAGGAGGAGCTGACTGGGAAAACAATTCCAACTAATGACACAGAAATACTGGATGAATTACTGAGTACGTTGGGTGTACCCGTGACTGCCGCTTTCAAAAACAAATACTCGTCATACGATCTTGCTGAAATCGATCGCGATGGAGACGGAAAAGTTACGTCGCATGAGATTGCGTTGCTAGAAGAACAAAAGACACTTAAACAACTCACAAGCGAATTTGTAAATGCGATAGTGGCAGATTTCAATGTCATGAAATGGGGACAAATCGCCATTCTCGATGCGGATGGCAACGGGCTGATTACATTTGAAGAATTCGAGGGATGGTTGGGCTTAGACCCAAATCTCATCTTCGACCGCTTTGACCTGGACAAAAATGGTTACTTGGATGAGAACGAGCTCGCTCGTTCACTATGGTACAGACAGATGCCGCGATTGGACGCAGCCATTTTCATGTTAGACCCTTCTTTCGAGGGGCGAGTATACTACGAGAAATTCCGGTCTCTATTGCTGCAGGCGCCTGACTACATTTTTAGGACCTACGACTTCGATAACTCTGGAACACTGACACAGTTCGAGATCGATTTTATGGTGAAAGACCTCGGGTCGGCATTTGCGCGTCCGGCAGTGCTGAACGCGCTAAAAACTCTACCAGTAACAGCATCACGAAGGCTAGCTACGCCACATGGCTCAGCTCTACGACAAGCCTCGTGGATGGCGCGCGAAACAAACTAAAGGTGGATAATGCGGTTCACGCCACTGGCCCAGACCGGCTAATAGGCCCGCTGCACGTAGTAGAGCGCCGGCGCGCCAAGTATGTGGCAATAAGTGCTCTAACAGACGACTACTTGAGTACGCGTGGTATGCTTCGCGAAGTTGAAGGCGACTTCGAAGGTCGGGAGGCACTTATCAACTTCTTCGCATTTAGTGAAGACCTGTTTGGTCTCATGGACTCAGCCGACGGAGCTGTGCTTGCCGATGATATCAAGCCATTCCGTGAGTATGTTTCGCCTGTTACGCTGCGTGACCGTGCTTCATACTGGAATGGACGCCACTGGGAAGGTCGGCCGTCCGCACCCTCGCTGTACTCGTATGGTTCCCAGTGCTTTCAGATTTCAGGGCTGCTCACTTCAGCGGATGATGATGAAACCAGTGGGTGCCTGCCATGCCTCACCAGATCACCACACGCTAGCTCCGAGGCTCAACAGTATCAAAGCGTTGCTAGGGGAACAGCTCAGTGCCAGCCGCAGAAGACGATAGACGCATACATCAAGGCGTTTGATCAGCAGGTCTCAATCCAGCTGCGGTATCAACAGCAGTCGCAGTTTGGGCCCCAGGGGCTACAGCCGCACATGTCCCCATGCTACAATCAGTCGCAGTTTTTCCCGTGCGACGTGCAGAAGGTTATCGATGGCAATGTGGCTGACACGCTCCGCAACTGGACGAAACGTGAAGCGCCACAGAACTTGGCGTGGGAGAAACATCCGAACAATGTGGGCTCCTCCACGAAGATCCGGGCCGACAATTTGCAGACTGCGTCCACGGGTCCTTCATTTATCGAGCGCTTCCCATTGCGGCTGCGCGAACCGTTGAATACAGCCACTGATCTGGACAGCATCACAACGTATGCGCCGGACGAACTCGGCGACGTCCTTGGTGGTGGTCGGTGACGTCCAGATATGGCTACAGTTGAAATGGCTGAGAGAGACAGACTTTCTATTGAATAGTTATCGACAAGAAATCTGATGTCTTAAGCCTTTGCATCAAGAGCTGTTCCTTTGCAGGTCCAGATGCTGGGGTCTTTCTGGCCACTTTTGATGGCAACTCTCTTGGAGTAGCTGGATCCCCAACCATAGTTGAGCTCCTTGTACTCTCGTTTCTGCGTTTCTGCATTCTCGCTTTGCGAGAGCTCGAAGCTGACGGATTCCGGTAGTCCAAAATTTCTGGGTACTCTGTTCGCTGGATATGACCCCACCTTCAAAGACTACCCGGTTTCGCTGTGTCCAGAGGCTCGTGATACACACGCTGCTCAGGATACGCCAAATGCGCTTCCATACGTTTTCCATCTCTTCTGCGTCATCTGGAAATACGGCTTGTAATTTTGTCTTCATTGCTATGGATATCTCCGGAGCTTCTCGTGATGCACAGCTAGATAAGAAGATCTCGATTTGGCCAATCAGCCATTGCTCCGCCATCCAGTGCTTGATAAGCGCTTGCCAGCAGGCTTGAGCTGTGGTGCATTCCCAAAAGATGTGCTCTAAAGTTTCCTTGATTACTTGGGAGCTTCTGTTCTTTCGGCAACTATTGTCGTTGACTCTATCTTCATGGTATAAATTCAGTTGACGGGTAGCTACCCTGAATGTCACCCATACTTGGTATTCCGTTAGCTCCTTCCGGTGTGCCCAAAGTTGCGTCGGTGTTTGTTGTACTACTGCTGCTTGCCACGGGCTCGTTTTCACTTTCGCGTTGAGTGCTTCTATGAGCAGGGGAAGTCCTGATTCCGTCCTCTTATTGTGTCTGAACGGTTGTTTCTTCAGCGCGTGCCATACATGTTTGTTTGCTACTGTTTCGCCTACAGTCCACGGGAACCTGTGTAGACGTGGGTGAGCATAAAATACAATTCCACCGTTGGCTTGCCTTTTGCGTAACTCCTTGGCATCATCTAGTAGCCTACAGTTGAAATGGCTACAATTAGCGAGATCTTGGACGTGCGTGGTTCACACAACATTACTTTTGACTGAGGTTGGTACTTACGCCTGCCTTGATGCAGTATTTGTTATCATCCCTTACCGCTAGTGCCGCCAGATAACACCACCATTTGTCATTTTATCTCCCATACAAAACGCAAGTATTATTTTTGAATCAATCTTGCCGCGCTTCACTTTCGAACGGCAACGAGCGTCGCAAGACCTTCATTCCGCGTTTAAGTCACGTGTGCACGTGTTTCCCTCCACTGTACGAGAGCGTGGAGAGCAGTTCACCATGAGCGACTCGGATGAGGACGTGCGTCTTGATCTCCTCTCTTAGCCCCGATCCCTCTCGTCTCTCTCCTCCATCTAAAAGCTAACGAAAAATCAACTCTTCGCTTCTGTTACTGCAGTTCGTGATGACGACGCCCCAGCTCAAGAAGAAGCCAGCGCCAGCCAAAAAGAAGAAAACAACGACAGCAAAAGTGACGGCAGCAGCCAAGAAAGTCCAGACGAAGAAGACGAAGAAAGCGCCAGCCAAGAAGAAGAAGGACAAATGGGACAGTGACGCGTCCGAGTCGGAAGCTTCGGCTGATGACGAGGAGGACGAGGACACGGACGCCCCCACAGCCCAGCAGGAAGAGTCTGGGACGCCCAAACAGTCCATTGAGCAGATTTACCAGAAGAAAACGCAGCTGGAGCACATTTTGCTGCGTCCAGACACCTACGGTGAGGTGCTTGAGCAATAAGAGGGAGGTGCATAGTTGGCTGGTGCTAATAGGTTGATTGATTGTGGTGGTAGTGGGGTCTATTGAACATGTGGAGCAGAACATGTGGGTCTTTGACGAAGCTACCAAGAAGATGGTGATGAAGAAGATCAACTTTGTGAGTAGAGAGTATCAGGGATAGAGCGTATCGATAATTTGTGACGTGAGGAAGACGGGAAGAACTGACAAATGTGATCTGTGCTGTCCTTGGTGATGGACTAGGTGCCGGGTCTGTACAAGATCTTTGACGAAATCATTGTGAACGCGTGCGACAACAAGCAACGTGACAAGTCAATGGACACTCTGAAAGTGGACATTGACGTCGAAAGGCCGAGATCTCCGTTTGGAACAACGGCAAGGGTATCCCAATTGTACTGCACAAAGAGCACAAAGTGTACGTACCGGAATTAATTTTTGGTCACTTGTTAACGGGTAGCAATTTCGATGACAAGAAGAAAAAGACCACAGGTGGTCGCAATGGTTATGGTGCCAAGCTCACGAACATTTTCTCCAACGAGTTTACTGTGGAGACTGCAGATTCCAATACGAAGCAACGCTACAAGCAAGTTTTTGAAAACAATATGGGCAAGAAGAACCCGCCCTCAATTTCTAAGTGGGCACGGAAGGACTTTACGTGCATCACGTTCAAGCCCGACTTGGAGCGGTTCCAGATGCCGATTCTCGATGACGGCATCGTGTCTCTCTTCAAGAAGCGTGTGTATGATGTTGCCGGTGTTTCTGGTAAAGGACTCAACGTGTACCTTAATGATGAAAAGATCGCGATCAAGTCGTTCCCGCAGTATGTTACTATGTATCCAGGACCTCGCGGCTCAGAGAGTGAAAAGGAGTCAAAGGACGCAGACGAAGCCAACCCAGCTGAGGATGATGACCATGATAGCGACTTCGAGATTTCTGGCGCTACTGCAAAAGCGAAAGCCAAGGCCAAGCCGTCGAATATCACGAACAACGGTGTTATCTTTGAGAAGGCAAACGAACGTTGGCAGGTCGGTGTAGGTCTTAGCGACGATGGGTTTCAGCAAGTGAGCTTCGTAAACGGCATTTGTACTACGAAGGGAGGTCAGCATGTGAACTACATTGCTGACCAAATCACAAGCAAGCTTGTCGCTACCCTGAAGAAGAAGAACAAAGGCGAAGCAGTGAAGCCGAACTACATTAAGAATCACATGATAGTGTATGTCAGCGCATTGATCGACAACCCAGCTTTCGACTCGCAGGTACAAATTTCTCACATCATTAGTTGCTTGCTTTTATTGCCAATTTAGCTCACGTGTGATGTACCTGCTACTTGTTTGTCTACTGTAGACAAAAGAGACGCTGACAACCCGGCCAGCCCAATTCGGATCCAGCATTACACTGAGCGATAAGTTCTTAAAACAAGTAGAAAAGAGCGGTATGGTGGAGAGAATCCTCTCTTTCGCTGCATTCAAACAGACCGCGGAGCTTCGACGCAAAGGTGGGGGTGGTGGAAAAAATCTCGGCTTACGGGCATTCCAAAGCTAGACGATGCTAACCATGCTGGCACTGCGAAGGGCAAGGACTGCACGCTTATCCTAACAGAGGGCGATTCAGCTAAAACGGTAGCTGTCGGTGGTCTTGCCATCGTTGGGAGAGATTACTATGGTGTGTTTCCGTTGCGTGGTAAAATGCTGAACGTCCGTGAGGCAAGCCACTCGCAAATCTTGAAAAACGAAGAAATTCAAAACGTAGTCAAGATTCTTGGTCTCAAGTATGGTCAGACGTACGAGTCTACGAAAGGCTTGCGATATGGCCATCTGATGATCATGGCAGATCAGGATCACGATGGCAGTCATATTAAGGGTCTAGTGATCAATCTCATCCACCACTTCTGGCCATCACTCCTTCTGGTAGAAGGATTTCTGCAAGAGTTCATTACCCCCATCGTGAAATGCACAAAGGGAAGGACGCAAGAAATCTTCTACACGATGCCTGAGTACAATGCATGGAGGGAAAGAACTAATCAAGGTCAAGGCTGGACAATCAAGTACTATAAGGGTCTGGGTACTAGTACATCTGCAGAGACTAAAGAATACTTCTCGGATCTACAAACACACCAGATTGGCTTCACATACGAAGGAGACGGAGATGCTGATGTAATTGACATGGCCTTTTCCAAGAAGCGCGTTGAAGACCGCAAAAACTGGCTAAGAGGCTACGAGCCTGGTACTTATGTGGACTATGATGTCGATGAAATGGGCTACACGGAGTAAGTTCTCGTGCTAACTAGAACTTGTGCAGTACTATCGCTAGGCTAACGTGCGCATGCTCTCTATTCCCTTACAGGTTCGTGAACAAGGAGCTGATCCTTTTCTCCATGGCGGATAATATCCGTTCAATCCCGAGTGTTGTCGATGGATTCAAGCCATCGCAACGTAAAGTTCTTTTTGCTGTTTTAAGCGAAACCTCCGGGTAAGTCTTGCGTTTTACTGTCTCGTGCATTTTACTGTTCGTAACTGAAGTGAGTCGTATCGTGCAATAACAGTCGGAACTCAAGGTTGCACAACTGGCTGGTTATGTCTCCGAGCATTCAGCATACCACCATGGAGAGGCAGGCTTGCAGGGTTGTATCGTGAACATGGCCCAGGATTTCGTCGGAAGCAACAATATCCATCTTTTATCGCCAATTGGTCAGTTTGGTACAAGATTGATGGGCGGTAAGGATGCCGCCAGCCCTCGTTACATTTTCACCAACTTGGAGCAGCTCACACGCAGAATCTACGACCCTTTAGACAACGATGTCTTGAAGTATCTAGACGAAGACGGCCAGTCGATTGAGCCTGAGTGGTATATTCCTATTATCCCGATGGTACTTGTTAATGGCAGTGATGGCATCGGAACGGGATGGTCCAGCTCTGTTCCCAACTACAACCCTCTGGACATTATCAAAGGTCTGCGCCAGATGCTTAACGGAGAGGAAGTTACTCCGTTAACTCCATGGTACCGAGGATTCACTGGCCACATTATTGAGAAGACCAACTCGCGTGGAACTGACTCCAGCAACTATCTTGTTCAAGGTATCTTCGAAGTTACAGATGAAAGCACGCTTGTGATTTCAGAGTTACCTGTGAAGTCATGGACTCAAACGTACAAACAGTTTCTGGAGGGTCTGTTAGATGCTGGCACAATCAAGGATTTTAAGGAGAATCACACCGACGTCAAGGTTCACTTCACGATTACACTGGAGCCCAAAGCTCTAAGCGATATCGCCAAAGCTCCCGGCGGTATAGTGAAAAAGTTTAAGCTCGAGTCATCCTTATCGACCTCGAATATGCACCTATTTGATGCGGCCGGACACATCAAAAAGTACGATAGTCCGAAGGAAGTCATAGAGGAGTTCTATGGCATCCGACTTGAGTATTACGATCGCCGGAAACAAGCTATGCTGCAGAAGTTGCAAGATCAAATCAAGCTTCTATCGAACAAAGCACGATTTGTTCTTGCAGTTGTTGAGGGAAGCTAACTGTGAACAACCGGAAGAGGAAAGATCTCCTGGAGGAGCTGATTGCAGAGGGATACGATCAAATCTTACCCAAGACAGGTAAGAAAAGGAGCGACAACAGTACTGAGGCGAACGATTCCGATGATGAAGACAACGCGGCAGATGCTGGAAAAGGCTACGATTATTTGCTATCGATGAAGATTTGGAGTTTGACGAAGGAGCGTGTCGACAAGCTCCGAGCTGAACTGCAGGACCGTGAGCAGGATTACAATGTGCTGGAAGGCAGGACCATTCAAGACCTGTGGACCACAGACCTCGATGCCCTTGAGCAGATGATCGTCGAGACGGAGGCAGAGAGAGAGAGAGTCTTGTCGCACACACCCAAGAAAAAGAGTCGAGGCAAAAAGGCTTCGACTAAGAAGCGGAAACGAAAAACAAAAATGGCAGTGACGGTGATGACGACGACGATGATTCGGACTTCGAAATGGGAGGGACAAAGAAATCTCGTGCCAAAGCAAAGCCAAGGACTCCAGCCAAACGCCCAATCAAGAAAGAAAGTGCCACGAGCAAGATCAATGCTGGAGCAGCAAGCAAGAGCAACGGTGTCGCCGCAAGCAGTAGTAATACTGCCAAGAAGCCTCAACCAGGAACCATTACCTCCTACTTCAGCACCAAGGCGAAGGAAGAGAAGCCAAATAGTGAGGAAGAAATTGAAGAACTGTCACTGGCTGAGCGGCTAGCTCGACGGCGAGAACAGGTGACTCCACAAAAAGTAGGCGTCGGATCCACTCTTAAGGCCAAGCGCCCAGCAAATCCTGCTGCTGCCATTGACCTTGCTGGCTCTGATGCTGAAGACGACGATGTGTTTGCTTTAGATGTCAATGATGATGCTGACTTGAAGAAGCCTGTATTGAAGGCAGCAGCCAAAGCAAAGGCTCCTGTGCAAAAGGCGTCTGCGAAGAAGGCACCAGCTGCCAAGCCTAAGAAAACTGCGTCTAAACCAGTAACGAAAAAGCAGAAGATATCACCTTTAGAAGAAGACGGCGAAGCCAGCGACGACGCCGATGGTGCAGAGCCTTCGCCAATCGCCCCTCGACCTCAGCGTGCTACTCGGGTCCAAAAGCGAATCAATTACCATGATGTTTCCAGCGAGGACGACGAGGCAGACGACGATGACAACGATGGTGATGAGGGAGACGAGAGCTTTGCGTTTGAGGATGCAGCTGACGATAGCGATTTCGACTAATTGCTGTCTGTGATATTTGCTTCGGTTAGTACCAAAGTTTCTTTACTAATGGTTGCCAAGTTCCTGTTCGTCCCACATCTTTTGAAGTCCCGTCGCAAACTCATTAAACTTCTGATGCCATAACGTAAATGGGCTTGGATTCAGGTACACAGCCAGAGCCATAATAGCAGCAGCAAACTCGTCAAATTCCAGCTGCTCAGTGTCATCGTTGTCCAGTGCCATAACTGAGGAGAATATGTGCTGCGCATCTGATAGGGTCACTTTGTTGCCACTCCAGCTCGTGCTTCGATTGTCGTCGTCCGATACTTTCTGTTTGTCCAGTAGTCTGAATGCAGCCAAGAAAGTTTGAAATTCTCCAAAACTCATTGAGCTCCGCTTCGTTTTCTCTAGTTGAAAGTCTGTACTGAGGTCAGGCTGCAGCAAAGAAACACTAGCAGTTGAAGTAGTCCCTACCAGCAACTCTTCGATTTGGCCAGCTCCGTTGGCCTCTTCTCCATTCGCTCGGAGTTCTTCAAGTAGTGCTTGCTCTTCCACAGCAGCAAGTTCATCGGCAGCAACCTCATCTTGCTTCGCGTAGTAGAAAATACTGCGCGCAAGAATGCGCGATATTCAAAAGTGCCCGCCCAACGAGCGGGCAACTCAGTTTTGCCGTGAAGTTACGCTCCACGAGAGCGTTGGAACTTCCATCGCTCATGAAGGCACGAGGAGCGAGAATGTTGCAGCAAAACGCCGTCATTATGCGTGCAGGATGCCAGGCACCTTCTAACGCTTCCAGGTCAAGTGTCAAGTCTTTACTTCCATCTTTGGCTGCGAAACGCGCTTTCTCCAACTTGTCTTTAGCGGACGAGCAATGCCTTTCAATCGCGATAAGTACAAAAGTTCGGTGAACTGCGTTTTCCCTACTCCGATGTCTTGGTCAAGTGGCGTTTGGCGAAGAACATTTTCACCAGATAATTCCACCACGCTTGCAAAAAGTGCGTGCAATTTCGGAAACGGCAAATGCCGAGGATGAACAAGCTGAAGCTCGTACACCATCGTCCTCCATCGATGAAAAGAAACTTGGGCACAGCAGTTGAATCGCGCTTCCGAGAATCTCTGAAACAGATGTGCAAAGTAAGCTGAATAGAGCACTAGCACATTCTCTAGATCACGTAATTGAGCAGCTCCACTATCGCGGTCATTTTTTCGGACGATACGCTCAGAATTCATTCGGGATGTGTCGTAGAATCTTCGTAGGCCGTCGTACATAACTGCATCGGGGCTTGACTGGGCGTCCAGAGGCTGTGAAGCTCTTTGAGCTTGAACAGACTGTCCAGCAGCAACCTGTACGGTACTGTGTGTAAAAGTTAGTTCTCGGTGGTATCCTGACATCATGTCAACAGTAGGTCGTAGGGCTTGACAAGCAAAAATACTTCTGTTAAACACGTTTGTGCAAGGTAAGCCGTGCAGCTCTTAGTAGTACGTTTCGCAGTCACTCGCCACGCAAACGCAAGGAACTCTCGGATGGACTGAAGTGGAGCTCCACACACATCGTTTGCACCACAGGGGTCTTCAGTAGAATTTAGGAAATGTTGATCAATGTAGTGAAGCATCCTTTCACTATGGCGGCGAATAAAAGCGTTGGGGTCATTGTTGCAAACAGCAAGACTTCGTCGCGCATACATACGCCATGTATCATGTAGAGCACGAAAGGCAGGCTTCATGTGGGTCGTTGTCTTAGTGCTTTTGTAACTACGTTGTTGGATTATCGTTTCATTGGCATCTACAAGTGAGTCCACTTGAAGGGCACTGCTATCCAACCATCCCATCTTGGCTAGCGCTGAGAACAGAGCCTCGAACGTGATGTCTGCAGTACTACCGCCTGCTGAGGCCACTAGGGTGGCAAAAAACCAATCAACATCCATCTGAGCCAAATCGCTATCGTGAGCAATACCAGCTTCCAGCAGCAATTCACGCAGCATATTGCGTGACAGACCTCGCATATACTTATTGTTTCCTCCACCAGGACCACCACCATTATTCAGTGCGCTCTTACCGCTTGCTCTTTTCCTGATTTTAAGTTTGGGATGCTCCTGCCCCGCTTCATCAGGTCTTGGTCGATCACCTTTGCCAATAATTCCCTCCTCACTAGCCACATTTCTGGAAACACGTTGCTGGAATTCTCCTTGACGGTTTAAATGAATGAACAGAGCCTTTAGCTGATCACGCTGCCAGTGCAACTGAAAACTATAGGTCTCCATAAGAAGTGCGAGGAATACGTCCACGGGTATCTTCCGTTCGTCGCCTGTGGGCAGGTAAAAGGTACCTAATAGGGCGGTGAGCTCCTCAGCCGATGGAACCACTGCAAATTGCAGAAGCAGCTTATTGAAACCCTCGAGTGTGATCGGTTGTTCGTGATTCGTCTCCATAATCTCGTTGAATGCCTCTTGTGCGGCAACATGCAGCGGCTTTCGCTCCGGTTCTCCCTGTGACGACACACCATCTGGCTGCGCAGGGTCAACACCAAAAGGTGCAGTTGCAGCTGCAGCTTCGCTGAGTCGGGTCTTGGGCTTCCGCTTGGGAGATGATTGCAGCGACAAAGTTGTTGTTGAAACTGCAGTGTTGCTTTTCCTCCATTTTCTAGGACTACGCTTGGGTTTGCCCTGACGCCTATTCTTGCCACCAAGCGGTCGACAGAGAACTTTAAAATGCAAGACTCGGAAGATTGTTCTAGCCAGGTACGTAGCTTTCAGCACGCAAAGATATCGAGTCGGTCCGGTAGGGTGGAAGTTTTGGTTTGCGAAGTGACTGTTTTTGTCGCTGTTCGGAAGCACATCATGGTACGGGATGCCCAGCGTGAGATTATCCATAGATTGGCACACCCACAAGAAGAAGTAGAGTTCTTGTCGCGAACGGGTTTCCTCCAGAAACTGACAAAACAATTCCAGGCTGTAGTTGGCATTACGTACGCTGTGAATACAACGCACAAATTGCTCCAATTCACACATAGCATCCACTTCTCGTGAGCAGCGCTCCAGAAAGAAGTGAAAGACGATTAAGGGTAATGACACGGGCTCTGTTGCAGGGCTATTAGTGCCGGACATTCCACTAGACCCCAATGTGGGGTCGCCACCTAGACCTCGAGTACCGAGCAGAGTCTGAGCTTCTACAGCGAGCAAAAATCGCTGGTAAAAGGCCCAAACGAGCTGGAGACAGCAACCAATGATCTCTTCACAACAATCATCGGTATCGATGGTGTTCGAGAGACTGATACTGCTACGAGTACCAGTTGAAGCAGCTGCGGCTGATTGAGGCCGCCGTTTCTTACCACCACCTCTTCCTGTGCTGGGGCCCTCTGCAGAGCGCATCTCTCTCCTTGCTGACAATACTCGCACTGGGGGTTTAAAGACGGCGCATTTCCTTGTCTGCGCACTTTAGATTCTTCTTGGGCCATTGCTACTTGCTTGTCACCCATCATTAGACCAGCCAAAAACTTGCTTAATGATACCACAGGCTGGATGAGCGTGGGCTCTGCCTTCTTTTGCGAGAGTTTCGAGTGTTAGTAGGTTGTGGATTAACAATACGCAAAAACCAGTTCGGTGTGGCTGCTTGTCCAGAATCGTCAGCGACTTCTATGTGGGGTTCTCCTGCCCCGGTAAAATTGTACGGGTTATCTTGCAGAATAACTGCTCGTGGATTTGTTTGCACCATAACCTGCTCTTCAATGGAGTTGCTACAGGAAACATAGACTTCTTTTGAAAGAGATAGTGCCGTGCTTGTGGCACCGGAGCTTGTCTCGGTAGCACAATTACTAGATCCGATATCTTGGCGATTTGCAGTGGATAGAGAGATTCCCACTCCAGTTGTTCCTACTACTGGAGCTGCAGTAGCAGTTTGTAGCGATTGGAGCTTTAGAGCTTGATCCTGGTTAGTTTCGCGCATTGTGAGATTTTCTCGCTCAAGTATGCGCACACGCTTCTTCTCGCTTTGTAGCTGATTACGAAGCATACCTAACTCGCTGTCGTGGAACAAGGCACTTGATATCTCGGCTACACGAGCTTTGAGCGTATCGCGCTCGTGGTGACTCATGCGGATCTCTTGTTTTGCCATCTCTAAATGACGCGACAATTCTTGGCACTGCAGCTCGAGCGCATTGGTTTCACTTTCGTCAGCATCGATCGTCGTTGTTTGAATCTCATTGAAAGCTAGATCTGGAATCGATGCCTCATCGCTTGGGTCATCTACGATTGAGAACCTCGGTTTTGAACGCCCACCACTGAAAGCTTCCACAGTGCTTCCCTTTTCTTGTTCGTGAAAGTCTCGCAGATCCCGGATCTCAATTTGAAGTTGCACGTTCTTCATTGCAGCAGCAGCAAGATCTTCTTCCAATTTCTTCGCTTTTTGCAGCAAGTTATTGATCTCGCCCACAAAAACTGAACGAACAAAGGCATCCAACCTGCCGATTCGCTCTGTGATCTCCAGAAGGAATTCCATCGCATACTGAGCCTCTTTTCCATCTAATTTAGCGCTGATAGGCCGGCCTTCGTTGTTATTGATGTTGGCGGAATTGTTATAGTCGCCTTGGCTAATATCAGACCTTCCAAAGACAACAGATACTACTTGCTTGATGGCGAACTGATATAACTTCACCAAATCTTGTGAGGCACCACGAGCAATAGCTTCGTTGTATTTCTGCTCCTGGGCCTGATCGCTGACAGAGAGTAGCAAGTTATCAACCGAACAGCACACACGAAGCATTCTACAGTTCTCTCGTTCACGTTGGCGAAATAGTTGCTCAGCCTCATCATCTTCGTCGCTAGACCATTCGGAATTTAGACTGGCGCAGCTCAGATTGCTTTGCAATGGGCGGATGAGGTCCTGGAATACAACAGTGCTTGCTCGCGGTCCCCCGTTAGGCGGGTAAACGGGCGACTTACATTCTGTAACGGGGTCTTCTGTATCTTCCTTTGCTACTTCGAGCTGCTGAGATTGTTGATGAGATTGAAGCGAGCGCTGCATAGCAGTAATAGCGAGCGAGAAGCGCTTAGATTGTGTAGATGACGATGACACGCTTGGTCGAGTTTTGTGAGGTGAAGCAGTTGGTGACGGGTCACGATAACCTACATTTAAATTCCGTGACGATGCTGACATCAAAGCAAACTGACTGCGAAGTCGTGTTACATGCTGCCGCAGTTTCTGGGGAGCTTTGGAGGGCCGGCTGATACGCCTATCCCTTTTGTTGTGGCTTGATCAATAGCTATCGCGAAGCGTGAAACTCGCTTTCCTGCCGGTCTAATTGTCGGTATTTCACTCCCAGCCAGTGGCATGGAGTTCTTGCTGATCCGATGTAGTAGCGATGGCACCTTAGCTTCAGGTAACGGTGAACATGATGCCCCATCATAGGCCTCTGTTGAACTCGATGTCTTTGAACGGGAGGCGACGCGATACTTAGCAGAAGTTGAGCCCCTGTGACTGCTGTGACCGCTGATTTCTGCCCCCTTACTAGAAGATGCTACGTTACCTCCAGTAGATGTAGCATTGAAAAAGTCCGTTTCCTTGGCCATGGCGTGGCCGATCTCGATACCAACTTCCTATCTAGAAGTACCGGATACCAGCAGAAGCATTGTCGGAATATCTCCTGACGCAAAGGTTGCGACAGAGGGCCGTCGTAACTGCTAAATGCTACATGATGAAAACCAGGCTAAATGCTGAATAGATTTGACCCGAGAATGGTTTTACATCTCAATCAAAATTGCCACGTCATAGCTAGATCAAACAAAGTTCCGGGAAGCGAGATGGCGTCTCGCCTGCTTTCAGCATCTTCGTATCCAGGATCGCCAACCGGTGCCACTTACATCGACTAGCATCAGCCTTGCTTTCCTTTGTCACAAAGATCGAGTCCTCAGACAGCGCCAGCAAGTCAGACACGCTGATCCTCTTTGCACCCTGTGCTGCATTGAGCGCGTCCGACAGAGCCGCACGCACCGCATTAATCGTAGCCAAAGCTTCGACCCGAAGTGCCGTTTTCCGAGGAAAGGCTGCATCCTGTGCCCCCACTTTAACCAGGAGGATTTCCCCGGCAGTGCCGTCCATGTGGAGCTGAATATTAGCGTGGCGTGGAGCCGTAAGCAGCAGCATAATCGGGTAATAACCTAGGATGTTCGGAGGCAACAGCGTGCAGTTGGTGCAGAACATCTTTGTTTCATCACCAGTGAATAAACGATCAGTGTATACCGCCATTAGCTTGGTTCCCTTCCCTTTCTTCACTTTTAATGGTCGGATAGGCAGTGAGAACAGGCTTCGGCTACCCGTCGATGCCTTGACATTATCCTTCTGCTGTAGCCAGGTGAGGCCGCTTGAATTACTGCCCGATACACGAAATTTGAACGCAAGCTCGCGTTCTTCCGAATTCAGCTGCATGCCCAAGTTTACAGGGAATTTCTCACCCCGAATATAGTAAATAAATGACACCGGGAAACTCATCCTGGATACAGCAGTCTTGAAAATTTCGTTACTATGGTCTTCCCCATCCACCTCTTCTTGGTTTTTCGGCATGGTGTACGAGTATATCGACACAATGGGCTTTTGATACGCTAGCGTCGCAAGCTCATCCATTGGGTTCGTGCTGCTAGAGATTTGGCTGAAAAGTTTGGCTTTGTCCTTGTCCGATAGCGAAAAAACACTTTGGAATCTTCTTTGTCCACTTTTAAGTCCACTCGATCGGTGTCACCCAAGTCATCGCCCACAAAATTCGATGGTTTCGGCCGTGAGGTGCCAATGAGATGCTCGCCATAATTCTGAATGATCAAGAAGCGCAGGATGCGGAGCCCTTCGTGCTTTTTCGTCACAGTATGTCGAGCAAATTGGAGAAGCTGTTTGTCCATCCTTTGAGAGCTTGCATATCCTTCTAGTTTCGACAGCATGACAACAGTCTTCGCATCCAAAAACTGCTCAAAATCACCATTTTTGTCCTTGGACAATGAGATCAGTCGCGCGCAGAGATCCGAAATCAAGAAATTCAGTGTTTGGTACCGGCGAGCGGAAATTGACATCTTATGGAAAACTCCAGTCAGATTACGCTTCCCATGCAACGATTGCTGGCTCATTGTTTGTATATAAAACAACCAAATCGCAAGAGGCTCACTCCACATACCATCATCTAATTTCAGCTTGGACTGGAGGTTCTTCTTCATCTCTTTCAGGTATGTATGAGCAGAATGAGCATGATAGAAAGATGGCATCACGAATAAATCTGGTACAGCTAGGATTGCCACCAGAATAACCACTTTCAACAACAGCGGCCACGACTCACACCCTTTGACGTTGTCTTGATCCATATAGGCACCCGTCATAAGCAAGCGACATAACTCTAAGCTCAGCGGCAAGTGGCAGATAAATGACCCAAACTTCGTCAAGCGGGAGCCTTCTTCATCCTCGGAGTCGATGGCATCGAAGTGAGCCAGTAATTTGTAGGCACCATCGATATGAGACAAATCAGGTGCATCCAAAGCTTGCCTGAGGAGTGCACTAGGTACTCCGAACTGATTCAGACGTCCTTTTAATTGCAAAACAATGCGATCAAGCGGTTTGCGCAGTAATTCAGGTGTGTTGTACTCAGCCATGCACAGATCACGAAATGCTTCTGTGAACAGGTGAAACGCAGTCCCAGGCATCACTCTCCCTGCTCGGCCGGAGCGCTGCAAAGCAGACGCACGTGAACACCAGGTATCAACAAGAACTTCAGCGTGCGAGCTTCCCGCATTCGGCATCTCGATTTGCTTTTCAATCGCACAATTGATCACGTGTGTCACGTCTGGAATTGTCACGCTACTTTCTGCAATATTCGTGGAGAGAATGACCTTCGTTGATCTATTGCCAAGTAGTTCGAATGCCTTTTGTTGATGCTCCAGTTCAATACCAGAATGGAGAACTAGAACTTCAACGTGCTGGATGTGAGAGACGCTTTGTGCGAGAAGGCTTAACGACTCATATAGAGAGTTGATGCTCCCAATACCAGGGAGAAAGACGAGAATACATTGGGAGCCAACACGGTTATGGTGACACTCAACGAGCAAACGCACCATCTCTTCGACCATCACCAACTGCTTTTCGTGGATTTTCGAAATAGCCTTTTTCGCCATTTGACTGCTGGCGCTCAAACGGCTCTGGGAAAGAAGCTGAAATTGGTCTTTCGTCGTAATCATTTCTTTCTTGCAGCGGCGCCAAAGATTGGGAAACATTTGGGATAACTCATCCAAATACACGTTTTTCACCGGGAAAAGCTTAGACCCCACAAAAAGCGGCTTTCTGTCGACTAAGCGCGTTGAGAGCGCCTTACCGAGATACTTCATGAGAACCTGAGCATCCATGGTGGCAGACATAATTACGAGGCGAAGATGGGAGTGCACTTTTAGTTGAAGCTTCAGGAGTAGTAATAGCAGGTCCACATCCATACTGCGTTCGTGTACTTCATCCAGCACTAAATGCGTCATTGCTCTCAGTGCATCCGGGTCATGAATGATCCGTTCAACCATATACCCAGTCGTGACGTATGTGATCTTTGTCTTGCTGGAAGTCACTTGCTTTTGACCAATCCTATATCCAATAGCATTTCCAACCTTGCCATCCTCCCCAAACTCATTTCCTTCTCGCATTTTGGCCACGGTGTTGGCTAACTCAATTGCAGCAATTCGTCGCGGTTGTGTCACGTAAATATTGACAGGGCGCTCACTCGCTGCTCGATCTCGAGCCCAGCTGTCATAAATGAATTGAGGCACAGAAGTGCTTTTTCCGCAGCCAGTCTCACCTTGAATGATTGTTAATTGATTTTGTGACACGCTCTCAAGAATCTCTTCCTTGTGGGCAAACACAGGCAATGTCTCCATCAATCCTTTCAGGCTCACAGGTTTCTGAGGCTCGATGTTTGATCGATTACCATCATTCAGACGGATTGAACCACCGATGCCAAGTCGCTTTGCGACGGAAGATGGCATCATCCCTTTAACAGAACGAGTATTGGACGCCGGTGCTGACAACTGAGATTGAGGGGTGGTCGGTATAGGTGTAGTGGACTGACCCTGTTCAAGTGGAAATTGTGCAGGCTGACTCTTGAGCTTCGTATTGAACGCTGGCGCTGTCGCTCGCAGACGAGCAGGCGAATCTAATGGGATAGGTGGGAGCAATGAAGCTGGTGGCCATGAAGAAGCACTCAGAGTTACATCTGATTTCGATACCAAACTGATCGCGTCCCCGATTTGCTTTTGTTCTCGTTCCGTATGACTTCCAAAGATGCAACTCTTCAGCATAGCGTTTTCCAATGCACATAGTGCAGTAGTCGTGTCGCTATGGGTTGCATTCACCCCATCTAGCGGGAGAACAATAAGATCCTTCAAGCGTTGCATGGTAGCATGAATGTATGCGTAGTGGAGCCAAAATGTGCCACTATCGAAAATCTCACCACCAAATGAGTGCACCACGCTCTCTACTTCGTTCTTCGAAAATCTAGGTGACGATTTGGCCGACTTTTTCGTCGTCACGTTCACCTCAACATTACGTTGTATAAGAACGTGGCAAACTTGAATAAACACTTCACCGGAAAACATGGCTGCGCAGCCCGAAGATTGGGGCAACTTGTTACCCAAAACAAGCCGCAGTTGGTGCAATTGCTTCATTGTTTCCAAATAGCCACCAACTGTAGCATAGACTTCCATGTTCAGCAGCTGCTCATCAAACTTTATCGGCTTTAGAGGCGCAGCCTTTTTCTTGGATGAATCCATTGCCAGTGACATCAAAGACGTTAGTAAAAGAATCTCCAGCATACGATCGTTGAGCAAGCTTGATTTCGCCAGATACGTGCGATCACGTTTCCACAGCACTAGCAGTGAAAACACAATGGTCTTCACGGCAAGCCCCTTTTTGTCTGTCTTGCCTAACATGCTGCTCAGTTGGTTGGCCTTCGAGCCCTCCTTTTGAATTTCCGTACAACAAACAAAAGACCAGCGAGTTGAACGTCTGGTTTACTGTTTTCGCGGAACGTCCCTGTACAGGATAGGGTAACAACGGCGCCACCAGGTCGAACTGCTTCGCGTGCACCACAAATCTCTTGTCGAATGTAATTTCTTCCACTGCTGGCGCATCTAATACCAAATATGACAGATGCCGAGAAGGTGCTTGAAAATCGTCCAGTGTCTTATCTTGCAGACCAGGCACTGCTGGCAACGGATCAAATCGCTGCGTAAGACCTCGCGATTTCGTCTCCAAAATATCGATCGCCATCGGTGGAAAATCAAAATGATCTAGTAGCCTTTTGTACAGCTTTAGTTTCTTGATTGGTATCATCGGCTTGATAGTCATCGGAAACTTTTTCAAAAATGCGTCCGCATGGCCGTAGAAGCGATAAATTTCGAACAGCGCTCGCAGAAATCCCTTGTGCTTGACCTCAATCTGACTCAGCATTGGATTTTCCAGAGTTGGCAAATGTTCGCTAGCCCACGCAGCAGCATTTAGCGGCGACAACGAGCTGGGTGCTTGCAACCGCTGCACTGGGAAGCTCAGATTCGCTGCCATATTAAACTCCGTATCCAAAAGTGGCGTAAAGTCATTCCCACACAGGATCGCCAGGTCCACGAGCTGTTTTACTTCGAGTCCCAGTGACTCTGCTACCATCTCAGACGAGAACACTCGTGCACTCAGTCTTAACTGCCCCGAGTCTTTGTCCTTCTGGAGACTAAGTTTTTAAACGGAATATACTTGACTCCACTCATACACAAAAATCCGAGTCTTCCGCCAGCACTGCGTAGGCAGCTCCCGAGCGCACCAAGTTGCCTAGTTCTTCATCTGCTTCCCGTTCTGCAGTTTTAATAGAAATTCCATGCTTCTTCAGCACGCCACGAAGCTTTTCACGGGCGAAAGGGAAGCGGCCGTTGGTCAGCAGCAACGTTTTCGCCACTCTTTGTCTCTGTAGAGACGTCGGACTGAGCTCCTCCTGCTTGTCATTTGTTAGGTTGCTCTTCGTCTCCCTAAAGTTGCAACCAGCGACTGCGTAAGTTGCTGGATCTGCTCCGACTTCTGTAGCGCTCTATCTGCCAAACAGTAGCCTTTACGGTGCTCTACGCCCCCGAAGCACTGCGGAGGGTCCGTAATGAACGTCAGTCGGACGTTGCGACTTCGAAGTCGCTTTAGCCACGTCTCCACCCATCGCTCCAGTCGAAGCGGACACCCTCCAAGTAGCAACCACGTTGGAGCAGAACGACCTTCACTCTGGACATCCTGATACAACTGCTCGCATAGATAGTAGAGAAAGCCCACGAAGTCCACGGCAAGAGTCACATCCTTCAGGTCACTCACGACACAAGACGTACGCGTCTCGTTCTGGTGGCAGTAGCGTGTAAGACCTCGCACGCCCATAACCAACAGCAGCAAGGAACAGGTAGCAGCTCAACTGTTTTGTTCGTTTTGAGACTGTTCAAATTAATTATGAGTCGCGATCAAAAAGCGTACCAAGATAATGGTACAGTCAGAGCTAAACTTGCAAAAGTATGGCTCTGTACGTGCGCGGCCGAGTGGTTCATGCTCCGCTGCGAGGAGAGATCGAGTTGTTCGAGGACGCGTTTCTGACGGTCGACTCTGTCTCTGGTCGCATTGTCGGCTTCCACACACAGACGCAGCCTGACGATTTGGTTCTTGCTGCAGCGTCCTCCTCCTCCTTCATAGAGCTTTCGTCTCATGAGTTCCTCATGCCAGGCTTTGTGGACACTCACGTCCACGCGCCTCAGTTTCAGTTCATGGGAACAGCCACAGACGTCCCTCTGATGCGGTGGCTGGACAGATACACGTTCCCAGTGGAGCAGAGCTTCCAAGATGTGGCAGTAGCCACCGAATGGTACACCAAACTGCTCGACTGTATGCTGGCGCAGGGGATCACCACAGCGCAATACTTCGCGACGATCCACGTGGAAGCGACCAAGAAACTGGCGGATTTAGTGGAGACTCGAGGCCAGAGAGGACTCGTGGGACTCGTGTCAATGGATCGCAATGCTCCAGAGGCTTACGTGTCGTCCAGCACTGACAAGAGTCTTGAGGACGCAGAAGAGTTCGTTCAATACGTTTTGGACAAGAAGAACGAGTTAGTGAAGCCTGTGGTGACTCCAAGATTTGTACCGACGTGCTCGTTGGAGCTGCTGCGTGGACTGGGAGCGTTGGCTGCCAAATATGATGTGCATGTGCAGTCGCACATTGCCGAGTCGCTGGATGAAGAAACTTTTGTGGAGAGTTTGCACCCAGGGCGACGTGATACAGAGCTGTTTGACGAGGCGAAATTGCTGACTGCCAAGAGCTGTATGGCACATGCGGTGCATCTACACGACAGTGAGCTGGATGTGATGCACCGCACGGGAACCTCCATCGCGCACTGCCCACTGTCCAACTTTTTCTTCGCTGACGGGCTGCTGGATGTGAGGAAAGTGCTGAAAAGAAGGTTGATGTCGGTCTTGGGACGGACATCGCAGGTGGTTATTCGCCTAGTATGTTGCGAGCTATCCAGATCGCAGTTTTGACGGTCAAATCACGGGAAATACGAGATGGCACATCGATTGCACCAACTGAGCCGTTCGATTTCAAGGATGCCTTCTGGCTGGCTACGATGGGTGGTGCGAAGGCATTGGCTCTTGAAAATGATATTGGCAGCTTTGCAGTCGGAAAGTCTTTTGACGCAATTCTTGTGGATGTTTCTCATAGTAAGAACTTGGTTTTATCCGATCGTGATACTTTCATGGATATCTTTCAGAAAGTCATCCACAATGCAGATAGCCGCAACTTTGCGAAGGTCTTTGTGAAAAGCCGAGTGGTGCATACTATCACATGACACAACACTTATAGTAGTATTAAAGCAATTTCAAAAGCTTATGAACTTATCCGTTACAGTTCAACTAACTATCTGTCAGTTGATGCAACGACATCTACCTATTGCTAGCTAGCTATCGTCGTGACGTCTCATTGAGAGACGCTTGGTCTCGCTGTAACCCGAGACCAGTTTAAATCCTTGCCTTCACGCATAGGTTTGCAGAGATCCAGCGCAGACGTAGCGGAGGATGTTGAATGCCGCGTGCTCGTCCCGGCCTGCCGTGTAGGAGCAGTACGGACACGTGAACACATCGTTGCTTCCGAGCTTGAGATGGAGGCGTTCGCAACGAGCGCACGTCCGACTCGTGTACATCTCAGAGCAGACGACGGCAGTCTTGCCCATGACCTCACACTTGGCGTGAAGGAGCTGGCGGAACTGGAAGTGGTTTAGGCTCAGTATGCTCTCGTTGAACCCGTGATTGCGCGCGCTGCTTCTTTTTACCATGTCCTTGGACTGGAAGATCGGGAGCAGGATCACGTCGTAATGCTTGACCAGGTACGAGCACGTCTGGTAGTGAAGCTCCCTCACGCAGTTCTTGAGCTTGGCCGTGCAGCTGAGGAACGTACGCTTGGCTCTCACATACGCTCTATACTGCCATCGCTTGCTCTTCTTCTTGTCCTTGAACTTGGACACCACGCTCTGCGCGTTATTCTGGCGTTTCCGAATCATGTCCAAGTAGGCCTTGGTGTCTCGTCCAAACTCCAGCACATTGCCCTCGAGATCCATGCCGGTCATAAATACCTTCGTCCCGGGGTCTAACGCGATGCACCTGCCACAATTGTAGAACGCCGTCGGCTCCACGTACTCCGGTATGGCAACGTACCAAAACCCATTGATGTTCAGGATATCAATCTCGCTTGAGATCTCCACGTTCACGTTCATCTTCACTCGAATGTCCTTCAGGTTCGTGATCGACAGGTAGAACCCCGACTTCTCTTCTCGGATCTTAGCTTGCACTCCATCTTCGCTGATTGTGAAGGAGGGAGACTTCTTCTTGCTTGAGAAGCCAATCTTGAACTTCTTGATGTTCCCGTTCTTCAAATTGCTGAGCGCGCTCTTCACGTTTGTTTGGAACGTCCGCAACGTGTTGAATCGCAGGCTCTTCGGCGTGTCATACGCCCACTTCGGCGGCGGACCCATGCCTTCTGGATACTCGAGCGTCTTCCTGGACGTCTTCGTCACGTACAGATCACGAAGGCGGTTCGCGTTGAACTCGTTCGTTTTCCGATGGTGCGCGACCGCTTGGTTGTAGGTCCAGCGACACGTTCCCATGTACTGCTTGAGTGTTTTCCGCTGGCTTCTCGTTGGGAATAGGCGATACTTGCGGGTCCGACGGATCATCAGCTTCTTCTCCGCCAGCAGAGACTTGTTCTCCTGCTTGATCTCCTGAAGAGCCCGTTCGTATTCTTGCTCGTCGTTCTCCGACCATGTCTTCTTCTGTTGGTGTTCCTTGCGCTCCTTGCTCAACGCGTTCTTGCGAACTGCTACCGCAGTCGTCTCTTGAGCCTGTGTTGACCGTCGAAAGAATGCCTCACGCTTTGCGTCGTGCTTGGGTTGGTCCACGATCCATCCTCGAGTGTGAGGAAACATGTTCAGATCCGTGAGCGATCGATCGATGTGATGCTGGGGTTCTCGCTTGCGAAGAGCGAACCACGACCGGAAACCGGTGAGATCTGGCAGCTGACCGTGAGACGACAACTCTTGTCTGTACTCTTCACCAAACAAGCCCTCCATCGTTCGTCGGCATTCCTCCGACAGTTTCGCTTGCAGCGGGCGAAACTCCGTGATAGGTTCGCAGAGTATGAAGGCTAGAAGTTCTGACAGCGTATTCTGGAGTTCCGGCCGTTTGAGATCTTCTCTCTTGTCCTTGGGAGTGAGAGCGTCGAGGTCTTGCAGGAGATCCGGAAGAGAACGCTCTTGAGGACCTGACGACTGCAAGAGTGCGAGCCATGATACCGACCAGTGGTGAACCTGAAGAAACCCTCGCATCCGTAAGCATACGCGGTCGTCTTCCATGTGGATGAACAGGAGAGCCCGAAGCAGACCGAACGCCTCGCGTAACCGTTGTTTGACTGGAACCCAGGTTCGTAGGGGACGATCGCGCTCTTTGTCTGGCTCGCTGTCGGTCTCAGGCACGACCTCATCGAGAGGAAGCGTACGCAGAGTTTTGCTGGGACGTAGGCTGGTGAGCCTGGGCGCCACGATCTCTTCCGGCGGACGAACACGCTTGGAAGACTTCATCGCTCGAGGGCAAATCGGATTGTCAAGACTCCCATGCGTTGGTTGTTTTAGTTTTGCGAGAAGGCTTAAAAGTTGTTGGTTGTTGGTGGGTGCACCGAACATGGAAGCCTAACGCCATGTATTCGACAGAAACATTGAGGCATAGTCACTTACGGGTTTAAGGACCTCTGAAGTGGCAAGTAGGTTTGTCCAAAGCAGGCAACGTGCGGATGACTATAGGTGGCGTACTCGCCCAGGTGAATGATGAAAAATTTAAAGCGACAAGCGCGGTGAACAATGGGTTGCTGCACCAACTGAGCAATTCGATTTCAAGGATACCTTCTGGCTGGCTACGATGGGTGGTGCAAAGCTAGCAATAGGTAGATGTCGTTGCATCAACTGACAGATAGTTAGTTGAACTGTAACGGATAAGTTCATAAGCTTTTGAAATTGCTTTAATACTACTATAAGTGTTGTGTCATGTGATAGTATGCACCACTCGGCTTTTCACAAAGACCTTCGCAAAGTTGCGGCTATCTGCATTGTGGATGACTTTCTGAAAGATATCCATGAAAGTATCACGATCGGATAAAACCAAGTTCTTACTATGAGAAACATCCACAAGAATTGCGTCAAAAGACTTTCCGACTGCAAAGCTGCCAATATCATTTTCAAGAGCCAATGCCTTGTGCCAATGAACTTATCCCTCGTTGGGCGTCTTCAACTACCTTCACCGTCCATAATCTGATGAACACTCGACACCAATCAGAAACTTTACATGAAAGGAAGCGCACGCTCTTCCATCGCCGTCTTAACTGGAAACCTCGCAACGGCACGACGGGCAACAAGCACACTCGCTGACTTCCTCGGCATTTCTCACCAGTAATTCCAGGCACGCGGTGTGTAGCTCGTGGCCGCACGCTTTCAGCTTCATTGTCTCCGCGGAGGCCATGTCCTGCTCACATATCACACAGTTACGTTCGTGATCAGGTTTCGCCAAAGCTAGACCAGCTCTACTGCTCAGTGAAGCCAAAATGCTGAAGAAGGTGGTCTTCAGTTCGTTGCCGGTGAGAACCTGATGATAAGCGCCGCCCATTTTTGAGCAACTCGCTCCAACACGCTCAAATTGACGCTTCCAAAGCCCACCGCAAACGCAAGGAGCCCGTACTTCTCATAGCATTCTTTGACGTGCGTAGCTAATTGCTCGCCCTGCAGAGGATCACAAGGCTGCCCATCGCTGAAAAAAACGACAGCAGGCTTGTACACTTCAAAGTTCACTCGCGACAGCACCTCACTCGCTGCACGAAGTCCTGCCGCATAGTTAGTCCCTCCACCACGATATGGGATGCTTGCCTGAGTTAAAGTCGTGACATTCTGAGCTTCATAAACAATCTGCGCGTAGTTGTCGAAAGTCACGATCGATACCAAATCCAATGAGCCCCCATCCGAGATCCGATTGTAAATGTACTCGCGCACCGCAGCCAAGAGATCTATCCATGGGCGGCCACTCATTGAACCTGAGCAATCCAGCACAAATACATGGTGCATTTGGCAACCGCTTGCAACGTGCGAGCATTCAAACTTGTGCCCACTAACGTACGAAAACCCGTCAAAGCCTGTTGAAGGCTTGGACTCTGCCTTGTGCCATGCTGGAAGAATGCAGTATGAAGGCTTATCGTCATGGGCAGGAGCATCGCACTTGTAACCACATTTCCCGAAGATCTCTAGCTCCAACTTGACGTGCATGGGTCTCCCCAGCCAAGCGTCTTCCAGAATTGCTCATGCAAAATCTCGTCTATCTCATTTTGTGGCTTTGGCTCCAGAGCACGTGTGCAGTGACGGCGCTGGTCTGTAGTGCTTCCCGAGTACACACATTTAACTTTGCTGTTCTGGTCACAGTCAACGTAGTGCACATGCTCTCGTCCCATCTTGGAGCAGTACAAGTTGCACATCTCAGCTATTCCTTGCTCACCAGACTTATACTTGCGTTCCTCAACGTCAATTTCCTTTGCATCTGATAAGAAATAAGTATTTCTCATATTGCCGTGCGATGTTGAGTGCGAACCGAAATGCCCATACTTCTTTTTGCAAAAGTAGCTGCAGCAAGGGCAGCGAACGTCGCAGTAGTGAATGGTCTCATTCACTTGGTCACCATCACTAATACACGTGTGGGCGCCCTGATGCGTTTGTTGCCCAGGTGGTAAAATCTTGGAGCACTTTTTGCGTGAACCGTTCATTTCTTGAAATGTGAATTGGAAACTTCCTCGAGCTCCAGTGAATGTCTTTGACGATTGCTTTTGAAATACATCCACGCGGCAGATTCCTTTCTCGTCGCACATGGCCTGGCATTCATGCCCATTACCACACATGTGCACTACCGGAGCTTGACATGTCGCGTCAAAAGTGTCGGAGTTCTTTCCATCGCCATTCTCCACTGAAAATACCACTAAAAGATCAGTTTGCCCATGAAAGTGGTCCGCCACACCACATACCTCATTACATCCATCCATCACGCATTTTTCCATGCAACGCAGCTCGACGCATTTGTGTGCAGCATGTGGGTTTTCGACATTCAACACACACTGGCATGAGCAATTGTGTGCAGAACACGGTTCGCCGCAGATATGAACGGGGGCGTCACATTTGTGTAAATCTATGTGACCACGCTTCAAAGAGCAATGCTTGCCACAAGTTGGTGATGTTGACATCCAACACTCCAAACCACACGTGTGGTCCCCGTCAACACATTCGCATCTTCCTTCGTGGCCAGCTTCCCGAGCGCAAGGTGGAGTTTTACCACAGTGTCCACTTCTTTCACAGTACTCGCAACGGCCCGCACACACATGACTTCCACCACAGTCGTGTGGCATCGGGCTCGTATGAGCAGCGGCTTGCAAGCATCCAAGGCGACATTTGTCGCAATTGGACTGGCACCGCGTAAGCAGCATTTGAAAATGCCCCACGTATTGTTGCTCGATCGCCTTCCATTCCTCACGTACATGATCACCGAGCAATTGCTTCACCCAGAGCGCGACGCGAACCTTGCGACGTCTAATGAGGTAGGCCACGAATGAGTCAAAATCTGCCATGACCTCGTTGGTTACCTTCACACCGCGAACACTTGTATCCATGTCCAAATAACGTTGAAGAAGCATTCTCATCACATTATGGACACGTACGATGTTATTGTCGCAAGGCGAGCAGCAATCGAACCCAAAATCGACAGTCCAATCCGGCAAACTCCCGAAATCGATGGTAGCATCCAGACGTTTCCACTTCTCAGCCATCGCCGGGTACTCGGCGCACATCGCTTCAACGTCTACGTCTAGAACTTTTCCAGTGGAACCTGATAAAATGGGTTCTTTCAAGTATACAGCGATGACACCTTCCTTTGCTACGCATTCTTGTGGGACGATACAACCCGTACGAATTACGCCTGGCAGTTGTGAACATATTTCAGACACTTGGAACTGCCTTTTGCCTTCATCCAATGACGTCCAGTCCAGTATAGTAATTTTCGCAAGCACCAAACGAATGCAATTTAAGAACGCTTTCCCACTCTGGAAACCCATGTACTTGTCTGCACAAAGGGAGTTCTCGACAAAATTCTGAGCGTGAATTAGCGACTGATAGTAGCCGATGGTACCGAGCGGTGGCGAGCAATTGATGTCCAATTGCCCTGAGTATAAGTCGAAAAGGAAACTGTTCTCCTTGTTCGCCCCAACCAACGTTTGGAACTTCGAGATAAACTCGTCGAGCACACCCTTCTGGTCGTTCGGGTTTACATCTTTAACTGACATGTAAAGTTTACCTCGGAAAAGGCTCGAATCTCCCTTGATCAGAGCAACACCCTTCTGGAACCGTGCAAATAGTTGGTCAATTTCCTTGTCGTAGCGCATTTCCATCCGAAAAATAGTGAACATCGAGACGGAGGCGTTGAGCACTGACAAAAAGACGTCCTCCTGCTCCGTTCTTTCAAATGAACCCAAACCTTCAAAATCAAGAACGACAAGTAAAACGTTTCGCGGCAATACGCGAATTGTCATCCAGGCGCCATCAGTGCACCGTTCCCCGGCAATGGCAAAGGACGACCCCGTAAGATGGTTTAGCAGGTAGCTCTTCCCCGTCGACTGCTTACCCATAGATGTGATCACAACACAACGCCCTTGCCACGACTCTAACAATGGGGATAAGAGCCCAAAACGTATCGACCGCGCGATATCAACCGCTTTCATATCCGGGGCCTGGGTTTCCGTCGGTCTTGCCTGGCCGTTGGACATCACTGTCAAAGTATTCCTCTCGGCTCGGCAAATTTGAATAGGCACGAATGTGACCAGTTCTTGAAGAAATGAACAAAGAGATCGAGTAGCAACGCCCTTGCCACCCAGGAACTCCTTCTCTGTATCCGTTCGCCAGGACTTAACGGACATCAAATCTCGAGCAAGGTCCATTCCACGTAAAGGTTTGTTGAGTTTGCGCAGGTCGCGCGTGATGACTTGAAAAAACAGCGACAACTATCATCTGCCATCTCAGTGAAAGTAGAGCCACAAGCAAGCCGTAATCTGATCGTCGGACGAGTATCATCAATACCACGAATCAAGCCGCAAACTGGAAACTTCTCGTACATGTGGTAAAAGGCTCGCAACCAGTGATCCACCTCTTCAGCATTAGCATCATCAGCTTCCACACTGTTTCCATTAACGAGGCACTCATTAGAGTGTCGGATTCTAAACGATTCGCTCCGAACTGTTACCTCAAGGCGAGACACGTGGATACAACTGGTGCTCGGCTCAAGAACAAATAGTTTGTCCCCAAAGCACTGAGCAGACGTACCCTGCGCTGCCATAGTGATAGGGTCCGCAGGGCTCACTGGAATAGATCGAAAATCTTCAATTGAGAAAGCAAAAACCTTGGCACTCTTGTCTGGCGAAATTTCACTGGTTGATGCCGTCACAAAGGCCAAGCCCATGTTGTCAGCCAAAGAAAACAGCGAGCTACCATAATCGTGAGACTCTGTAGGTCTGATTTGCACTGCTTGGGATGTTTGCTGGTTTTTAGTGTTGACTGATTGAATCATCCCGTTGATGTCTGTTATGTAGAGAAACCCATCCATGACAAGGACATCTGTGGCTGGAAGCGTTAGCGAAGTTTGTAACGTCAGTTCGAGTCGCTTGAAGATTTCGAGCGCACTGAAAGTCTCGTTGAATCGGTACAGGGTTACACTCCCGGACTCCTCTACAAAAGTCATTGTTCGCTCTTGGACATCAAGATCACATAACGCTGCAGTTCGACCAAACGGACGTGTAAAAGCGCTGGTCCCGGTGCGAGAATCCAAGCAGAAGCTCCCAAAAGGAAAATCAACTCGTTCCACCAGAGTACCCTTGGTAGACGTGGTAACCAACATTACACAATGATTCTTGATAGTAAATACTTTCAAAATTGTGGCATCCGACTCCAGTCGGTAAGTTCCAAGCACAGCAGTGGTAAATTCCTCGTATTCGTTCTGTAATATTTTGAAGACCTTCAGTTGATCAGAAGCCGGATTCCAGTGCTCCTTCTCAATATCACAAACTACTTTATGCGAGCGAACTCGCGGGCAAATTCCCGTGATAAGGTCGCCGTCATGCTGAGCCCGCCAAGTCCGCAGGAGTTCCTGAAATGCCTCCGAAACAATTTTGCTTCGATCTTCATCGCACGTTAGGTGATACGAGTGCTGTCTCTCTGCGCTCCATTTCGTCAGCATTGCATTTTCAACAACACCCAAAACATGTTCTACTGCTTTAAACCAGGCCTCGCGAGCTTCCTCTAACGGGTGAACCATGCACTCCCGAAATTGTAATGGGATCAAATCGAGATCCTTTCCTCTCCATAATTCGCCAACTGCCTTTCCGAGACGCCCAAAGAACCCGCCACCACTAGCGATTTTCACTTTTTCTGAAACGGTAAGCTCTCGCACAAACACTGCAAGTTTTTTGCCACTTTCATCAGCGTGGGATTCGGTCGCTAAATATTGGCAGAACCTCTCAACAATATCTTTCATCTGGTTTTTGAGCCGAAGTGGCATCGACAAGGTGGCTTTTGTAGCAGAGTCGATCTTGCTCCAAACAGTATGATCTGCTTGAACTTCTTCCATGTAATCACGAAATGTTCGAAAAGCGGGTTCCTCCTTGGACCCTTTGTACAGCACATCCAAGTCGAAAAGTTTGTCGATGATATTGAGTAGTGTAGCACGATGATCTTCAATATAAGTTTGCACTTGATCCTTCGTTTGGTCTTGGACGTTCAAAAGACTTTGGACCAGCGTGTCTTCAATTGCCTTCAACTCATCATCAGGCCATCGGCCTGATGCCTTTAAAATCTCGTCGTGAAATTGCGTCTGGCATTGGGAGCCAAAGTCGAATTTGAGATTGCGCTCCTCAGAATAAGAAACCAGCCACTTAGCGAACGTCGTGATACTATCGAACCACTCTCTTTTCTTTTCTGTCCATTTTGTCGCTGGAGCTGGTTCTACCACCGATAAGGCTGGATAGCTCCCTTTTAACATTTGGACATCACAAATTGTTTGAAATGACTGCAATCGCACATCCGTCACGTTTTCGCAGATGACAGCGTCTTTCTGCTCTTCTTGTCTTTCCACGTGAAAAGCAACCGAAAACGATTTCCACGCATCCAAATTGCTCGTCTTCATTGAGGCCGCTGCCTTATCCAGCTGATCAACGTCTTTGGGCGACAAACAGCACACTATATCCGAGCTCAAGCACGTCAGGAATCGTAGGACGTATGTCGCAGTATCGCGCAGTCGAGACTTGTCAAATAGATGGTCTTGAATCCACCCGAAGATCACCAACGCGGGTTCCCCGTAGCGAGCGTCCGAGAGACACAGTAGATGCCTTGGTCTTCCACGCTGATTCCATGCTCCATATCTGCAGTCCACAATTCTAATTGCTGCAGCTCTTGCTTTATCCCTTCCTGCTTCCCAAATAGCGTTAAAACTGTAATCTCGTCGTCTTGGTCTCGCTTGTCCATTGCGAAAACTTCTTTTCGCAGAAACAGAGCAAAGTCATCATCAAATTCCCGTGCCTCTAGCATTTCCATCTCAAAGTCCTTGGGGTTCACAGACGACAGCATTCCGAGTGAACAGCACAGCCTCATAACTTCCAATTCCCCCAGCACTGGCTTTACCACGCCTACATCGTTCTGGATTTCCGGTACCAAGCTCAGCAGGCGAAAGCAGTCGGAACTGACAGGCCTTTGGTTGGTGCCCAGATTGTAGCGCATTGGTGATCGATGCTTCTTGGAGCTTGTTCCCTTCAGCGCAGACTGGATTGTGTCGACGACACTGTGATGTGCGTCCTCCAATTGTGTCGACGACAGTGTGATGTAAGTCCTCCAGTTGGGAGAAGCAGGCACTTTCTCAGACTTGCGCTGACGGAAGATGACGCCAGCAGTTAAGTCAAAAACTTAACCGTAGAAAAGTATTGGATTCCAACAGTTGAGAGCCATACAACTACACCAATAACTTTTCATCTCACTTGCTTCCTGGAGAAACCATAACGGTGCCTAGTGCATCAAATGCATCGAATGCAATGCGCATCTTGTGCGTCCGCAACCCATAACTGCACAGATTAAAATCGTCTGCATGAATGCTGTCCCCATCCAGCTTCCTCACTGCGTACAGTTGGTTCGTTGCCAGTGCGTGACTGAGACGCGCAAATTCACCTTGAAGCTCGCTCTGCGTTGCGTCCTTCAGCTCCTGTTCATACGGAGCTCGTTCGCAGGATGCCCATCGAGTCATGAGGGCTTTAGCGAGAACATTCAGTACCTCCTTGATAACCGCAAGCCAGTCGCGTTGCATCATTAAGAGCGATGCCGCGAGGTCGTCGCGTAAAAGCTCAGGGAGCTGGATAGCATCGACAACATTGACAGAGACAAGCCCACCAATACTGGCAACGACGGATAAACCAATCGGTAAATCGCCTCGCTTGCGTTCTTGGGACGCCGTGTGCTCGTCTGCATACATGATCAACAACTTCATCGCTTCCCTTGCAGCTGTTTCATGACCACAACTTGCCAGTGAGAGCACCCCTTGAAATAGCGGCTCGATCTTCAACGGCAACGTCAACACAGCCCAAATGCGATCGCTTACTGTAGCTAACTGCTCATACACCCCGTCAATTGTCTTCAATTCAAAAGGAACGCCACAAGAATGTCGCGGATCTCATTTGCCAAGACGGTGGTTGGGTAGAACTGAGGCTGCAACAAGTTGATCCAGAACAGAGCACTCGCGCCGTTTTCCAACTTCCCGCGAATCTCTTGAATGTACAGCTGAACTTGCTCCTGGCACCGTTGCTCTGCCTGTTGGCTAAGCACTCGACACCGTTCAGTTGCATGTGCGATTGCGGAGTCTGGCCAGCGATGGAATTGTCGAAGCAGAGCATCTCGGACTTCTTCTTCGTTGTCACAACCACTTAATTCCAATTGCACAGCTTTGTGCTTGGCGAGGGTAAACACCCACTTAGCAAAATCTTCTGCGTCATGAAATGTCGGCGACCAAGTGCTGTGCACCACTGGTCTCACCGATGACGGCTTGGTTCGACTTGTCCCCATGGTAACGACTGTCTCGGGCTGCTGCTGCTGCTCTTGTTTGGTTCTCTCTGGTTTGGCCTTGCTCTTTTTCGCCCTCGATTTCTTTCGCCGCGCTGTCATGTGGCATCAACAGAATGGAGCGCGTTTCATACAAGGACGGCAGCGCCACTCGTCCCAGACGTTGTTGCGATCGAAAGAAGCGCGTAGGAAGCACCGTTAAGTGCCGGTTCTCATAAGAGAAGTCCACTATCATTCGCCTTCGGTCGCTCCATTGATCTGCCTTGGTCCTGCTCGTCTTCGCGTGTTCTTTATCTCGTACTACCAGTGGACGACCTCGTCGCGGCAGGAATCGGCATCAGTTGGTGCCTTCAGAGCGGGTCCGACGTCAGCCAAAGGATTGAACTCGGCAATTGGTTCGTGGCGGGAAGAATCTCGCTGGCGCCAGCTGGCGGCTTCTCTCTTTCTTCCTCGAGCTCTGCTGCGGTTTTGGCGTGTTCGACGGCAACGGGACTCGTCACGAGCGCCAGGCCCGTCCCTCGCCACCAAAGGCGCCCATCCTCACTTCGAAGAAAACGGAGCAGTTCCAGTAGCAATTGCTACCAGCAGATCGAGTGCAAGTGTCTAATGAATTGGCTGTTGGTCGCCCCGCTGTGGACGGAGTCTCGCCCCCATAGTAATGGCGTATACTGTTTGCGAAGGCGCCGGCGACGGACTTCGGTACGGAGTTCCACACGTACAGTTCTACCCGCAATGCTCGTCGACAGATTTGCCATACAAACACCAAGTGAGAGTCGGTCAACACGGCCTTTCTGTATGGAGCTGAAGCGCCAATTCAACCCGCATTGCGCAATTGGGTTAGATGAGCGGGGGCATCGTCTCGGCTATGCCCGCTCATCTACCGACGGCTCCTGTCCGATCCCCCGTCAACATGCTGGGCCACCACCTCACCTCAAGCCATGGCACTGAAGTGTACGCAGCAGGCATCGCTCTCTGTGAAGGCTGGCCCCAAAGCATTCGGAGGATCCGAGCCAACATGCCTTGGGATTTGCACAATGGCTTGCTTCCCGCTTTGCTCGAATCGCAGTGTGCAAAGAAAGTTTCTATGACGGCCTGGCTTTGTCCCCACATGTATACGAGTGCATACTGAAACCAAGTGAAAATCGCACACTCATCGCCCGAATGTTCAGCAGCTCCGCTTCCTGTTTGGCCATCATTCTCCAAAAGGCCGAGTCGGCCGCAGTCCGCCTTCGTGTATAGTGAAACGCAGAGTAAATCTTTCGCCTCCAAGCACAATGCGCACCAAGCAGTCGGACGAGTTCGAGCAGCAGGAGAGCACGTGGATCTATCTGCTGCACCAACAGGCGCCTCCACAGACGCGACTGTCGGCTGAGGCTTCGCTGGCTTTGCCTCCGATCGGTTCAAGCGCAGCAGAGAGCGCTCTCTTTAGTGACACTCGTCCCTTATCATCGTCTTCTTCTTCTGCTGCTGCCGCTGGAGGACGCAGTCTCCCGTTGCTGCCACCGCCTGCCATGATTCTCTCAAGTCAAGACAAGATGTGGACGCCAGTGGACACTTCCCAGTCAAGAGCTACAACAGCCAGCCCAAGAACCCCAGGAGGGATTCTCCCCGCTTCAGTGACATCAAAGAGTCTTTGATGGTGACACCCAAGGCCGTAGCGCCGACGAGCAGCTCAATTGCCACCATCAGCAGCAGCAGCAGTAGCAACAATGGCAAGCGCGCGTGTTTCCCCAAGAAATGCGACTTTCCCATGTGCAAGAACAGCTCCCGCAGTCGAGGCTTCTGCTACAGCCACGGCGGAGGACGTCGATGCCGAGTGGACGGCTGCAACAACGGAGCTGTGAGTCGAGATCTGTGCAAGCGTCACGGCGGGGGCGTCGCTGTCGAGTCGCTGGCTGCAAAAGCAGCTCCGAAAGCGGAGGGCTGTGCTACAGCCACGGAGGAGGCCGTCGCTGCAGTCTGTCGTGGTGTTCTGCTCGTGCTAAGAAGGGAGGATTCTGTGCTGTGCATCTCCATGGAGACCGGACGCAGCCTCCTGCTACAGCTGCGACTACAACGCCAGCGACTGCCCCCAAGCTGCTGGCAGTGGTGAGGCTATTGCTGCTGCCGCAGTGGAAGCAGTGCACCCGAACGTGGTGGAGACGCTTCTATCACTAGCCAAGGACCATTCGGACGTCAAACAGGAGGTGACGGACGTGGTGCCGACGACGCCATCGACCAGTAAAAGCGCGTACGCCATCGCGTCCCTCCTAAACTGAGCTCTTTATTGAGGGGAAAACTCCAGACTTCGCCCCCACTGCTTATGAAGTTGTAGCAGGAGTCTCCCGCAACATCGGTCGTACCGAAGTCATTTGGGTTGGAGTACAACCCAGTCTCTTTGCTACTGCCATATTTAAGCGCTTCCCCTGTTGTCATTACTGCGTGTAGTGAGTGTGAAGCCTTGTTATTAATCAAAAATGCTAAACATTGGTGAAGCGTTCTATCGGAGCTCGTGAAGCTCCGGGTGATTGGGACTTGCTTCGTATCAGTCGAACTCAAGTGTTTTGCAGCTCTCCAGCGACTTCTGCCAGTTCAGGATGGATCCAGCTCGATTCGCCCGTGTCACGATTGTAAAAGTACACTTGCCCAGTCTCGTCAGCGACTTCTTCCCATGAATCAGTAGCTGTCGTTGCCATTTGGGCGTCTTGTGCTGCCACCTCATTCTGCGTTTCTCCGTCGGTCAACAGCTCAAGCAGAATATCGTCCACCTGCATCTCTGGTGGAGGTCCGTTTGCCGCCGCTACGACCTCTTTGGTTATTCGGTTGTAGTAACATATTTCTCCCGATGCGGCGTCGTAAACTTCACTCCAGCAAGACGACGCTATTGTCCACTTGCGAGGCTTCCGTCCTTCTCGCTTCGCCGATATGTTCCAGAAGTGCCATTTGGTCGCCTCGTGGGTGCGAAGTTCGCCCTCTTTGGCAAAGGTCAGACCCGGACATGACCGGCAGAAGAAGGCGAGCCGCGGTGGCGCTGGATAACTGACTTTCGGTGGCTTTGGGTTGCCGTTTTCATCTGTGGCCTCGGTGTCTGCCTCCTCGTCGCTGGATACTTCAGGACAAAGCTGTACTGTTTCAACCTCGTCATCACGCTGAGGAGGTACGATCATTACGACGTCCTCCAGCAGGCCGAGGAGAGTGCGCAACTTCTTGACCCCAAATGTGATTGGTTCGATGGATTTATGCATCGACTTTTCAAAGGCAAGTGGAAACTTGCTCAGCGGCACTTTGCCACCATCATAGCGACTGACGACCTTGTGTACTTCGAGTTTAAGTATCGAGAACTCTTGCGCCAGCGCTGTATTCGACAAGATTCGCTCAAGTACAGCTTCTTTGGGTTCATGGGACGCCATCGACTCGAGGGTGTCGCCAAGAAGGCTCTTTGAAGCTTGGCCATAATCGCCGGCGTCTAGGGGAACCAACTCCGGTAGCAAGCCATGTGAAGACTTGGGTACCGTTCGGGGGCGTGTGATGTTTTGCTTGGCCATAGGTTGGCTTTCGGCACGATCGAGCGCTTCTAAATCATCCAGCACCTTTCGTAACTTGGTGCGGGTGTCGTAGAGTGCAGCAATGGTACGTTGGGCTGCTTCAACCTTTGCTCGGCTCTCTTCGGATGCTCGAATAACGTGTTCTTCCTTTGTGCGCTCCGTAGCGAGTTCTTCCCGCATCCGGTGCAATATTAACCTCTGGGCGTGTACACGCTGGACTGTAGGAGCGATCTCAACAGCCCGAGAAGCATATTGATATGCTGCGCGTACCCACACGCAAGCCGCCGGCAGTGCTGGAGAGATTGCGTGGAGTTGGAAATTGCTTGAGCGAAGCCTTGGGTGGTGAATGACGCTTGTCAGAGACAGTAATCGTGCACGGCGAGGCCCCTCAGCGAACGAATACACATCGAAGAGCGGAAGCACATAGAGCGCTTTCACGGCGTACTTGTGGATCAGCCCCTCTCGGTCGCCCAAGGCCACGTTGTCGTCGCTGCTTGAAAGCATGCGCAAAATATCATCACGTGATGGGAACTCTGGCGGGTCTGGTGGCGGCTTTAAGCTGGCTTTGTCACCTGGCAGTTGTTTGAGTTTCTCGTACTTGGCTAGTTCTTCCCGTCTCTCTTTCTCATCAAGTTCTAGTTGGAAGTTAGAGGTGAAGGTAAGCAGCACGCAAAAGCCTTCAATACAGACAAGAATGTCTTGTCAAGCTTGGCAGATCGGAGTCGATACCAATCCATGGGCTCCAGCTCATGTAAGCCATCCACCGCCTCGCGGTATTTCCGCTCTAGCTGCTGTCGATCCTGCTTCCAGAATTGCTCGACTTTGACCTGCATAATCTCTTCTTGGGTCTCAGCTTCGCTCACCTCGGCAGCTAGAGTGGCGGCCCGTGCTTTAGCAGCGCGCATAGCGCGGTCGCAAACTTCTTGCTCGTTTCGAAGTATCTCCAGTTTCGGTTCGTACTCTTCGATCTCTTTTGCACTGCTGCGTGTTCGGAGGTAGTCTTATCAAGCACCTCGGCACCTACCATAGTGTTTTGCGTCTTTGCTAGAAGATGGACTACAGCCTTGACAAACGAGTCCTCGCGATCGACACCCTCAGGTAGGCTCGGCAACTGACGCGCTATCATCACAGCGTATGGTGTTCGGAACTTGTTGGGCAGAAGATCAAGCTCCAACTCACCTGTAGCTTCTTCGTGATGCAGTACACCGAAATACTGCACGAAAGTTGCGGTTGCAAGTTGGGAACTTGGTTTGCTGAGCCATGCTGCGCGCTCGCCACGCTCCCATCTCCCTATTCGTTCCAACGGTTCACTCTTACCGCCTAATGTGCCCTCGCCACTCGCACTTCTAGAGATGAACGTACCCTCGCCATGCATTTCATCATCCTCGAAAGGACCCTCGTACCTGTCACCGTTCGGAAACATGAGAATGCCACGACCATGACGCCGTGTTCGTCGCATATCACCGGCATAATGGCGCCCGTCAGCAAATTCAATGGTCCCGTGTCCGTCCAGAAATCCGTCCTGGAATTCGCCGGAAATTCGGTCGCCGCTTGCCAGTGTGCGCACGCCATGTCCGTGCCAAAGCCCGCGGCGGAAAAATCCATCGTAGCGAGATCCATCCGCCAATACAAGTTCCCCAGGACCATTATGCCGATCATGCGCCCAATAGCCTTCGAAAAGTTCTCCGTTGTCTAGCCGTTCGATACCGTAGCCGTGGCGTTGACCTTCTTTCCACTCACCAACGTATTCACCACGAGCGAAGGCCATGCGTATATGCAATGTACCCTGTCCGTGAAACTTGCCACGCCTCACTGCGCCCTCGTAGATTTCTACGGCTGGACAAGAAGTTATGCGGAAATGTGCACCACTCGCAGTAAACGGTGAAAAGAAGTTGTCAACACTCTCACCCTCCCAGACTGTGCCGTCCCGGCAAGTGAATTTCCCCCAATGATTGCTGGAAGGTTTGCGCGTCTTACGAGGCGGATCAGGCTCCATTCCTGCGCTGGAGATGGCTGGTTTTGTGGCGCTCACACTCGTGTCCTCCACCCAAGGCCCTTCATAAATGGACCCGTCGTTGTATTCAATAAGCACATGACCTTGGATTCTGCCGTTGTGAAAAGAACACTCCAAGCGCACATACGTGTGTGGCAATTCTTTAAACGTTGGTTTGCTGCCTTTCCGTACCCGGCGTTGAGGTTTTGGTTCAGCCCCTTCATCTGCAGCCACTTTTCCAAGGTCAGCCGAAAAGTTTGCATTTGCATCCACTAGTGCATCTGACGTGGAGTTGGTCTTCGACTCCGTGGTCTCCTGACCTGCCGACGCATGGCCTGTATTTGCAGGTGGTGCGACTTCTTCAACAGTAGAACCACTCGGCGCCTTGCCAATGTCCTCTTGAAGATATTCAGCGTCCTCAGCCTTGCCCACCATAAACCGTTCGTGCAGTGCAAGATCATGGTTCGAAATCTGAAGCGAGCGCATAGGCATCTTTAGCTCCTCACCAACTGCAGTAGTCTCGGTTGCTTCACGTGCCACTTTAGCGTTGTCCATTGCAAGCTGCACACGCGTCATCTGAGCGCGAGCCATCGCATCTCGGTTAGCCCGCTGTCGTCGGTATACTATGCGTGCCTGGTCTTGGCGCAGTTTTCTCAGCAAAACCCCTCGTCACCTTCATCGCGTTGCTGTTGAAGTTTTTGCTTTTCAGCCACGTGGAGCAATTGCAAGCGGTGTAGCTCTTCCTGAAGTACATTAAGCTGTTTTTCCGCGCCGCCATCATGTCATCCCAGGCGTTTAGCGTATCTACCTCATGATCCATGCGTTCCAGCAATGAGCGCAAGTCATCTTGATATCGCGCTAGCAATATGCGATGGGTCTCAAATACTACTGAACCTTGGGTGTGCGTCTCCTCCACTAGAGCACGCATTCGTAATGTTCGTACGAGCTGATGAGTGAATGGTACGAAAGCTCGCTCGATATTTCCCAGGCGTTCAAGCTCCTTCAGCATAATGGCGATACGCTCTTCGGAGGTCGAGATCAGCGTCGCCAACTTCTCCTGCACCTGAGCCAGTGAAACTTCTGCCTTCTTCTTCTCACGCTTGAGTGACTGCTTCTGCCATTCTTCGCCACCACTAGCTTTGATCCGCTTGGTCTTGAGCATGATATAGTCCTGTAACTCGCCCTCTTCGTGTCGCAAGGCATCAAGTTGCGTGTTTGTTTCGATACGAAAAGTTCCAAGTCTTCTTCAAGCGAGCGTATAGCTTCCAAGACGGCATTGCGACGCCCCACATTAACTTCGGGAGATTCGAAGTCAACTCCAAACAGAGGTGGAGGGCTCTGCAGGCGATTCTCCCGGTGTCGGCGCTCTAGCATCGCACGCTTGGCCAGGTTACGCTCCTGAAGATGTTGTCCGCGGGTTAACCATTCCTTCACAGCGTCCTGAAATTTGCCTTCCAAATAAGCCTCCTCCTCGACTTGCGCTTGCGCCTCGGCTGCAATCTCGTACTCGTCTTTCGGTGCTGTCGTCATTGACGATACTTTTTGGTGATTTTTTCCTGGAATCACATGTCGCCGTGGCTTCCTGAAGCAGTACTGACGGGAGAGCTCAAAAATCTCCATGAAGAACTCACTGGTCTTTTCATCTCGTGTTGGAGTATTCACTGTTGAATGCCAGATGTGGTAACGAAGAGCGTTCTCTGACGCGCAGATATGCCCACAAGCGCGGAATGGACATTTAAGCGGAATCGCGTGTGTACGACATATGTGCACTCCGACCTCTTCAGACGATCGAAACCCGGAGGAGCTGCACACGGTGCATGTCAGCATTTCTTGAAGTTGGTGAGCGGCGATATCCTGCAGTGCCATTGCGGCTGTCTCCTGGTCTTCAAGTGGTGATGTATCGATAGGTGGTCTGGTGAGACGTACAGCAGTACGATAGCTTACTTCTGTCAATTCTTCAGGAAGCTCCATATAAATACTAGCAAGACCCACACCCTGGGCATTCTGAGCCGCCACACGAACGCGCATTGTGTGCTCGCACTGCGGCAAAATTGGCCACAACGTCGTTTTCGTTGGCGCGATTTTTACTATGTCGTTGTCATCTCCGGGTTTCTGTATACTTGACTCTGCTTCAAGGTCGGGAACAATGGCAATACTAGCGCCTGAAGGTGCTGCGATCGTACTATTGGCAACACGCTGACAGGGGATCGAGCATGCATCAGCGACTATGGCCTTGCCTGTGAGAATTTCATCTCCACTGTCGTCTTTCCACTCAAGTACGTACTGCGTGATTGGGGCACCATTATCGAGCGGGGCTTCCCAAAGTACATCCACAGCTTTTCCTGCTCGCCACCGTCTGAAAGGAATCGCTTGTTCAATCGCATTCTGGTTCGCTGTAGCGGTGATCTCAGCTACTGTCAGTCGGTTTTTCCCTTGAGGCGCCAATTGCTTACTCTCGAGTTCAGCAGCTTCAATAAGCTTTATGGTCTCCTGCTTGCCATCCTCAATATACAGCATGTCAGCTGTACAGGCATCGTACGGATCCACTGCCTCAACGCGGCCTTCATACCAGTTCTCATCGTCTAGTTCAACCTCGATGTAGCAACCAACACGTAGAAATTCTAGGGGCGACTTCGGCGTAGCCACAACTTGCACCTCAACAACCCCTCAGGTTTCTGCTGCTGCAGAATGTGCAGTGCGCGACCCTGTGCGATAAGATTGGCGCGCTCTTTGACAGCTTGGGCATTTCCACGGCTCTCCTCCTGAAGCAGTCGAGTTTCTTCACGATCTCGCCATGCAATTTCGCGTTCAAATCGTGCGAAGAACACGATTGTCTTCTGCTCCAGCTCACTAAGTTCTCCATGCCGCTTGGCGAAACCACGCGGACCTTCACGAGAGCGCTGTGAATTCCAGACACCTTGTCGTTCCAGCAGCTGAGCTTCCAAGCGCTCTTCTCGTTCTTGCGCTTTTAGCGCGCGTACGATCTCCAGACTCTTATATTGGGACTCAACCGAGCTACGTTTCAACCAATTCTCGTTCGTTGTCACTTGAGTCACGGCAGCAGCAGCAGTTTGCTTGCTCACCTTTCTTGCACGTGCCTGACCCGAGAGAAAATGAGCCACACCCCAACCGTGCGGCACCGTTGCGGTGCGGAACTTCTGGGGCTTGTCAAAGTCCACTTCTATTGTTTCCCAAACGGCCACTCTACGCTCTTGGTAGACACCGTGCACAAGAGCCCAACCCTCGGAGGCACAGAATGAGCAATTCAGTAGCTGTGGAAAATAATGCTCTCGAGCTTTCGCGTTTGCCTCCTCAAAGGTCAATGCGAATTCAGCACCGCCGATGAACGAAGCCAATTGAGCATGACCACGCTTGGCGAGGCGTTTCGCGACTGACACAGTCGTGGCATGTTGGATCCAGCGCACAGGATAATGAATGAGGCGGTCGACCACGCTTGTGTAGGGGCTGGGAGGAACACAGGCTCCATTCTGTCGTTCACTAGAGTGCCTTTGTACTCCAATGGTGCAACGTGAGCCAGCATCTGCTCCAACTCGCGCCGTCGTGCCATAAATCTTTGCACGCGATCAACCATTTTCTGTATGCCCAAAGGCTTGTCAGGCAGCCCTAGTGGCACATCCATTGGTCTCACAAACTGTAGCAGCACCAGCATTCGCGCTACACGAGTGTTAGCACAGCGCATCGTCTTCAAGACTCGCAAGAGAGATTGCTGGCGCCTGGCAGCATTGATTCCTTGCAATTCTAGCTCGCGTTGATACCGCATGCGCGCAAAATATACTCGTGCCATAGACTGGATCACGCGTGCTGCACAATATCGTTTCGATTCATCAGCTATGGATGTGGCGTAGGCCTCAAGCTCCTGTCGCCATTTTGCACTAATCTTCCCGACCGGCCCGCCAACTCCTACAGCATAAGCAGCAGAGAATGCTAGTTCCGGTACACGGTGCAGTACACGCTTGGCTGGTTCAATCGTAGTCTCTGGGATCAGAAGTGGGAAAAACTCGAGTTCACCATCTAAGTCCATTTTGACCTGGGCTACGCTGTCCGCTATACTCAGAACAAATCCAGTCTCTCCACAGCGTGGGTGCCCCGGGAGGACAATTCGCACGGCGCTTCCTCGGTCCACATGCTCCATCTCGCGTCGTTTTTCGTCTGCTGCACTCGATACCATTTGTTCGAAGTCGCCCAGATATCGCTGGGCAGCCTGCGATTTGCTTTTCAAGCGCAGCAATCCAAAACCTCGGCGTCGTGGTTTCTCCACAGCAACAACTGGAAGAGCTGTTGCTTGTGCTTCGAGCTGCTTTGTCACATTAGCATCTACTTTGGTTTTCACCACATGAAAGAATGCTTTCATCGCATCAAAATCCTCGCGTACTTCGCGAAACACTGATCGGATGTCGGTGAGGAACGTGGCGGGGTCGAGTCCGAAAAATGCCAAAAAGCTGCGCAGTCCGCGCTGTGTCGGACGTGAGGGTGCTCCCAGGGTACGCAGGATGTTACCTTCAACTGCACGCCGGGTTAGCACTTCCATCCGAGTGATATAACTGCGTCGTAAAGCGGCAGTACGTTGGCGTGCTATGTGGCCACGGTACAATGCCTGTAGATGTGACGCGCATCGAATCTGCACGAGCAATTCGCGCTGTGACGCATACCAGCGCCGTACCAGATGCCCACGGATTTGGCGCTGGATAGTAACAGCGGCAAGGTTCTTCGTACGCACTAAGCGTTCTCGCTCTAGCTGTCTCTGTCTTGCTTGCACACGAACGATTTCCTGCATTTCTACTTCGTGTTGCTTACGGAGAATAAGCCGTGCTCGCCTCACTTCCTCGAAGAAATGGCGCGCTGCTACACCGCGCCACCGACGCTGTATCACGACTATCATTTGCAGCTCGCGATCAATCTGCCTCATACGTATCTCCTCCGCTTCGAGCGCATCTCTCTCGCGTTCAGCGCGCAGATACTCACGCAAACGTGCCTTTCGAGTAGCTGCGAGCAGCAAAGCTTTTCCCAGACGACCGCGCCAAGCGTTCTGGATCAGTACTGCTGCCCACACCATATAGAAATAGTGGTTTTCTACCTGTCGCCGAGTAATTACTCCGCGCCAAAACGCTTCCACTAGTGTTGCCATTTGACGCATATGCTGTAGCTCGCGCACGTTGTTGATCCACACCGTGAAGGTGAAAGTTAAATGCACATTCGCCATCATAGCACGCACACGCTCTCGGCAGTGTTGTGCGTATTCTGTTTGCGCTGCCCAAGCTGTAAACACGCGAATAAGTGTGCCATTCATAAAGAAGGCCAACGCCCGCCGTTTACTGTTGCGCATTTCAATTTGCTCCTGTGTGAACTCATACCACGTACTAACGGCTCGAGCAGCGCTCGCCATTCGGAGGCGGGCCGCAACGCGCCCAGAGACAGCTCGAAGTGCGGCAATGTCATCATGGTACCGACGCCAGCGCTGCCAGCACTTTGTTATAATATTGCTGGAAAATTTGGCAAATGCTCGGCGCTTCGCCCGTTGCTCTCGAGCAAATTCCACCCAGGCATTCCAGACGACCAGCTTGTCGCGATGGAAAATTTTGCTTGCCAGTCGGCGGTGCTTATCGCGTAGTTGACGCTCCTGTTGAGCGTTCTGCCGCCATTGACGAAAGGCCCAATGCATAAGGCTCTGTAAAGATACATCATTTTGAATAAGTTGCTGAAAACGAGACATGACGATGAACCATCAGTTTCCATACCCCACAGACAATCGACATAGTCGCTTTGAGCACGAATAACTTCTGCTGCTTGGTAAACTCTCGCCAGAGACGCCAGATCAGCCACTTTACACTTCGGTTGGAGCGAGCCTACGACAAACACGGACGAAATTAATTGTTAGGCAATTATGACTCGTTAGCTGACTGAAAGCCAATACTTCTCTGCTTACTCGGCCGTCTAGCTGAGTCGTCGAGTTGTGAGTCTCCAGTGCGACAGTATTCAAGAACACCTTCGAGAGCAAACCTCGACGTTTTTCTCCAGCTCGGTAAGCCCACGCCAAGCATCGACTACCCGCGGTAAAGCCTGACACTTCCAGAAAACAAGAGCCTTTTTAGCGCGTCCTCGCTTCTCCTGAACGCAGTCCTTCCAGGCCGTAAAAATAATCGGTAGTTTGCGTTCGCCCCAAAAGTTAAGCGCCTTTGCTGCTTTCATAGCGGCCATTGTACGCTTCTGCTCTCGTTTGTGCTCCATGTACATCGTCTTCCACGCAGTGAACACCTTGAGTTCTGATCGATTGGTCCAGTAGCTCTGCGCACGTCGCACCCGGCGATCATGTCGCCGTTTGCGCCACTTGTACTGTATCAATACGACAGCTCTGGTGACCTTCCGCCTCGTAAAACTATACTTCATCCGACAACAAAAGCCTCGAAAAACGCGTTGAATATCCACAGCCGCGCAAAATTTCTCCCATTCGTGCGAATCGTGTTGGGCTTGTTTCTCACGTGCTCGAAGTCGGACTCGAAAACGCGCTTGGAGAGAATGAGCGAGATCTGTACGTTTGGTGGAATATTCCAACATCTTCTCTCGCCTTCGAGCTTTTGCAGCATCTTCAGGATCTAGCGATGCTATGCCTTTAAACATCTCGTTATCGTCAACAATGACTTCAAGGCCGTACGGGTTCTCGAGATTCCGACTACGAAGTAATCTGGCAAGGTCAGGCGATTGGATGAGTGGGCACTGAAACACGTTGAGGTGCCGTAGAAAACGACATTTGCCCCAGATCAGCGCGAGCCCCATCGGAGTGACACCTTTGCCAAACGAGAGATCTAGTATTTCTAGCATACCTAGCCGATCACCGAGGATACTGCAGCAAACATCATCGAGCCTGTCTGGCGGGTGGCCACGCAATTCAAAGCGCGTGAGCTTTTCGGGTAGACTTAGAAATCCACGGCAGGTGAGCTGGAGGCAGCCCGAAAGGTAAAGCTCTTCGAGGGACTGCATAACGACTAGTGGGTAGAGCGCGAGGTCATCAACACAGACACAATCGCGAAGGTCCAAAACCCGTAAGACCTTATTGTAGCTTGGTAAATGTGTCAATATCGTGCGAGTTACTCCAGGTTGCCCAGCAACACGCAGTTCGACTAGGTACCGGCACGTCTTAACGAGTTTCACTAGGATCGGGGCCGGGACAGCCGCTGTCTGGGACACAGCTAACGATTTAAGGGATTTCGAGCACGTGCCGATCACAGCAAGAAAAGTTTTCTCACTGACGTTTGAGCATGATGACAGCGCCACAGTCTTGAGGGTTTGTGCGCCAAAGTCGATAATCGTGCCGGTGGCGCACTACTGTTTGTGTTGATACCATCCGTCCGGAAAAAATTGTCGAAGCCTGAATCGGTGAAGCCCACGGATCCAGAGAAATCTACTTCCTCCAACTTTAACAAACCAGCCAAAGCCAGAAGGCCCTTATCAGTAAATTTAACGGATCCGGCAGCCTTGAAACTCTGCAGTTGTGGACATGCTGTGGCAATCCATGAGCAACTCAGGTTGGTCAGCAAAGTGCACCCGGAGACATCCAGTTTTGTCAGACGTTGATAAGTACTGACGGCCCGATCGCCGAAAAAGCTTGGCACAGTGCAAAGACACTCCATAGCATCATCCGTGACATTCAAGCAGAAGCTGAGGTTTAGTTCTTCCAGCAATCGAGGCTGATTCGATAGTAGTTCCTTGACGGTGACGTTAGTGATTTTGCGGCAATTCCGAACTGAAAGAACCTTCAGGCTCTTCCCACGTGATTTTACCAGTGGAAGCAATCCAGCGTCAGAAATGAAGATGCAGCGATCGACTCGGAGCCTCTCGAGACGTTTCGTCCTCTTCAACAGTAGAGCAACACCGGCATCTGTCAGGTGTTCACATCCGTTCACGTTCAAGCTAGCTAATCGCGAAAACGATTTTGCTATTGCCCCAAGTAGATCATCTGTCACGGAGTCACTTTCGTCCAGTGACAGATCGTCAATCAATGGGCACCTACGAGCGATGGTGCAAAGGGCCTCTTTCTAAGAGAGTGCAGCCTCAGCGTATCAGAGACGGATCGGATTAGTACTATGTGTCAAAATCCCGGATGTTGAAGACTAAGTAAACTCACCGATATATTCTCGAATCGAGTGAGGACAAGACGCTGAATGTTCGAACATTTCTCCATGAGCATCGTAAAATCTACGCAACAATCGGGCATTCTCACCGCCCCTGTCAACAAGGACCGTGGTCATGATAGCGCTTAAACGACGTACCCGATGTTTGTGTAAGTGTTGTCAGACCACTCAGGGTCAGCTCAATGCAGCTCGGTGATAACTTTTCGGCTATCTGCTTGAATGTAGAGGATCCTTTCGTGCAAAAGCCTACCCAGTCGCTTAAATCGATCTTCGACAGTGGTTGAAATGAGTTCTGTTCGTAGAATAGGCTATCAGGCATCTCCACATCGATGGTCTGACTGGTTACCCTTCCGAAGTTCTGATTATTCTCCTTTTGTGAATTCATTTCAGACCACGACTCCAGCGCACCACGACCAAAAGCCTTCCTGCCAACAAAGACATCAACCAGTTAATACAAATTGCAATACTCTTCCTAGTGGTATCGTTTACAGCGTACTCTTTACACTCTACCAACAACTGCTCCATGATGATTTTGTCTTTGCTTGTCGGGCTATTGATCAAAGGCAGAGAAATAGCACCATATTCTTTACGCGCTGTGTCTTGGAGCCGCGCGGTTTTCCGGGGTGGGCTTTCCTCTGATCGAGGCCTTCGTCCAGAATTACGCTGAGCCTTTGCTCGAGTTGATTCCTCGACGGGAAAAATAGATGGGTGTGCAAGCACTCGGTTGTCTCGAAACATTTGCAGATCTCCATCAGGGACATGTACATGTTTTGCAGCTCCAGCTCCTGGTACTGCTGGTTTTTCAACGGGTGCCTTGACCCAGGATTCAAATTGCAGTAGCTCATCAGGTCGCAAACAACCGGTAGTACGCTGTCGATCACAAGTGAAATCAAGAGCTCTTGAAGCTCTTTTGTGCTTTGGTTTCCTTGTGAATTGAGTTTCGTTGCCATCTTGGTGTTCATTTGGCAGCGATACGCCATCAAAGCCCTGTTCAGAGTGTTCTTGTCGGAGTTGATGGGCCGACTTAGCCAGTCCCTCTCGCGGGGCATTCAGAGTTGAGCCAGGCTTGACTCTCTTCTTGATGGGATGATCCTGTCGAACTTGTAGGTCGAGGGCATGGCGCTTTACCATTTTGCGTAGCTATAGATTGAGTTGTGCGTCTCTTCATTCATCACCAGGAAAAACGCTCAACAACAACTGACAGACTTGCGAGTATAATTCGATCACAGTTGATGATTGGCATCCATTTCAATGAATTGAAAGCGCTACGTTTTGCTGATACCGTACCCCCAACAACATCCGCTCTTAAGAGTGCCAACGACTGCAGCATCGTCAACATTGCCACGCCGGCTAATAGTGCACTCCAATGAAGTCAAATATCGTCGAGACTCGGCGGGGCTCTGGCGAACTGGGAGGGGAGTCCTCTAGCCAGCTTTCGTGTGCCATCGAACCAGCAGCACCACGACGAGCAGCAAACGCCGACCCAGAGAGGCATGGCCTATCTCGGGTGTTCGTGTAGGCTGTGCCTGCCAGACTCGACGACTTCTCTTCAAACGTACACGATATTCCCCTCCATTCTTCGTCGGTACAATTGTAACTCGACGACCCGATCGTCGGCAACTCCACTGCTGGAGAAGAGCTCGAAATGCTTTTGATATCGCTCGATCTCGTGCTTTGCCGTGCGAGTCTTGCATTGGAGAGTGCTGGTTACTCTCACGTAGTGAGTCGTGAGAGGCAGTCTGCATCAATACGAAAATTCTCTCCACAGCTTCGCCCCAAACCGTCCGGACATCTTGTCCTAGCAAATGTAATAGCTGCTGCATCTCCCGCTTTTTGCGTAGTGGAAGGGCCAGTGCAAACTTCGTTGGCGACTCGACCTTTGCCCACAGCTCTTCGTCTTCCTGAAGTTCATCCAGGTACGCTCTCAACGTTTGCACCGCAATTTGACGCCTGCCCGGCTTCGATTGAGCGTTGACAGCAAACAAAGCGTCGGTGATCGACGCCAATTGCGTGCGTTGACTGGAAATTCGCGCGCTCAGATCTTCTCGAATTTGTCGGTGGGAACTCTCGAGGTTCTGCTGATGCGTTTCGTCGATTTTGCTCAAGTGCTTCGTTGGCCATCGCTCCGCACTCTTCAGCAGCTCTTCTCGGTATTCCTTGCCATCACCGTGGCGAAATTCCAGCTGGAGATTGCAAGAGCGAGCCTTGCTCACCACCCATCCCGCGAACTCTTCCTTGTCATCGAACTCCAGAGTTAAAAGAGACCGGTCCATCGTGAGCACCACGAAGAATTCACGAGTGTCATGACAAACATCCTCGCTACGAATATCTGCGAAGCTGCGGCGATGCGGCAGTCGACTCGAATAACTGGCAGTTGAGACTTCTCCTGGTTTATGCCATTGCCTTTTTAGCGCCAAAAGGACGATTTGAAAATGGCCACCTCCGCCTTCCCTGCGTCCCGCTCCAGACCAGCTCCAGCTAACGCCGCAGCAGGCAACCCTCAAGGTTCCATCACCTACGTCTTGTCAGACTCGGCTCTACAGTCGCTCCCTGCCGTCACTTCGAATTGCGTCGCTCTGCATTTTCAGTTCGTCCCCGTTAACAGTAAATCGCCGCCCAAAAGCTTTGAATTTTCGTCAAAAAGCGCTGACAGTCTGAAAGAGGAGGAGGAACTTGTGTCTATCGCCATTGCAATGGGCGACTCCAAAGCCAACTCTGTGGTGCTATTGCTTGAATACCTCAGTAAACGATTGGTCGTGGACTATCTCAAGAAATTGTTTGCCGACCGGACCGTTGCCAAAGTCATGCACGATATCCATCGAGCTGCTTTTTGGCTGAAAGCCTACGGACTCGTCTTCGTGCAACTGGCCAAGTGTGTGGACTTGCAACTTCTCTATGAAAATACAGTCGACCGAGAGGAACTTCGCGCAGATATCTTGCAGATTGCAGCCCACTGCTCGTCGGAGCTCAATATGGCGCACACTGCTGAAAGTTTCAAGGCAAAAGTCAAGGCAGTTGATGTTGCAGCGTGGTCGCGCAGACCCTTTCTCACAAGTGTGCTGATAACTCAACTGGAGACAGCGAAGCTGTATCTGCAATGCTACGAAAAATGGAGGCTGCCTGCAACGCATCCATGCAAGGTGCAATCGACTTCTTTACCTACGGAACGATGACGAGCGACCGCTGGACGAACGCAATAGAAAACCAAGGTCATCACGCCATTTGGTTCGACTCGGCAAGAGACAATCAGCCACGGAGTCTCGAATGTCTTGCGGAGGTGGCGTATAAAAAGCTTTTTGTATTTGGCAGTTCGGCGTTGTCACTTGATTTGCCCAAGCTCGAGCTGCAGTGCGAACTCGAACCTTTACTGAAACTTCTCCCGAAGGAATACCAAGATGCTATACGTGCCATTGACAAGTACCCGGCCAAACTCGTCGATATTTGCATCGACGTCGGACGCATCCCGTACGTTTTCATCGGCAAGCGCCAGCGAGAGGTCCTCATGCAAGACGGCTCCACCGTATCCAAAGAGACCATCGATGAAATCCTTCGTAAGCTCGGTGGTGAGATGCGTATCGGAAATGATAATCGGGCCGGCATCGACCGACAACTGCATCGGATCTCTGTCATGCGCAGCAAAACAGACGAGATCTACGGACTTACGATGCGCGTCGGGCGAGCTCTGCGCAACGCTGCGTGCGCATTGACCGATCTGCTGCTGAGCGAGCGACACAGCAGCAAGTCCGTTCTGGTGCTGGGCCACCCCGGCAGTGGCAAGACGACGCTCATCCGAGACGTGGCCAGGTGCGTCTCCGAGACGATGGAGAATGTGTGCATCATTGACACGTCGAACGAGATCGGCGGCGACGGACTGGTGCCGCACGCGTGTGTGGGGTGGGCTCGACGTATGATGGTTCGATCGCTGGAGGAGCAGGCGAGTGTGATGATCGAGTGTGTTCAAAACCACACGGTGGAGACTTTGATCATCGATGAGATCGGTCGTAAGGCGGAAGTGTTGGCGGCGTCGACGGTGCGGCAGCGTGGCCCTCGTCTGATTGCGAGCGCGCATGGCGATTTCCGTGCGTTGATCAAGAATCCGGACCTGAAGGGACTCGTTGGTGGTTCGCAGCAAGTGCTCGTTGGTGATGCAGCTGCAGCGAAGTCGACGAATAAGAACAAGCTGCAAACGCAGCGTGCAGGTAATCCGATTTTCGACGTGATCGTGGAGCTGGACCATGTGATGCGCGGTCAGTGCCGGATCATTTGGGACGTGGCCAAGGCTGTTGACTGCGTGTTGGGTGGCCAGAACTACTCATTCGAGACTCGTCAATGGGATTCAACGACTCGTGGTGTGCAAGTGCTGAAGTAAATTGGTCGGTTGATGGGTCTGATTCTATCACTTTTTGTTGTTCTACGGCCAATTTGACGCAACCAATTTCTTGCTACTACGTTTCTTGTGAATTATAACGGCGCGATTCTAGTGCATTTGATGTCATTTCAAATCAGTTCACGATAGGAGAGTGCGACAAGAAAGTCGTGCATACCAACAACGCTACCTACGTCATTATTGCTATCGATAGCCACACGGCAAGTCGACATCTCGAGGTCAAGCATGGCAAAGGGAAGTCATGATTCCGTGGCGAATAAGGGTCCAACCAAAACATATAAGCAGCGAGTTAAATCGTTGGCTGGGGATGTGTCCCAAGATGCTTACTTGGTGAAAAAGCAAGTTGCTACACCACATTCGTCGGAGGTGCCAATCGTTTTGATTTCGAGTGAGGGCGAGCTACGAAGCTCACTTGGCGAGAATTTACTCACAAATCAAGCAACGCGTGTCGGAGTGCACTTTCAATTTGCCTCAAAGGCACTGACTGGTGCTAATGTACCCGAAGATCAGGATAATATCGATCAACTAGCAGCAGTTATTATCGCCAGCGACTTGTCAAGTAATCCAGCAGTAGTACTGCAATTGGAATCTCTCAGCAAAGAGAGCGTTATCACTGCGCTGAAGACGTTGTTGTCTGATTCCTCGATAGTAAAAGTCCTGTACAATGTCCACCGAGCCGCGTTCTGGCTTCATTGCCACGGACTTCAGGACGTCGAACCAACAAACTGCGTGGATCTGCAACTGCTCCCCGAGACTGCTGTTGATCCAACCATGCTGAATGCTGATATCCTTCAGATCGCGGCTGCCCATCTCTCAACAAAAGCAACAACTCTACCGTCAAGTTTACTGTCTTACAAGTCGGTTCTGAAGCCCTTGGATCACAGGACGTGGACGAACGCTCCTTTGCCTGGACCGATTCTCCAAGCGTTAGCACAAACGGCAATACTATATGCTCAGTGCTACGCTAATTTTCCGTCTGATACAACAACGACAGCGATGCGCACTGCCATCACGAATGCCCGATGGAAAAATGCCATCGCCAATAGAGGGCGCCGTGCGATATGGTTTGACCCTGAAGCAGACAACCACCCGCGCAGTCTCGAATGTATCGAACTGAACAACGTGTCAGCAAAAGTTGAGAAACATAAATCAACACTTCCACAACTTGAGTTACAGTGCTACATAGAGCCTCTTCTCCAGTTACTGCCGAAGGAATACCAAGATGCTATACGTGCCATTGACAAGTACCCGGCCAAACTCGTCGATATTTGCATCGACGTCGGACGCATCCCGTACGTTTTCATCGGCAAGCGCCAGCGAGAGGTCCTCATGCAAGACGGCTCCACCGTATCCAAAGAGACCATCGATGAAATCCTTCGTAAGCTCGGTGGTGAGATGCGTATCGGAAATGATAATCGGGCCGGCATCGACCGACAACTGCATCGGATCTCTGTCATGCGCAGCAAAACAGACGAGATCTACGGACTTACGATGCGCGTCGGGCGAGCTCTGCGCAACGCTGCGTGCGCATTGACCGATCTGCTGCTGAGCGAGCGACACAGCAGCAAGTCCGTTCTGGTGCTGGGCCACCCCGGCAGTGGCAAGACGACGCTCATCCGAGACGTGGCCAGGTGCGTCTCCGAGACGATGGAGAATGTGTGCATCATTGACACGTCGAACGAGATCGGCGGCGACGGACTGGTGCCGCACGCGTGTGTGGGGTGGGCTCGACGTATGATGGTTCGATCGCTGGAGGAGCAGGCGAGTGTGATGATCGAGTGTGTTCAAAACCACACGGTGGAGACTTTGATCATCGATGAGATCGGTCGTAAGGCGGAAGTGTTGGCGGCGTCGACGGTGCGGCAGCGTGGCCCTCGTCTGATTGCGAGCGCGCATGGCGATTTCCGTGCGTTGATCAAGAATCCGGACCTGAAGGGACTCGTTGGTGGTTCGCAGCAAGTGCTCGTTGGTGATGCAGCTGCAGCGAAGTCGACGAATAAGAACAAGCTGCAAACGCAGCGTGCAGGTAATCCGATTTTCGACGTGATCGTGGAGCTGGACCATGTGATGCGCGGTCAGTGCCGGATCATTTGGGACGTGGCCAAGGCTGTTGACTGCGTGTTGGGTGGCCAGAACTACTCATTCGAGACTCGTCAATGGGATTCAACGACTCGTAGTGGGTGACGTTTAGACCTGCTCAAACCTTATAGTAATCGTTGCAACGATTATAATACTATAATATATGTTGCAAACATAGTGTTCGGTGTGTACACAAAATACACACACGTTTTCCACAAAATTATATTTTTTCCAGAAAACGTTTCGCCATTTATTATTCCGGACAGTCCGCTCAAGCTGGACGACGCCATCGTCATAGACGGCTACCCGTAGTTCCAATCAGACTGAGAAGACCTCGACCGACGTCCTCATGAACCGCAGCGTGCGCCCCGAGAATGTGGAGTTTACTGTCAAGGTACAGCAGGAGAACCGGGTTGATATAACTTATGAGAATCGGAGGGTTGTCTAATTTAATTATACTGCCCGCTGTCTGTAGGCGGCGGAAGACCTGGTGCTGACGGGCAAAGAGCGCTCCATTGTGCGTGTGGCAGCCAACAACATGTACTCGTGCCTCATGCAGAAGACACAACGCTTTTCGTCGCTCTTCCGCCACTACAGCAAGCACCACGGACTGCCCCGGGAGTCTTTGGATTTCTTCTTTACTGTAAGTGAATAAACTCATTTTGTGAGTTTTTAAGCTAATATGTACCATTCTTGTAGAACCGCTTGGATCCAGAGGATTCACCTGAGTCTGTGCATTTGCAGAAGGTATTGTAGACTGAAGATTATGAAAAATGTTTTTTTGCGGTTTGCTGATCAGTAGTGAACCTATTCTCCGTTTTCTTTGTGTTTCCAGAATGATATTATCCTGGTGCGCCGTAGAGTCGCACCGTCGACGTTGGTGATACCAAGCCACAACGACGAGGCTTATTTCGCGACCATGAGGGAACTCTATCTGGTGAGCAAGTCTACACGCTCACATGGGAGCGCGGTGACTGATTTATAATTTTCCATTTACAGAATTGTACTGGAAGTGACGTGACACTAGAAGTTGGGCCAGACAGAGAGATCATACATGCGCATCGCTTAATCCTCACCACACGCTGCGAGATTTTTAACGCGATGTTCCGTCCTGGAGCTATGAGAGAAAGCGAAGATGGCGTCGTTCGTATCGAAGATCACTCCCCGGAGATGGTGTCCAAGATGCTCGAGTTCATCTACACCAACCGTGTCTTGGATATGGCCAAACTCAATTCCAACGTAAGCTCATCATGTGATGTTGAGGTGTAACTCAACGGTTGGCTAACATTGTTGTCTGACGGCGTACAGCAACTCATCGATCTGCTGACTCTATCGGAGCAGTACTTGCTTCTTCCACTGAAGCATCTCTGCGAGGTAGCAGCACAAGATGTGCTTTCTGTTGGGAATATCGGTCGGTTCCTCTGCGCAGCCGAGAAATTCAATGCCGCGTACCTGAAGGAATACTGTCTTGCGTTCTTCATGGACCACACGAACGAGATTATCGAAGATGAAAATTTCCGTGAGGAGATTGAAGGCTGTCCATCCATCGCGCTAACCATCCTCCGCGCATCAACTCGCAACGTCGGATCATCAATTGGGGAGCCTGTGACGAAGCGAAGAAGACTCAATATGCCGTTCGACGACCCCGACTATTGATCCTCTTGAGATTAAGCTGGCGACCTGCCTACCTTCTGAGACACTACTTTATTTACGACGACCATTCTGCTCCTGCGTGCACCGGTATCTTTCACCAGCTGCTTGCTCTTTGATTTACTGTCTCCACAGCCTCAATTCTAAAGATGAGGTAGGGCCAGACCGCAACACCCTTGAGCTCCCCGAAGACTATGATATACTAAGTACCATGTAAACAATGACGACGCAGAGTTGCAACACTACAACTTGTTACAGCAGCAGCACCTGTGTATGGTCAGTCTTCATGGCTTTCGAACGCAAAACTTCCGAACTCCTCATTCCACTCTTTGTAAAATGCTAGATCTTTTGTTGCAACGCTGGAGCGGACCTAGGCAACAGTGCGGTAGCAGGACGTGAGCAAACACTCACGATTTTGCACCACTGAATCAGCAGATAACATACCCCCGCAATGCTTCTTTGAAGTCGTCCAGATTAATGGGACGAACTGATTCGGCATCCATCGTGCGAATATCTGCGCAGTTTCGGATTGGGCCCATTGCAGCCTCTGTGCACAGCGCTCGAACATCGGCACCAGAATACCCTTTGTATCAAGTATCAAGTAGTCATGACAAAGAAATATCCAAGATGAGTCTGCAAGGCATGTAAACAAACCTTTGGTCGATTCCGCGATAAGCATCTTGTTCTCGTCTGTGAGATCATTCTTGTTATCCTTCAGCAACCGGGTAACCAAGTCCAGTCTGGCTTCAAACGAAGGGAGCGGGATATATAAACGCTTCACAAAGCGCCGACGTGCTGCTTCATCGAGCTCTTGTGGCCGATTAGTCGCACCTATACCCAGCATCAAAGCAATGAGTGATGGAGACTCACATAAATGCAACGGTTCGTAGGACTCCATACCAACAACAAGGATAATGTCCTTTGCCTTCGTACCAGCGCCGTCAAGTTGCACCAGGAATTCTGTCTTCATGCGTCGGCTGGCTTCATTTTCTTCGGAGCTACATATATCCAGAAGACAGTCAAATACTACTTATTTTAGTAAATACTAGCATAAGCCAAAGCACTCACCTTCGTTGGGTCAGAAGCGAGTCGATTTCATCAATAAATATCACGGAGGGCTGAAAATGATTCCACATAAGTCTTTGAACAAAGAGAAATATCCGTCAACAGACCACATTCAGTACCTGCTTGACTGCAGCAACAGCAAAAAGCGTTCTCACGAGTTTTTCTCCTTGCCCGATCTGCACAATCACAATCATTGTCAAGTGTCCTTCTAGACATGAAAAGTTTAGTCTTATCGTACCCACTTGCTTGTCAACGAACTGGCAGATATGCTGAAAAATGTCGCCCCGGACTGGTTTGCAATTGCTTTTCCAATCAGAGTTTTACCGGTACCAGGGGGCCCAAAGAGAAGCAAGCCTGAGTACAATACGATCCAACGAGTGCAAGTTAGCCTCAATATAACCATGGAATTACGAAGTTGTTGCACACCTTTGGGAAGAGAACGAAGTCCCGTGAATATATCAGGCCGCGCCATCGGCCAGATGACCAATTCATTGACGCATTTCTTCGCAAATTGCAATCCCGCTATAAAATAAGTGCAGACGGGGTCAGTAAGGCTTGACAAGTGGTGCCGCTGAGGTTACGTACCAATGTCTTCAAAAGTAACAGGGTCTCCACTATCCACAATTTCCATCTCAATCTTCTCGATAAGCTCCGGATCGCAGCTTTTCAATCGAGGATCAATATCTTCCTCCTCCTTGTTATGCGGAGCGGTGCTACTGGTGCGGCAACATCTATCAATTTTTCGCTTAAGGATAAATCAAGCAGAAATTGGCACGCACCTTCGAATTGCATCATTTGTTGCAGGTGCAACAAATTTTTGCTTACTCCCGATGAACTTGCGTGACGCTTATCGTCGTCATAGCCCCCATTTCCACCAAGGAGTAAGTCTTGGTTTACAGGATGGTAGACACCACGTGGAAGCTGGCTGTGAGGGTTCCGCCGTCGTCCAGTTGCACCGTGTGGCTGGTCATCGTCCGTATTTCTTGCCCTACCTGTCATTCGATCATGCTATCATAGCAAAACATTATAGTAGAGTCAAATAAATACTAAGTGTCTCGCACATACTACAAAAAGTGAACGTGACACTACGCGTACCTGCAGTCGTTCTGTAGCCGTCTGGAACGGATTACGTCGCTGCGCGGGCCTTGGGTGAGTATCAACGCCATACATCTTTGGGTCTTCATGCGGGAGTCGTTTCTTTCGCAGTAGATCGCTCAACCCAGGCTTTGGTGGCTGCACTGAAGCTGGGACTGAAACGGAAGCTGGTGCTGCAGGTGGTGCTCCGTATGTGAGATATTTTGGAGCTGAATGGGATTCACTCCACTCGTTCATGTTGCTGTCTTCCACTTCATTTTTGCTGGGTAAGCTGATCTCCAATCTCTTTGGCTGTACTGAAGACAGCACCGACGGCACTACGGAAGCAGCAGGCGCAGACACTTGGCCGTCTCTAATTGACTGCTGCTGTGGTCTGTCAATGGACTTCTCCACTAGTTCTTCATCTGATTTGTCACTGGCTGCAAAGATCTTGGGAAAGCGTTTTTGCACGTCCTCCAACGTCGCTCCTTCCTCTGCTGCTGCTGCACTTCGTCGTCTCCATTTGTCTCTCGCTTGACTCCTTCGCTTAGAGATTTTCTGGTTTTGACGTCTCTCTTGTCCTCGCGCAAGAGCTGGAAGTGAAAAAAACACAGAGACACAGAAATTAAAAAAAAAAATCAATACGGTCCTGACATCGTATTTTATCACGTACTGAAGTCGATCGCGTGGAGACGCTGCAAGGTCTCTGCCGTGTGGCGGTCGGTCTTTATTGAGCTGAGTGTGCGCAGTATTTCTTTCTGCGTGTCTGCGTTGCTCAGATCTCCATGAGTGCGCAACAACTCGTACGCCGCTAGCCCAGCATCAGCCATGATGCACAACACAAACTGTTCTCATTATGTACTTTAAAAAACAAAACTTTATTAAAGTAAAACGGAGCATCAGTCCATAGAAAGGAGGAATTGCAGCGGCACATGTGTACTACCGTGGTTTTCATATGAATAAGCTAACGAGCTTCAGCGGCTGGGTCTAGCTGTGACGCGACGACCGCAAGTTGTATCGCTTCACAGCTGCGGTGGCAGCCGCATGTCCAGCAATAGCTTTGAACACCTCGCGATCTTGGCGCCGCACATCGTCCGTAACAGCGTTGACCTCGCCGGGCTCTTTGACCACTTTTCGAGTTTTCTTGGCCTTAGGTTTAGTATCCGCAGTAGCCTCCACATCTTTCGTTGCTGCACCTTTGTGCAGAACCCCGTTACGAGGCGTACTTTTCTTTTTGGCCGTGGCTTTTGCCTTGGCAGGCGCTGGCTCAACTGCAAAATCAAGCTGTTCGAGATTTTCGACGTCAGCACTTTTCACTCGTTTACGAGCAGGGCTCTGTGAAGGCGAATTATTCGTTGCGCCAACTTTAGCTATCTTTAAACACGGAGAGAACAACTGTAAATGAGTACGCAAATACCTAGCAGCATTGTTCACATGCACACGTACCGCTTTTCCTGTTTTGTGTGCTCCCCATTCAAATGGGACATAGAGACTTTTTCACCACCTAACTTCGAGAACTGCTGGGCAAAGAAATCGTAGTCTGGTCGGTCTTCGAACCCACATTCACGTATGTTCTTCAGCATTGCACTCCATTCTCGAGGTAACGAAGCACAGAGCTTGTCCACAGAAGTTGTTTGTTTGATCTTGGCGCCTTCAGCATCACTTGAAGCATTCTGCCAGGGCAGGTCTCCTCGCATCAAGTAGATTAGCACGTGCAACAGGGACTCAATGTCATCTCGACGACTGGAAGCTGCGCAATTGACGGTTAGATCCTTCAATGCACAACTTTTAGAACGACAGAAGCAATGAACGTACTGGCCCCATTGTGGCAATTCAAGCTCAGAAACGTTGGAGTGCCCACCACCGTGCCCTCTTTGTAGTCCTTGTGTTTCCCCGTCGCTGTGACATAGCGATCCGAGATACCAAAGTCCACGCTGTAAACTTGAGTCTCTCTGCCAGCGTTCAACATAAAATTCTCAGGCTTGACATCCACATAGAGGATGTTCTTCACGTGCATGCTCTGAAGCGTCTCCAACTTTCATTACAAGCAATAAAACCCAATATCCACCTATTAATATAATTCTCTCGCCACCTTAAGTTAAAACACACATCAGACGTACAATATCCTGGCCCAGGCGGGCTGCAGTACGCGATGGGATTGGTCCTTGCTCCTTCAGAACCGTCTCCAGCGTGCGCCCAAGCCTCTCGATCACCAGAAAGCGATACCCCTGCAGTCATTATTAGCCTTGTAAGACGAAGATAAAATACGGTTAAAAACATATATCCCTCGATCAATTAATTACCTTGTCCTCTCCGTAGGCTCCCATGGGGATGTACGGGATACCTGGCTGGCCATGCAAATAGTTTTTATACAGCAAATGTTCAGCATAAAGCGCGTCAGCGTTGCGCTCCTCTGGTGTTTTCTTCCTTTTCTTGTTCTTGAGCTTGGCAGGCGGGAGCTGGGGAAGTGGCGAGAGTTTCATGACATAGTGATGGCGACTGTCGCTCCCGAGAGGACGCACAGGCTCCACTAAAAGAGAGAGAGAGAGTTAGATGCTGGTTTAAGCAGCAACAATAGACGCTCGAGGCAGTCGAGTACCTGCATACACATCGCTGCAAGCCCCCGAGCCCAGCTTCTTGCCCAACACCCACGTCTTGAGCGTCGTCCCTTCCATCGCCTTCCCCATGTAGGAAAAACGATCAAATTTTAGCTCCCGACCACAAACAGCATTTCATTGGCTAAAACTAAAGTTAAAAAGCTAACTTCAACTTTTTTTTTTACTTCGCGATGAGGATCGTCCCTGGCAGCGATGGCACGCTGCTCAGTGTGCTCGAATTCGAGGAGTACGCCAAGGAGCATCTTCCCAAGGGAGTCTACGACTACTTCGCGTCAGGGTCTGACGATATGGCGACGTTGAAGGAGAATCGCGAGGCCTTCAAGCGTCTGGTGCTGCACCCGCGAGTGCTTCGGGACGTGTCCAAAATGGACATCAGTACGACGCTGTTGGGCGAGCGAATCAGTTCCCCGTGTGTGTGGCGCCCACTTCCACTCATTGTATGGCACATCCAGCTGGAGAAATTGCCAGCAGCTCTGCAGCAGCCAGAGCCGACACGTGCTTTGTACTCAGCACGATGTCTACGACCAGTCTGGAGGATGTCGCTGCGGCCAGTGCTCGAGCCCATGCTGATGCCTTGAGGTGGTTCCAGCTCTATGTGTTTAAGAACCGACGTAGGTGCAATAACACTTGAAGATTATGAAAGAGGACTGAAATAGTACTTTGTTTCACAGAGATAACGGTAGAGCTCGTGCGTCGTGCAGAGAAGGCTGGATACAAGGCGATCGTTCTGACAGTGGACACTCCAGTGCTCGGAAAGCGGGAGAACGATATTCGCAACCATTTTAGCGTGCCGAATCACCTCACGATGGCCAATTTCACGCCGCAAAATGTTGATTCAACGGACTATGCCGACTACGTGAGCGATTTGTACGACCAGACTCTAAGCTGGAAGGATGTGCAGTGGCTGAAGAGTGTATCCAAGCTGCCAATTGTGGTGAAGGGCGTTCTCACACCAGAGGACGCCAAAATTGCAGTTGAAATTGGTTGTGAAGCAGTGTTGGTGTCCAACCATGGGGCCCGTCAACTAGACGGTGTATCAGCCACCATTGACGCGCTTCCAGCTATTGTCGAGGCTGTAAATGGTCGTGCAGAGGTGTACATGGACGGAGGTGTTCGCCGTGGCACAGATGTGTTCAAGGTAGGACCTACGTAGTAAAACATTACCGTACGTGGATCTTGATTTACTCGTTGTATCGGCAGGCTTTGGCGCTCGGCGCTCGTGCAGTGTTCGTAGGCCGTCCAGTCCTGTATGGCCTTGCCCACAATGTACGCTGAATCATCACGAACTAGTCGCTGTTTTATGCCGTCTAACGCTGATATTGCGGTTAACCAGGGAGAAACGGGGGTGTCGAGCGTACTACGCATTTTGAACGACGAGTTGAAGCATGCCATGCTCTTCTCGGGAACAGCTACGCTTGGTAATATCAGGTGCGTGGTATTACTTACACACTACGTGTTAGTCTACTACGTATTCGAAGCGTCTTACCATTCATGATGCATGCGTCCTTCAGTCCCGAATACGTTCGACGGGGTCTTGCTCCAATCTCATCATCACTGTGATGGCCCGAAGCTTGATCTGCTCGTCGAAGCGCTCGGGATCCACTTCATATATTCAACAATACTCTTCAACAATTTTAACAGAGTTGGCTTGACATGTTTTTTTGACACAATGGCTTCCTATTGGTTCGCTCGAGGCCAAAGCGGTCGACACTAGTTCACAATGAAGTAAACGCCTGCACGGACTACTTACAGCGATGAAGGGAGCGGAGGCACCCCACGACGGACGTAAGCAGGGCTGTACAGAATAGCATCGCGTGAGTTGAATGCACACTTCACATTGCATGCATTGCAGTACAGTAGCCACGTACCCAATGTCAGCCAGCGTTGCTGTTCCCGAGAAAAGCATGGCGTGCTTTAACTCCTCGTTCAGAATGCGCAGCACGTTTGCAACCCCGTTCTCACCCTGATCAAAATGCATGAGCGACAAAGGATTACTTGGTCTGTCCGGCTAGGAAAATAAGCTGAATAGCACGTACGCTGTGAGCCAAACCGAAAAGAACAGGGCGCCCGAGAAACACAGCACGGGCTCCAAGCGCCAGGGCCTGTACGTAGGAGCAAAGGCGAGCAATACGCGTTCGTAAGTCCTATGCTTGGCAATACTCTCCAAGGATACAGCTTTAGATATCTTACCTTGAACACATCTGTACCGCGACGAACACCACCGTCCAAGTACACTTCCGCGCGGCCGTTTACGGCCTTTACAATGGCAGGGAGAGCATCGATAGTAGCGGCCACACCGTCCAGTTGGCGAGCACCGTGGTTCGACACCAGAATACCTTCACAACCCATGTCCACAGCGATCTTGGCATCTTCCGGACTGAGAACACCCTTGACAACCACAGGCAGCTTGGTGATGCTTCTGAGCCACTTGACGTCGTTCCAGTTCAGTGTCAGATCGAACAACTCGCTCACATAGTGGGCAAGACCCGAGTCCTTGAGACTGGAAACACCGTGTTCGTGCTCGCCGCCCACGCTCGAAAAGTTGGCCATCGTGAGATGGTTGGGCAGGCTGAAGTGGTTGCGCACGTCCGGTTCACGGTGTCCTAGCATTGGCGTGTCCACTGTCAGCACAATGGCCTTGTAGCCAGCCTTCTCAGCGCGACGGACAAGGTCGCGCGTGATTTCTGTCAGCACCATCAACAGCACGAGCTCATGAGTTAAATGCTTCCTCCACATGGATCAATCGTCGAAGCTGGTCGCACCGCGGTCTTTAAACACGTAGAGCTGGTACCAGCGCAGTGCATTGGGGTTGGCCTTGGTGTTCGCCACTGCCACGTCCTATTCATCAGCTAAAGATAAGACGAAAAAAGTCATCAGCTACAGCAAACAAAGACTCTCCATACCTCGAGACTCGTGGTGGAGATGGTGCTGAGGATGTAGCACGTGTCTGCCTTGGCAGTGGCAGACGTGCTTGCGATCTCTCCATCTGGGTGCGCCATGCGGTGCATCGCTGAGGGCGCCACACACACGGGAGAACTGATTCGCTCGCCCAACAGCGTCGTACTGATGTCCATTTTGGACACGTCCCGAAGCACTCGCGGGTGCAGCACCAGACGCTTGAAGGCCTCGCGATTCTCCTTCAGCGTCACCATCTCGTCTGCTCCTGACGCGTAGTAGTCGTAGGCGTTCTTAGGCAGATACTCCTTGGCGTACTCCTCGAACTCGAGCACATTGAGCGGCGTGCCATCGCTGCCAGGGACGATCTTCACCATAATGACTGCGGCGGGTTTTGCTCTGGTTGCTGCGCGTCTGGGGGTTGTGCACGATGCGGCGCTTTTGGTTGTGTGCGGCTAGCAATGATGCGTTGCAGGTCTTCAACGGAAGAGTTCAACATTGCGTGGCGGTTTTCAACAAAGTTCTGCTGGTACACTGTACCTCATTTAAAGTACGATGTACCTGGTATGGATACACAATGAGCCCTAACGGTTGGTCAATACGCAAGTAGCCCCGATCGGGTTCGGTAGACATTTATTGGATTGAAACGAGACTTGGTAGAAGAAGTTCACTATTGTACCCGACCAATAACATTTTCGTTTCTTTACCAGCAGCTCGGAGACTCAAAGACCAAACGGAAGGCCAAGCGTCGAGAGCAGCAGGAGCCAATTGTTAGTAATACAACATGGGCGGCAAGGCGAAGTTCAAAAGCACACGGCTGCGGAACTCGAGCGGCGCCAGAAGCAGGTGAACAAGGGCGGAGGCAAGGCCGGTGCCTCCACGCGTGGAGTGGCCAAGCTCAACTTCACTTGCGACATTTGCATGGTACGTCTCGCGCTTATTGAGGCACCAAGTGCCAAGTACCGTAACTGAAGTCCTTTTTGTTTCTATTCAGAGTGCATCGCCAGACATCAAGAGCTACGAGCAGCACTACACGAGCAAACACCCGAAGGCTTCGTTCGACAAGGAGGCCATGATCGCCAAGGCCGAGGCACTGCGAGCTGCGAGTCAGGACCAGTCTGTGAACGGCTCCCACCACAAGGGCAACAAGTAAACAAGCGGCAGCAAATGCTTGGCGGTCCGCTGCACTCCTACGGTGTGGATCGCTGTTCTGGGACGGCAGTGGCGTCCGCCATGCTTTTCTTTTCTTCTATACGTGCTGAGCTTCTCCATCCTACTGGTGACTCTGCACTCACTTGAACGAGTGCTCAGACCCAAGTGGACAAGGCTTTCCCGCCGAGAACGAACGGATGACTTCGCTCGCCCCCAGCCACGGAACCCCACTAGCTTATCTTGTATTAAGTTGTAATATCTAGCTACCATTTCATCAACTACTGCAGTCATACTACCAGTATCCATCAAAGTGCCATTTTATATCGATGACTGCATTACGGGTCAACTTCGTAGCGCGCAATACTTACCACCTGTTTTTACGTCAAAAGACTCGTAATTACGCCCTCTCCACCAATCATCGACGAGAGCTCCTCGCCGCACGTGCCTGTTTGTTAAAGTGCCTCCCAGCCCCTCAATCCTCCCCCATACTACTAGCAGGTACCAGGATGCTGTCCGCCACGAGCCGCCTCGCCTCCCGTGCGCTGCACACGAGCGCGCGTCTGTCCGCCGCCGCCGAGCAGGCCACTGCCACGGCCACCAAGGTGACGCTGAACCTCACCACGCCCTACCAGGCCTTCTACAAGGACGCGGAGGTGGACCTCGTGCAGATCCCCGGCGTCATCGGAGAGTACGGCGTCACTGCTGGCCACGTGCCCGTCATCGCGCAACTCAAGCCTGGCGTCATTAAGGTGCACGTGGAGCGCGAGAAGGACGTCCAGAGCTTCTTCACGGCCGGCGGATTTGCCTTCACCCACGCCAACTCGGTCACGGACATCGCCTGCGCCGAGCTCGTCAAGGTGGAGGACATCGACCCTACCGCGGCCCAGGCCGGTCTGGCCAAGTACCAGGCCGAACTGGCGGCTGCTCCCGCTGACTCGGCCGCCAAGTTCGACGCTCAGGTTGGTGTGGAGACGCACCAGGCCATGATCGCTGCCATCGCTGGATCTACTCAGTAGACGACAAGTTGATGATCAATACGAGGTGAGAGTCCGTTGAGCCTCTTGCAATTAATTACCAGTCCGTCATCGCCGTGTTGTGTGGTGCGTTCGCTTGAGTGTTTCTTGTGTCGATTGGTTTTTGCCATTTTTGATTCCTGCACAGTCGACTGCTTCAAGTCTCTGCTTGAAGTTTGCTGAGATCGGAGTCAATAGAAGCAGTCGAATGGGAAGCAGGTAGTACTTGGCAGGCGACTGCGAGATGCAAGAGAACAACAGGTGATCAGACAACAGGATGCAAATTGAAACCCTTAAATGAACAAGAATGCTGGCGGCTTGGACTGGAAGTGTAAATGTTAGTGGCGTCTTCAGCTTACGTTTTTGCCACTGTATTGTGACGTTTGCTTTTCTTGCAGTCGTGATGTACCGTGCTGGTTTGGAAGGGACCTTTGAGCTTGAGGAGTCGCAGACAACGCCAGATCTTCGCATTTTGTATACGGAGCCGAGTGCTGATAAACAGAAAGAGCAACTGGATGGTGGACTTGGAGACGACACCGGGGCGTGCCAACCAGGTTATTAAGGTGGTGATGCCCACGTACATCATGGCGCCCACTGAAGACGAACGGTGCGACCGAGTGGTTATTAATCATTTGCTGGTAGGTGTCTTATCTCCTTGTGTGTAGATTCCGCCGTAAAAGGTGTGCAACATCATCTCCGAGTGCATGACCAAGGAGTTGGACGGAAAAGAGTTCGACGAGAGTGACTGCAAAATCTGGAGCACCAACATCGCAGACGCCGTCAAGGCACGGATCCACGCCGAGTGCCACTTCCCTCGATACAAAATTGTCGTGCAGACTTTCATCGGTCAACAGAGACTGCAAGATATTCGTATCACCTCACGCTGCCTTTGGGACAACGACCACGATAATCATTCGTCGGCAGTCTTCAACAGCGTATGTATGTCATTCGTGCACTAGTATGAGTTTTTGTCTTTGCTTCACGGTTTTGTTGGTGTCGTGTTCGTAGCAACACATCTGGGCAACCTGCGTGGTCTTTGGTTTCTATGCTGACTAACTGCGTCGTAGTCCTAAAGGTTCAACAAAGGTTGTTCACAACTCAAATGCACAGGTTGAGACTCTAGCTTGGACAACAAAGTACACGTGTTTTTTATCTATAAGTTATTTCTTGTGTTTCTCCAGGAATATGTATGTACGTACGCATGTGGTACTAATGGTTGTGCCGACAATTGTGTTTTTCCCCTTGTTTCCGGTGGCGCTGCCAGTTTCTTGTTCTTCTACTCGTTGTCCGCGTGGATTTGGAGTAAATATGTAGCTGCTGTTTCAGTCTTGTGTCCGTCTTCCTTTCGTTTCTTGGTTCTTCTCGGCACTTTCATTTCATTGTCGGGTGACGAAATGGCCCCGATGTCATATTTTACATCCATTCTGCTAAACAGCAACTTCCTCCCAACCAGCATGGCTAGAACACGTCTAACGCCCCACCACTTTGCTTTCTGCAATTATGCACTTCCATTGAGCATCTCCCACGTAATTTGCAAGTCAAGGTCTCCCTCGTGCGTGCACAGGTGCTCCATATTGGCGAGAATGAGCTCCACCTCTAGCTGCAGCTCGCTAATCTTCGGGTACGCAATGAACTTCATTGATTTCCCATGGCACGCGTCCATCGCCTGCATCTTGATGTTAATCAGCGCCTCTCGCTCTGTGGGGCCATCGCCTAATGAAATCACGTGTCGTGGGATGCCGCACGAGTTTTCTTCGTTATAGGATTCCCATACAGGGAAAACTTCGTTGTTAAACGCCTCCACTTTCCACCGACGAGGGCAATCTGGGTATAGGTACTCGTAAGTCGATCGGGCGGAGATGACCTTAATTCTTGTTGCGAAGAAAGGGACGAGGCGAGGCATGAAAAGCGAAGCAGAGAGTTCGACCCAACCCGTTTCTGCTGCTGTGACGATCACCACACGACCGTAAGAGAGAGCAGTCTCCAGGAGCTGTACGACCGACTCTTCCAGCTCCTTGAGCTCCTCTTGCACGTCCGCAGGAATCTCCGGCTCTTCGTTAATGTACTTTGGGCACAGGCCAAGCTTCGCAATGGCGGAAGAAGCCATTAGAGTGTCGTCTAAATGGATAGAGAATGTGGACACTGGTGAGAAAAGGGAAAACTGTTGCCAACGAAGAACACTGGAGTGTGCTCACCCCAATCGAAGAAGATGACGACGTCCTCGGGGTTCTGTTTGCTGCTGCCGTTGCACGGACTCATCATGGCGCTCACGTCATAGCTGTCCAGTGTGAGGCTGCTACGAGAGTCGTCGACACACACGTCCCCGCTGCTGGTGTTGGGCGCCATGGCTGGTGTCTTGGGGAATGAAAGCGACAGTCTCTAAATCGCCGGATGCCAACGAGGTGATGTCAAGTGACTAAAACGCAAGCGGGCAAGCGCACACAAAGGGTTAGCTGAAACTGGTCCCACTGGCGATAGCCACACAAGAACTTCGATGCACTCACGTTAAGGCAAGGCAGCGTCAAGGTACAGCACTGGAGAGAGCTCGTGTCCGAATGCCGCAAAAACCAGAACTGACTCCGCTGTGGCGGCAGTTGGGACAGCCAGGCCGATATGCTCGCTCGACCAATAGCAGCGCAGTATTAGGAATTTCGGCCAATGAGAACAGGTTCAGAAACGCTGGCTTTTCCGCTGCCTCCTCCCTATGCCGCCGCTGAGCACAATTGTCAATGCTATCGGATTCAAAAGTTTTAAATCAAAACCGCGCGGAAATCTTGCCCATGTGGAGACGGCTGCTTGCTGTTGTTGCTACATTCAGTATCCAAGGCAACTTGCTTTGCCTGGCAAACGAGAGCGATAGACATGGGTCCAGACGCACTGCGACACTGGCAAACGTTCTGAGACATTGACTTGATTGAAACGTATTGGCTCAGATGATGAGTAGGAGAGCTCCCACCGAACGCTTTACCACAGCAAACACTGAGCCTGTGCAGCGGTGACGATACCAAGCCGCTCGTACGGCACATGACCGACTCCGTCCGGTGCTTGGGTCGCCTGTCAAGTCAGTTCAAGATATTCGGACTAACGCAAAACGCGCTGCGATTGGTTGACAGCAGCGTTTCCTAATGTTCGCGATGCGCATCTGCACGCAATGCCGCGACGAGAGTACAGTATCCACTGCAACCGACTCACGTGACAACGATGGCACGGGCTTGGCATGGCGTTTGGCATCTCGGGCATCAACTACGCGCGCGCTGTCAATGGTGCAGTAGGGCCACGATAATACCAAGTGGCGCTGCACGCCGAGTAGTGCGAAGTTGGGCTTGTACCAGTACATCCATTCAGTGTTGCCAGGAATCACGTTGCAATTGGAATGACTTTGATCTTACTGGAGACTCTACTTTTGTTGTCTATCTCTTCTGAGAGAAACGAAGCTTTGTCCACTTCGTGGGCTACTGCTGCTGCTGTGATTGGCTGTTGATCTACCCAGGTCTCACTTCTCGCCGCGGCGACTCGCGTCCTGCACTGCTTGCAGCTTCTCCGGGTTCACCTCGTCCCATTCAATGTTGATGACGCGGTTGATGAATCTAGACATGTTGTGCTCTTCCGGCTTATCCTCGCGCTCCTTGAACACGTTATAGCATGTCTTACACACGCGCTTCTGGTCCCGGTTGGCCGCACCACGTCGAGTTCGACCTGGGAAGCCCATCGGAAACTTTACCATCTCCACAGTCAAAGCACTGCACTCAGCACAACAGAGGCGCCCGCAGTGCGTGCAATTGTGCTTCCGGTGGCCAAACTTGAACTTCGTGTGGCAGAGCATACATTCTGTCCGCTCTTTCTCAGTGATGTGTGTGGGTGGGAAGTAAATGTGAGAGATGAGGACGCGCAGGGACTTCCGGTTTAATTTCTCAAACACATTCTTGCCGTCGGCGTCCTCCACGTCCATCTTGGCGCCTGCTCGCACGAGCGCACCAGCAATTTGCAATAACCCGTTGCCGATAGCCGTGTGGATGACAGTTTGGCTGTCGTGCATGTCGTTCGGGTTCGCACCGAACTTGAGGAGCATGCGAGGGATAATGACTTTGTCGTCCCTGGACGTGATTACTGAAATGATCAGCGGCGTGTACTTGCGGCTATTCTTCACGTTGGCACTAGCGCCACTCTCGAGCAGCAGGTGGACCATGGCTGGAGTCTTAGTGGCGGCAAAATGCAACGCCGTATTACCCTTGTCGTCCTCGACGTTGATAATATCCTCGACTGGCTTGTATTGCTCGAGGATCACCTTCACTAACGGCACCTTACCACTCTTTACCGCCAGATGAAGTCCAGTCTGGCCGTGGTTTGGCTCCCGGTTCAATAAAGCCTCGGGGCCATCAACACGCAAGTGCTGAATTACGCCACGCAAGTTGCCCTTAGCACACATTTCGTGAAGCGTGCCAATCGGATGGCTCTTCATGATAGGAGCTGTGCTGTCCATCGTCACGCGCACGGAGCCACGAGGTGCATCGGTATTCATCGAAGAGTTCAACGAGGACACCATAGAACTTGGCGCCGCCGACATGTCGGATGGTCGAACTCGGCCGGCCTCGCCACCAGGCGACTTATGGTGATCTACCGGCGAGAAATCATTGACATTGTCAATGGCAGCGATGCCCGTTGCCTCCTCCACTTCAGGGAGAATTGGCACGGCATCCGGCTTCGTTTCAACAGAAAAGTGTCCAAGCATCGGCACAGTTGAGTTACTTTTCTCGCGTGTAAATCGCAACTTGGCTTGCTCAGTTTTGCTCGGTTTCTCCGCTTCCTTCTCCTCCTCGTCGCCCTTCCAATTAACGTTTGCATCCACGTCGAAGCTCTGGTCGCGCCAGGAGTCACGCGAGTCACGTTCACTCTCAGAGTCCTCGAAGCCCAGATCATTCACACCTGACGTGAGTACTAGGCCATCCAACTCGCGGAGTTTCTCCTCAGGAGCAACCGATTGGCGCGGCGAGGGGGCTTCGGCATTTTGTGTGGAGAGCCCAACACTGACGTTGGAGCGGCGTCCGCAGACTTTGGTTCCTCTTCCTCGCCAACTGGTGTTGGAGCACTATTATACTCCTGGACGGGTTCTTCATCAAATTGTGCAACTGGTTCCGGAGAAGGCGTCGAGGCCTTAGCTGGCTTGGGAACAGACTTCGACGCTGGCTTTGGTGGAGATTCCATCATCGTTTTAGTTGTTGGAACCTTCGCGCTCTGTCGCTGCGGTGCAGGAGGCGGCTCAGGGAACTCAGAAGGTGTCTTGTGTACAGGCATGGAGGCGCGATCCGGGTGAGACGGAGGAGGTGGGGTATATTTGGTAGAACCTCTCTGAGATCCACGAGGATACGACGGCGGTGCGTGTGAGCCCATTGGACTGGTAGGTCCAGTGTTTTCACTAGTGATGACGTATGTGCTCTTGCGAGGCACCGAGACAGGGGCGCTATCCGTCACTGGCGATAGCTTCTTGAACCGAAGCGTGGCCGGCAGGTCGCACACTTGGAGGTAGGCGACGACGTCGTCCAGCGTCATCTTCGTCGTATCCTTCATGTTGATGGCCAACAGCAGATCTCCAGGTCCGACATTCTTGATACCGAAGGGAAACCTTTGCCAGTCACTCGACTCACGGCCACTCCTCCATCTGCTCCTTCTAATGTCGTTAATGCAACGCCCAAGTCTCCTCCTTCCCAAATCAATTGGTACTCGAGGATTTCGTCCGTATCCGAGTCCACGACGGACTCGACGAAGCTGCCGACCAAGTCTTGGTACTCTGCAGCCTGCTCCTGCATCCAATCGGGCGCGTCGCCCGCGTGTTCGTCGTTCATGTCGTCTTAATTGGCTGCCTTTGTATTATACGGCCACTGGCTGCTGTTCCTGTTGAGGGGACGAACGCCGATCTGCTTGTGACGGTGGCGTGGAGGGGCGCAGCTTATTTTGCAGGCCACTCTTTGTCCGTTACAACTCGCACGATTGCGCTATACAAAAAGCAAGTGAATTTTTGAGAATGACGTGGCGAAAGACTTGAAGTGATATCTGAAGATTTTTAGTGCGTGTGATGGTCTGGCCCCGGAGTGCGGAGTTCACGATAAGGTCATTACTACTGTAGAACTACGTGTACAGCACTGTGGACGTGAATGCACTGCGTTGACCCATGGCATCTGGAGCTCGATCATCTCTGCGAATTGATGCAGCGCTCTCACTGATCTCTATACCAGTAGTGCGCACGTGTGTGCGACACCGTGGGGATCCCCAGGTCCATGACAAAATATTTGGACAAGCCAGGGGTTAACGTTGCAGATCTGAACAATCTAGTCGCTGCCTCGCGACCTGCGACCAACGATGCTCGGCGTGCAAATGTTACGACGCAACGACACTCCGTTCGACTACGTACTATACCCTTCGAGCGTGCCAACATTTCGTATCTTGCACGTCACAACATTGGCCAACATCTTATTACTGTATTATGAACAACGACTGAATAACTTAACGCTGGAGCTGTTGTACCTGCGCCGAAAAGTCCGAAATGCGCTCCAGGTTGCTCAATAGATGTTCCATCTCCTTCGTAGGCGTCATGGTGGACCTGCTACATGTTGTAGAGCTTGAGTGGAGCTGCTGCTGCTGCGGCTGCTGCTGCTGGTGGTGGTGAGACTGGCAGCGATGCCGTTGTTGGGGAGAGAGAGCTTGTCGTGGATCCGGTGGACTGGTTGCTGCTACTTACCGGTGTGCCTACGCTGTTATTACCACTGCATCGCCGCCTGCGAGCCCTAGTCGGGCTGCCATCACTCTGACGCCGTTGGAACGCAGAAACAGTATGTTGCAGCTTTGTGATTTCAGTGTTGCGCTCCTGGAGATCGCGCAGCAACGTCTTCTCGTTTGCTAGCAACACTGCACAGCGTTTACGTTCATTGTCCATTTGGTGCTGGAGCGCCTCAATTTCCTCCACTAACTCGCCCGTGTGGTCTTCAATTGCCGTCTTCATCTCGCCACGGGATTGCACAAGAAGTCGTACACGCTTTACAGCCTCATCGCGTTGCTGTTTTATCACGTTGTATTCGCTGCGCACGTGCTCAAGCATCTGCTGAAGTTTATCAATTTCAACTTGGTAGCTCTCCTTCAAGCACGTGAGGTCACCCAATTTTCGCTGGAGATCTCCGACTAGGTTAGTTTCATTACCGCGACGACGATGAAACAGTCCAAGTTGGTCTCCCAAAGTTTTCACTTGTTCCTTGTAACTCTTCACCTGGGAGCTTAAAGCAATAAGGTCCGTCTGGTCCACTTTCGCCTGCTTCGCGAGCACAATCACTTTCTCTCCAAGGTCGAAATTGCGCTGGCCAGCGCTTTCAATCCGATGAACCAATCGGACCATTTCGCTCTCCATCTTCCTGCGCTCATTTAGCAATTTCTGCTGGCAAATAGTGCTTTCTTTGCGCTCTTTTTCGAGAGATTGGGATGCGGCCGCTAATTCCGCGTCCAAGCGGGAGATATCCTGCCGCATAGATTCCAACTCGTCGTCTTTTTGACGAAGATGTAGTTCAGTTTCGTGCATTATTTCACGCGACTTTGCATTTTCTTCTTCCAGAACACCGATTTGCTGATGCAGCGACAACTTGTCCTGCTCCAGTTGGTCGATTTGAGATCGGAGATTCTCGGCCTTCCGCACTTCGGCTTCAATACGGCTCTCGCAACGCAAGCGAATATCAGTGACATCGCCCTCCCACGACTCCTTTTCTCGTTCAAGCGCGGCCACTTGATGTTTCGCATTCTTAAGTGTCGTGATAATCTCCTCCTTCGCCAGTAATTGGCGATATAAATCATCGATCTTGGTATTTTGACGGGCGGAAAATTCGCTGTTCTTACGTTCCGCATGGTCCAACTCCTTCGCCGTGGCTGTGCGTTCAGCTTCCAATAATGCTTTTTCCTTCTTGATGCGATCCAACTCGCAGCGCAACTTTTCCAGTTCTTCATGAGCTGAGGCTGCGCTCTCTTCATCGTTTAAAAGCTCCTTGAATCCAAAGTCCAGCTGTTCAGCGAGAGATGTTTGGCACTGTTGCAGTTGTTGGTATTTGATTCTGGACTGGTCTAGCTCAGTCTCGAGCCGCTTAATGTTTTCTTGCAGTTGTCGGATGTCGTATTCTGCTTGCCTCTGCTTTTCATCTCTTCGAACGAGTTCACCTTCAAGGCCACGAGCATTGAGGTCTTTCTCTGCTAAATGACCGCGCAAAAGAATTAACTCCTGCTTCAGCGATTGCGTTTCCTTTTTCAGGCACTCCTTGTCATGCATGAATTCACTGCGAAGACGTTCTTTTAGAGAACCGACTTCGCTGCGCAATGTCGACATCATCACCAAATGGTCTTTCACAGATAGCCGAGACTTTGCCGCCTGCAGCTCAGCCCTTGTACGTTCGTGTTCGTTGTGCAGAGAGCCTATTTGGCTCTGCATATCTCCTTTCTCGCGTTGCAACGTCGACACTAGAGCTAATAATTCCTGCCGTTGCGCCTCAAACTCCCTCCTGGAGTTGTCGTCGGAAGAGAGCAACTCTTCTCGGAGGGTGAGCATGTTTGCTGTGTTGTCCAGCTTTAACCGGATCTCCTTAATCTCGCAGTTCTTGCGCTCCACTTCCAGCTGCACTGCCGCTAATTCAGCTGCGGATCCGCCCAATTTTCGCTGCAGCTCTTGGATCTCCAGCTCCTGTTTCCGCTTCTGTCCCTCCAAGTCGTTTATCTTCTCACCGACACTCTTGATCTCATCAGAGAATCGCAAGCCATTTGCTCGTCCAGGTTCATTCTTCAGCACAGCCTGCAATTCCTTCCTTAGCCTCGTGTTCTGTTCATTAGCCGTCTGGAGATTCTCCACCTCCTGCTCCAGTTGCTCGCACTCCTGGGTCTTATCCCGTACTTGCTGCTCCAGTTCCAGACACTTGGTCTGCACTTCCGCCTCTTTGCGCTGCATCTTGATCTCCAGCTGCTCGATGGCTTGGGAGAAGCCTGTGAGTGTGTGTTTGGCGTCCTTCAGTTGTTTCTCCAGGTCCTTCTTCTGTCTCTCAAGCCTCGCTTTGTCTCGATCCCAGCCGCTCGTCCTGGTTCGCAGGGCGTCCAGTTCGTCCCCCAGCGCTCGGTTCTCGCTGGCGAGTTTGGCGACTGACGCAGAGGCGGCTGCGTCGTCTTTGGACAGTGGCAGGCAACGCCGCAGCGTCTGCAGCTCCTGACGAGCGCGTTCTTCTCGTTGTCGATAGAATTCCACCTGACAGGTCAAGGCCTCGATCGTCCCCTTCTGTTCCGCATGAAGTTGGTCCAATACTGAGCCGAAGAAGCTCGGATCGTCCGAGAACTTGGCCAGACTGCCGCTGCTGCTGTGACTATGCGCCATACTGCGCTTATCTGGGGTGAGACTGGAGCTCGAGCTGCTGCTATGGAGCACCATTGATGGACTCGCGGCGGTGTGCGACCGGGCGAAAGCTTTTGTTTGGATTTTACGCGGGAGCATTTTGGCGGGCAAAATTTGAATTTTTCTACCAATCAATGACTCGTCAATCGGCGGATTTTCCACCAATCGGATGGTTTACCACGTGTCAGATGCGCATCATTGGCTGGAATATGCTTGTGGGTTGGTCGAATGCTTTGCAGGCCCAAGTCAAGCAGAAGCGAATCTGCCCTACAGAGCGCAAGTCAAAGTCGTCTGGAGAAGGATCATGGCGGAGTCGAGCGACCTCGCAGCCCGCGTGGACAAACTGGAAGTGGCGCAGAAGCAACAGACGGAGCGTGTGGACAAGCTGCAGGCGCAGGTGGAGGCAGCCAAGACCCCCGGGAGACGTTCTACCTGACCACGGCCATCCACTACACCAATGGACACCCGCACATGGGCCACGCCTATGAGAACGTGACGGCCGACGTCATCTCCCGCTACCATCGCGTCTTTGGGCGCGACGTTTACTTCCTCACGGGGACGGATGAGCACGGCCAGAAGATCGCACAGACGGCGGAGGCGGCGGGTGTCACCCCTCAGCAGCTCGTGGACAAGTACGCGGCCATTTTCCAGCAGCTCACACGCGATCTCAACATGAGCAACGACAACTTTATCCGCACGACGAGTGACGTGCACAAGAAGTTCGCCCAGTGGCTCTTCCAGCGTGCGCTGGACAATGGCGACGTGTACCTGGGCAAGTATGAAGGATGGTACAATGTCCGTGAAGAGACTTTCGTGACGGAGACAGAGGCCCAACTCACCGATTACAAGGACCCAGTCACGGGAACTCCCTTTAAGAAGATGCAGGAGAGCTCGTACTTTTTCAAGATGTCCAAGTACCAGGAACGTCTGATCAAGCACTATGAAGAGAACCCGGACTTCGTGCAGCCGGAGGTGCGTCGCCAGGAACTACTGCGCCGTCTGAAGGAACCTCTGCAAGACCTGTCGGCCTCGCGTAACACGTTCACCCATGGCATTCCATTGCTGAACGACCCGGAGCATGTGTTGTACGTGTGGTTCGATGCGTTGGCAAACTACCTGTCAGCGATTGGCTACCCTAATGGATCGGACGCCCGCTACTGGCCCGCCAATGTGCACATCATCGGCAAGGATATTACGTGGTTCCACTGCGTCATCTGGCCGTGTATCCTCATGAGCACAGGCATCCCGCTACCCAAGCGAGTTTTTGCACACGGATTCGTGAATGCCAAGGATGGCTCGAAGATGAGCAAGAGCATTGGCAATGTTATCGATCCGTATGACATGATCAGCAAGTACGGATTGGAGTCGTTCCGCTACTTCATCGTGCGCTCAGCCAAGTTCGGCCAGGACATGCCGTTCTCCGAGGACGATCTCATCAACATCCACAACTCGGAGCTTGCCGACAACCTGGGCAACCTTGTGCACCGTACCGTCAATATCTGTAAGAAGTACGCGAACGGTGCTGTACCGGACGTGAAGGCGGACAAGCCGTTTGACATTTATGAATTGCTGCAGTATTCGGAATCCTCGTACAAGGAGTTCGCCCTGCAGAATGCCTGTGTGGCGATCGTAAATGCTCTCAAGGAGACGAACAAGTATCTGACGGAGAAGGCCCCATGGCACATGAAGGAGGAGGAGCCCCGCCTCGTAGTAGTGCGCACCTGTCTGGAGGCTATCTACGTGCTGACGCACTACTTGAGCCCTATGATTCCTAAGACAGCCGAGATCATCTTCGAGAAGCTAGGTACCGCCCCTACCGTTTTGACAGCGTTGTCTCCAGAATATGACAACCTGAAGGCTGGCACTCCTGTGGTGATCGGAGACATCTTGTTTAACAAGATTCTTACCGAGGAGGAGGAGAAGAAGCAACAAATGGCAGCTGCGGCGAAGGCTAAGCCCGCAAAGGTAAAGGCAGAGAAACCGGCCACGCCGCTCTTTGCTTCGTTGGACATCCGCGTTGGTGTCATCTCGAAAGTATGGAAGCACCCAGAATCGGATAAACTGTACTGCGAAGAGATTGATGTCGGCGAGGAGGAGCCCAAGCAAATTGCGTCTGGTCTGCAGGCGTTCTACTCGCTGGAGGAGATGCAAAGCCGCAAAGTGCTCGTGCTACTGAACCTGAAACCGGCAAAGCTTGGTGGCTTCAAATCCCACGGCATGGTGTTGTGCGCCTGCGATGATGCCCACGAGAACGTGCAGTTTGTCGAGCCACCGGCTGATGCTGTGGTGGGCGAGCGCGTGAGCGTGGCGTCGGAGAGCGGCGAGCCGCTGTCGGCGGCGCAGATCAAGAAGCAGAAGGTGCTAGAGAAGGCGTCGCCGGATCTGCTGACGGACGCCAACTGCGTAGCGACGTACAAGGGCGAGCACATCACGACGTCTGCGGGCCCTTGCACAGTCAAGTCGCTGGCCAAGGCGCACATTAGCTAGGCAGTCACCAGTGGTCGATGCAGCAGGACATTGACCCAACAGGATACTACCGTAGAGCTGACAATGCATTGACGCCACGTCAGCGACGTGTCTCGTTGCGCGTGTTTCTGTTCCAATTAATCTGAAGTTTCAGCTCGAAACAGCCACGCGCTGTCGCTCGTCGCACAACCTTTCGCAGACACGCACTGCAGCAGCATTTTGCAACCTGCTTTCTCAGACAGAGCCACCGACTGACAGCATGGCCCCGATCCACGCACTGGACGACGAGATGGTCGCCCAGCTGCTATCCTTCGCCGCTTCAAGAGACGTCGAGGCCTTCACGTGCGCCTCCAAATTCATTGCACGCGCCGTGCTGCCGCGCTTCCCTGTATGGAAAGCGCTCTTCTGCCATCGTTGGGAGACCCTTAACTTCCGATTGTCGGGCGCCAGGAGTGGCTCTGTGCCGCTTGTGATCTCCAAGCAGCTCCGCCAACTGTTCCCAAGGTGAGAGCTGCTGTGTATTGTTGGTAGCGGACTGGTCTGATTGGCCATGGATAGCGAACTGACTTGACCGCGTGAGTGGACAGCAACATCAGCGAGAGCCGCATGTACCAGTTGCTAGCACACGCAATCACTCCACTCCCGTCCTATGCAGATATTCATCGGACTCGACAATACCGTGGCAGCTTGGCGTTTGAACAAAAGTGCGACGAAGAATGCTGCTCACTCATTCCATGGCTAAGTTGCTAACTATCCTTTGTCTTGCTGTGGAATTCACTCAGTGTCGTATCTCTCCATGCGCAACCCGTGAAGCCCTTCGAGGTGACCACATTCGGCTTTGATGGCGATATTCTGGGCGACGACCGCTGTGTACGTTCGAATGTCCCGTTCCCCACCACCTTCCACGTCGCCGTTTTCAAGCGCAAGAATCCGCAGTCTAACGGCTTCGAGTACCACGTCGGTGTCATATCGAGCGGTTACTTTGAAATCTCCATTGCAAAGCGTGTAAAGTTGTCGGCAAGACGAGTGCACGGTGAAGATGTGACGACCGTTGGACTTGTGACTGCTCTCTTCCCTCTCGTAGACCGACAACCGGGTTGGGACTTCCGATCCTACGGCTACCATGGCGATGACGGCCAGATGTTCCATTCGAACAGAGGCCGTCAGTTCGGGCCTGCATTCGGCGCCTGCGATACGATTGGATGTGGTGTGCGTCGGAATGTGCGCGAGGGCCGGTCCTTCGTTATGTTCACCAACAATGGCGAGTTGGTTGAGAACGGCGGCAACGACGTGGAGTGTGTGCACGAGCAGTGGTACCCTGCTGTGGGCCTCGACTCGTCCGACGCCATCCACGTGAACTTTGGGCAGGAGCCATTCGCGTACGACGGCGTCGTCGACGAGATGTTGAACGAGTGCGTGGGTAAGTGCGACCTCGTCCAGAAGCAGTTGCAATGGTACGCAATCCACGACTCGGATGGCGAGAATTTGTCAAGCGGTTCGGAGGGATCAGAGACGGCTTGCAGTGCCAGTCCGGTGGATGAGAGCGACGGATACGACGAATACGGCCTCGTGGAGGACTACGACGGCACCGAGTGGAGGCGATATGCTGCGTCAGACGCCAACTCAGACACCGAAGTGTGGTGGTCTGAAGGCGAGTGGAGCGATGGGCCGGAGTGAGTCGAGCAAGGATATGCGACGACTGTCTGCCAATGCTAGAAGATATGATATCTGTACATATTTTAATACATCACATATGATTCAAATTATTATATACTATAGTTTCTATTCAGAGTGGAACACGTCATAACCCAAGCTGCGAGCGATGCTCGACATCCTGTCGCCTTTGCGCGGGTATATCGCGCAGAACTTGCAGTTTTACCTTAGCAAGTACATCGAGGACATCCAGCTGGAGGGCCTCGGGCTCTTCGGAGGGACCTGGTGCTTAACGACCTGGAGATTAAGCGCCACGTACTGCGCGAAAGCCTCGACATTCCCTCGTCCTTTGACTTTTCTCGAGGATTTATCAGGGTCCGCATTGCTTTTATGATCTTATACCTAGTATTGAGATTTACTAAGCGTTATTTTTATATATAGGAATTGCGAATTCATATCCCATGGACGCAGCTACTGTCGCAGCCCATCGAAGTGAAGCTCTACACGATTGAGCTAATCCTCACAGGCAAGAGCGACGATAAAAGACGCTCCAGTCGAACTGCGTCAAGTGAGGATCCACCGAAGTCAGTTCCACAGTACTGTTGTTTTCATGACATTGACAAGAGCATTCGTTAATAAATTTTCTATGAAAAGGCCAACTGATGCGAGCACATCCAGAGCTTCAGAGGAGAAAATGGAGCAACCCAAGTCAGGGTGGCTCCATGATACGCTGCAGAAGATTCTGGCCAACATTAGTGTCCAGGTGAGTGTAATTGATGGCACGTAAGGAAGCACTACTACTGCTAATGACTGTGCATAACGTTGGTCTTGCAGGTGAACAATCTCGTGCTGAAGTACGAACATGATGATGTTGTGTTTTCCATCGCTCTTGGGGTATGTTAACCTAAATTTTGCTCTTTAGGTGTTCTCTGTGGGTCAGAGTCATGGAAGATTTTATTCTTGTTATTCTTGGTAGACACTTGACTTTTACTCTGCCAAAGAGAGCAATGGGTGGGAACGAAGCTTTGAAGAACTTGATGGAGAGCGGCGGGCAATCTGCAAGGTATAGTTGCCCATCCACATTAACGTTCTACCACAACTTACACGTGTTGCCACAGCGGATTGATGCAAAAGACCTTACCATTTTCTTGGACCGATATACAAGCGACGGTAACTTTAAGAACAATCTAACGCAGGATGCGGTACGGCGAAAGGTGGTTGGCTACGAAATGCCCGTGCTCAGTAGAACCTCGGCATCGGTCCGAGCAAAACTGCTATTGTTTCCAAACGCAGCCATAAAGCGTCAGGAAAGCCAGAAGAGCAGATCCACCTCTCCTCTTAACAGGCAGCTGCCCACCCGTAACCAGACGCATAACGTGGAGGACAGTATTATCGCTGTGGACGGGTTATTTGCGTATAAACCATCCGTGATGTGCGACCCCTTTTACTACTACTCATGCGGCCGGACGAGTGTAGTACCTTTGTATGAAGTGGACATTTTTATCGGGGAGCTGCTCTTTTCGGTCAGCGATCGGCAACTTGAAATGATCAGCCAGCTCGTAAAAAGCGCAAGCAGCAAGTTGGACCAAGCTCACGAGCTTTCTCGCCAGGAAATGCATGTAAACGACGACCTATACGATACAGCTGCTGTGGATAGCAAGGCCAAGGTTCCTGTCACCACTGACGTAGCTGCGCTTAAAAACTTTCAGTCGGCCAAAATGATGATCGTGATGTCGCCGGGTCATTGAATGCACACAATACATGGTTTGGGTGGGCAATTAACGCTCTAAGTGCGAATGAAGACGAAAAGGAGGACGAGCTAGTCTCAGAGCTCCTAGCAGAAACGAGAGGTGCTTTATTGAAAGCTCAAGGGCAAGACACAAATGGTGAAGATGATCTCTTGGCATCCAATGGTCCTGCAACGAAAACTTTTTGTGTGAGGTTGTGCATCAGCTCGGCTTCTTTGACAGTTCGAAAACATGAAAAGACGAGGACGACGAAGAACATCCAGATTCTACGATGAGTGACGATGAAGAATTTGTTCCAGTTGCAAACTTGGGTATGGTGAAAGTTTCCGTGCAGTCGAGAAAGAAGAGAATCACTCGACCAGCGGTGCCAATCTTACTTTTATCATTGAGTTACGTGGCTCTTGAAATGTTGTTGGAACAGGGCGATGAAGAATCCGGGAGTGATCTAGTGTTCGAGGTCGAGAAGGTGGAGTTGGTATCAGTTTCGGCTAGTGGCAACCACGGTGATCCCACGAGCAAGCAAGAGCAGGCACTTTTGAAGTGGGGGTCAGTTAATTCGTCGCATTTCTCGGACTGTGTTTCGCATCCTTATTTCATAAGTACATTTTTGGAGAGGAAACGACGCGATTGAACCAGCGAGAAGCTCGGAGTTTTGAGATCGTAAAAGTAAGCCTCGATGCTGACATTCCCGTGTGGAAAACACTGGAGGCCAATAGTGGCCGCCGAGGCCCAACTGAAGGTGACCAGGACACATCTTGTAGCTGCTCTACTATGTGGGGTGGTAAATTAGTTCCCTGCATACCTGTCGCTACAGTGTATAATATTTGCGAGCAAGCCATTAAGGCTATTGGCATCAAGGAAAGGGTGCTTGACGAAGGAATACTATCAAATGCTGTGTCAACGGCCTGGGCTTCTAGGGACCTCCCCATGTCAATATCAGAGGGAATGTCGCGCGCACTGATTTCAATTGCGGAGGAGTACCGTGCACATCGCAACCCAGACCTTCGAGCACTTGACAACTTAGAACAGCTGCTCCATCCGCAACTAGTTGCGTTATTTTCACGTTACACGCTGCATATGTGCTCTGCGACGTCATTGCACAAGTCACTTGGATCCAGAGATATCCGACACAGAAGTGTTCATTCTGCGCTGCGTCTGCGTATGGCATCAACATCGAGCGTCGCTGATCAAATTGATTTGACACCCGAGGCTGATACCCAACCCGTTTCTAGAATATTGGATATCTCGATTGGTACCGTTCAAGCTGTACTGGAGCCGCTGAAGTGTGTGGAGATTGCGGAGGCTTTGTCGATTATCTTGTGTGTCCGTGGGAAACACGACTGGAACACGGCTGTAGTGGAGGAAAGGTCAATTTCGCCCACAGAACTTGACCATGGACCTCGATGTGTTGTGATGACTGACGTTACGCTTATAACAGTGAGCAGTGTGAACGTTTGTTTACCCAGTCGACGTGAACAGCTGGAGGTTGATCTCGAGTCGGTAGGCCTGTATGGAGATATGAGTGTGATTGTTAGTGATGTCATGTGGATGAAAAAATTTCGTCCGGGCAGCAGCAGAAGCCAGTTTCAGCTTGGTGTTACGTCAGTACATTTGGAAGCAGTTCATGATTGTTCGAAATCTCCCTCCTTTATTCCGCTGCTAGAATCGCTTGGAGTCGAGTTACTGGTCACCGAAAGTTCAGATCATGGGGGCGATATCGATGGATTATTTGTGAATCTGGACAAGCTGATGATCAATTTGAATTCATGCGCTATACGTGATATCTCAATGAGTTTGAATGAACTGTTGAGTCCACTAGGATGGCCAATTACGTGGGATTTTCCAGAGCCACCGTTAAAAACAACTACGATGTTTCGGATTGAAGTATTTGCTGCAGCATTTTCGAGGCTAATATCGAATAGACCTCGCTTGGCGATGCCAGAACGTCAAGAAATTAACTTCGAAATTGGATCAGGTAGTTTTACGCTAACAAGAGCGACTGGGAATCCAGATATCCGAAGAGTAATATTCCAAGGTGGTATCACCCCATTCGTGACTCGAGGATCTGAGGCGAATACCCCACTCCTTAAACTTGAATTGGCAGAAGACAAATCGTCAGGTTCACTTTGTGCAGTGCCGCTCTTTGGCTCTCTCGATATGTTTTCATTAAACATGAGCTCACTTGAGACTACGTCTGTATGCTGCCGGTTCAGTATTAGTACCCAGCTCGCACCAGTATTTGTGGAGTTAAGCGGTGTATGTCAATTCGTGGCTGTGGTGTTGGGCGTCGTAAAGGGAGTCACGGACATTCTGTCATCTGGTAAGGAGCCGAGACTACCACGTGTGACTGATGCAAAAATGATTACTGCAGCAAGGAATCCTCCAACCGATTGGGAAATTGCTATCCACCTGACCATTGCAGGTGGTAGGATTCGCTTAAATGACGCACTTCAGTTGAATATCCCTCTAATATCCGTTGTATCAAAGGATGTAGAAGCCGACCAAGTGAATCGAGTGAGGTCTGGAGGAAACTTAAAGTTGTGTGTTCTTTAAAGGACATGGCGTTGAGTGCATACGACAGTGGTGTTCTTAAAGAAGTGGCGCATCCTATGGTGTTGCGTGTTGAAGATTTCACCGCTTCTGTGGACTTCTCCCATAGATTTGTTGGGCATCAATATGCTTACAGTGCTGACATATTGATCCATTCGTCGTGCTTCGAGGCCTCGCTATCTCGATTAAAGGTACGCTGTTTGCTTACTTGACCCATAACGGAAAGTTTTGCTTGGTGAACGCTAAATCACGTATGTCTTTACGTTTACTTAAGCTGCTGTATCTCTTGAGAATGCCAACGTTCAAGGGCCCACAAGTGTCAAGAGACATTACAACAGCATCGCCACTGCGGGTAAAGGGAGAGAGGGTAAACTGGCTTTCGCTGCGCGACCGGTGGCATTGGAAATTAGGCGCCGAGCTTGATCTCGTTAAGGTCGTGTGCTCGGCAGACGTGAAACAGCACATGTGTGACAGAGAGAGACCCATTCATGTCCTTGTGTCAGCTGAGATCTCAAACATTGGTGTCGCCGCGAGAATCGGTAATTACCACCCTACCAACTGTCATTTAGAATCACAAACGCGCTGCTTTACGGATATCCAGGCGTCGGTAGGTAGTATGCGAGTTGTGGAAAAACTGCAGAACCGAAAGCACGAACGCAGCAACACATTTGGCGATTTTTCGGCGCTTCCCGAACCTGCTTTTCTGGGGTTTTGGTCTGTCTCGGCTTGGATGATCTGAAATGCTTATTAAGATTACTACGTGTATCGGATACTAGTTCGCAAGAACAATTGTCGCTTCCAGCTGCAATGCTTTCGTGGCATCTAACGAACAAGATTGCAAAGCTGTTCCAAGCGGAAAGCCGTAATAGTGTGGCTGAAGAAAGATTGCTCGTAGCAGTAATACCGTTGGTGGCATCCTGGAGTAGTCCTACCCAGGCAATGGCTGGCAGATCATTTCCATTGCTGTCTATGTTCTACCGAGACTACAACGATCTGGGGCTGCCTCATCATCTGGTTGCAGGTTCGTTGGACAGTGTTGACATTGTGTTGACAACCTCTAGCCTCTATTGCCTCGCGTCTGTATTGAAAGCAACTGGTGACTGGTCAGCTGCAAGTGAACCTTTCAGTAGTCCCAGCAGAAATGGTAGCTCAAGCGACGCTGTCACAAAAGATCAAGGCGCATCAGATGAGTCTCCCCGAAGCTCTCTCGCCGATCTTGAGGTCTCAATTTTAGTCGGACAATTTCGCCTCATCCTACCCAACGAATGTTTGGCGGAGTGTATCATGTCCAGACAGTCTACAGTAAATGGAAACTTGTGCATTGTGCTCGAGTCAATATCAATGGCATCTGCATTGCGAAACGATATAGCGCTGGATGGATTAGGATACCCTCCGTTTAATGCTCGGGTGTTACCGAAGCGACCTACCATCCAAGCTCACCGATTTGGTCAATCCCAACTTCGGATGGGATGCAGATCTGGAACGATTGCAGCGTTTATTGCTGACTTGACGTTCGACCGCATCCTGTATTCTCCGAGCAGTGGACCACAAGCGGCAGGACCGTTTGAAGAACGTATCGGCCATGAAAATGGCAATCGTGCCCACTTTTCCAATGTGGAGACTTTCTGGTCACCATTCAATGTGGCATGTGAAATCGAGGAGAAGGCTTTCGCTACAGGAAAGGATGGAGGAGCAGGTAAAAGGTACTGGGTACCATTGCGTTGAGCAAACTGAGAATTGACCTACATAAACGAGCGTTAGATGCACTAGTTGCTCGAACGGTAGGGGTCATTCGAGTGCTACACTCTGTGGGGCAGTCATTTACGGTTCGATCAACTGCTGGTATGAAAACAAAGCCCCAACTGGGGCCTACAACTAGAAATCATCTGCACCTTCAAGATCTGGCGTTCTCTTGCGATGGAATTGAAGTTAATCTCTTTGGCGCGGATACGTCTACACACCTACGCATTGGAAGTGTCGACATTAAGCACAACTTTTCATCGCTTGCAGGCAGTGCTTCTGTTCAGAACGGGGCGGTGGGTTTTCGTGGAAAACGTAGAATTCAGTCGCTCATGCAGAAACTTAGCTCATCCGAAGAAGTGGTGTTTGGAGCATATGCTGACCCAAGTCTGTGGCATCTAGCAGTGGAAAATTACCCTGAGAAATTAGTCGCTGCGCGGTGGAATTCTGGAGAGCAATCGGAAGGGACGCTGTTCCTAGATGTGCAGGCGTACCAGTTGCACATATCGCACCATTTCATATTGGAAATATCTCGATTTTTCAGTCCGAGCCACGGTATGTTTACTCAAATTTCTGCATTGACAAGCCAGAAAGTGAACAATTCGCTGAAATTGCGGAGAGGTGTCCGTTATCCTTTCAGCCAAGATGGATCATCAAAGTGCTCGTGGCACCAAGTGTAGTGTCGTTCTGGAAGCGAGGCCGCACAGACGGATGCAAAGCGTCTTGGATTTGGATAACGAGCGGTCAAGTTTTTATGAGTGTGGCGATAGGGGGCAGTGAAGGACAAGAGCAGTCGCTGCAAGTATACGGGTCTACGGTAAGCGACATCAATCGATTCGTCGTAGTGCTCACGCTGGAAATGATGCTGAATGTTGACAAATTTGGTGTTAACACCGCTGACGACCTGCCTCCATTGGAAGTTCACTTTCGGAGAAATTCAATCGGCTCCGCACCAACTGACACCGTTAGTACTTGGCAACAATTCTCAAAGCACCTAAGTACTACATCCGAGGGGCAGCGCTTGTTGCGTGATTGCAGCATACGCTTTACAGGGGACCACCACCAAATACTGGAGCGAGTTGCTGTTAGGAGCATGGGGGTATGCACTCTTCGCACAGGCGTCTCACGTACTAACATCCAGGCTGACCTCAGTGAGGTTTGCGTAAAGTTGTCATCTTGTTCACTAGGAGCGCTACAGTCGCTGTTTTCTGTGCAAGGTGAAAGCAAAGGAGGAGACTACAATGCATTAAATGACTCGGGCGCGCATGGCATGGCTTCTGGTTACAAGCAGAAGACTAATCTTCAAAAGAGCTCATCTTCAGATCAGTCTCAGACTCCCAATGTATCGACTGATGATTTCAAGGATTTAAGGCGCATGGCTGACGTTCGTCGTCCTTCAGCGGGAGAATTAGTCTTTACAGAGGCGCTTTTCATCGAAACCCAAAGCGTCATTTCAAGTGGTTCCTCATCCCCCATGGTCGCCACCAACCTGCACATCCAAATCGACCCCAACGATTACGCTATTGATCTGGCTGCCATGAAAGCATACATTCAGGACGTCAACTCACCGTGGAACGGTGGAGAGGAGCTTTAACCATGGAACAACCCTCTGTTTCGGACTTGAGTAACACAACACACGGTTGGATGGAAATGCGTTGGTGTTATCATATACCACGACGAATTAACAGAGTTGTAGCGAATCCCGTGCCGATTCCTCCTACTGGAGTTCCAGGTGGGTGGCCTTCATGGAGTTGGAATCCGGATGAAGAAGGCGACGAAGATCGGCTTTGCGATATATTCTGTCAGTTAAGATGTTGGGACCAAAAGAAGGCATCGTATGTCTTGGTCTATGAATTTTATGTTCCGTGGGAAAGTGCCTCAGAAGGTGCTAACGAGTTGGATGATGCATACGAGCCTGGAAGCTTTGGAGAGTTGGTGAGCCAGTGGTTTGATGATGATATGGAGGAAACGCGATATCGCAGAAAACTTCACGAGTTTAGCTCTTACAGGAGAACATACCTTATAGATGAGACGCTCGCATCCGATAACTGGGAATTGCGATGGAGAAGTCCCCTACGCAGGGAGCAAGAGACGGAGGTACCTATGCAAACGAAACCCTATTGTATATCTTCTCTTTTTGTATGCGAAGGATTAACCTCATTTTGGTTTGCTTGCTTTGTAGAACAACCAGAAGCGGCTTGTGGTGAACGCTTTGCTTGCAACATCTTTGCAGGTTCATTCTACCTTAGATTTGAACTCATACCAGCGCGTGACTGTTAATGTCGCGCTTCCTCGAGTCACGTCATCTATTAGTCATGTGAACTCTGCAAAAATCTCCCACGACATCATCTCCGCTGAGCTCAACGACACGTCAATATTTTGTGCGGTTTCTGGAAGCGAGGGGCAAGATCATTGAGCATTCGGCTGTCTTCAGCTTTGCAAGTCTATCTGGACAATATGATCCAGCTACTGACTGTGTCAGTTGTCCCACGCACCACAGTCAATGCGATGATTGAATTTTCCTCGAGAGGCCTGGAGGTGTCCACCCTGGTTGGTCCAGCCTCTGTATACCTGAATCTGACGTCAATGTTGGTGATATCTTCTATTCCAAAACTCCTGCAAGTGCACCCGAAAATTTTGGAGTTGGATAATAAGCTAACCATAGATGACAAGCTGTCGAGTATGCGGATTAAGATCGTCAACTGCACTGGGGGAATGTTTGGTTCCGCCAAGAAGGAACGTTGGAATGCTTACAATTAGAAGCGGGAATGAGTGTGCCTTACAGCTGGCTTTCCCTGGCAGATAGTCCGTACTATCAGCTTCGCTTTGCCCTAGAAGATCCATGGCAAAAGAAATATGTCGGCTTAAATTGGCAACAACAAAAGGAGGACCCGCGATGGTGCGATCCGTGCAGGATCAAGGATAACGTTGTTACCGGTCGCTTCTTCGATGGTCGCGGTTTCTTATGGATTTGTGTGGAATTGTGTGGTCTGCAGACAATCGTCACACTTCGCGCGTCACTGACATTCCGTAACTACTGCAATTTCCCAGTCCAGGTCAAATTGAATGGAACAAATACGCAACATTGTTCTGCAAGATCAAATGATCACTGTCGCGTTGACCATAAGAACAACCCGCGCTCTCACTCCAACTGCATCTCACTGGATGGGTTAGAATGCTCTCTCATGGATTCGACAGACTGTAGTGCCTCGCCCATTATGATAGAGTCTGTTTCAAGTATAGACGTCGGCATGAAAGGTGGGCCTTGGTGCAGGGTGAAGATGCAAGGAAGCATACCTGGCGACTTTGACCTTGTTAAGATGAGTGTACCCCTGTCAGATAGCCTCAAGAATGTGCAATGCACCTTTGTAGAGCTCCAGTCAGGGAACCCCGTGGAGCCTTCACGCTATGCATGGGTCAAATTTAGTCGTGTCCAATGCCAGGCAGTCCTGCCGACTGATTTTGATCCCATGCAGCCACAGATATCGCGGCGTTATGCCTGGATGGAGCTATCATTGTGGCCTGCCATCACAGTGGTTAACATTATGGATATTCCTGTAACGCTCAGTTTCAAGCAAAAGGTACTTCGTATTCATGTGGCGTGTTATAAACTTTACCTATGTTAATTCGTACTAACAGTTTTCTTATGAACTAGGCTGCACGCATGGATGTAAACGTGCCCCCGTGTAGCAAAAGGCGACTATCTGCCATTAATCCTTTTGGGTCAGTGGACGTCGAATTGCAGTACGGTGAAGACTCCGGCAGGATACCGACTGTGACTAAGTGCCTTGCATTTTCTTTAAATTGGAGTGGCCTCAATGATGCTCAGCAGCAGATCTTTGATCTCGCGGGTTGCCGAGTAGTCGCAAATGTTCTGGTTAGTCACTGCCCGATGGTACGGATTAGGACTGAGCGTAATCTCAGTGTTACCAATCTGACTCCGACCGGCATACACGTAAGAATTGGCGGCTCACTCAACACCCAAGCAACTTATGAGAAGATTGACTCATGCGCAAAACGGTCAATTGGGTATTCTGTGGTTGAGGACCGACTACTGATTTCTATTGGCAATGGCGATACCATTGTCGCAGAAAATTTGGTGGAGTGGTCACCAGAGATCTTGCTGGATGTGAAAGGCGATACTAAAACGATTGTTGTTCCGCTAGGGCAAGCGGGACTCACAAGCCCGGCTAGTGCCTACTCAATCGAATTAACAAATTCTGATGGATACCTCAATGTGGCCATCCGTCCGCAAGTTGTGGTAATCAACTCAACGGTAAGGATCAAACGTACTTCCGGTAGTGATTGTTACTAGACTAACCAGCGTCACTGTCGTTTTGTTAAGGATTGTGCGTTAAAATTTCTTCCGACAGATGGAGAAGGAAATGCGCTTGTGGAAGAACATGAGTCCTCGGTAGGTTTAGTTACATTTGAGCCAACGGGACCTATCTGACATAGCTTTTTATAATATTGCCGTGGACAGATGCTATCAAACAAAAATGCAGGATGGTGTGTTCCCGTGTGTCTTCACATGGAGGCAAAGAAGCGAAGTATCACAGAAGACATGTCATCATGGCTAAGCTCAAGGTTATCGACACGGCCAAGTAAAGATTTTTAACGCCGGTGAAACAGACCTTAGTGGCAAAGATGTCCTGCTCTTTTAGAGTATGCATTGCTGAAGTGGGGTACGAGTGGACAGAAGAAGTCACGGTATGTCTCCCAGAAGTCTCTCTCCAGCTCAACCCGAATGGAAAGCTAAGCGTTGATGAGTCACAGACGTCATCGATGAGTCAAACGAATTCTCACAATGGACTGTATCCAACTCCTTCGACAACGACACATCGAAGGCGTTTGTTGATCCGGCACGATGAGTTCCGACACAAAATGTTGACCTACACGATTACTCAATGTGACAACTCTATCAACATCTTGTTTTTGTGGATCATCAGCCTCCAGTAATCATTCGCAATCAATGGCAAAACGCGTTAGGTTTCCGAAATGTGTCGTGTACATCAGACCCTGAAGGAGTCGGCGCGGGTTGCTATCTCGAATATGACTGGAGTTTACAAGTATCTAATAGACATACTGGAACCAGGCATCATATTAAATGGAATGATACCGAGACGAGCAACAGTGGTTCTGACGCGGACAGCAACAAGGCCATGACTCGTTGGCTTGATGCTGAAGTACGAATTCCAGAAAGTGCAAGCGTTCCGGGCATAGCTACCAGCACACACACACGTTTTCAGATTGGATCTCCGCAATACGGGTGGTCAAATGCGCTTTGGCAAGTTGGAGGCATCCAATTCGCATCGTTTCCCAGTCAGAAGGAGGACGGAGCAAAGAATCCTACCTTCTTGGTCAGGTGCTTCTATCGAGCAGGGTCATGGTTAATATCTGTATCGTGCCTCGAAGATCCAACAGATGACCATCACCATTCTACGCTAGAGTCTTCTTCGATGGCTGCGCCGACGAAAACGGAAAAAGGAGCGCCATCATTTTTGAGAATCGGAGTTATTGTAGAGGAGTTATCGCTTCATTTTTGTGACGAGCACGATCCGGTGCGGAATGCAAGAGGGTTGATTTTGCACCCAGAGATTTTACGCGTGGCCTGCAATGCAGTGTCGATCGTGTTTGCAACAGCCCCAGACCCACCGGAAGATGCTCGCCTCAGCACCCGCTTGGGATATTTGCCTCACATTCGATCGTACACGACACTGTACCTTGCTATTGAAGACATTAAAGTAGGTCATTTCCTCCAGATGTGCAATTTTCCAGTGATTCTCTGCTTCCCGGAGAAACATGAGTCGAGTGGTTTACTAGAATTTGATTGGGTCAAGAGGCACGAAAAGCTGGCAAGAGTGATAGATAGCCTGCTGGACAAGCAATTGCCCGGTGCATCGGACACATGTCTGCTCTCGAGGGTAATCTACACGGACACGTGGGACCCGGTTGGTATACCATCGTATTTCCACAGTGTTGAACTGAGATTGGCTCCGGCCGTCCTTCAGGTACGAAGCACCATGTTGTTTATTTCGAAATGAAATCTAATAACTTCTGCTTGGTGATGGCTAGGTGGAAGACAATATTCTGGTGTATGTGAATGCTTTCATTCGGCCAGTGCTTGATGCCCTTGAGGGGAGACAGTCCTTGCTGCTGATACGAACAGTGGCAATGTTTGTCGAGATTCGCAGTTACCACAACTTGATGCCTGGAATTTGCTTGCGTACCAGTCTGCAGCAGTGACAATGCAGCGGAAAGTGTACATCGAGTATTTTGAAATCAGTAACCTTCAAGTGACTATCACCGCTCGCATGTCGATTCCTGTTCTTAACAGTTTTGATGGAACGCCACTTCAGTTTGGGTCTACACAAATGCACGAGGTGTTTTCTTTTCCTGATCAACTATACAAGGACTTGGCAGCGGACTATGTCGCTGACACGATTGTTCGCTCCCCGATGCTTCTTATGTCATTGAATATCCTCGGAAACCCAGCGTAAGCTAGTTGATTTTCGATGTGGTTCGCTGCGAGTATGTGTAACGAATGTCTGTGTCATACATGCTATTTTTCTGCAGAGGTTTTTACGGAGCTTTGGTCAAGGAGTACGAGACCTGGTGGAAATCCCACTAGCTGCATCGCGCAGTGGATATAGCCCTTGGGTCCTTACGAAGGGCGTGATGGGTGGTGTAGCTTCCTTTTTGGGTCATGCCACAACAGCAGCGCTTACTTCCGTGTCTGGATTTTCGTATACCATTTCGCGAACGATGGATCAGCTTACGTTGCCGTCCGAGCAGCTGAGGAAGCGCCACTACACACGACCGACGCAGTTGTCATCAGCGCTCGCCGATGGTTTGGGTTCTCTGGGATCAAGTGTTGTGGGTGCAGCAGCCGGGGTGATCACTACCCCGATTGCAGTGTATAGGGAACGGCAGATGCAAGGCCTTGATACTGACATTCGAAATGTCGTAGGAGGCGTCGGGATGGGTCTGGTTGGGATTGTTGCTCGCCCTATGGGCGGTGTTGCATCACTTGTGTCGATGGCATCGGATGGGCTTCTGTATGGTAGTGGAATGGGCAGCGGCCGCGTACCGTTTGATGACGTTTATCAACGCTTTGATGCGCGACCAAATGAGCTGCTACGATACAAGTTAAAAGTGTTGCCTGACGTCATAGGGAGCACTTTGGTTTTTGCGCATGGAGTTTGGATCGTTCCGGATGCAGATCACCCACTGCTGACGCCCGGACTAGAGGTTCACTTTTTGCCACCAGAGCATTTAAAAGACCAAGAGGACGAGTTGGTCAAAAGTCTGTTTTCACCGCGTGATGCGCTACACCTAGCGACCCAAGTGACCGTCGTTTGTTCAAGTCACTTTGTGTATGTCGTGGGTGCGAGAGGGGCTCAAAATGAAGAGGTGCTGGTGCGAACCCCGCTGCAATCGATCCAGGCGGTGGAAGAAAGTCTCAAGGAGCCCACCGTGTTTGATCTGGCCGTTAAAATCCAGGCGAGTGTGGAATGGCTGCGCTTTCGTTTACCAACTCAGCAACGGCGCCAACTCAGCCATCAGCTGCGGCTTTGGCTAGCGGAAGATGCGGTAGTATAACAATTTTGCGACAAAATGTTGTCCGTGGACTTCGTGTGTACTTCAGCACCTTAAATGTGGACCACATAGCTAATTGTTTTACTTTTGGCGCCATTTTTTTCTTTGCTTGCTTTCCATTGCCACTCGACTCGCTGGCTGTCGGTATGCTGTGGGTGGACAAGTACCGCCCGACGTCTCTGTCGTCTCTGGACTTCCATCCTGAAGTGACCAAGCGCCTGTCGAATCTGTCGCAGTCCTCGGATCTCCCTCATCTGCTGGTCTATGGACCCTCTGGCGCAGGCAAGAAGACTCGCATTATGGCTCTGCTCCGCGCTCTCTACGGGGACGGAGCGCTCAAAGTGCGGCTGGAACACAAATCCTTCAAAGTCCCGAACCGCAGTACGAAAGTGGAGATCACGACTGTCGCCAGCAATTTCCACATTGAAATGAACCCGTCGGACGTCGGTACAAACGATCGTCTCGTGGTGCAGGAAGTCCTCAAGGAGATCGCTCAGTACCACCTGGCAGACACGAACGCTCGTCGTCCTTTCAAAGTGGTGCTGCTCATGGAGGTGGACCGGCTCAGTAAGAACGCGCAGCATGCGCTTCGTCGAACGATGGAGAAATACACAGCCACGTGTCGTCTCGTGCTGTGCTGCAACAATCCGTCCAAGGTCATTGACCCACTACGCAGTCGTTGTCTCGGGGTGAGAGTGGGGGCTCCGTCCACTGACGAGATCTGCAACATTCTACAAGGAGTTTGCAGCAAAGAAGGACTGACGTACTGCGATCCACTCGGGAGAGATATCGCCAACAAGAGCGAACGCAATCTTCGGCGCGCTCTGCTGATGCTTGAGACTTGTCGGGTGCAAAAGTAAGTCTTGGAATTGGTGTTCTTGATTTTTTTGTTAATGATACTGACTGGTTTGCTACCTGCAGCTACCCTTTCTCACCCGATCAACAAATTCAACTGCCTGCGTGGGAGGATTACATCTGCAGTCTGGCCAAGGTGGTGCTACAAGAACAGTCTCCAGCAGGGTATGATTTCTGACCTGAAACAATATTTTTAATGTTGTGGTGTTTTTGTCTGATGAAATGTATCGTATGTCTGTGCGTGTATTGCTGTACTGTGTGTTGCCAGACTGCTGAAAGCGCGTGAGATGATCTACGAGCTCATCTCCAACTGCGTACCATCCGAGGTGATCCTCAAGGTGCTCTGTCGTGAGCTCATGAGCCGCCTGGACGACGATCTTAAGCACGAGCTGGTGCAGTGGGCCTCGTACTACGAGCACCGCATGCAGCGCGGCTCCAAGGACATTTTCCACTTCGAGGCCTTCCTAGCCAAGTTCATGACGCTCTACAAGAAGTTCCTGCTGGACCTGTACATGTAGCGCCAACCAAAATGATATGCCACTGTCTTTCGACATATTTGTACCTTTAGTTTGTATTAGCATAGCAGCACTACTCAGGATGTGGCAGGTGGCGGTGTTGACGCGTTTCGAAGCTCTGCAGACTTTCCTGACGAGTGCCGAGCGCGAACACGTCAAGGCTGCGCTGTGTTGTCCGCGTGGAGCATGCAGTGTCAGCGTGGAGGCCAGCAAACCAACACGGGTCGGATCGACTGCAGTCACTACCGGCCAAGAGACGGAGGCATCCAGTGGCTCTGCGCACCTCGAGCGGTAGTAAACGGTGTTTTTGATCAATAGCGGGTAACGTTCTATCCTAATGCTTTCGTTCCTCCAAATTGCTACACAGATGGAAGAAGTGGAAGCTCGAGGATGCGCAAATTGATCGGCTAACGGCGACAGCTAAAAGTGCAGACGAGGCGCTGAATGTCCTAGAAAAGTGCGTTGACAAGCTCCGATTTTTCGCTCGAGGGAAACGCGGCGTGTTGTACGCTGGCGAAATGCGCTCCAGTAACGACCCAGTGGTGGCAAAAATTGCAGCAGACCCAACTTCGGCCAACTCCGTCACACTGGAAGCTCGGTGGCTTCGCGTGGTAAATCGCATGGGCATCGGCGCACGCTTGCTGGACTCTGGGAGCGGCTGGTTCTTGTGCGAGCGTCTAGACGGCAAAAACGTTGTAGAGTTTCTCAGCGAAAGCGATGAGGTGACTACGCATGCCAACGCCATGTGGGTCGTCCGGGAGATGTTGTGTCAGGTAGTACTCCCCCATTGCTTCTGCTGCTATCGCTGACTAACGCGTTGCTCCACCTATACCAGTGCTTTGCCTTGGATCTCATGGGTGTGAACAAGGAAGAGATGACACACCCCCATCGTCATATTATTGTGCATCGTTCCTCTCACCAGTGGAGATGCACCTTCGTAGACTTTGAAAAGTGCTCGTCCACCAAAAAGCCGAAGAACGTCACACAGCTCTGCCAGGTAAGCCCTGCGTTGGTCGCTACCTCGTGCGACACTGAACTCAGTGCTTAATACTGTTTGTTGTGCGCTGCAGTTCCTTAGCTCCCCGCGAATGGTTACCTTGCTGGCGAGCAAGAAGGTGAAGTGCAACGTGCCGATGCTGCGGCAGTGCACGAAGCGCTACAAACGGAGTATTTCTGCCCAAGCATTTGGCGATGTCATGCGAGTTTTTGGGTTGTAGGCTATTACCAGTGATAACACTTTGTTGTAATCAAATCCCAGAAGTAGAAGGATCCATGTCGTTGCCTTCTCATCGTCCCTCTCTTAAATTCACACTTTCAGATTTGCAGTCTCTCCGCACACGCACACGATCTCCGTGAAAAATTCCTACAGCATGTCCACCACTCGAAGTGCACGCTACTGGCGCTCGTTCCTGCGCGACTTGTTGTCCTCACCTGCCGCCACCAAGACCGAAACAATGTACGATGGCGTGTGCTTCTTCACCCCTTCAGGCCACGTCGAGTATCGCGAAGGCTGCTTCCATCCGTCGTCATCGTCTGTCACTCTGGACGTTCATCCCCAGGAGATTTTGGCCATCTTCGACCAGATCAAGCGCCAGGCCATCCTGGACGAGGCCAACGCGCAGCAGTCTGCCAAGAGCAGGCAGAACCCCCGTGAACGTGACGCCAGCTGTGAGACTCGGAGACTTGACGCTGTACGTCGTCTCGGCGACTTTCACGAGCATTTGCGCTGTGGCGAGTGGCAAATCTCGTGGTCTTGTGGTCGAGCAGCTTCCGTTTGGCGTCTTGGTGGTGACATTTACAGCGCCGATGGAGCTGGAGACGGCCTTCAGCCACATAGACAACAAGTGCGCATTGCTCAGACATGGCTAACACTGTAGCGACAAAAGGAAGCCGCCCTTTCTTTGCAGTCTTTTGTCATTTTCTTTTTCGACAATGTATTTCTGCGCTGCCTGCAACGTGTATGTGAAGGACTCGAGCGTAGCAGAGCATGATCGGACGACAGCCCACTTGCTGTCCAGCTCCAAGGGCGTCTCAGTGAAGAAAGGTGCGGCTACAACTGCTGTACTGACTGACTGTTTCTACAGGCAACTAACTGGCAGGGGACTGACTTTTGCTGGTGCCAAAAGTGTGGCTGCCCGAGTCGAACCGAGGCTATCAGATACTCCGGACTATGGGCTGGGAAGAAGACAGAGGACTGGGGCCCACAGGTGACGGCAAGATGGCTCCCATAACCACGACATTCAAAAGAGACAGAGCGGGGCTTGGTCTGCAGGCCACAGCCAAGTTAGCGCGCGTCACACACTTTCCCCGTCACGATGAGGAGCAGGCCAAAATGGCAGCAGATGGACGCAGTGACGCCCAGCGCACGCAAGACAGACTCAGTCGCAAACGGAAACAGCAGCAGCGCCCAGTCATGCTTTCCAAGACCCAAAGAAAAGTGCAGAAGCAGGTAGAGCAGAATCGAAATTGCGCCATAGGCAACGAATTATATTCTGAAGGTTTGGAGGGCTATGAAGAATTTCTGCGGTGAGAAAGCACGAGGGTTCTGCTGTATATTTGTCACGATTTACAAACAAAAATTAACAAGCGTTAACAGCGCCCACTTCCCCTTACAGTCTGGATTGCGCCACAATTGGGGTGTCAGCAAACGGTGTCCAAATTGTCGTGTCCTGACTTTCTATACGAGAGAAAATGATCCGTTTGATGAGGTTAATCACATCAGAGCGGCACTCTACAGGGTCACCCATGGCCGCAAACACCATTCCTTCGTGGGTGCAGTTGTTAATCTCGCAATATGCAGCAGCTTCGCCCGCTTGTTTCTACAGTAGAAAGAGGTCAGCCAACAGCAACAGTAAGCATGGGTGGCAGCATTCTTCCGCAACAATCATGCCACATTGTGAGGTTGATTGATCATACCAAGCTAGTTGCGAATTTTATCGACGCCTCTGGAGGAACCACCTACAACAAGGAACAATGAATCCGTCAGAACATGACGCTACTATCCGATACCATATTGATACAAAAATCAAAAGATAATACTACTTCGTCATCTGCTCCATGGAGGAGGAAGAATCGTGGGAGTGAAAAGCTACAGCACAGGCCACCATGTCAAAATACAGTTATTCACATCAGCACAAAGCAATAATACATGCGCGTACATGTCGTTCTTGCCTTCGCGACGAGTGCGGTTGGGCTGCTCATCTCGAAGTTGTTCTTGCCCAACATGGCAGGTTTCATCGATGAAATCTCATGCACCCCTGTTCAGCATTGAGCGTTTCAATAATTCGACAGAGCTGATCAATAGATATCTTATTGCCAGCTCATGGGCGCACCATTAAACGGACCAACGACGCGCTCGCTTTCAAAGATATAATGGTCTGAAATATCGTAGGGCGCTGCAAGTCCGATGAATCCTTGCACATAGTTCACAATTTCTTTCTCCTTCGTAATCCAAGCAAGTACAGTAGAGGGTGGTGTCGTTAAAGTGGCATATTATCAAACAATAACATGACTCAGTACAACATTACCTTCGAGCCATTGGTGGCAACTCGGAGTGCTGAGTTCACGAGTGCCAGCGCCCCCACATGACCGCCGGAGGAGTGGCCGCTCAAAAGAGTTTGCAGTTATCTCCGCCAAGCGAGTTGCAATTCTCTGCGATCCAGAAAACCTGCAGCACAGGTTCAACCACATTATGTTACTTCAGTCGTAACTTTTTATTTCAAACGACGCCAATATCAACCACATACAGCGTTCTCAACATCTTGGACCATGTCAGCAATTGATCCATGAGGATACGTCCGGTAGTTGATAACTGCAACCAGAAAGCCCTGAGTGGCCAGATACTCGCCCACCAGTCCGTATTGCCATTTGTGACCGAAGGACCAGGCTCCTCCGTGCACGAAGACCAGGACTGGCCTGGGAGGTCCATTTTCCTCAACTCCGTAGACGTCGAGAGTGTTGCGGGCGTTGGGGCCGTAGCGGCAGTTGGCGATGCTGCCTCTTGACTTCCACAGCAATAAGCGGCCGATCCGAGTCGCCAGTTGGGGCTTTACGAGGCACAAAAGGAACTCCGAACCGGAGATCAATTGGCCCATGGAAGTGTACTTGAGCACGGCTTTAACGTGTGCAGTCCACGGCAGGCGAGGGTCGTTCATCTGCAGTAGAGCATGATGCTGACTGAGGCTGCGTCCGGTATGACGGAGGTACGCGAGCGCTGCGATGGTGAGCGCAAAATTCCGGACGCGGAGCTGTGGCTCCGGCATATGGGGAAGTAGGAAATTGGGCCTTCTATTTGGGTTTTATACTATGTATTTATTCGTAGTAATAATTTTTAGGACGCTCAGCCAAAGTTCAGTTGACCAATCAAACACGAGATAATTCATTCAATTTGTTATTCTATTGCGATTACGACAGAACTCCAAACCAATTGTCCACGACGCCGCACGCGTTGGTGAGCTGTCTCCACCTCGACATCAACTGCGCACGAAAACTGTTCGAACAGCGCAACAGCTTCGCTTGCTGATATAACACTCAGGTTAGCGCCGGAATTTCGAGCAAGCAGTTCAATTTTTGTGCATGAGAAAGCAAAGATATGACAGTCTCTTTCGCTTGTTTTGTGTTGGCATGTCATCAAACGACAGCAAACGCAATGGTGGATACCCTCTTAAGGAATCGCTTGTAGTCCATAAGAGCCACGCATCGCGAACACCAACACGTGGAAATTAAAAATCAGCGGGAACAGGATGCAGTTTTCCACCCAACATGTGCAGACCATCACGAGCAATACCGGTATCATTATAGTGCAGGCAAGACATGCATGTAGACATCCAGCCCGCACCAGCTACAGAGGCTGGATACTATAACGACAATGCTGTCTACAGCAAGATTTGTAACGGGGTTACACGAAGGTCCCCATTTAGGTGGTCCACACCTTGGACCACACGGTCCGGCTTTGGTACATGGTACCCTATGGTTATCTCAAATCAGTACTGATATCAGTACATGGGCGCAACGCCATTCATTTGTGCATGACTAGAACTAAGTATGCAATAGTTAGTTCTATACATTTAGGAAAAGAGATTTAGACAGATAAAAACATTCAATTCAGTTCACATTTTGCTAGTTAATTAAGAAGTTGTTATTTATTCTTAATTAAACTAAGCCGAGTCCAAAGAGTCAGTTTTGGACTGTTAAGTATCGCTATACTTGGTTCTTGTATAAGAACGTACAGTCGTCGGAACTCCGACTGATAGACGGACGTCTAAGACTCAAAAAGTCGCCCCTCTTCCTCTGTGCCAAGCACTTGCTACGCAGCCCCGCTGCAAGATTTGCATCACGACAAGTGTAATTACAGAGTGATCCATCACGACAACAATGATGACACTCACCATGGCCAATTAAAGGCAGGCGCCTCCGTGGCCAACCAAGTGGCCTCTGGCACCCAAGCGCCTCTAGCAATATGTAGATTAGCATTAGATCCGATCTCACTTTGCAACTTACCAGCAAATACACCAAGGCAAAACTTCCAGGGAGCTCCGCCGGCTCCCCCATCCTGTGTCTTCATTCCCTGCAGACACTACAATCATCGCGTTCGTTATGTTCATCATTCTGTGTTCTTGCATGCCGTCCGTCGACTGACTCAATAATCATTTGCACCAGGCAGTCGTTGTTTTCATCCGTAATTTGACATAATTGCGACTTTGTTACAATATCAGTTGCTAACCCACGTTGGTCCATTGCCTGTATAACCCCTTTGGCAATATCCTCAGTTGTTTGGTGTTGAGCCTGGCTCAGATCTCTCATTTCTTCTCGAATCGTTGCAATCGATTGGGTTAATGTAACATGAGGAGGTATCCCAGTAGCAGCTATACGACTATAGGGGTGAGGCAGGATAATAGATTGGCTGTCGTGAATAATGCAGATGCCAACAATGGATGATTTTGTGGAACAATGTTGAGCAGGAACTCACTGTGGTAAACCACTGAGATGAGAGCGTATCGTACTATTTCACTCAATTGAAACGGAAGCCTTGGGAAGCACATGGATACAGCATCGTGAACTTCATTTGCCTCCAGTTGTGTAAAATGAGGCGGTAAAATTACAAACTTTTCGTCATTGATAGGCAAGCCACTCACAGTGCGGCCTACATACATGTCCCCAGCTTTTTGATGCTTTACGTAGCGCCCTTTCACTCCTGCCTGTCCCCACCCCGCACGTAAATCTATTGCGGCTTCTGGAGGGCACGATGTGGAGCCAGAAGAGCAATATGTAGCTGAACGTTTCCTTATTGAGTGAGACCCAAGGTCGTCCTTCGCGATCCCGCGCATGTCTAACTCGTCACAATTTTCATCAAGTACGTGTCCGAAATGTTGTCTAAAGCGCTCATATTGACGTGACCTAGGAAATAATCGATTATTACCACTCTCAATACGGTAGCAGAGCCACACTATTCCAAGCGCGTGAATTGGACAGATTTCAGGCTTCAATGGGTTTGCATACACGTGACGCGGGTCCTTTGGGCGATCAGCGAATTGATCAGTTTTCATTTGCGCAAAGTATATACACAAAGCGTCGTCACGAATTCGTATGTGCTCGTAGCAAATGGAGAGAGTGTTTGACGCGCGTGCCATAAGGTTCCAGCTTAACACCAAAAATGTGCGTCCAAAAATAATGTCGAGAGACGAAGACTTCAACATCAATTGCCCTACCTTCACTTAAAGTTTGAATGGCAAAGGGTTCTTTCCTTCCTTGTATGTGTGGTATAGGAAAACACACAAATCTGTTAGTCCTCCTACGCAATACTAACAACAATGCGCCGAGTCAAGGTCGGCGCTGTTGGCCTTGCGCAGGGATAGGCCCCCGTGCGGTTCGGCCCAGCCGGGACAGTGGTGAGTTCGCCTCGACGAGCACCCACTACCAGGTTCCGTCTCTCCTCTCTCCTTCTCTCTCCCTCCAGGTGTCTGCGGCCGCAGACTCTGGGAATGTTGTCCGTGCCCCCACTAAAGAATGGGCCTGACACGGTGGCACCGCGGTTAACGTAACCCCGGACGCGTAGTTTAACGACGTCACTCTGAGAAGAGGCCCGTCGACTCGGCGAGGACGCACACTCGCCGACTTCCAGCGGAATTGGCACGCTGGGGACAAATACCCAACCCGGGCCGACCTTGTGTGATGTAGGAATTTACATAATTGTGGGCTACCCCACATGGTGACCTGAAGGACATTTGGGACGACTGGTACCAAAATAGTGGTACATGGGTGCCAGTGTACCGACCTGCGAGCTCGAGGTCAGCGAGCACTCGCTGAGTCTTAACTCGGCGAATCCAAGGTAGTTCAACGAGTACTCGCCGAGTCCAAGGTAACTCGGCGAGTCCAAAGTAACTCGACGAGTACTCGCCGAGTCCGAACTCGCCGAGTCCGATCAGAACACAGTCAAGGGGGCACGACGACAGTTGGCCAAGATCTGTAACGGATCCATTTCATTACATGTTTGTATAGAAGGCTTAGAAAAGTAAAGGAGGAGCCCGGAGGGCTCCCGGAAGACATAAGAGGATAAGAGTGCAGAATTTTCTAGGTTCAACACAAGCGGTACACTTCTTAGGTAAGTCACTGCCGTGGGCCGGATTATGCCTGCCGTTGGTTCCCGAGAGGCATAGCTTGTAGGGAATTCAACCAACTGGCGGCGCCAAGAGTACAAGGTCGGCCCGGGTTGGGTATTTGTCCCCAGCGTGCCAATTCCGCTGGAAGTCGGCGAGTGTGCGTCCTCGCCGAGTCGACGGGCCTCTTCTCAGAGTGACGCCGTTAAACTACGCGTCCGGGGTTACGTTAACCGCGGTGCCACCGTGTCAGGCTCATTCTTTAGTGGGGGCACGGACAACATTCCCAGAGTCTGCGGCCGCAGACACCTGGAGGAGAGAGAAGGAGAGAGGAGTGACGGAACCTGGTAGTGGGTGCTTGTCGAGGCGAACTCACCACTGTCCCGGCTGAGCCGAACCGCATGGGGCCCTATCCCTGCGCAAGGCCAACAGCGCCGACCTTGACTCGGCGCATTGTTGTGAGTATTGCGTTGGAAGACTAACAGATTTGTGTGTTTTCCTATACCACAACTGGTGCCGCGACCCGGGAACAGGGTGTGCTTTGTTTCGTAGGTACCAACTACCAAGTTTCGTGAAGAGTGAAGAAGATGACCAAGGCATCGAAAGGATCAAGTGGCGGAAGTCCGGCGACGGTCGGAGGGTCGCCACGCGATGGGACTAACTCGGCGAGCGGCAACTCGCCGAGTGGACGAGCGATGGACGTGACGACGGACGTTGCCCGCAGTGTCCAGTTCGAAGATGTTCAAGGTCATGGCAGTGAGGAGGAGTATGAGATGAAGGCCGAACTCGACGAGGTGAAAACCATCGCCGAGTTGCGTGCTGAAGCCGACGAATTGTCGTTGCAGGTGGGGCGAATGGGACACCCTCGCCCGGTTGAACGGAACCTCGCTGAGGAACTCGGCGAGGATGATGATGATGACGAGGACGGTGCTCCCGACGAGCGTCCGCCCCCAATCCCCAGGGCCACGAAGAACGCCGACACGCCGAGCGCGAACAAGGTGTTGGCCAAACTCGGCGAGGAGATGCGCTCGACGAGTGACTGGATGATGATGTCCGCCCCGATGGCGATGGCGCAAGCAAAATGGCCCGTACTGGGTCCCGAGTTGGCTCAACCGGTCAACAGTACGAGCCTCAACGAACTCGTCGAGGATACTGTGTTGTTGCTCCGAGCGATGGGTTACCGGTGCAACAGTCACCCAAACGCTCTGATACTGTCCGGGTGGGATCTGAGAGTCGCCAGCGCCGAGCTAACGCGGTGGAAGCGCAAGCTCCGGGCCGCGTTTGGGTTTGAGCGAGCTCCGGGTGACCAGCCCAAGATCGCTCGCCGAGTTGCTGAGTCGTCACGCACAATGGAGGATCCAAGCAAGATTCCTTTGCCACGTACTCCGGAGACTAAGCGGCGAGATGTCTTCAGGGCGACCGAGGGAACCCCATACTTTATGGACTCGCATATGCGAACCCCGAAGAAGTCGCCGAGGAGCCGGTACCCAGAGTACTACGATGCAGCAGACGAAGCTGAACTCGACGAGGATGAGGACGATCCCAGGACGAGCCGAAACTACGCGGACGAACTCGACGAGTCACCGCTGGCTCGGATCCGCCAGCTCAGCCTTGACGACTCGCCGAGAGGACGCCAGAGCCAGATGATGGAACTCCGGACGCACGCCCCCTCGATAGAATTCCAGTCTTCGAGGGCACAAGAGGGCGGAGCGAGAAGTCGTTGACGTGGCTGAAGCACTTCATTTACGAGATGGAGGGCGCGCGGATGCCGCGGGAAACGTGGTACGAGCCGTTCTCGCTGAGACTTGGTCAGCCGGCACGACACTGGTACCGACAGTTGACTCGGAAGGAGAAGAAGAACTGGAATCTACTCAGCGAGAAGTTCGTCTCCTACTACTGCACGGACCATGACCAGGATGCAGCAGTCCGCTACTACTCAGCGAAGCGCAAAGAGAATGAACACATCTGCGATTTCTTGCTTCGCCTGAATGGGCTTGCTCGCAATGCCGGTATCCAGTACGAGAAAGGCGGTGCAAACGCGGAGAGCCATGTCCGACAATTCCTTTTGCATTGCGGTGACGATAAGGTGATGGACACGCTGTACAGCCAAAACCTCAAGTCCATCAATGAAGTTGAGAAACGAATCAACAAGAAGATGGAGGGGAGAAGCTCCAGAAGCAGCGAGACCGTCAGTCAAAGGTGCAGAGCAAGGATCCGAAACGATTCTCCAAGCGTGAGGGTTACCAAGACCGGAAGACTCGCCGAGATGAAAGTCGTCGAGTGACAGTCGCTGGGTCATCCAGAGAGCGAAAATACTATGACTCCGATTCGGGTCAATCCGACTCGTCGAGTGGAGACAGTCACTACGATGACCGTGATGAATCCGACTCGGCGAGTGACTCCGACTATATGGATGCGGGCACCGCCCAAGATCGAGAACGTGACTCGGCGAGTCGAAGCTACTCGTCGAAACCACGGCCAAGCTCGGCGAGCCCAGGCTCGACGAGTCCTTACGGACACCCTCGCCGAGATCGACGAGACCGATCACGCGACAACTCGAGAGAACGCCGAACCTACGGTCCTTGTGGTGCGTGTGGTGCCATGGGGCACGACACCCATTTTTGCCGGAAGCGGTGCAAGTTTTGCCAACAAGTTCACGATGTTGGGCAGTGTGAACTGTTCCAACAATTTGAGAAACTCACCAAGTTCGTACGGACGTCCGTCGACAAGTCGACCGTGCCCGACGACCTCAAGAACCTAGTGACGCCTAGTAATTTAAACTAGGCGGCCCGCCAACTTTGACTGGGTTGGGAGATAGCGGGCTGCCACAGTCAGCCGAGCCGGCGGTGGAAGCGAACTTTGTGTTCGCATTCGTTGGCGAAGCGGAACGGCCCGATGAGGAGAGTGAGGACGCGGAAGATGGAGGATGTGACGGAGATGACAAACTCGACGAGTCGAACGAAGACAATGCGCGAGTGATAACCAGTATACGACGGATGACTCGGCGAGCGAATGAAGCAACTGGCCACACCAAGAAGATGAAGTTACTTCCAGGGGAGCGACTGGGGTGGTGGTCGTCGCAGAAGTTTGATCGCCGAGTCCGCATGCGAGCCCTGGTGAGGGGCGCAGTGAACGACCAGCGAACCACGATTCTGCTAGACACCGGGGCAAACGTCACGGCGATTAGTGAAAGGTTCGCAAAGAAGCTGCGATTGAAGCGGCTTATTAGTGCAGACAAGCAGATTGACGTACAAGGTATTGGCAGAGCCAGGGTGGCCACGACATCCCGTGCGATGGTGAAGGTGACTCTTGGATGGGAGATCGTCTACGAGTTCGAGGTCTGGATCATGGACCACCACGCGGGGGTGGACCTCATATTGGGAACAGACTTTATGATACCAGCCGGTATCCGTCTGGACCTGTATGACTCCACCGCGAAGCTGCCCGACGAGGTGGTGGTTCCGTTGCTCAAGTCGCAGCAGGCACTCGACGAGCCGACCTATGGTTGCGAAGTCACCGGGGGCCCAGTGAGGGTGCTTGATATACCCACTGCTTGGTTCGCCGAGTTCAAGTTGCAACGCCGACAACCCAGCGAGGAGACTCACGAGCTGTGGGTTCAACGGACAAAAGATTTTGTCCCAACAGTCGTCCATAATTCTCGAGGGAAGCCGGTGAAGGTGCGGCTAACCAATGTGTCGAAGCGAGATGTGTGGTGTCCGATGCATTTTACTATTGTACGTTGGATCCCACATGGAGTACTCCCACGAGACAACGGGTTTGTTCGAAGGAACTCAACGAAGTATCATCACTGGCAGTTGTTGGCGTATGAGTATGTGTTGGACAGAGCCATCTGGAAGAAAGAGTGTCAATATTACGAAGAATGGCTCGCCAAACAGCCACCGTCTGTAGAGCGTCGGAGCTATGAAACTCCGACAGCCATTGCCCCTAGACCACCACCAGAGGAACTCGTCGAGGAGAGGCACAGGAGAGACCCGACGAACTCGTCGAGTCTATCCTTAGCACATGCCGAAAAACAACTCGTCGAGATGGAAAGTCTCCTCAGTACGGCGAGAGAATTCACCGAGCAGGTGGGCGAGTCATTCCTGTCATCGGTGGTAGACTACCAGGGTGGCGATTCGACGAGTCACGGGGATCAACCAGAAATTGACGTAAGTGATAACTCATTGGCAAAGGACCCCGAGGAGGATTTACGGCTACGCTTCATCGCAGCGACAGTGAGTCTCGGCGAGGAAAAGCCGGCAGATACACCAGCCGACACACCACCACCTGGTGAGTTCGAACATCGAACAGTTGAGATCAACCTAGAGGACTACGCACACGAGCTAGCGTTCTTACCTGACCTCACTGACTTGGTTGCGACTGAGTTGGATTACGACGGTGATAACGTGAAGTCAAGCGTTCACACAGAGGAGCAGCACCGTCGACTCGTCGAGGTGCTCAAACAGCACGAATCGATTATGATCTCCAGCGGGAACGCTCTTCCTCCACCAGCGTATGGTGTGGTGTGTGATATCGATGTCCAAGGACACTCCCCGATCAAGCAGAGAGCTCGGCGAGTCCCGCTACGACACCTGAAGAAACTCTATGAGCTACTCAAGGGTTTGCTAAAAGCGGGACTAATCGCATTCTCCAACAGTCCATGGGCGTCGCCTATTGTTATCGTGTTGAAGAAGAATGGGGTGGATATTCGTCTCTGTATCGATTACAAGGTGGTGAATGCTGTAACTGCTGTAATGGAGTACGCGATGCCCCTTGTGGATGATCTACTCACCGAGCTGGAAAGCTACCTGTGGTTTTGCTCGCTGGATGCAGCTAGTGGATTCTGGGCGGTACTGATGACTCGGCGAGCAAGATGGATATCTGCTTTTGTATGTGCTCTCGGACACTTCGAGTGGTTACGTATGCCTTTCGGATTAAAGAATGCTCCGATGATCTATCAGCGACTCATCGATAACGCCCTCTATGGTTATGTGCAGCCAAAGGGAGGCTGGGCTCTGTTCGCAGAACTGACTCGGCGAGCTGAGGAAGTTGCTGCCGATATCGGAGCCACTCGGCGAGACATCGACTTGCTCACGAATGTGGACTCGACGAGTCCAGTTACTAAGTTTGAAGCAGATCGGTTAGCACTCGCCGAGTCAGACCCCTGCAAGAGCTCATTAATAGCCCAGAGGCCAACATGTTCCTCACCGGTGAACCCGACGAATCGAAGTTTGTCCCCGTTTTCGAGCGCAAGTCGTTCGTTGACGACATTTGTTTCGGTGGGAGGAGTTTTGACGAGTGCTTGGAGACGTTAGATTGTCTACTGAAGCGGTTCGCCGAGTGCAGGATCTCGGTGAGCTTCACTAAGAGCATTTTCGTGCATCCGAAGGTGGATTTCCTCTCACACGAAGTGACTCGGCGAGGTATAGCAGCCAACTCGAAAAAACTAGCTGCAATCGTCGAGATGCCGTTTCCGACTTCCAAGAAGGGAATGCAAGCATTTCTCGGTGCTTTAAACTATTACAGTCGGTTCATTCAGAACTTAGCGGTGTATGGAGCAGTGCTGTATCAACTCAAGGAAGACGATTTTGCACCAGGGGTGACCTCACGGCAGCCAAGGCTTCATTCGCCGAGTTGAAAAAGAAGGTGGTGGACGCTCCCATTTTGCGTCACTTCGACTCGGCAAAGGACGTCCACGTAATGGTGTTCGCAAACGAGTGGGCCATCAGCTGCACACTGATGCAGATGCATGATCAGAAGTTACACCCCGTACGGTTCTGTGGACGAGTACTCAAGGAGAATGAGATGAATTACCATCTCGCCGAGAAGGAGGTGCTATCTTTACTCCAGTTCTTGAAGATCTGTTACACATTGTTGGCTGGCAAAGTCATTCATGTATACACACGGTTCTCTACTCTGGAATGGGTGTTTTCATCCAAAGCACTGTACGGTAGAGCAGTCAGTTTCGCTGTTCTGCTCGCCCCTCATCACCTCAAGATAAAGCGTGTACGAGAGCGTGATGTGGAGTTCGCTCAGTTACTCCAAGCGTCTATTACCCCGTTCACAGAACTCGACGAGTCGATGGCACACATAGCTCCACCGTCTAAAGGCTCGGCGAGTGTTCGCCTAGACCCGGAACTCCTATACGCGCATGTGCCGACAGGATTCGATGGGTTTGTGATGTCGTTCGATGGTTCAGCCAAGACTGAGAAGAATGGAGGCTACGGCAGTTGTTCGTGGATATTGTGGCGGCTACCGACGTGGGACATTGTGATCGCTGCGAGTGCTCACCTACCGAGAACAACAGTCAACCTTGCTGAGTATACTGGAATGAACAATGGGGTGACCGCGGCTATCGCCAAAGGGGTGAATGACCCCATTATTGTTGGCGACTCCCGGCTCGCAATCCAGCAATCCATGGGGGTGATCGCATGCAAGAAGGAAGCCTTACAGATTGAATTGGCACACCACAAGTCATTAACAAGCAAGTTGAACTCAGTACGCTACTTACATGTAGTAAGAAGTTACAATGCTGCGGCCGATGCCCTGGCAACTGAAGCGCTGGAAGCCCAGGCCGGAAGAGTCGTTCTTAGTGGAGAACGGAAAACTGAGCTAAAGGTGCTGAACAGGATCGCTGAAGTATTATGTGTCGACATCAAGAAACCTGAGGAAACAACACCTACGATGACAGCCATGACTCGCAGTCAAACTCGGCGAGTTCGTTTCGCGGATGAGGAACAAAAGAACTCGACGAGTGAAAGGCGAGGGGACTCGGCGAGGGGACAAAAAGTGATCCCAATGAGCCAAATGATCTCAGCGAGCTTCAATCAACTGAACTCGACGAGTCAATCGAGCTCGCTGAGTCGCAGTCTAGCCCTGATGATCTCACCGGACCTCTATCTGTCGAACTCGACGAGTTGGAGATGTCGTTTAGAGCACCTCCGTCTCGACGAGTAGAAGGTCAAAGTGAAACAGAAGTCGACGATAACAGAGAACCGGACGCGCTCGACATAGACCCGGTGACCGTTCAGGCGGAACGACGAAATCGTATCTCGAAAGCCCAAGACGAAGAACTCAAGTGGGCTGATATCAAAGCCTATCTGCGTGGTCAAATCGACAAGCTGACTCGCCGAAGAGTACATAATGCAGGGAAGATCGCTGACTATTTTGTACTCAGCGAGGATGGACTCTTGTATTACCTAGGCCAGCGACGACCCAAGTCTGGACTCGACGAGGATGACCTCAAGCTACGACTGGTTGCTCCCACGACGATGATTGATGAAGTACTTCAAAGCTGTCATGATTCCCTCGAAGGGGGACACCAAGGAATCGTGCGAACATACCATCGAGTCAAAGCGGACTATTACTGGGTCGGACTCTACGCGGACGTCATCAAATACGTGCAAGCGTGTGAGGACTGCAGCACTAGTAAGAGCAAGCCGCAACTCAGAGGCTACTCGCCGGGTAACGTGGTGTCCGAACGACCATTTCATATCGTGTCGTTGGACTTTGTTATACCATTACCACAAACTCGGCGAGGTAACACAGCACTGCTACTATTCCAAGACCATTTCTCTGGATTTGTGATTGCCAAGGCAATGCGGGAGACTGTGTAACGGGCCAGGTATTTGTCCGTCACTAGCTTACACGTAGCGGTGAGGAGCTCGAGCAGTCTCAGAATATTGAGACTTAGGTCTTGGGATCTGGGTAAATTCAACTCTGATTTATTATGGGCACAGCTTGTGCCCTGTTTAACCACTCAAATATAAGTCGTTACCTGATTGGCTAAAAGTATCCTCTTTTCAACCAATCAGGGACCGACACCTCAACACACGCTATCCGTGTGTTGACCTACCTACTTATGTAATAACCTAAAGGAAGACTGCCTAGATATGTAATTGGGGCCCATTACATCACCCCCTCTCAAAGTTGCACTCACGATCCGTGAGTGCGAGTCAATAACGATCAGGTGCTGCTGGGAACGGGCGAGTGAGAATTACGGCGGCGACACGCCACAGCCTCTGCGCTTCGCAGGGGATTCATCACGGGAGAAGCGGGGAAATACAGCAGATGCAGAGGCAGACCAACACGGACTTGAACACTTCTTCGACGACGTTGCCGTCGTCGGCAACAGCTCTCTCGGTAGCAACCTTCGTTCTGGGGAATCACTCGAGCATCATGGACCAGGAACTCATACCGTGGGGCTTGTATGATCTGTCCGGGGCCATAGCCCCGGACACCGAAAGCGCGATGAGGGAATATTTCCGTCGATTCCGTGGCTTGCGGAACAAGGGATTGTCTGGTGTTGACTATGAATCACTCCAACGGTCATGGTGTGCGTTCATCCGGCGCTGGAACCGGATGCAGCAAGAGGAACGAAGCTTCGTGGGATGGCTAAGTGATCGCGAAGAAGTGATCGCTGATCATTCACTCAGCGAACTGCGTTTCAAGGTCTGCGACAATGCTTGGACAATGGATCGACCCTGCTTCGTCCACGTGAAAGAGGGTTGTCGCTCGTGCGACTCTGCACCTCGGCCCACCGAGGCGGAATGGCTAAACGAGATTGCTGAGCGTCCTCTCAGTGAACAGGAACGTGCGTGGATCGCCAAGTATTCTCGGACACTCTCCGAAATGGCCCAGGCATCTAATCGTGGCGGGACGCACCGTCGCCGGCGTTCTCAGCGGAGTTTGTCTCCACTGCCTTCCGTCCGTCGTCACCGGTCTCGGTCTCGCTCGCGTTCGCCGCGGCGCCAGTCAGGCTTTGAAGCTTGGACTCGTAATCCTGCACCACGTCTGGAACATCGCGAAGGTGGTTGGCGCGCGACTCCCACGTATCGTCCTCAGGAGGGAAGCCGAGCCACCGTACACGATAGCGACGCGCGGCAGGTACCGCGCGTGTGGGGCGACGCGAGATACGACTCCGTGGAGACGCACGAGCTGGATCTTCGTGCGCGACAATACGGTCAACAATCCAGCGAACTTCGCCGGTCGAGTCGACAATCGGAGGCGGGCCGTCGCGGCGATACTGGGCGCGTCCTGGTTGCTCAAGACGACGTGGACGAGGTGCTGAACCTATCTTGGGATGCTCAGCGTGAGGCTGAGCTGGCTTTGGAGCGAGCGGCGCGTGCTGAGGGGACGGCGACTGACCTTCGTCGATCGAATCAGGAACTTTTGACGCGTCTGCGGTCGTTGGAACAAAGGGTCTTTGGTCGCGCGCAGACTGGAACGCGCCCGCGCGAGCGGGTGCCGGGTTCTGACGGGTCAATCGCTCGCCGTGCGCGCCGAGAAGGGCGTCCAACTCACGTCGCTCCGACTCAGGCCCCTGAGTCGACTCGGGAATCGTAGCGCGGTGGTACTTCTTCAGTCGCCCGACGTAGAACGTTGGGTGGAGGCGCAGCGACGTCGGGATATCAAGTGTGTACGCGTCCCCAATTACCTTCAATACTTTAAATGGCCCAATAAAACGTGGCGCGAGTTTACTCGCGCCAAGGTTCGTTACTGCGGAGTTGCGTATGCCATCTGTCGACAAGAGCACAAGCTCTCCTGTCGTGTAGACCGATTTGTTCTTTCTTCCCCGTTTGTCGGCGTTCTTCTTCTGTTTGTCCACCGCCAACTGGAGAGCATCGCGCACGAATCGGGTGACCGATTGGCGTTGAAGAACAAAATCCGTGACTACCTCATTGTCCACTTGACGCACCGGCACAGCCGGCGCGTAGTTTGCTTTCTCAGCTATGTTTCGTGCAGTCGACGCAGCTGGGTCAATCAACGTACGTGCGGTCCAATCTGCCAGAGGGGATGCCGCGCTTCGCGGTGTTGCGAGGATCATTTTGGACTGGGATCGAGTGACGGCATTGGCACACGCGGACTCGTGGGTCTTTTCGGTAATGATGGTACTGTCGGACCCTGCTCAACCGGTTGCTGTACCGGTTGTCGTGTTGGTGATGAGACCGGTAAGTTTGTAGTCACCGGTGAAGACACCGGTGAATTAACAGTACCACCCTCCTCCCGGTCCAGAGAGGAGCCACGAGACGCCGTGGGATGACCCACAGCGAGGAGTATTGGAACGCGCGGATGGCGCGCGTTGTTTATGAAGAAGGGTGTTAATCCCGTTGACGCGTGCTCCGCGTTGTTCAAGGCGAACTCCGCGAGAGGTAGAAAGGAGCTCCAACTGTTGAACGACGTCGCATAACTCCGAAGGACATCTTCAAGAACGCGATTAACGCGCTCAGTTTGTCCATCCGTTTCCGGATGCGCCGCAGTCGACATCAGCAATTTCGTGCCCAGGAGACGGAACAGCTGAGACCAGAATGCTGATGTGAACCGTGGATCGCGGTCAGAGACAATTGACTCAGGTAGTCCGTGGAGACGAAATACCGTATCGACGAAGAACACCGCGGTGTCTGCCGCGGTGACTGAATCAGCCACTGGGATAAGATGGACCATCTTGCTGAAACGATCTACAAAGACCAAGACACCAGTGCGACCTTGTTTGTCGGGCGGTAACCCGAAGATGAAATCCATCGACACCGAGCGCCACGCCTCGGTGGCAATAGGGAGCGGATGCAGGGGAGCCTGTGATGACGGGGATGGCTTTACGCGTTGGCACACTTCGCACGTCCGTACCCATTTGCGGATCCATTTGTACAGATGGGGCCAATAAAATCACGCGAGACCGCTGCGAAGGTCTTCTCGCGGCCCAAGTGACCGCCAGCCGGGGCGTCGTGATACTCGTGGATTATCCGCGCGCGTAGATCGGCGTCGTTTGGGATAACCACTCGCGGAGCGTCGAACCGGTCGATGCTGTATAATAACAGCCCGCCATCTAACTGATAGCGGTCGATCTGGTCACGTGATGTGCGTGATAACGCTCCCAGAGCTTTATCGCTGGGAGAGGAGAGGTACGCAAGAATACCGGAATATATGGGATCATCTCCGTAAGCGGAGATGATTTCGTCGCGCAGCGGGGCTTGTGGGACGACGCTCGTCAGATTGAGACCTAGCATCACGCAGGTAGCGCATTCGTCATCGTCGTCGTCGTTGGTCGATTGACACTCCCGTATTACGCGGGGGTCGTAATCAGGTCGCCGAGACAACGCGTCGGCGAGGATGTTATTCTTGCCCGGCTTGTAGTGTACGACGAAATTGTACTCGGAGAAGAACGACAACCACCTCGCCATGCGTTGAGACAAGTGTGGGCTCTTCATTGCTGTACGCAGCGATGCGTGATCGGAGTAGATCGCGAACGTCTGTTCGCCCAGCAGGTACACTCTGAACTTGATCAGAGCGTAGCGCATCGCAAGGAGTTCCTTGTCGTGAACAGGGTAATTGCGTTCCGCGGGCTTCATCTGGCGCGACTGATAGCTCACAACGCGTTCGCGCCCCTCGTCATCAAATTGCATGAGAGCGCACCCGATGGCGAAGTCACTCGCGTCGCAGACAACATGAAAAGGTTTTGAGTCGTCTGGAAGCATCAAGACTGGCGCTGACGCCAGACTCTTTTCACCGAGTCAAATGCAGCCTGGTGCTCGGGACGCCACGACCACGTGATGTCTTTCTTCAACAGAGACGAAAGCGGCTGGATCAGCCCAGCGTAATTCTTCGTGTATTTGTGAAGATAATTTGCCAAGCCAAGCCACTGACGAAGCTCAGTGGGATTCGATGGCGTTGGCCATGAGCAGATTGACGATACTTTCTCAGGATCGGCACGAACTCCATCTTTGCTCACATAACACCCGAGAACTGGGATCTCGGGTGCGCAGAAGACGCACTTTTTCAGGTTGGCGTACAGCTTATTATCTCTCATCACTTGGAAAACTTGTCGTAAGTGTCGTAAGTGGACTTCAACAGCGGTGAGGTCACCCTCGGCGCGGCTGTGAACGAAGATATCATCAAAGTAACTTGGTGCAAAGTCACGAAGCGGGCGCAACACATGGGACACCATGCGGTTAAATGTGGCGGGCGCGTTCTTGAGGCCTTGCGGCATTACCAGCCACTCCCAGAGCATTCCGCTGGGAGTACTCACTGCCGTGAGGGGTATGTCGCGCTCTCTCATCAGAATCTGATAAAATCCATCGGTCAAGTCGATAGCACTGTAGATAACACTGCCCGACATCGAGTCCAACACCATGTCCTTCCGTGGAATGGGGGTCTGTGCTGGGATGGTGGCGTCATTCAACTTGTTGAATGCATGGACAATGCGCCACCCGCCTGTGGCTTTCTTAACACAGAAGGTAGGACTTGAGTGCGGCGAGATGCTTTCGCGAACGTGGCCAGCTTGGCGGCGGCTTTCGAAGAAATCGTCTATCGCCTTGACTTGATCGCGCGGCAGCGGCCACTGCCGCGTTACACAGTACTTCGTTCCAGGCGCGAGGTCAATCTCGTGATGGACGCCGCGGTCTGCTGGAAGTTCAGCGGGGATCTTGTCTGGAAAGACGTCCGCAAATTCGCGGGCGAGTTCAAGAACCGGGTTGCCCGATTCACGCAGGGATTCCCACGACTGAGTTGCGAAGCGTTCTTCTCGGGCTGACTTCGGTTCTGCACTCGTCGGCCGTCCCGAAGAGTTATTTTCGCTGATTGTAGTCGGAAAGGAGTCCGTGGTGGAAATAAGGCAGACTTGTTCGAAGTCACCGACCTTTAGTCCATGGAGGAAATGTTTCCAAGAAAGACCTGGGAGGCGTGTCAATGATGCAGCGTCACGGGGCGGGTTAGCCACTTTAATAACCCGTGTTGTGCACGGGGCACCGTCATTGTACTCGATGGCGCATACGGATTCTGTAGAATCATCGCGTGGAGCCGCCAAGGGAGTACGTGCTCGCCTCTGTCGGCGGCGTGTCGCTACGGATAGCTTCGGTTTCTCTGCGCAACTCGAGCCACTGCTCGAGGTTGATGTTGAACTCGACGATGATACACCCTCCTCTAGGCACGGGGGTCAGGATCGGCTGTGCCGGTAAAAGGTGGGAGCAGCTCCTGCTCGACCACGACATCGTCAAGTGGGAGCGCCGCCGGCTCGACCACCTGGGTTGGGGACGGGAACCCCAATTGTTCGGGCGTCTCGGTAAGGAAGGGGAGCAACGCGCGCTCGACCGCCTCCGAGAGGCGGAGGCGCAACGCGCGCTTAACCGCCTCTGTTGTTTGCGGGAATCCATGCTCGACCGCTGTCTTGGACTGTGGGAATCCATGCTCGACCACAGTGTTCTGTTGCGGGAACCCATGCTCAACCGCTCGTTTCTCATCCTCGCGGGACCGCGAGGATTTGTGCGCTTCTTCGCCAGTTAGCGACACTGCACACGCCATGCAGAGAGGGCCATCGCTCACTCTGTGTACGGAATGCGTAGTAGTCGCTCGATCAACAACCGTCACGTGCGGCCAGTCACTTGGGGCGACCAGGAGATGAGTAAACACCTCACTCACATCGAAGTCGAGTCGACGTTTAACTGACCGGGCCAGCCAGTCGATCTCTGGCTGATATCGCGCCAACCATGGAATGCCAAGTATACAATCGAACGCGTAGTTCATTTCTATCACCAAGAATTCGTCATTACTGCGGAAGCCGTCGAACGTATACGGTAAAGACACTTCACGCCGCGCTGCGCGGTGTGGCTTTCCATCAGCTAGTTTGACAACTAGTTCGCCTGGGACTTCGCGGACCTTAATGTTCTCTGGAAGTATCGACAAGCACGAGTCACGGAAGAAGTTGTTTGTCGCCCCTGAGTCCAGGAGCGCCCGAAGTGGTCTTTTGGCGCCTGCAACGTGGAGACTAACGATTATAAGTCTTGTGTCGTCGCAGGCCGTGGTAGCATTGAAATGTGCATATAGCACGGGAGGGCTAGAAGATCCGGTCGCTGCCGGGGACCCGGACCTTCATTCCAGCCAGTAGGGCGCCCCGCACCTACTGGCCCAGGTCGTTTTTTGGTTGTTCGACCTGGATTACGTCGTCGGTCACGACCGCATTAACGTGTGCCGCGACTGGGGCGGGCGCACGGCACACAGCCGCGCGATGGCCGGGTTTCCGGCATCGGAAGCAAACGAGGGGCGTTGACTTCGGCCGCGCCGGTTATCCCCTCGAGTTGCGTATTGTCGGTCGGGCGAGGCCTCAATGGCGTCGATCTCCATAGGCTCGGGAGTGGTCGCCCGAGCCTCCGCTGTTAATGTCCGTGTGTATGATGATGCCACCACGAAATCCTCTCGCAACGCGAGGGCGAATGCTTCCTCCAGGGAGGAAGGCTCGGCTCTCGTAAGGCAGTAGCGCGTCATGCCCTCACGCATGCCAGACACGAATACATGGACCTGAGACGCCATATCAATGGGCTTCGTAACGATGCACGAAGCGAGGTGTCTCGTCTTCTGGACGTAGTCGCGCATGGTCATCTTGCCTTGCTTAAGAGCAAAGAATGCGCTGCGCACGCGTGATTCGTCTTGCGGCGGCTCGAACGCGAGTCGTAGATCACCCTGAAGGCTCTTCAGGGTCGGAAACGCTTGGTGATCTACGACGAGTTTGCCAAGAGCCCACTCTTTAGCCTTCCCGGTCAGCCGGGAAAGGAGGAAGTTCACTTTTGCCGTCGGCGCCTCGATCATCCTCGAGGCGATCGCAATGTCGATTTCCCGGAACCAACGGTTTAATGGTAATCGCTCTTGGCCTGAGCCAGAGTACGTGGAGGTTTCCAACTTCACGATATCGTTCTTGGCGGAATGCGAGGGAGTTGAAACCCGCCGCTTGATCTCGGCGAGCTCGCGTTCCATGAATTCTTGTGCTGCTTGGCGCTGTTGCTCCGGCGTTGCTGAACTCAATAGTGAGGTGACGACAGACTCTCCAGACACCGCCGCGAGGCGGTGTAGCGCTTCCCACTCTATGCGTGTGAGGTGGGGAAACGCGTCGTGTTCCAGGGTTACCCCTGAAGATCCAGAAGTTAAGACGTGGCTCATGTTGAGATTGGTCGTTGGAAGGACTACTAAGTGCTACCAGGTGTAACGGGCCAGGTATTTGTCCGTCACTAGCTTACACGTAGCGGTGAGGGAGCTCGAGCAGTCTCAGAATATTGAGACTTAGGTCTTGGGATCTGGGTAAATTCAACTCTGATTTATTATGGGCACAGCTTGTGCCCTGTTTAACCACTCAAATATAAGTCGTTACCTGATTGGCTAAAAGTATCCTCTTTTCAACCAATCAGGGACCGACACCTCAACACACGCTATCCGTGTGTTGACCTACCTACTTATGTAATAACCTAAAGGAAGACTGCCTAGATATGTAATTGGGGGCCCATTACAGACTGGGCACTGGAGGTGGCCAAAGCTTTCGAAGAATGCATATTCCGGAGGTTCGGCGCACCTTCACTCATTCGCCATGATAGAGACCCTCGTTTCATGAGTGAAGTATTCCAAACCTTCTCTGAAATGATGCAATCTCGGTCCCGAGCCACATTGAGTTATCGCCCACAGGCTAATGGACAACAGGAAAGGTCGGTCAAAACAATGATCCAGACCGTGAGGGTGTACGTGGAAGATCCATTACAAGCTGACTGGGATGACATTGCAGAGAAACTAGTATATGCGGTCAATAACTCACGTGATTCGACTCGACGAGAGACACCGTTTTACTTGGTACACGGTTGGGACGCCCAATCCACTCTCAAGGCGATGGCTTCATCAATTCGGCGAGCTTCGAATAACTCATCGAGTCCAGTGAACGCAGTGGAATGGCGACGAGAGTCGAATCGACAACGAGAAGTCGCCTTGAAGTTGGCCAAACAATATCAACTGGCTGAGAAGGCTCGTCGCGCTCAAATACACAACGAGTCGTTGAGCGGTAAAGAGAAGAAGACGATACCGAACCCAGCAGGCAGATGCTGTAGGGAAGGCACGAACGAAACCAACTCAGCGAGTGCGGAAGCCGACTTAGTGGATCCCGGAACAAACCCAACGAGTTTCATAGTCGACTCAGCGAGTCTTTGCGACTCGTCGAATGAATCGATGAGTCAACAAGTCAGCTCGGCGAGTCAAATCCACATGATGGACATAGCTCAATCGACAGGTCAAGTTGAAGCAGTGGCATTTGAGAACTCAGCGAGCCAAATGTACTCGGCGAGCACAGTAACTCCAACGAACCGAGCCTTCTCGGCGAATAGCCGAACCCACTCGACGAGTAACGATATCACAGACCAAAGGGACTCGGCGAGCGTGGAAACCGAGTTTGTCGAAAGGAATCGTTCCCTCTTCAAAGAGGGTGATCAGGTGTGGTTATTCATGGAGAGGGTGAAACCCGGCCTGGTGAAGAAACTTGCTCATAGGTGGCATGGTCCTTTCAGGATCAAGAGGAAAGTGGAAGAATTTGCCTATGAGCTGGAGTTGCCAGACCGCAGTGGGTATCGATTTTACCCTGTAGTGCATGTTTCTCGATTGAAAGCTGTAGCGGAACTCGGCGAGAGGCCAACCACTCGTCTCGTGGATGGACTCAGCGAGGAAGATCGATTCGACTTTGATGAAGAACTACTACCAGAAGACAGTTGGGAACCCGACGAGGAATCGGGAAAATACGAAGTCGAAGCCATATTGGACGATAAGTGGTCGAACTCGACAAGTACAGAGCGGACTCAACGAATGTTCAAGGTTAAGTGGGCTGGTTATGATGAACCAACCTGGGAACCCCTCTGCAATCTATCATGTGGAGGATTGCTGTTTGACTACTTGCAACGAAAACGTCGCGAAAACCGTCTGCAAATGGTGCAAGTTGCAGACGAGGATTAAAAGCTATTGCACCAAAAGTTTACCAACCACTTGGTGACACAACAGGCCAAGTGAATTGTGACAAGCTACTGTGAACATGCATGAATTTCGTATTAAAAAGAAATGGAACACGTACTCCGATCTACGCTGAGGCTCTCGGCGAGTACTACAACTGGAACCAACTCAGCGAGCGGATAAGTAACTTAAAGTTCTTGAACTTGGGGAGAATTACCTCCGCCTGTGGAACCACTCGGCGAGTTGACTTGAGAGTCTGGAGGGCTAGCAACGGGACTCGTCGAGTTGAAAATGGCGGTAAAAATATCGAGGCCCTCTCGGTTAATAGGCTCAAGTGCAGAGGGAGCCAAGTCAGGGATCGACTCGTCGAGATCTTCGTCTTCTTCGATCGCCTCCTCCACAGCGTCGATACCAAAATCCTTAGGAGAGAACACGGGGCACTCGCGGTTGCGTGGACGAAAGTGAGTGTTGTAAGGATGAGACGCGGGATCGGACAACCACCAACACCGCCATGGCTCCAAAGCATCCAGTTCGGAAACACTGCCTATCCAGTCAGGGTCCTTAGGATACCAGGCGAGGTTCACATTTGAGAACGATGGAACAGTGGGCTCGAAGAAGATTTCAGCATCCAACAGAGGAGCAGGCCCATCACTGGTCGAGTGAGTAACCGCAGACATGAAAGCCTCCACCAACGACTTGTGCACTAGTCGGAGGAGATCTCCACGACGGCGGCGTTCGCTGCTATACTGAATCCAACGCTGGTAGCGCTCGGCGAGCTGCTTCCCAGAATGCCCAGGATTCAAGTCAGGGTGGAGACCGATCATGACACTGGAGTCCACAATCCAGTGGTTTCGCTCCCACAGTGCCACGTAGTATTTGGTCACCACGTTGTCCGACCGGTTCGACGAGTTGAAGGCATCTGGACCCTCGCCGAGATACTTAAGCCAAGCCTTCAAAATGGGATCCAGAGATGAGTTCTTGCCTGAGGAACTCGCAGCGTTGTGAGAGCGAACACGATCCAGCATAGCCGCCGAAACGAAAATACGGTCATCCGGAAATTTGCCAAGAGTCTTCTGACAAGGGTGATCCGGGTTGAAGACGTCCAGGAAAGCGTCAAGGCCATCGGTGGAACACGGAGTAGGCGGAATGCACTTCTTCCCGTTGATGAGTTCCAATTCGGTGGCCGTAGAACGGAGCTCCAACATTCGTGACCAACAACGAGCTGAGCCGTAATGGAAGAAAAGGATTTCACGCGTGGCTTTGATAAATGGCGGTTCACGAGAATCACGCGAGACAGCTTGAGCAGCTCGGGTCCGGAGCTCTGCCAGGGTAAACTTTAAGGCAGCAGGCAAATCCGGCATTGTCGGTCGACCAAGCTGTGCTTTATCAGTGGAACGCGCAGTGGAGCTAGCCGAGTTGGTTTTGTTTGTCGAGCGGCCCTTACTCGACGAGTTATTCTTACTCGCCGAGTGGACCTTGCTCGCCGAGTTAGTTTTACTCGACGAGTGGCCTTTACTCGACAAGCTATTTTTACTCGAAGAGCCATCTTTACTCGACGAGTTGTTTCTACTCGACGAGTTGATCTTACTCGCCACGCTCACAGGACTCGCCGAGATGGAATTGCTCACTGAAGTGACCCCAGATGGAGACGGTTTAGCCATAGAAACCGGGATCGAAATCCGAATTCCGGAAGGTTTGGTCGAACCACGAGAAATAATCAACTGGGACGCTTGAGAACGAGGAGTGACCTTCTTGTCGGCAACGCGCTTCGCACGAGGTGATGAACGCTTAGCAGAAGCCTTCTTCTTTCCCGCAGCCTTGGAACTCCGAGGCGGCTTCTTTAGCAAGACACGCTTCTCAGTGGTTAACACGGGGAGGGGCGATGTCTGTCCACTAGGAGATGACTCCTTGGGCGCCGGACCACTGCTCGGTGGATCAACTGTCGGCGGAACAGGAACTCCGGTTGAAGTCCGAGACTTCTTAGACGGCGGAGCAGAAGCAGCCGTAGGAGATGCCCTCTTGCGGGAGTTAGCGGTAGACGAGAGAGGCTTGTCGTCGTCGTCACTATCCGAACTGAACACATCCATCAAGGGAGCAGAGGATTTGTTCGGAGGGCTTGGCAAGGGCGAGGTGCGAGCTCCAGTGTCCACAGGGGTAGGCGACGCAGGAGGCGTCGAAACCATCGGCTGTGATGTGTCAGGGCTCTGACCAGGAGTATTACCCAGCACTTCAGCGTCTTTCGCTTCCAAGGTCTCCAGCAACACATTGCTAATGCAAGAAGCATTCAAGGCTGCAGTCCTCGCAGAACGGCGGGGGCGTGTTGTCGTGATGGTCGATTGTGCCGGAGGCGGTGAAGCCCGCACGGGGCTCGACGAGATAATGATGCAGGAAGGAGCTGCTGAACTCGCTGAGCTCGAAATCGACCCGGCAACGACATGAGCCGCTGAACTCGCCGAGCTCGAAGTCGGCTCAGAGACGACAGGAGCCGAAGAACTCGCCGAGCCGGAAGTCACACGAGAAGTAACGGGAGCCGTTGAACTCGTCGAACTTGGAGTAGTAGGAGCGACAGGGGCTGCTGAACTCGTCGAGTTGAGGGAACCCGTAGCGACCCTAGCGCCAGGAGAAGCGAGAGCCTGGGGAACTGACAGGTTAGAAACACTCGGCGAGTCAGGGGCTTGACCAGTAGGGACTTCACTTGACCGCATGGCGGTGCGGACGCTGTCTGACACCGGAGGGACCCACACCACCAGTGACCGGTTAGTACCCTGAGCCTCAGAAGTCGAGTTGGGGACCGACGAAGACCGATCAGAACTCGGCGGCAACTTCCCAGTCGCGTGAGCCGCGTTCACTACTGCAGCAGGGGCAGTAGAGGGAGAAAACTTCGCGGATGTACTCGCTAACCTATCCAGTCCTTCGGGAGAGCGTGAAGAGACTGGATCGGTGTCCAAGATCTCAGGCACCTCAGCACCAGAAGATGAGGGCCAATAATCTCCACTCAAGTCGTAGTCCTCCGCTTCCAAAAGTTGCAACGGAGAAGCAGACGCAGCAGAAGAGGTCTGCGGGGCAGGAGGATTACCAGCAGCACGACGGAGACGGCGGCGAGGCGTAGCCGGCGGATCTTCGTCATTGTCAAGACCGCGGCGGAGCTCCTCATCGAGGAGACTTGTGTTGGGGTCGAAATCTTTTCCCCAGGAAGCGGACGCGCGTATGGCATGGGCGGAGAGCTCACGCTTCGTCGTCGCCGAGGGCCAGTGGCGGTGGACGAGACCGGATTCGCGTACCGACGTAAGCGTTCCGGAGATGTCAGTCTAGCCAAGGGCGTCGATCGGAGAGTATCGAGAGATAACCGAGCTCGGCGAGTGGATGGGCTGGAAGAACTCGACGAGTGCGAAGGAGCAGAACTCGCCGAGCCCTCGGTAGTTGTACTCGCCGAGTTAGCCGGATGGACACGGAGGGTAATGTCCCGATACTCATCAGGAGATACGTTCAATATCTCCGGCCAACGCATCTCCAAAGCGCGGCACAAGCGAGCATTAAGGGCTAAATCCTCTGGAGCCTGACCAGGGCACTCAACACCGCCGAGAGCAGCCAAACCCAGCGCGGAGTCGTGCACAGGATATCGACCATTGCGGCGAATAATCGCTTTCTGCTGCAGGATAGTGGTCTTCATTGACTTGATCTGCGCACGACAGTTCTTGAGCGCGTAGTCGCCACCGGAACATAGCGCCAAGGCCGCTTCTTGGTTCTGCTGGTAGTAGGTAGCAGCAACCGCCTGGAGGGCCTTGAAAGAGGCGTCTCGACTTTCCAAGTCTCTTGTTAAACGATCCACATCCTGAGCTCGACTGTTCAGCTCAGCGTTCAACCCGTCGACCAAGCGTTGCGAAGAATCACACTGCTTGTCGAGGGCAGCACAAGCGGCCTTTGCCCGTGACTCCGTCGTGTCAATAACCTTACGGAGTGACGCGGAATACTCAACCGACTGGAGTGACTTGTTCCTCCAGTTGTCCAACTCTCGACGAGCCGTCTTGAGTTCGAGCTTGAGTTTCTCCGCTTCGGCGACCGACGTCTGCATACGCTTCAAACGGGCCTCATTAAGGCGTTCAGACTCAGCGAGCTTCGTGCATAAATCCGCGACGTCTTCAGATTGGTCCGCGGCCGGCGGAATTACGTTGCGGAGAATGTCGAGAAGCTCCGACGGTGTCTTCGCACGCAACATCGCTTGCCGCTGGGCAAGTTCGTTGGGGAGAGGAGGACGCATGAGCGCAAAGGCGATCAACCGGATCATCTCCGTATCGCGATCCTCCCGATCCCGCTGTAGCTCGTCGAGCCGGTCAGAGAGCTCGAGGAACTTCGACGAAACCAGCGAAGAGAGAGCGGATAGCGTGGAGGGACTCGGTGAGTTCATCGCCACAGAAGCCAACCGATCAGAGGTAGAAACAGCGAGAGACTCGGGCGGACCCGAAGCAGGAGGCGCTGTCGACCTCGACGGCGAAACGATCAATACCTCCGGAGAGCTTGGGACAGGAGTCGTAATCAAAGACAAGCTTCCCGGCGAGGGAGGGTTATCATCCCTACGGTTAGGGGAGACGAGTCCACTCCAGCCATACTGGGAATAGTCGTCGAGTCAGGAGACCACTCGACGAGTTGGCCGACGAAGCACTCAACCCTTCGCCTGCCGCCGAAGTGCTCTCCGACTGGGACATCCCAGGCTGATTCGACAAGTTGGTCGGCGAGGGAGCCAAGTGGGCCGCCGTAGCTGCCAGCCCGTCACCTACCGCCGAAACAGACTGGTCAGCCGCCGAGGTCGGCGAGTTGGCCGACGAACCTCCCATCGACCCTGAAACAGAAGCCTGAGGCTCGCCTGCCGCCGGACCTGTTGACGAAGCCGCCGTAGGAGACGACCGCGCGGACCAATTGGTTGGAAATTGCATCTGCGAGCTCGGCGAGCCCAGCGAAGATGCCAAACTAGCGCTTGAACTTGGGGAAAGACGACTGAAGAAGTCGTCCAGTTCCTCGACGGAATCGAGAGTACGAACTTCAGGAAACCGAGGGCCATCAGCCACGGAAATCGAAGGCGAGACACCCGGAAGACGGTCAACGACAAGGTCGGCCTTGGGTGGGGAAGACTGAGAAAAGCACGGCGAGTGAGTGGACTGAGGAACCAAAACGAGAACACACTAAGGTGACAGTAAAGAAGGTGAAGCACGTACCGGAGGAGACGATGGAGAAGTTCCGACGAGAGGAGTGTCCATCCAAGACCCGTCAAGTAAGCGACGGTAGCTCGGTGAAAACTTTCACGTTCGGATTAAAAGGCAACGGTAAACGGGTTCACGGGTCCCGACACTCACCAGCCCGGCTCGGGTCAGGACCGGGGCAGTTGTGATGTAGGAATTTACATAATTGTGGGCTACCCCACATGGTGACCTGAAGGACATTTGGGACGACTGGTACCAAAATAGTGGTACATGGGTGCCAGTGTACCGACCTGCGAGCTCGAGGTCAGCGAGCACTCGCTGAGTCTTAACTCGGCGAATCCAAGGTAGTTCAACGAGTACTCGCCGAGTCCAAGGTAACTCGGCGAGTCCAAAGTAACTCGACGAGTACTCGCCGAGTCCGAACTCGCCGAGTCCGATCAGAACACAGTCAAGGGGGCACGACGACAGTTGGCCAAGATCTGTAACGGATCCATTTCATTACATGTTTGTATAGAAGGCTTAGAAAAGTAAAGGAGGAGCCCGGAGGGCTCCCGGAAGACATAAGAGGATAAGAGTGCAGAATTTTCTAGGTTCAACACAAGCGGTACACTTCTTAGGTAAGTCACTGGGCCGGATTATGCCTGCCGTTGGTTCCCGAGAGGCATAGTTTGTAGGGAATTCAACCAACTGGCGGCGCCAAGAGTACAAGGTCGGCCCGGGTTGGGTATTTGTCCCCAGCGTGCCAATTCCGCTGGAAGTCGGCGAGTGTGCGTCCTCGCCGAGTCGACGGGCCTCTTCTCAGAGTGACGTCGTTAAACTACGCGTCCGGGGTTACGTTAACCGCGGTGCCACCGTGTCAGGCCCATTCTTTAGTGGGGGCACGGACAACATTCCCAGAGTCTGCGGCCGCAGACACCTGGAGGGAGAGAGAAGGAGAGAGGAGTGACGGAACCTGGTAGTGGGTGCTCGTCGAGGCGAACTCACCACTGTCCCGGCTGAGCCGAACCGCACGGGGGCCTATCCCTGCGCAAGGCCAACAGCGCCGACCTTGACTCGGCGCATTGTTGTGAGTATTGCGTTGGAAGACTAACAGATTTGTGTGTTTTCCTATACCACACTTGTACTCTTGGCGGGTGAATTCCCTACAAACTATGTCTCTCGGGAACCAACGGCAGGCATAATCCGGCCCGCGACAGTGACTTACCTAAGGAGTGTACCGCTTGTGTTGAACCTAGAAAATTCTGCACTGTTATCTTCTTATGTCTTCCGGGAGCCATCTGGGCTCCACCTTGCTATTCTAAGCTTCCTATACAAAAAATGTAGTGAAATGGGTCCGTTACAGATCTTGGTCGACCTCCGCTGTGTCCGTTGGAGAAGTCCTGGTCGGTCTCGCCGAGTTACCTTGGACTCGCCGAGTTCGAACTCGGCGAGTGCTTGGTGACTTAGCTTGTACTTGATGATGGGTCAATCCACTGTACTCGTGTACCAATATTTTGGTACCCATCTGTTCCATGCGTCGTTTTATGGCCGTTCTTAACCGGGGTTGCGCCCCAGAGTGAGTAGGTTTAGCGTGCGAAGCAAAGTGTGGTATAGCACAGGTAGAAAATTACCTTAGTTTCCCACTGTACGCCCCCACAACACCTAATCGCTCAGCGAATAGGCTTTAAGGGCGAATCCGAAGATCGCCCAGTCCGTTTACAGCAGTGTAATAACACTCCAGACACCACCCAAGTCCTTCCGGTAGTCGTACCGCGAGCTATCCGGTACACTCCGCTCTCCTTCCTTCAATCGCTGACCAATCAGCTAAGTTCGCTGGTTTATCAGCTCCACTCTCGATCTCTCCACTCGTCACACTTGTCCGTCGACCTTCGACGCCTCTCTTCTTTGTTCGTCGAGCCCCGACGACCTTCACTCCAACCTTCACTCTCTCTCAACCCAAAACTCGTACCCTCCACTAAAAAATGGACGGCGGCGTACCAACGTACAATTTTAACGAGTCCTTGACGCCAGTGGGTAATGCGCCAATGGTTTAGGATGCAAGCCACGGGTATGTTACGTCCGACGAAACCTACGCTCTTCCGAGTAGTTTAACGACTTCGGTCGGTTCTTCAATACTTTAACCTCAACGCTTCTTGGGCTTGCCACTTGGGTAAGACTGCTTCCTTCACTCAGGTCAGTCAGTCTCACCGGTGGTCATACCCTTTGCCAGGTGAGAACGACTTGTGATGCGCTTGCCGCCTAGTGTTGGACTCAGAATAATCCACTCTGTATTGTTTTCCATGTTATCTTCCTAAACGCCCTTTCAGGGCTTCTCTGAGTTCCTTTGTGTTCCTATATAAATATGTAATGAAAATGGGTCGTTTCAGACCTCCCTATAGTGAAACCAAGTCATTTACCGGGCGACCCTTCACGTTCGCCGAGCTAATTTCGGCGACCTTCGAGATCCGTACTTTGTCGATATTCCCGGTACGCACTTATGTTCTGGCCGCACTTAGACTCGATAGCTTGTGACGTGTACACCACTTGGGCCGATATGACTGATGTCACTGCTTATGTGGTGGCACCAAATTATCAGAATCGCTACACCACAAAAGTGGCGATACAGCCGTTCTTAACCAGGATCGCGGGTCAAATCAAATGTACCTGTAAAACTGGTACCAGAACAGCAAGTTGCCCTTGAAGGTAAAAGCAACGATTGCATCTGCACTCAGCTCCTCTGCACCTAGCGCCTCTGCGATCAGCTTCCTGTTTCCAGCTGCAGTATGACCACCTCTACTGCGACCAGCACCAGCGCAGCCAGCTCCACCGCGACCAACATCAGTACAACTAGCTCCAGTGCGACCGATGCTAGCGCGACCAGCTCCAGTGCGACCAACGTAATTGTGCCAAGCGAGAAGTGGACGGTGACAGCGAGACTAGACTCGCGTAAGCGCCCAATATACCCGCCAACGTCAGACAACTACGAGGAGTGGACTCTGGACCAGCTGAAATTGGTATGCACGGCGCGTAAGCTAAATGTCGTCAAAAATACGCGGAAACAAGGGTGGGTGAGGCTGCTACGCGCATGGGATTCAAACAAGGAGGGAGTACAAGTGTTGCTTCAGCGCCAGCGAACAAGGTTGAAGAGGACGAGAGAAGACGAAGAGAGACGGACAACCGGTTGCATGTTTCGCCTCATTAACGTGCTATTTTCCGACAGGTTTTTCGAGTCATATCTTGCTACTGGCCACCAACTGCGTCGCGACGAAATTGATGACGGAGGATCTACATTTTGGGTTGACGTTGCAATGGCTTTCAGCTCAGATACTACCGAGTATGACACTCTCATTTCGGATGATCATCGCCAAGCTGGTAGGGAGTTCTGTGCAGTGAACGTGTACCCAGAAGATGAAGACGACTCCACACAAGAGGTCAAAGGCCTCCAGCACAAACCAAATCGGAAACGCCGCAAAAGTTCGCGATCAGATTCATTGGCATTGCTCGTGGAAAAGATTGAAGGTCTGATTGACAGAGAGGCGAACACAATGGAAGAAGACATGTGGAAAGAGCAAAAACTGCTTCTACAAGAGCAGAAAGCAACCTAAAAACTGGCAACACTGTCAAGTATGCTGTCGCGGAACGAAATCACGATGCAAGAGCTGTTGAAGAGGCGTCGTGTGTGCCGTGAAAGCGGCATAGACGCCGCAGCTGTCGGAATCGCGCTAACGGAATGTGTGGAGAAAAAGAGCTCCTGGAAACGCAGAGCAAAGTACTGGAATTCAAAATCATGAGTGACATCGCTTAGCTGCGACGCGAACTCGGTCGTCGAAGATTGAAGCTTTGAATGTGATCGACGACAACTTCCCGGAGGATCCGGCCTTGCGCGTCACGACGTAATCCAGTATCGTCTTCGGAATTGTCAGTCGGCTGGTACGAGCACTCAGACAGCGTGTGATACTCCATGGAGACCGCTTAAAAACTCGTAGCAGCACCTTTGCCTTTGATACGTTCTTCAATACAAAAATTATGGAGCTTCATGCATGTCTTGATTACCTTGCCGACGTTTACAAAGTCGACGACAAGTGGCCGCTGAAATATTTGCCATTTGTTTACCAGCAAACCAAACGCCATTTCGATTCGAATGCGTAGCTGACTTAAGTAGAAGTTGATATCCGAATGCTTTCTGGCCTTGATTTCTAGCTTAGTGAATGACACGAGTAAGGAATCTGACAACGGGTACGCGTTATCGCCGACAAGAAAAAACCGGTCGGAAAAGACTTGAGTGGTTTAGAGCAAAATGCAAAGTGATTGATTTAGGTCCTTAGTTCGCAAACTGCTTGCTACCTCTAAGCCTCTTGTCCTACCTACTGGGTACACTCTACTGGATTCTTTACTGGATACTGAGTTACCTTAGCCAATCAGCGAGTGCCACGTAGATCCCATCTTGTACCCACAATCTTGTACCCACATGTGGCGTAAACACCGTCCCGTAATCACAGGAATGATTGCGGTGCCACTGAGTGAAGGTCATACCGGTATCCTACCGGTATACCGCAGCTGGTCGAGACGTCTTCTTGACAACACTCCCACTCGACTCGACAGCTGTTGCACCCTGAACCCCGAGCTTGTTTCGAAGAACCTCAAACTGCACCGCAGTAATCGGCTTGGTCATCAAGTCTGCCAGCATGTCGGTAGTCGAGACATACTGCAGCACCACTTGACCGTCTTCCACCTTCTCGCGCACGAAATGGTAGCGGATGTCGATGTGCTTGGTGCGCTTGTGGAACTCCGGGTTCTTGGCCAACGCGATGGATCCTTGGTTGTCCTCGTAGATCTTGACCGCCAACTTGGACTTCATCTCGCCGATCTCGCACAGAAATGCCTTGAGCCAAACCGCCTCTTGCGTAGCCTCCGTCAGCGCCATGTACTCAGCCTCCGTCGAAGACAGCGCCACTGTCCGCTGCTTCTTGCTTCTCCAGCTGATGCATCCGCCGTTCATCATGAACGCGTAGCCGCTTGTACTCCGTCTTGACTCGATGTCGCCGGCCCAGTCCGCATCCGAATAACCTTGAAGTCCGTCCTCGTTGCCCGCTTGAAACTCGATGCCATGCGTCTTCGTGCCTTGGATGTATCGGAACACCCTCTTGAGCGCTTGCCAGTGTGTCGGACACGGATCCGCAGCAAACTGGCTGAGAACTCCCACTGCGGCTGCGAGGTCCGGCCGAGTCCCCACCATCAGGTACATCAAACACCCGACGGCGTTCCGGTACGGCACCTTCGCCATGGTCTCTTCGTGCTTGCAACCGTCTTCGCACATGGCCTTGGTCAACTTGAGTCCCGGGTCTTGTGGTGTCTTCACAGGCTTGCTGTCTTGCATGCTGAACTTCTCCAGGATGTCCTTCGCAAACTTGGTCTGCCGCACCGACACCTTCCCAGCTGTGAGATCTTGATCAATCTCCATGCGAGGAAGTACTTGAGCTGACCCATGTCCGTCATCTCGAAGCGGTCACCGAGCGCCTTCTTGGTCGACTTAAGCAACTCGTCCGTGCTGCTGGCCAGGACCAGATCATCCACATATAGCGCCACGAAGATCATGTCTTGATCATCCCGCTTGACGTAGACGCAGTGGTCCGACTCGCACTTCTTGAATCCCAGCTCCAGCATGAACTTGTCGATGGTCTGATTCCACATGCGTGGCGACTGCTTCAAACCATACAACGAACGCTTGAGTTTGCACACATGGTCCGGGCGCGCCTCATCAACATAGCCATCCGGCTGCGCCATGTAGATGTCTTCATCCAGCACGCCGTTCAGGAACGCCGTCTTCACATCCATCTGGTGCAGCTTCAAACCATACTTGGCCGCCAGACTCAGCACGATCCGGATCGACGTAAACTTGGCCACCGGCGCGAATGTTTCTTCGTAGTCGATGCCGAACTTCTGCGAAAACCCCTTGGCCACCAGTCGCGCCTTGAACCGCTCGATCTCTCCGGCCTGGTTTTCCTTGACACGGAACACCCACCGACAGCCGATCGCCTTGCGTCCCTTCGGCAGTGGCACAACATCCCACGTGTCGTTCTTGAGCAGCGAGTCACACTCCGAGTCGCAAGCCTCCTTCCACTTAGCTGCGTCGCTGGATTCCATCGCCGACTTGAACGTGGTCGGCATTTCTCCCACTGAATCCACGACGTACGCAGCCTCGAAGCTTGCACTGTCTTGAGCTGCCGCAGACATCTCATCGAGAGTCTGGTGTCGGCTCTGCGACGCGAACCGCTTGGCACTCGGAGTTTCTACCGCTTCCTCCAGTGACTGCGTCCGCTGATGCCGCTTGCTGCCGGGTTCGAAGTCTTCGTCCCGCGCAGCTTCTTCTTCTTCATCAATGTCTGCATTGTCGTCCGACTGCGACGAATCTTGATCCGTCGCCCCTTCATCTTGAATGACTATCTCACTCGGAGAATAGTCGCGTCTCCCACCGTCGAAGACGTCTTCCATGAACTGCGCGTCGCGGCTCACTAGCACACGACCGCTCTCCAGTTCTTCAAAGCGATACGCTTTTTCATGCTCCGAGTACCCGAGAAACCGACATCGCACTGCTCGAGCGTCAAACTTGGTGCGTTTTCCTTCGGAACCGTCACGTATGCATGGCAACCGAACACTTTCAGGTTCGCCAGCAGTGGCTTCTTGCCCGTCAAACTTGGTGCGGAGACTTGTCGTGGCTGATGGCTCGCGTCGGACACCGATTACGAAGGAACGTAGCAGTCATTACTGCTTCACCCCAATACGAATTGGACAATCCGGCATGTTCCAACATACAGCGCGCACATTCCACCAACGTTCGATTCATTCGTTCCGCCACCCCATTCACTTTCGGAGTATAGGGTGGCGTGAACTTCTGCTCGATACCGCGACGCTTGCAGAACTTGGCCATCTCACCCGACGTATATTCGCCACCGTTGTCGGTGCGGAGTGTTTTCACACGTTTGCCAGTCTGAGTTTCAGCCCACGCTACAAACTCGGCAAACTTGTCTGCCACTTCCGACTTGTTTCGGAGCAGATACACCACACAAAAATGCGACTTGTCGTCAATGAACGTGACGAAGTAGCGCTTGCCACAAAAGTTGGTGTCTGCATGGGACCGCACACATCACTGTGAACGACCTCCAGCACTTGCTTCGCACGGTTTGGAGAGGACTTCATGTGGCTCACTCGCGTTTGTTTGCCGAGTGAGCATCCGTTGCACAGCTCCCACTGCTTCACCGACGTCATGTCGATGCCTGTGCCGTAGCCCTTCTTGACGATGGCATCTAGACCGCCATGGCCGATGTGACCAAGTCGAAGGTGCCAGAGGTACGACGTGGTGTCCCCTTTGCGATCCTTCGAGCTTGCCCCATTGGCCTCGTCAGGCATCATCGGTGTCATGCAGAGCTTGAACAGACCTTTACCTTCACGAAAAGACTTGAGTGGTTTAGAGCAAAATGCAAAGTGATTGATTTAGGTCCTTAGTTCGCAAACTGCTTGCTACCTCTAAGCCTCTTGTCCTACCTACTGGGTACACTCTACTGGATTCTTTACTGGATACTGAGTTACCTTAGCCAATCAGCGAGTGCCACGTAGATCCCATCTTGTACCCACAATCTTGTACCCACATGTGGCGTAAACACCGTCCCGTAATCACAGGAATGATTGCGGTGCCACTGAGTGAAGGTCATACCGGTATCCTACCGGTATACCGCAGCTGGTCGAGACGTCTTCTTGACAACACTCCCACTCGACTCGACAGCTGTTGCACCCTGAACCCCGAGCTTGTTTCGAAGAACCTCAAACTGCACCGCAGTAATCGGCTTGGTCATCAAGTCTGCCAGCATGTCGGTAGTCGAGACATACTGCAGCACCACTTGACCGTCTTCCACCTTCTCGCGCACGAAATGGTAGCGGATGTCGATGTGCTTGGTGCGCTTGTGGAACTCCGGGTTCTTGGCCAACGCGATAGATCCTTGGTTGTCCTCGTAGATCTTGACCGCCGACTTGGACTTCATCTCGCCGATCTCGCACAGAAATGCCTTGAGCCAAACCGCCTCTTGCGTAGCCTCCGTCAGCGCCATGTACTCAGCCTCCGTCGAAGACAGCGCCACTGTCCGCTGCTTCTTGCTTCTCCAGCTGATGCATCCGCCGTTCATTATGAACGCGTAGCCGCTTGTACTCCGTCTTGACTCGATGTCGCCGGCCCAGTCCGCATCCGAATAACCTTGAAGTCCGTCCTCGTTGCCCGCTTGAAACTCGATGCCATGCGTCTTCGTGCCTTGGATGTATCGGAACACCCTCTTGAGCGCTTGCCAGTGTGTCGGACACGGATCCGCAGCAAACTGGCTGAGAACTCCCACTGCGGCTGCGAGGTCCGGCCGAGTCCCCACCATCAGGTACATCAAACACCCGACGGCGTTCCGGTACGGCACCTTCGCCATGGTCTCTTCGTGCTTGCAACCGTCTTCGCACATGGCCTTGGTCAACTTGAGTCCCGGGTCTTGTGGTGTCTTCACAGGCTTGCTGTCTTGCATGCTGAACTTCTCCAGGATGTCCTTCGCAAACTTGGTCTGCCGCTGATAGAAGGTATGGATCTTGGACACCGTGAAGTTGGACGAAGCGGAGGGAGGGCAGCACTCTGGGCGAGACCGGAGCGAAGTCAGGAAACCACTTGAGGGGTAGAATGAAGATTCGAAAGTGATTGATTGAGGTCTTTAGTTCGCAAGCCTACTTGCTATCTCTAGACCTACTGGATACACATTACTTGATTCTTTTCTGGATACTGAGTTGCTGCAGCCAATCCGAGAGTGCCACGTCGATTCCCCATCTTGCACCCACAATCTTGTACCCACAGTGGCGTAATCGACAGTGGCGCAATCAACGGTGGCGTAATCAACGTGGGTTCGGATTGGACCGGTTCGGATTAACCGGTTCACGGCTGATAACCGATACCAAACCGGTAACCCTCAATACGCCCCCTCAATGCGAAGTCCCACGAATGCCGAGAGCCACCGTGAGGTCCGTGTGGCGTGGTCCCGGGAGCGCCTTCGTCATGATGTCCGCCAGCATCACGGAAGTCTCGCAATACTCGAGCTTCACTTCACCGCGCTTCACTTCATCTCGGATGTGGTGGTACTTGATGTCGATATGCTTGGCGCGACCGTGGTTCACTGGGTTCTTCGTCATCTTGATGCACGACTGGTTGTCTTCGCGGATCATGAGCTCCGGTCCCGTCATGTTGGCAGCCGCCAGAATCTCGCACAGCAGGCGATGAATCCACTTGCCCTCTTGGATAGCCAGGCTGAGCGCGATGTATTCTGCTTCGCTCGTAGATAGTGACACGCTTGATTGCTTCTTGCTACCCCAGCTCACAGGCGCACTCATCAGCATGAATGTGTAGCCTGAAGTCGACTTGCGGTCGGTGAGGTCACCAGCCCAGTCCGCGTCGGAGTATCCACGAAAGTCGATCTTGTCACCCGGTTTGAAGCAGATCCCGTGCGTCTTGGTGCCTTGCAGATAGCGAAAGATACGCTTGACCGCAACCCAGTGTTCCTCTTGGGGTTCTCCATGAAGCGCGACACATATCCAACGGCATACGCGATGTCCGGGCGCGTGGCAGTCATCAGGTGCATCAGGGCACCGACAGCTTCGCGAAACGGAGCATTCACCTTGGTCGCAGCATCGCTTGGAACCAGTCGAGTGCTCATGTCGACGGGACTTACAACGGCCTTGCACTCGTCCATGCCGAAGCGCTTGAGAATGTCATCCACATAGCGCCGCTGGCACATTGTCACACTGCCGTCCGGGCCGTCCACCAACTCGATTCCAAGAACAAACGCGCACTTGCCGCTGTCGGTCATCTCGAAGCGAGTCTTGAGGTCCTTCTTCGTGCGTGCGATCAGCTCGGGTGAACTTCCGGTAATCAACACATCGTCCACGTATACCAGCACGAGCACGCAGTGACCATCAACCACCTTGATGTAGAGGCACGGGTCAAAGGCCGACACTTGAAAGCCGATAGAACACATGAACTCGTCGAAGGTCTCGTTCCACACGCGTGAAGCTTGCTTGAGACCGTAGATCGCCTTCACCAATTCCAGGCAGTCGAAGTCGCCATCCAGTTCGACGCCTTCAGGAACTGCGCAGAACACCAGCTCCTTCATTATCCCGTATAGGAACGCTGTCACCACATCGAGTTGGTCGAGAGGCCAGCCAAAGTACTTGGTAATTGCGATAATCATGCGCAGCGTCACGTATTTGACCACGGGTGAGAACGTCTCTGTGTAGTCGATGCCATATTTCTGCTTGAAGCCCTTGGCCACGAGACGCGCCTTGTACTTCTCGATCGATCCGTCCGCTTTGCGCTTGATCTTGAATACCCACTTGGTTCCGATGGCACGCTGTCCGTTCGGCAACTTGGCAGCTCGAAATACACCACGTAGTCGCATCGACTTGAGTTCCGCGCGAATCGCCTTGCGCCAGTGTATTTGGTCAGGACCGGTGACCGCCTCTTGAAACGTTGATGGCTCTGATAGGTCTGCTGCTTCAACGGCGTTGGCACTGGCTCGCCAAAACGCAGGTGGAGTCGAGTTATCGTCTTCATCTTGATCCCCAGATTTTTCTTCTTCGTCGGTTTCGGCTCGGTGCGAGGAGGACACATCCGGTGCACTTGCTTCCTCTAAGCCAGCTCTGTAGCGAACGGTGCGCGGTCTTCTACCAACTTCATCTTCATCACTTGAGCGACTCTTGCGCTTCCCCGCCTGCTTGTAGTCCGTTTGCGGAGGGCCGTTTTCATCGATGTCGAGGGAGTCGAAGTCCAGATCATCGACGTCTTCGTCGGAAATCGGCGGTGAGAGTCCAAAGATCGATTCGTCGAAGGTGACATCGCGACTGATCACCACCTGCCCCGCCTCGATGTCATAAACTCGATACGCCTTGGACACTTCTTCATAGCCCAGGAACAATCCGGCGCGAGCCTTGGGATCCCACTTGAGTCGCTTCTCCTTTGGAGTTAGGATGTACGTCCGACAGCCGAACACACGCATGTGTTTCACACTCGGCTTGGACTTGTACACGATCTCGAACGGAGTCTTGTACTCGATCTTGGGTGATGGCAGGCGGTTTTTCACGTAGATGGCCGTCATCGCCGCCTCAGCCCAGAAACACTTGTCCATCTTGGCGTGATGCAGCATGCTGCGGCCGATCGTGACGATAGTTCGGATGGCTCGCTCTGCCGTGCCGTTGGTCTGGTGCGCGTACGGGACCGTGGTTTGCTGTTCGATGCCTTCGTCTTCGTAAAAGGTCTTGAGCGAGTTGGTCGCAAACTCACGAGCTCCGTCATGCCGCACATACTTGACCTTCTTGCCGAACTGCGTCTGTACCTTCATGATGTACGTCTTGATGTAGTCTTCACTCTCCGACTTGGCACGCAGACAGAAACCCTTCATGCATCCGCTGGCTTCGTCCACGATCAGTAGCAGATACTTGCTGCCGCCCAGTGACTCTTCTTCCATGGGTCCGCAGATGTCGAAGTGTAGCAACTCGAACGTGTCGTAGCGGCGCTTGTCACGGTTGCTTGGGAACGGTTTTTGGACCATTTTTCCTTGTTGACATCCGCGACACACGCTTGGTCCACTCGACCTGGAAGGTGCTTTCGCGTCCTTGATCATGTTGTTGTTGACCATCTTGCGAAGCACCTCAATTGAGCGTGACCCATGCGCGCGTGCAGGTCGACAGTCTTGCCACTCGTCGCCGCATTCGCCGATCGCTGAGGCATCTTCAGCCAGTAGAGTCCATCTATGAGGTTTGCCGTCGCCACCACTTGCTTGGAGCCCTTGTGCGCAATTCGCATCTTGGGGCCATCGAACACGACTTGGAACTTCCCACTCTTGTTAATCTGTGGCACCGATAGCAGGTTCTTGTTCATGCTCGGCACGTACAGCGCATTCTTAATCTCGATTTCGCGCTCGTCGCCGTTGGGCAGAACCACTTGTTCAATGATGGTTCCCACACCCTTAATGGCCGCCTTGTTGCCGTCGGCCACCGAAACTCCGCCTTCATTTCGCTCGATCAAATTAGCGAACTTGGACTTGTCATTGCAGATGTGGTGCGTGGCACCGCTGTCGATCGCCCACATCCCGGACATACCCTTGCCCGTCGAAATTCCGCATTCCAGCGAGACTGCAAACGCGACTCGGTCGAGGTCGTAGTCGTCGTTCTGCCAATACACATTGTTGGCTCCGCGTCCACGGCCATTGCCGCCGCGTTGGCCGCCTCGGTTCTCATCCTTCTGCTTGGTCCAGCACTTGTCAGCCACGTGCCCCAATTTTCCGCAGTAGGTACACTGGCGAGATTGTCGCTCGGCACTGAAGGCTTTCGCCGCATTCTCAGTCTTCACCGGGTCGATCTTCTTCTCGCCTTGATGCTTGATATGCTCGTTCGTGAGCACCTTCACGACGTCTTGCGTCCGTAACTCGGAGCTGTTCAGCTCCAAGTTCAGCACGACGTTCTCGTAGCTCTTGGGGAGACTGCGCAGCAAACATATCGCCACGTCCTCATCCTCCATCTTGGCGCCGATGCTGCTGAGCTTGGCGCTAATGTTGAGAACCTCGTTGCAATGATGTAGCACATTGCCGCCTTCCGCCATCTCCATGCTGAAGAGCTGTCGCTTCAGGTAGATGCGACCAGCCTTCTGCGACCCACCGTACAGCGTCTTCAGACGCGTCCACGCCACCCAGGCTTCTTCGCAGTTGTCCACCACATGGTGGTAGTCCGCGTCCATGTGGAGCAGCATCAGTCCGAACGCGATGTTGCTCGACTTGACGTAGTCGTCCTTGGCTCTAGTGTCTGCAAAGGTCGGAGTCGTCTCTCGGTTGACAACATGCCACACCGACTTGGTCAGGAACACGCCACGCATGTAGCGGTTCCACGTCGCGTAGTTGTCGCCGTTGAACTTGTCGATGTGTGGCGAAGTTCGGTGAAACTTTACCGCCCAGTGTATAGCGCCTAGCCCGGGTGGAGGGGTCAGTAACCTCTGAAACCGAAGTTCCAGAGTGGCGTGTGTTACCTCGCGAATCCCTGTAGGTCCGATTAACCTTGGGGTTTATCTTTGGACGTCGTCTCCGACTTGGATCTTGAACGTCAACCTTGAAACGCGATGTCGTTTCAGCCCTGAACCTGAACCGAAGGTCTGGAACGAGGCAGTGGGTCAAGCGTTGAAGAACCTGGAGCAATCCTCTCTCCTTAGCGATAACCTAAAACAAATACAAAAGTGAGTTCTTCCCTATACACTACTACAAACAGCCGCTACTTATTCTTATAGACCCTTGAGCGGGGGTCTGAAACCGGTCTCAAATAGGCTGAATCAGGGAACCGGTATACCCTGAGCCTAACGTTCGCGCACCACCTTCTAACGAAGGAAAAGTAATTAATCACACTCAATATGATCCGCTTTCAACACAGTCTTACTTTCAACCAATGGGGTGACTGTTAACTAACCACCACCAGCACTCGTTCTTAACATGAAATGGATAACCCGCCCACTTCGCAACACACTCAACGGGGTCCAACTAGGATATGGAATACACTGGATCACCTCAAGCGCGAGTGCGAATGATCCCCAGTGTATATGGACTTGATACTATGGGGAGTCCCGCACTGCCCTGTCCGAGGAACAGCGGACCCGATTCCCAATTCGACTTGCGCCTTAGGGGGTTAAAGAACTTCTCTGTTAGTCTGTTTAGAAATATCGCTAATCTTCTTAATACAAATCTTCATATAACTGCTCTGGAATTCTTCTGTGTTCTTCCGTGTTCTTCTGGTCTCTGGTGCGTCCTGATTTATCTTGATTTGAGTATGGTGACTCAGATGACGTAAACATCTTGTGGGTACATTTGCCCAGGTTCAATGATGATGGCCAGTCGATTCAGTTTCTGAAACCAATTCTTGTTTCAACCCTGAACCATCGTTTCAGGGGACACTTCATCTCTAAATCCACAAACTTGAAGGCGGAAGTCCTGACACCAGTGGCATATAAAATCCAAGTCATACAGACTATGAACCAGCTTCGTTTCAGGGTCTGGATCGGGTTTACTTGCAACTTGGCTTCGTTTCGACTTGATTCACTCCGGGTGCACGATATATCGGTCGGTTCAGCCAAGTCGAGGCGGGACACCACCTGTAATACGTTTACAGTGGTGTTTTCGACACTGCATATCAGTCAAACCCGCTTAAGGACGAGGGCGAGCCTGGACGGAACGTTCGTTTCAGGGAAAATACGTCCTGTGCGTGAACTTCCAGGCTCTAAGGGCCCATCCTTGGCTGTCCCAAGCATCGTTCCGCGGAATAAACCAGTATCCACGACAGTTTCATGTCACAAGTCCATAAATGGACCCAAAGCTTCACAACCACTCATTGGTTCAGGCAACGGTTGATTGCGTCCAGGGAAAAATCCACTGTAGCTTCGTCACAACCGTCCCTTCCAGCCATAGTTTGCCATAGAGAAATTCACTTTCGAACGAGCACAACATGTCTGGACCCAAGAGACAAGATGAGAGGGTTGGACCTGGGCGCGGTTTTAGACCAAACGTTGGTCAGCTACCACGACTTGAAACGGTCCTTCACTCATTCATCACGCCTAATCAAATCACATCAGGACATAACCGGGGACCAGACGCAAGTCTGGCACTCAGCCACATTTCAGAGGTTGTTCCACCACTCAAACCACGATCCAAGCGGGAACACAAACGAAAAACAAAACCACACGAAAGCCCAAGAGAAACCAGCGCAACATGGCGACCTCGGAGAGCAACGCGCAGGTTGCGGAGAGGGTTGAGACCCCAATCCCATCGTATCTGGCTACACCAGACGCAGAAGAATCGTCTTCGCAGGTCAGTGCGAGCTCAGGGGTCAACAACGAGAGCGCTTCGGTCTCAAGCGACGGCAACGGTGAGCAGAAAGACGATGACGGTGGCGACAAGCACACAGGCCAAGGTCTGGGTAACAATCCAAGCGCCACAGGGCCAAGCACGGGTGGGGGATCCTCCAGCGCGTCACGTTTTGGCATTGGAGATCTCGTCACGGCGTCACGATTCATTTCACGCAGGGGAATGGCTTCACTGTCAACATCAGGCCTCGTTCCGTCCTCCCGAGTCACGATTGTGGACACATCGCAGCAAACTGCAGCAAGCTGGGAAATTCCGCCTGCGTTCGATGCTCGAGACGGCTCCTTTCGTTTGGTTGGAATTCCAGCTACGGTGGAGGCACTCGACGCAGACGCAGCAGTGGAAGAAGGCTATGGGGGCGTTGAAGTCGTCCAGAGTGTGGAGGCCTTCTCGGATCAGGACCTGGATGACTTGGAACGGTTCATCGGTCCAGGCGCTCGGGACAACGTCTTTCGGCTGAACGATAGGTCGCCGACCTACATCTCTTTGTCGTCGATGTTACAAGCACCTTTGTACCAGCGTGAATTTGCTTCGATCTTGACTGCGTTTCAGCCCAACCGGCTGGCTGAGCGCACGATCAACTCGATGTCGTTTGCTAAGCGTCTGCTAAGCCGTTGCAGACAATTTCAAGCTGAAGTTGACGCTGGAACGGACCGCTCTGTTCAAGTCACGTTGGATCTGCATGCAGAGATCGAGAGCCTTCGACGCGAGTGGACGGCCATGAAGCATTTCTGGCAAGAAAAGCTGGATCGAGCCCAAGGTGCAACCGCTAAGGCTGAAACCCAGTTCAAGACCAGCTACCAGCGTCAGGCCGAAGATCATGAGTTCGTCGTCAAAGTGCTACGAGACGAGGCCTCCATGCTGAAGGATGAACTGTATTCGGCCAGAGCTCAGATCGAGGTGCTGGAACGACAGGTTCAAGACAAGACCTTGGGCAAGTGGGTCTTCAACGACTATTGTCGTGATGATCCACACGTCACGGTGACTGGAGATTTCCCTCGTCTCAACCTGCTCTTCAAGAGCTGTCTGGATCGCGTCCCGATGCCAAGCGACACGAACACTGTGCTTCACATATACTCAGCCGACAGACCGCAGTTCCAGCCTGCTGCCTATGATGTCGAGAAGAGTCAAGATCCTGATACGGATAACAGCAACAACCCAGGGGGCCCTGCATCAGGTCCAGGTTCAGCGTCTGAAACGACAACCCCAAACAAGCTTTTGAACTTGTCTAGACTGGGGCCTGCGACCAAGGATGTCAAGACTCCTGTTACCAAGCCCAGTTCCAAGTCCAAAGGCAAAGGGAGAGCTCAAGGTGTCCTAACATTGGACCCAGAGCTGGATTTAGACAGGCTTCAAGTTCGTCCCAAGAAGTTCAAGCCACACCAAGACCAGTTGGCCCGTCCAGCAAGTCGTGCACTGCAGAGGTCTACAAGTCGAGCACGCAACTCTCTGACAGGGCCTCAAGTCTGGGATGAGCTTCGGCAGGACGTTCGTCTGGTCATGTGTGCAGGGCTTTCTTTCGACGACGCGGTTGAACTCGTGAGTGGAGATAACGTGGTACACCATCACTTTCATCGTGATGCCTTGGTCGACATGCTTGCCAGCATGATCTTCGACGGCGCTCTGGACTCAGTGTTCTGGACGCGCTACGTCCCTGACATGTACTATGTCAGCGCAGCAGTGAAGCTGCACAACATGCTTCAAGAGGGCGAGCAACCAGAACCTTGGCTGGACCTTGAACAAGTACTTGACGATCAAGAGTATCAAGACCCTGAAACGCACGATAGCGGTGACGATGATATCAAGGATCCGGCGTTCCAGCCTGACCCCGAGCAGAACAACTCAGATGACTCAGCTGAAAATGAAGATGGTTCCAAGTCTCCAGTCAAGAATGTTGAAACGAAGGCTCCAAGCAGCACTCCCGATTCCAACAAGGATAAGCGTCCAAGTGAAACCCCGCTCAAGGAACCTCCATCCAAGAAACCTCGGATCAGCCGTCGACCCACTCGTCTAGCCCTCATCCCATTCATGGGACTAACGCCTGATGAGGTCGCGCAGATCGAAGACCCTGACCCTGCCCATACTACCTCGTTCAGGTACTTGGGCATCAAGATGTATTTCTACGGATCAGGGAGCATTGCTCAAACCGTTGGGTTCCCCAACTACGCTCCAGTCAAGAGTGACTTTGAGCACCTGTATCTTCGCTGTGTTGTCAAGAAGACGTCTCGACCAGCTGCGGTATACCGGTAGGATACCGGTATGACCTTCACTCAGTGGCACCGCAATCATTCCTGTGATTACGGGACGGTGTTTACGCCACATGTGGGTACAAGATTGTGGGTACAAGATGGGATCTACGTGGCACTCGCTGATTGGCTAAAGTAACTCAGTATCCAGTAAAGAATCCAGTAGAGTGTACCCAGTAGGTAGGACAAGAGGCTTAGAGGTAGCAAGCAGTTTGCGAACTAAGGACCTAAATCAATCACTTTGCATTTTGCTCTAAACCATGTTGATGATGGAGAACTTGAGCACTTGAGTGGTTGATGGAATAATTGGAAGTGATTGATTTAGGTTCTTAGTTCGCAAGCTACTTGCTACCTCTAAGCCTACTTGATACTCTACTGGATACACTCTACTGGATTCTTTACCTGATTCTGAGTTACTTCAGCCAATCAGCAACCGCCACGTGGAGCACATCTTGTACCCACAATCTTGTACCCACGTGTGCCGTAATCCCGTAACGTAAACATGTAGAATGCCTGTAGAGGCGGTGAGTGTTGGTCATTGGTGCAACCGGTACACACCAGTATACCGGTAACCCAGAAATACCAGTACACTCGATCTTCAACACGCCCCCTCAATGCGAACACTCCTTCACGCCGAGAGCTTGAGTCAATTCCGTGTGGCGTGGTCCGGGCATCGCCTTCGTCATGATGTCCGCCAACATCGAAGCCGTCTCGCAATACTCCACCGTCACTTCACCGCGCTTGACCTCATCGCGGATGTGGTGGTACTTGATGTCGATGTGCTTGGCACGACCATGGTTGACAGGATTCTTCGTCATCTTGATACACGACTGGTTATCTTCGAAGATCTTGAGCGTTGGCGAATCTTGGTCCGCAGCTTGAAGCACTTCACACAGCAGTCGGTGCACCCACTTGCCTTCCTGGATGGCCAGGCTCAGCGCGATGTACTCGGCTTCGCTCGTGGACAGCGACACACTTGACTGCTTCTTGCTTCCCCAACTGATGGGAGCACCCGCTAGCAGGAACACATACCCTGAAGTCGACTTGCGATCCGAGATGTCGCCGGCCCAGTCGGCGTCGGAATATCCCAGAAAGCCGACGTGGTCACCAGGCTTGAAGCGGATCCCACAAGTCTTGGTCCCTTGAAGGTAGCGGAAGATGCGCTTCACCGCGATCCAGTGTTCTTCTTGCGGGTTCTCCATGAAGCGCGCGACGTATCCCACTGCGAACGCGATATCCGGCCGAGTTGCTGTCATCAAGTGCATTAATGCACCAACAGCCTCACGAAACGGCGTCTTGATCTTGGACGGTTCGTCGCTTGGAACCAACTTCGTGCTCATGTCGACGGGACTCACCACTGCCTTGCTCTCATCCATACCGAAGCGCTTGAGAATGTCGTCCACATAGCGCCTCTGGCACATGGTCATGCTGCCATCAGGTCCGTCGATGAGCTCAATGCCGAGCACGAACTTGCACTTGCCGCTGTCGGTCATCTCGAAGCGTGTCTTGAGGTCGCGCTTGGTCTGGGATATCAATTCAGTCGAACTCCCGGTCACCAGCACGTCGTCCACGTATACCAGCAATAGCACGCAGTGTCCAGCCTTCTTCTTTAGGTAGAGACACGGGTCGAACGCAGACACTTGGAAGTCGATGGAGCGCACGAACCGGTCGAACGTCTCGTTCCATACACGAGACGCTTGCTTGAGACCGTAGATCGCCTTCTTCAGCTCCAAACAGTCGAATCCATCATCCAATTTCACGCCTTCGGGGACAGCCAAGTGTACCAGCTCTTCCATTTCGCCATACAGAAAAGCAGTCACCACATCCAGCTGGTCGACTGTCCACCCCAAGTGACTTGTTACTGCGACGATCATCCGAAGCGTGGTGTACTTGACCACAGGCGCAAACGTTTCCGTGTAGTCGATGCCAAATTTCTGCTTGAATCCTTTCGCCACCAAACGCGCCTTGTACTTCTCGATGGATCCGTCAGCTTTTCGCTTGATCTTGAACACCCACTTGGTTCCGATGGCTTGTTGTCCAGCAGGAAGTCTGGCAGCGTGGAAAACACCTCGCAGACGCATCGAATCGAGTTCGGCGTTGATAGCCTTGCGCCAGTGCACTCGGTCGGGACCGTCCACCGCTTCTTGATACGTCGTCGGTTCCGCCAGGTCACCAGCTTCTGCTACGTTGGCACTTGCTTGCCAGAATGCCGGGGAGTCGAGTCGGCTTCATCGTCGTCATGCTCGACCTTGACTTCTTCACGCACAGCTGATCGGCGCTTCGCACGGTGTTCGTACACATCTTCCGGACCGCTTGCTTCTTCTAACGTTGTCCTGGTTCGCGATCGGTGGGGCGGTTCGGGCGTAGTCTTGACAGCGCGAGTCTTGCGCTTGCCGGTTTGCTTGAATTCGCTTGCAGTCCCTTCATCTTCACCAATGTCGAGGTCATCCAGGTCGTCCAAGACATCGTCCATGCTGTCGATCTTGTTCAGCGCAGTCGACCCCATCTTGGTCTCATCGAAGTTGACATCGCGAGTAACAACCACCTGCCCCGCCTCGATGTCATACACACGATAGGCCTTCGACAGCTCCTCGTACCCCATGAACACGCCGGCACGAGACTTGGCATCCCACTTCAGTCGTTTCTCCTTCGGGGTCAATACATACACCAGACACCCGAACACACGCATGTGTTTCACACTTGGCTTGGTCTTGTACACAATCTCGAACGGCGTCTTGGTGGGGTCTTGGGCGATGGCAGTCGGTTCTTGATGTAGATGGCGCTCATCGCCGCTTCCGCCCAGAAACACTTGTCCAGTCCTGCATGATGGAGCATGCTGCGACCAATGCTGACAATGCTCCGAACCGCGCGTTCCGCCGTCCCGTTGGCTTGGTGTGCATACGGCACCGTGATCTGCTGCTCGATGCCTTGGTCTTCGTAGAACTGCTTCAGCGAGTTGGTCGCGAACTCCTTGGCTCCGTCATGCCGCACAAACTTGACTTGTTTGTTGAACTGGGCTTGGATCTTCTTGATGAAAGTCCTGAGACACCCTTCACTCTCCGACTTGGCTCGCAGACAGAAACCTTGCATGCTGCCACTCGCTTCATCCACGATCAGCAGTAGATACTTGCTGCCACCGAGTGAATCTTGCTCCATCGGTCCGCAGATATCGAAGTGGAGCAGCTCGAAGACGTCATACTGGCGCTTGTCGGGGTTGCTTCGAAACGGCTTCTGCACCATCTTGCCCAGTTGACATCCGCGGCACATGCTCGAGTCCTTCGTCGTCAAAGGGGTCTTCGCATCTTTCACCATGCCGCCGTCAACCATCTTGCGCAGAACATCCGTTGGAGCATGACCCATGCGTGCATGTAAGTCAACGCTGTTGGCCGATACCACCATATTTGCCGCACTTCTTGGAACCCGCAGCCAGTATAGACCTCCCACAAGATCCGCCGCTGCGACCACTTGCTTCGAGTCCTTGCGTGAAATGCGCATGCTCGGACCGTCGAACACCACTCGAAACTTGCCACTCTTGTTGATCTGCCGAACTGAAAGCAGATTCTTGTTCATCTTCGGCACGTACAGCGCGTTCTTGATCTCGATGTCGCGCTCGTCGCCGTTGGGCAGAACCACCCGTTCCACGATGGTCCCCACACCCTTGATCTCGACCGGGTTGCCGTCGGCCACCGTCAGTTCGCCTTCATCTTGCTCGATGAGGTCCACGAACTTGCGCTTGTCATTGCAGATGTGGTGCGTTGCGCCACTGTCGACCGCCCACATCCCTTGCGCCTTCACACTCGAGGAGACATTGCCACACTCCATCGAGACCGCAAACGCTACTTGATCGTTATCGTCATCGTAGTCGCTCCAGCGCTGAAAAGACTTGAGTGGTTTAGAGCAAAATGCAAAGTGATTGATTTAGGTCCTTAGTTCGCAAACTGCTTGCTACCTCTAAGCCTCTTGTCCTACCTACTGGGTACACTCTACTGGATTCTTTACTGGATACTGAGTTACTTTAGCCAATCAGCGAGTGCCACGTAGATCCCATCTTGTACCCACAATCTTGTACCCACATGTGGCGTAAACACCGTCCCGTAATCACAGGAATGATTGCGGTGCCACTGAGTGAAGGTCATACCGGTATCCTACCGGTATACCGCAGCTGGTCGAGACGTCTTCTTGACAACACTCCCACTCGACTCGACAGCTGTTGCACCCTGAACCCCGAGCTTGTTTCGAAGAACCTCAAACTGCACCGCAGTAATCGGCTTGGTCATCAAGTCTGCCAGCATGTCGGTAGTCGAGACATACTGCAGCACCACTTGACCGTCTTCCACCTTCTCGCGCACGAAATGGTAGCGAATGTCGATGTGCTTGGTGCGCTTGTGGAACTCCGGGTTCTTGGCCAACGTGATGGATCCTTGGTTGTCCTCGTAGATCTTGACCGCCGACTTGGACTTCATCTCGCCGATCTCGCACAGAAATGCCTTGAGCCAAACCGCCTCTTGCGTAGCCTCCGTTAACGCCATGTACTCAGCCTCCGTCGAAGACAGCGCCACTGTCCGCTGCTTCTTGCTTCTCCAGCTGATGCATCCGCCGTTCATCATGAACGCGTAGCCGCTTGTACTCCGTCGAGACTCGATGTCGCCGGCCCAGTCCGCATCCGAATAACCTTGAAGTCCGTCCTCGTTGCCCGCTTGAAACTCGATGCCATGCGTCTTCGTGCCTTGGATGTATCGGAACACCCTCTTGAGCGCTTGCCAGTGTATCGGACACGGATCCGCAGCAAACTGGCTGAGAACTCCCACTGCGGCTGCGAGGTCAGGCCGAGTCCCCACCATCAGGTACATCAAACACCCGACGGCGTTCCGGTACGGCACCTTCGCCATGGTCTCTTCGTGCTTGCAACCGTCTTCGCACATGGCCTTGGTCAACTTGAGTCCCGGGTCTTGTGGTGTCTTCACAGGCTTGCTGTCTTGCATGCTGAACTTCTCCAGGATGTCCTTCGCAAACTTGGTCTGCCGCACCGACACCTTCCCAGCTGTGAGATCTTGATCAATCTCCATGCCGAGGAAGTACTTGAGCTGACCCATGTCCGTCATCTCGAAGCGGTCACCGAGCGCCTTCTTGGTCGACTTGAGCAACTCGTCCGTGCTGCTGGCCAGGACCAGATCATCCACATATAGCGCCACGAAGATCATGTCTTGGTCATCCCGCTTGACGTAGACGCAGTGGTCCGACTCGCACTTCTTGAATCCCAGCTCCAGCATGAACTTGTCGATGGTCTGATTCCACATGCGTGGCGACTGCTTCAAACCATACAACGAACGCTTGAGTTTGCACACATGGTCCGGGCGCGCCTCATCAACATAGCCATCCGGCTGCGCCATGTAGATGTCTTCATCCAGCACGCCGTTCAGGAACGCCGTCTTCACATCCATCTGGTGCAGCTTCAAACCATACTTGGCCGCCAGACTCAGCACGATCCGGATCGACGTAAACTTGGCCACCGGCGCGAACGTTTCTTCGTAGTCGATGCCGAACTTCTGCGAAACCCCTTGGCCACCAGTCGCGCCTTGAACCGCTCGATCTCTCCGGCCTGGTTTTCCTTGACACGGAACACCCACCGACAGCCGATCGCCTTGCGTCCCTTCGGCAGTGGCACAACATCCCACGTGTCGTTCTTGAGCAGCGAGTCACACTCCGAGTCGCAAGCCTCCTTCCACTTGGCTGCGTCGCTGGATTCCATCGCCGACTTGAACGTGGTCGGCATTTCTCCCACTGAATCCACGACGTACGCAGCTTCGAAGCTTGACTTTCTTGTGCTGCCGCAGACATCTCATCGAGAGTCTGGTGTCGGCTCTGCGACGCGAACCGCTTGGCACTCGGAGTTTCTACCGCTTCCTCCAGTGACTGCGTCCGCTGATGCCGCTTGCTGCCGGGTTCGAAGTCTTCGTCCCGCGCAGCTTCTTCTTCTTCATCAATGTCTGCATTGTCGTCCGACTGCGACGAATCTTGATCCGTCGCCCCTTCATCTTGAATGACTATCTCACTCGGAGAATAGTTGCGTCTCCCACCGTCGAAGACGTCTTCCATGAACTGCGCGTCGCGGCTCACTAGCACGCGACCGCTCTCCAGTTCTTCAAACCGATACGCTTTTTCATGCTCCGAGTACCCGAGAAACCGACATCGCACTGCTCGAGCGTCAAACTTGGTGCGTTTTTCCTTCGGAACCGTCACGTATGCATGGCAACCGAACACTTTCAGGTTCGCCAGCAGTGGCTTCTTGCCCGTCCAAACTTGGTGCGGAGACTTGTCGTGGCTGATGGCTCGCGTCGGACACCGATTACGAAGGAACGTAGCAGTCATTACTGCTTCACCCCAATACGAATTGGACAATCCGGCATGTTCCAACATACAGCGCGCACATTCCACCAACGTTCGATTCATTCGTTCCGCCACCCCATTCAATTTCGGAGTATAGGGTGGCGTGAACTTCTGCTCGATACCGCGACGCTTGCAGAACTTGGCCATCTCACCCGACGTATATTCGCCACCGTTGTCGGTGCGGAGTGTTTCACACGTTTGCCAGTCTGAGTTTCAGCCCACGCTACAAACTCGGCAAACTTGTCTGCCACTTCCGACTTGTTTCGGAGCAGATACACCACACAAAATGCGACTTGTCGTCAATGAACGTGACGAAGTAGCGCTTGCCACCAAAAGTTGGTGTCTGCATGGGACCGCACACATCACTGTGAACGACCTCCAGCACTTGCTTCGCACGGTTTGGAGAGGACTTCATGTGGCTCACTCGCGTTTGTTTGCCGAGTGCACACCCGTCGCACAGCTCCCACTGCTTCACCGACGTCATGTCGATGCCAGTGCCGTAGCCCTTCTTGACGATGGCGTCTAGACCGCCATGGCCAATGTGACCAAGTCGAAGGTGCCAGAGGTACGACGTGGTGTCCCCTTTGCGATCCTTCGAGCTTGCCCATTGGCCTCGTCAGGCATCATCGGTGTCATGCAGAGCTTGAACAGACCTTTACCTTCACGAAAGACTGAGTGGTTTAGAGCAAATGCAAAGTGATTGATTTAGGTCCTTAGTTCGCAAACTGCTTGCTACCTCTAAGCCTCTTGTCCTACCTACTGGTACACTCTACTGGATTCTTTACTGGATACTGAGTTACCTTAGCCAATCAGCGAGTGCCACGTAGATCCCATCTTGTACCCACAATCTTGTACCACATGTGGCGTAAACACCGTCCCGTAATCACAGGAATGATTGCGGTGCCACTGAGTGAAGGTCATACCGGTATCCTACCGGTATACCGCAGCTGGTCGAGACGTCTTCTTGACAACACTCCCACTCGACTCGACAGCTGTTGCACCCTGAACCCCGAGCTTGTTTCGAAGAACCTCAAACTGCACCGCAGTAATCGGCTTGGTCATCAAGTCCAGCATGTCGGTAGTCGAGACATACTGCAGCACCACTTGACCGTCTTCCACCTTCTCGCGCACGAAATGGTAGCGAATGTCGATGTGCTTGGTGCGCTTGTGGAACTCCGGGTTCTGGCCAACGTGATGGATCCTTGGTTGTCCTCGTAGATCTTGACCGCCGACTTGGACTTCATCTCGCCGATCTCGCACAGAAATGCCTTGAGCCAAACCGCCTCTTGCGTAGCCTCCGTTAACGCCATGTACCAGCCTCCGTCGAAGACAGCGCCACTGTCCGCTGCTTCTGCTTCTCCAGCTGATGCATCCGCCGTTCATCATGAACGCGTAGCCGCTTGTACTCCGTCGAGACTCGATGTCGCCGGCCCAGTCCGCATCCGAATAACCTTGAAGTCCGTCCTCGTTGCCCGCTTGAAACTCGATGCCATGCGTCTTGTGCCTTGATGTATCGGAACACCCTCTTGAGCGCTTGCCAGTGTGTCGGACACGGATCCGCAGCAAACTGGCTGAGAACTCCCACTGCGGCTGCGAGGTCCGGCCGAGTCCCCACCATCAGGTACATCAAACACCCGACGGCGTTCCGGTACGGCACCTTCGCCATGGTCTCTTCGTGCTTGCAACCGTCTTCGCACATGGCCTTGGTCAACTTGAGTCCCGGTCTTGTGGTGTTTCACAGGCTTGCTGTCTTGCATGAACTTCTCCAGGATGTCCTTCTGCAAACTTGGTCTGCTGCACCGACACCTTCCCAGCTGTGAGATCTTGATCAATCTCCATGCCGAGGAAGTACTTGAGCTGACCCATGTCCGTCATCTCGAAGCGGTCACGAGCGCCTTCTTGGTCGACTTGAGCAACTCGTCCGTGCTGCTGGCCAGACCAGATCATCCACATATAGCGCCACGAAGATCATGTCTGGTCGCCTGCTTGACGTAGACGCAGTGGTCCGACTCGCACTTCTTGAATCCCAGCTCCAGCATGAACTTGTCGATGGTCTGATCACGCACATGCGTGGCGACTGCTTCAAACCATACAACGAACGCTTGAGTTTGCACACATGGTCCGGGCGCGCCTCATCAACATAGGCCATCCGGCTGCGCCATGTAGATGTTCCTCATCCAGCACGCCGTTCAGGAACGCCGTCTTCACATCCATCTGGTGCAGCTTCAACCATACTTTGTTGTCAAGAAGACGTCTCGACCAGCTGCGGTATACCGGTAGGATACCGGTATGACCTTCACTCAGTGGCACCGCAATCATTCCTGTGATTACGGGACGGTGTTTACGCCACATGTGGGTACAAGATTGTGGGTACAAGATGGGATCTACGTGGCACTCGCTGATTGGCTAAGTAACTCAGTATCCAGTAAAGAATCCAGTAGAGTGTACCCAGTAGGTAGGACAAGAGGCTTAGAGGTAGCAAGCAGTTTGCGAACTAAGGACCTAAATCAATCACTTTGCATTTTGCTCTAAACCACTCAAGTCTTTTGGTTATGAGCCCAAGCCCGCAGACTCTGTTCGCCTCAACCTCCGACTACGCCTTCGCCATGGATTCTCCACGCCAAGCCGCATCAGCAAGTTCGATGGAACCAACTTCCACACGTGGAAGTTCAAGATGCAGATGGTGCTCGAGGAGCGCGATCTGTGGGACGTCGTCAGCGGAGAAGTCAAGCTGGAGCACTGCCTGACTACGGCTGATCAAGCGACGTTCAACAGGAAGTCGCGCAAGGCGCTGGCGATCATCTGTCTCGCGATGGAGGACTCGCAGCTACCGTTGGTCCGATCGGCAAGTGGTGCGCACGATGCATGGTCAAGACTGGAAGGACACTTCGAGAAGAGGAGCCTGGCCAACAAGCTCTTCCTTCGTCGACGTTTCTTCACGACGATGATGGACGAAGGTGATGTGTGCTGGAGCACATCAACAAGCTCAAGACTCTGGCGGAGCAGCTCGACGCGGTGGGCGCTCCGGTCAGCGAGGACGACTTGGTGATCACGCTTGGGCAGTCTGAGCGAGTCGTACCAGTTCCTCATCACGGCGTTGGAGTCCAGGTCGGACTCGCTGTCGTGGGAACTCGTGACGTCTCGGCTGCTGCATGAAGACATGAAGCGCAAGGAACAAGGTGGCGGTGCTGAAGGAGCCGCGCACGGTCAAGGTCAAGCGTTCATGGTCAACGACAACAAGCGCAGAGGACGTCCGGCGAAGAAGACCGGAGCGTGCCACAACTGCGGCAAACAAGGACACTGGATCGCGGAGTGCCCCGCGGATCCAGAACGACGCTGAGCGATATCGGTCGCAGCGTGCGAACGTCGCGCAGGACGAAGATTCTGGCGACTATCTCTTCTCGGTTGGTGGCGTCGCGGGTGCCTCCAAGTCGAGTGTTGTGTGGCTGGTCGACTCGGGTGCGACGCAGCACATGACGAGCCAAGAAGTTCATGCGAACTACAAGAGCTTCGACCCAGTGAACGTGAGCCTCGCGGACGACGGTGCGGTTCAAGCGATCGGCAGCGGCGACATCGTGATGACGATGAAGACGCCACGGGATCAAGAAGGGTGTGCTCACGAACGTGTGGCACATCCCCAAGTTGTCGCGCAACTTGTTCTCGGTCGGTCGCTTCACCAAGGATGTTGACCAGTCACCTTCGAGCGCGACGGATGTTTCACGGAAGCGAAGGGTCTCAAGTGGAAGCTCGGCGCTCGTGAAGGTAAAGGTCTGTTCAAGCTCGCATGACGCCGATGATGCCTGACGAGGCCAATG